>OY796682.1:31307304-31907304 GCA_963680715.1 Tetragnatha montana | reverse complement strand
TAAGCCTTTACCATAAATACCTATCTTTATAAACACCATCTTTTTATACAATTTAAAAATCTAACTGTTTGGACACGATGAAAATACTAAAAATCTCAAAGTTCAAACTTAGTGACGGGGAAAGCTATGAAAATTACGGAGAATACCTTAATAACTTTCCCTAGAGTGCTGCGTCATAATATTTAGGGATACTAATCGTTTTTTAATTGCCAGATGAGATACTTCTTCGTTCATCAAAAATAGCTTTACCAAAAGAGCTGTTTGAATTGTTCAAGGAAAATATTTTATCATTTAAGAATCTTCAAACTTAGAGAATGTCTCATTTAATGCCGTGATTGCTCAATAGCTAAAATACTCAAATCACATACTATAGCATTAGAATGAATCTGTTTATGAAGATACTATTTAATGAACTTCACACAGTTGAGAGATTAATATTTTGAAACTTTAAAGTTATACCGATCATGGGTTATGCATGCACACGATTAGTTATTATCGATAACATCAAAATACCAGCTTATATGCTACTCTTAACACAAGGGATAAATTTAATAGTTTCATATGAGCTGTGTTCTCCCTCGAAAGTGTCTATAGCCTTAGCACCAATCTATAAAATGTTATAATAGTGTAAAAATATTGAGTAATATTATAAATTTCATTCAAATGCTCTCCTGAAGAGGCGCTTGAGTGCGGACTAGTTTCCACGAGCATTTTTAAGATGGAAAAGGGGACTAAGGTTGAAAAACACTTGAACACGTATTTCCGTGATTAAACTTTATACTCTAAACAATGGTACCATACAGGTTTTTGTACCAACCATTTGATTCTCCTCAACTCTCTAAAAACAGAGTTCTGGTTACTATTTCCGATTAGATGTAATGATTTCTCCATCAACTTTGTATACCTAACTGTTTCCAGAAATAACTTTTGAATAGACTTATTTTGTTTTATAGGATTCTAAAAACCTAATACATAAATCTGCATTCCTAACTTTCTCCTAAATGTTAATCACAACCGAACAATACTAAAGCAAAATATATAATTAATTAACATATCTACTTATTACAAAAACTTCTCAGCTGACTTATAGCTCCTCAGTTTTATTGTAAAGCATAAACTTGTTTTCCTATTATCTGCGATTTCGGTTCTTTTAGAGATTATACTAGTACAAGATCATCATTCGATTTCAAAAGAAATAGTCTCAAGCTGTTGCTTCTCAGATTGCTTCTAAGCAACCAACTTTTGAGTTAATACTCCCTGTTTCTTTTCAGTTTTCTATTCGAGAAGAAACATCTGGGTGGTTCTCGAAGTAAAAAAAAAAAAATAACCCCCAAAGAGAGGAAGTCAATTTACCGTCTCTTTTGCCATTGGAAGACATCGCTTCATTTATTACTAGACGTAATCTGTCTGGAAAGCAAAGAAGATCATTTTGTGACAATAAAAATTCTGTGCTTGCACTTAATGAAACAATCGTTATATAGCAACTCATTACAGAAGTTGTTTTCAACAGAGTGAAGAAACAATTATTAGATTCTGTATCGACACTAAAAATTTATTGGTCAAATTGGAATAACTCTGTGTAGAGAGGATTGGGAAAAAGAACGGTAGATCTCGAATATATGTCTTCCTCAGTTTGGCGGATTATCCTCATTTTTCCTTCTAGAAAGTTGGGTTTCTGTCAGGATCTCCTTCATCGAGTAACTTTCAAAATGAAAGTTTCTTTTTCTGTGAGATAAAATAGTTCGAAAAGCAGCTTATATTCTATTTTTCGTCTGGATAGTTTATGGAGTAATACCAAAACATATAACGTGATTATGATAGTTACTGGAGAAGATTTAATATCTGAACAAAATGGCTGAATCCCAACAAATGCGATATTTTTTAAAATACTCAATTTATGCATTCAAAAGTTTGAGAGTTACAAGAACAAATAAGCAAATTAAACTGTTTTACTAAGCAAACTAAGAAATTATTTTTCGAAGTGGGTGAAAAACAGTTTTAATTAGAAATTATATATTTTAATAAAAAACTTTTTTCTTTTTGTGATCGTTACTTTTAAAAGAGTTAGGAATTTAATAAATTTTAAAAGAACGTATTCTAAGATTAAAATGGAAAAATGACAGTTTTTGATAGTACTATATAGTTTTTCTATTTTAATCCAATATTACGTTCTTTTTATTTTTATTTGTCTACATTCTTTAATTTTGATTATACTTGGTATACTTATTTTTTTTTTAATTTTACCAGCGAAGAGATAATGTCAAAGATATTTTCTTCCTCCAAGGCTACTAGTTTCAAAAGTTCAAATACACCCTTGGCCACAAAAAAAAACATTTTATTCTTTGGAAATTGTTTTGGTATCTATAGATTCAAAATGTGATTTAAGATCTTGTTAACTTAAAAGTATTAAAAAAAAGATGTAAGGTGTGGGAGAGCTAATTTTGAACATACAATAATATATTTAAACGAAAATATTTGAACCAAAATATAATTTTCACTTTTCAATTTTTACATTTGTGTTAAGGTTCAAAAATAATAATGAAAGTTAGTGAGAATATATCTCTAACAGACCAAGCACACAATATATTTCCACTCAAGACTTCAACTGAAGTATAAGAACTCCGTACGTTACCAGAGCACCACATGACTTTAAAAGAAGTTGTACATTCAAGTCAGCAAGTCCTGATACACTGTAACTCAAATCCTCTTCTTCAACCACAGACTGAACAAGCATCGCACATCGAAAATCCATTGCCGTTGAAGGCTTCCCGCTCCCCAGCCTGCTTTGCTGCACCATCCGCAAGTTTCCTCTCACATATTTAAACGCACGGGTCACTTCCGTCGAACACAATACCAATCCCAAGAACAATGCAAAACTCACGAAAGACGTGGACAGTCCTTCTGCAGTGGCTATGCGCCCTGGAATGCGACCTAGCTTCGCCAGGATAGCAGGTCCGTAGAATATCGAAGCAAGGAAATACAGAATAAGCCAGAGAAGCGTCGACGAGAAGGTCTTCCCGATGTCTCTAGTGGCCAGGACAAGTTTCCTACGCTTGGAGATGCACGCACAGGAAGATCTCAAACTCTTGAATTCCATGCTTTTGAGAGTGTCTCTGACGCTGAGAGATAACATGCATATTATCAGTGTTAGCACATTCACGGCGACTGTTTGGGCTAGATAGTAAAGGGTGGCAATGGTCAAAACGATGGCCATCCTTAGGTTAGGGAAATTCCCCATTCTTTTTCCAAGCAGCCAGAACTCGAAGTGACCTGGTTGATCCTGAGACAAACTATCGTACTGTAAGCGAAGTAGGAACATGGGAACGCTTAAACTCATGAATAAGACCGATATTGTAAGATACTTGTGCTTTGAGGAGTTGTTGACGTTGCTGAAGGTTTCTAGTTGTCGAATAATTCTCAACAGCGTTTTTCTTTTGATGCGTATAAATATCCAAGCATAAAGGGACATTCCAATTCTGAACAAGGTCACGATCCACGACTTGTTGCTCAAACCCAAGATCCAACCTACACGTAGCAAAATGAGGCAGCAGTAGATCATGCCTGTCAGCATTACAAGGCTGATGGCAGTGAAAATGCTAGCATGCATCCAGTTTTTCCTAGAATTCACCCGAAAACGAAATGAGAAAAATTTTATTAAAAACCGAAGAGTCTTAAACCGGTTCGGCATAAGTAGTATTCAAATGAGAAACACTGCGTCAGACAGAAAAATTGGTATTACAAACTTCAACTTCTATTTAATGTACATACACTATCGTAGTCTCATAAATTTTATACTTCAAACAATGTTATTAAAAAGGTTTTCAACTTTCATTTGTATAAATGTTGTTCCTTAAATGTGTTTCATAAAAAGTTGATTTTAATAAAAACATAATTTCGACTTCATCTTATTCATTGTGAATAATTTCGAAGATCATACACAGAAGATTTTCTCTCAGAAGTATATCAAAGCACAAGGCATTTTATTGGGCTATATATTTAGTCTATATGTCTCCTTCGAGAAATTTTCATAAAAAAAAGTTCATTCCAATACAGAATACAAAGATTTAAAAAAAAATTCAAAATTATTCTAATTACCAACATCTTAAACATAAAAACCAAATAATAAACCTAGTAATTTCTCCAAAACACATTTGGTACAATAACATCATCATTAAGGTAACCCATTTAAGGTGATCATGTTTTTTTGTAAAACTATTTCACGTGTACTTCAACAATTTATGACATGATAGTATTTTGTAATAAAGAGGTACATAAAATAAAATGCATTCACTTAATAGCTCCAAATGATTTGGAAAAGTTTGTTAAACTATAAACTCGATTTAAATAAAACACTTTGGGACAAAAACAGCTTAAAAATATACTCCGGGTAATTTACTTTACAACTAAAACAAAGCAATCATCCATAGACTGACACCATTAGAGTAAAATGAACGTCTTTGTTTCACTATGAAGCCGGAAACGAAAATTTATGATTTCTCTAGTTTTGAACCTATAATTGACTACACATTATATCCTATTAGATCAAATGAGTTTCTGTAATGCCGGTCTTTTGAAGTAATGCGTTTTTGATGTAAATGGAACCACAATGGAGAGCATATAATCCAATTAATAGTTTTATGACTGGGCGACATAGAAAAACTTTGAAAACTATGAGCAAACTAAAAACTTTTATTTTAAAATTGCATCCACAAAATTCAGTTTCAAATTGTTAGTACATTTTAAAGTTTCAAATAAAAATTTATGTTTTGTGTCAAAATATGACAAATTGCAGAAAAAGATTTATTACATATACTTTTATAAGAAGAAAGTATGCCTCAAAGTTTTAAAATGTACATGCAATTAATTAATATTTATTTATGGCACTAAATACTTTCTTCAAATACACTCTTGTCCATAAATAAGGATATTGTCCACATGCACTAATTAAGCTTATAAAGTTCAAAAGATACTGAGCAAACAATTGAGTGCATGTACCAGTGTCATCGTAGACAATAAAACAAAGGATATCCTCCATAGAGAAAATGTAGAATACACGTGTGGTAATAGCAAAAAAAGTGATCAAATTACTTGACTTGAGTTTAAAACTTGAACTTCAAAACTTTCCACTTTTATCGGAGTATTCGTAAAGTTCCATATACAGTACACTCCTGGATGCCCTAATGAAACTTCTTTAAAATGACTTTCTTACTCTTCTCCAAACTCCTTTTCCCTTCTTTCTTATACTATATCCCTACTTCTCTATCTCCTTCTAACATGCTCTGCTTTTCATGTCTTTCAATCCTAGACCATTCGATATTGCCACTGTATCTTATAAAAATTTAGGGGGGGGCAGGACTTTCTCATATTCTGGACATCTTATTTTGTCGCTTTCCCCTTTCCATGGCATACTCCCTATAGCCTTTACCCTGGAAAGAAAAGCATTAAAGGGTTAAATATTAAGTCTTGGCGGACCATCAGCAAGCCCTCGGCAGCCTTTATTAGCCTTCATTGTACATGGCAGTAAGCGACATGAAACTCAAGCAACTTGTCAAAATCCAAATGGCGATGGAGGTCTAAAGGTTCAGACTATTGCCGCATCAGTCCAGTCACCACATATTCCACTTAAATACAATACATCTCTAGGTATCACTTTCTGATTGCAGTATCAAAACACCATAAGTCACAAGAATACCAAACGAACTAAGAACCACATTCGTTTTAATTTTCAAGAAACCCCAAGCGACCGCATGTAAATTGTCTTCGTGGACGACTGAGTTCAAAAGCAAGGCTAAAGAATAGTTCTGGGCAGTTAAGTCGCCCTTCTCCAATAGAGACTGATAACTCATCCGCAAGGTGTGACGTAGTTCTTCGCATGACTTGGGAACGCGAGAAGCACTCAAGACCACCAAAGTATAAGACAGAGTGTGCGACGCGAAATTCAAGCAACTGGTCGATATCAAACTGGCATCGTCTAATTTCATGAACTGTATCAGCCCGGCAACCACAAAAAATAAGGCCACCAGTTCGTGAAAGAGCAACAGGAACAGCGGGAAAGACACGCACGTCTTCAGAGAGTTGAAGCATGATTTGATCTTCCGCCTTTCTTCCAAGCTCAGAAGGGTACTGTCCATGTCCTGGCGTTCTGCAAAGCGATTCAGTTCCATAATCAGTTCACTGACATACCACATTAGGAAGCTGTAAGTGCTCGAGAGTATATTAGGGAAAACGAACTTCTCCACGTCGAATAAAACCACCAACAACGGCACAAGCCAGTTTCTAGAACCTCCACTTATATTATACCTCAGAAGCCAATTTTCTTCAACGTTCTCAGTCAAAAGTTCATGACCAATGATTGCAGATAGCGTTATCGGGCAGAAGATTTGAAAAACAACAATCAAGGCGAATTTCAGTCGCACTTGCTTGCGATTTTTATTGAATTTAGAGAGAGAGCACAGAAGACTTATGATTCTGAAAAGTTCCTTCTGTTTATAGCAATGGATGTACCACAGAGAAATGGAGGTCGAACTTAAAATTAAAGAGTTGACCCAAAATATGCTGAGGGATTCTAATTCTAAACTGATGCGAAGACAGTTGTACACAAATCCAAGGTTAAGGATGAACGAAAAAGACCAAGATGCTAGTAAATGTAACTTGCTTCCTCTGTTATGGTTTGACCATCTGGGAATGAAACATTTTAAAAGATTCGCCAAGAAATTCAGATCATGATTTACGACTGGAGGAGAGAAAATTTTGATCTGGTTGCTTTTTTCATAAAGAGTAAAAATCATGCACAAATTCTTCATTCCTCCTCAGAAAATCCAAGGGTAAATGAAAAATTTTCTGAACAATATAAACCACTATGTTAAGGTGCAGTGAAGTGATCTTCCATCCAGGTATCCTTCTAGAATATTCGTATTACATGTCAGAAATCAAAGACACTATGAATGAGAAATTTAGAAGCTTTCATAATTATATCACGTATATTATACACCGATTCATCCTTTCCAAACGATTCGTAAAAACCATTAAAAGGGGGTTTAAGGGTTTGAAAGTTAAACTAAACGAGTAGTTTTTTAAAGATTGACGACAACAACGTTATTTTGAAAGCAACAAAATAGGACACGAAAATGAATACTTTTCACAATTTCAGATTATTTCGATAATGTTCGTTTTAAATAACAAGTGAATGTTCCACTAATGAAAATTTGAAATTACTATTTATCTTATTTATTCCACCATTCTACAGCTATTTTAGTTTTTTACCTTAGAAACATTCATGCGTACAATATTATTAATTCCAAAAGAAAATCGTCCAATATAAATGTAAATTTGTAACAGTAGGTTGTATTCCAAAAGACAAACCAATTTTCCTTGCTGAGTTTTTCTTTTCATTTTATTTTTGCGTAAATAGCAAAGTAGCCTCAATTTACGAGGAGAGTATTTTATTGATCAAGTAACAAGTACCAAA
Organism: Tetragnatha montana; assembly: GCA_963680715.1. Lineage (NCBI taxonomy): Eukaryota > Metazoa > Arthropoda > Arachnida > Araneae > Tetragnathidae > Tetragnatha > Tetragnatha montana. Next base: position 31,899,836 of record OY796682.1, on the reverse strand, counting down.
AAACTTGAAACAAATTTTTATGAACTAGAAATACCAAGTTTTATTTTGCTTAGTTGCTCTTCAAAAAAGAAAAATAAGTCCTTAAATATCTAGATAATTTCATAACCATCACAAATGGGGCAAAGAATTAACTACTTCAGAATTTAAAAATGGAAAGCAAGTCTTGATCATCACATTTTATGAGACAAATAGATTTACAAGTAGTATGGAAGTCATTGTCTCCATTCTACAATTGAATCGTCATTTTGAAAAAGGAAAATAATCCAAAAACCAAGTTTTGAGAAAATTGGGGAGGGGGGGGGGAACTGTATAAGTAATGGAATTTTCTTTGTATAATTACCAAATTTTTACTGGAAATTAAGGAGACCCTATTTAGAATACAGAACAATCATCTAAAAAATATATTCAAAAATATTTTATAGTAGAAAAACCTAATTGACTTGTTCCCTCGACTAAATTCATGAAATTTCAGCTGAAAAAACTTAAAAACCACTTTAATCGACAAATGAATTATATTTCTGTTTAGTTCATAGCACAAAAGTGAAAAATAAAAAGACTAGGTAACTAAGACAAAGATAAATTATTTTTTTTAAGAAACTGAGTCATTAAGGCAGGGTATCAATGGAATAAATGAATATCAATGGAATTAAACATTCGCTGGATAAAAAAGGAAAAAACACATTTAATTTAAAAACAAATTTTATTTTGGCTTAGTTTACAGCAAAAAGAATAAGAAAAAAAGACAAATTTACTTAAATTTCAAATTTAATAAAAAAATACAATGAATGGACATTGATTTCACCAAATTCAAGGGGCTATATCTGCTTATAGGGGGTAGTTATTTTTCCCCTCTTTCCACTCATGTGTAGAGCAGAGCTTGGAGATTTTTTTTGAACACAAAAGGTCAATTTTCCTATTTTTTTAGACTTATTTCCTTTTTTAAACTGGCAATTCATTTTTTAGGAATATTTTTCTAATTTTGCTTGTTAATTCTCCCCATTTTGTAAGCAATTTCACATTATTAAAAATTACATACTTCGTATATGTACTTAAGTAATACCAAAATAACTAACATAATATGACATTATGCCAATCTTCTCTCGAAATTTGCATAGGGAATCTTGCATATAAATTATATTAATCATTTAATTAATATGTGTTATCTAGCAACCTACACTAGGCGGATATTCATACAAGAAAAAACAAGCTCATTTTATCTCAGTAATTTTTACAAATTAATTACTGTATTTTCATAATTTTAAATATTAACTATTTAAAGTATGAAGTAAAAAGTTCGGGATTCAAGAAAAAAAAATAAAACCGTAACAAACTTATTTAATAGTAGAAACCTCACATAAAATAGTCAGGTACACAAGAGAAAGTTATGATGCTTCAACAAATCATTTTGAAGAGCAGCATAAAAAGCGAAGGAAGCTCGTCCATTGGAACAAATTAATCCCTAATGAAACATAAAATATAGTCTAGACTTGTTTCCGAACCTCTTTTTACGAACACTTGCGTTTTTACGAACTGTGAGCAGATACTTAGCCCCAAGAAAATACTAATTTCCATTCATTCCCTTTTAAGAACTAAAACTATTAAAAATATGTTTTTTGAGAACTCATTTCCACATTTCACCTGGCTACCTTAGTAGCACAGTTCATACCAAATATATGTCAAGTTTATGCAGTGGCGGATTCAGGGGGGTGGCACTCTGGAAAGTGCTCCCCTTGGACCCATAAAATCACGCATAAGAACCAAAAAATGTCCCAAAAAGTACTCAAAATGAGTTAAAACCCTACTTTTACACGTCAAATTTCAAACTTTTTTCAGGGCCTGGGGGGTATCAGGGTCCACCGGGGGACCCTCATACTCCCCCCAGCGGTACCAAAAGGGGATCTTGATACTTTTTAGAAAATCCCCCAAATTTTGACATTTTTCTCAAAAGGTAAAGGTGATAATCTGAAAATGTGCCCCCCCCTTTGGAGCCGTGCTGGATCCTCGCCTGTTCTCTTCACATGAGAAAACCGTGAAGCATCCCTTCCATAACCTATGAAATATAAGTTTAGAGCTGTGTTCTTAATCGGTTTGGATTATTTCATTTAAGTGGTAGAGGTTTTTAGTCACCGCTTTTTAAATTAAGTGAAAAGTATTAAGTTGAGCATCAATATTTGTTCTGTAACGGGATCTATGTCCTGCTTGAGAAGTGTTTCTCTTAACATGAGAAAACAGTGAAGCATCCCTTCCATAACCTGTGATATATAAGTTTAGAGCTCTGTTCTTAATCGGTTTGGATTACACTGTTCAACAAATTGGACCTTCAAAATTTTTTCCTTGATGAAAACAGTAATTTCTTATAGATTTTGGGTCGCTGAACACGAAAATCACCATCAAAATTCTCAATGAGCTCGGGTTTTTCGGGGAACGGCCCCTCCCCCTTTTTACGTTTTTTGATGACTTAATGACTTTGAATTCAATTTTCAGGGTAAGAAAGCATTACTTAAGTCTTTAAATTACTCCCAAAGGGACAAGGAAGGTTGACAGTTCTAAAATATGTAATTTGGTAGCAAATGGATAGGTTTAAGGGGTTATTACCCCCCTAAAAAGGCAAAAAAGTAGCTAAAAATTATAGAAGTTTTTATACGATATTTTTTCCTATTATTTTTTTACTCAATTCACCTTTGAAGGGTCCTAACCCTTCCCCAACGACCCAAATTTGATGACAATATGCAGCAATAATTTTTATTAAAAGCGGTTGAGGTGTTAGAGCCCCAGAAGCCCCCACGGAAGAGTCCAAAAGACTCTCTCAATCGCGTTGTCACTCGCGCGCTCTGGAATTAACATTTATGCTCTGAGAAGGTTAAAATAGACATAAGGACATATAAATGCATGGTATATTGAACCTTTTAACACTTGGCCACTAAATCAGTCAAACAGGGTGTTGGGATGGGATTACGCGGGCGGAATAGAACTGGTGTAGAGTTACACTGTTTATGAAATTTTAACTTCAATTTTTTTAGAGATGAAAATAGTCATCTCTTACAAATTTTGGGTCTCTAAAGACAAAAACCATCCTTAAAATGCTTAATTAACTCTGCTTATTTGGTAATTCAATTTTTTTCATCTTTTTATTACGCTATGGGGCGTTATAGTTAGGATAAACAAAGTTCACGTAGCGGGTAAATAAATATTAATATAATAAAATTGAATTACCCAAGAATCAGAGTTAATTAAGCATTTTAAGGGTGATTTTTGTCTTAAGCGACCCAAAATCTGTAAAAAATGACTATTTTCATCTCTAAAAAATTTGAAGTTAAAATTTCATATAAACAGTGTAACTCTACTCCAGTTCTATTCCGCCCGCGTAATCCCAACACCCTGTTTGACTGATTTAGTGGCCAAGTGTTAAAAGGTTCAATATACCATGCATTTATATGTCCTTATGTCTATTTTAACCTTCTCAAAGCATAAATGTTAATTCCAGAGCGTGCGAGTGACAACGCGATTGAGAGAGTCTTTCGGACTCTTCCGCGGGGGCTTGTGGGGCTCTAACACCTCAACCGCTTTTAGTAAAAATTATTGCTGTTTATTGTCATCAAATTTGGGTCCTTGGGGAAGGGTTAGGACCCTTCAAAGGTGAATTGAGTAAAAAATAATTGGAAAAAATATCGTATAAAAACTTCTATAATATTTAGCTACTTTGGGAGTAATTTAAAGACTTAAGTAATGCTTTTTGACCCTGAAAATCGAATTCAAAGTCATTAAGTCATTAAATAACGTAAAAAGGGGGAGGGGCCGTTCCCCGAAAAACCCGAGCTCATTGAGAATTTTGATGGTGATTTTCGTGTTCAGCGACCCAAAATCTATAAGAAATGACTATTTTCATCAAAGAAATGTTTTCGTTGTTGAACAGTGTTATTTCCTTTTAGCGGTAGTGGTTTTTAGTCACCGCTTTTTAAATTAAGTGAAAAGTATTAAGTAGAGCAAAAGTAATATCTGTGTGACGGGATCTATCTATGTGCTGCGTTTGGAATGGCTCTGCTAATATAAGGTAACAGTCCAGGCCTTCTTTCCATAACCTGTGAAGTATTAGTTTAGAAGTATATCCGTGTAACAGTTTCGATTATTTCACAATAGTGGATGTGGTTTTTAGTCACCGCTCTTTAAATTACGAAAAAAATATTAAGTAGAGCAAAAATATTCTCTCTTTAACGGGATCTATGTCCAGCGTTTGGAATGGTTTTGTTAATATAAGGTATCAGTCCAGGCATTCTTTCCATAACCTGTGAAATATTAGTTTAGAAGTAATTATGTTCTTATACGGTTTCGCATTAGTCGATGTGGTTTTTAGTCACCACTTTTTAAATTAAGAAAAAAATATTAAGTAGAGCATCTTCATTAACTCTGACTGAAATTTTGTTACCACTTAATAAATTAGGATAAAAATCCTAAGTTAAATGAAACGCCTGGGCCGGTGGTAGGGGCTTGTGGACGGAAGGTTCTATTACTGTCCTCCTCATTCCTAAGACTAACATTCTTTCAGTTTCCAACGTAGGCAAAAGAGTTAAAGTCTTGAAATGATACAAAAAAGAGTGTAAAAGTCATCAAAAATAGTAATATTTTCAATTAATTTTACTGTTACGGTTACAGTTAACGTTGAAAATAAGAAATATTAAGACCCCCCCGTGAATTAAGCAGGAAAATTTATAAATACCAATCAATATTTATTTCCGAGTGCTATACCCGCTGAGAAGGCTCAGATTCGATCTGAGGGCCTTTCGGATGGCAGTCTGGTGTGCTAACCACCAAGCCATCCGTTCCTGCAGCTGCGACAGTCTTGTAATTAATTTGAAGTTGATACTTCACCATTTAAAAAAAAAAACAGAATATATTGGCAAGGATCGAACCGAAACCTTTTGTGAACGACTGTCACCTACCTCAGACAGCAGTGCGTTAACCAACCGTACCATCCGTTCCTGAAGCCTCCGGTTTATTTTAATAATTTAAAGTTAATATATAAATTCAAAATTTGAAAAAGCGGTAGGCAGGTGTTGAACCCGGGTCCCTTCGATTTGTAGCATCACGATCTTGACGTCCTTATTGCCACTCGCTTACAACTCTCCGACAATTTTAAAGCTACTGGAGATTATTAATTTCGATATTGTAAACAATAAGAAACATGCAGTGTATGTTATCCAAGTCTTATTTTTCTCAATAGACGACATTAGTGTGACGTCACTTGCTTGTTTGGAAACGTTGATTCTATCCGTGATTGGTTCCATGATTGGAAGTAAATCCGTACGGATCCGTACGGAACCAATCACGGATGGAATCAACGTTTCCAAACAAGCAAGTGACGTAATGACTAATGTCGTCTATTATGTTTATAATTTATTTTTTGTATGAATTTTCTATATCCTGTGTCAACTTGACCCTCATGTGTGAATTTCACCAACACTTTTAGGGGTTATTCTTTACTGTAAAAGAAACATAAAAATATATTTATTTGAAATTTTTGGGGATTTTTTTAAAAATTTGAAAAAAAAAAAAAAGTTTTATAGCTCTTTTATCTTGAATAACTCCAGTTCTGTTTTGCTTAAGAAAATGCATCGATCTTTACAGATTATTTTTTAAATTTGAATATTTCATATACAACCTGACTATAGCTTAAAAAATAAAACTTTTATCTAATAAAAAAGAACATTTTTTTTAATTTTAAAAATATTTAATAAAAATTTTCATTCAACCAAGCGCGGATTCAATGGGGGGGGGCACTTCGGAAAATGCCCCCCCCTTGGGCTGAAAAAGAAAGGGAAAGATGGGAAAAAGAGAGAAAAGGCGTAAAAAAGAAAGTGTATTTTGAAAAACCAATAATTTTTTTTGTCATTTAAAAAAAGATAATTATTTTTTTCTTCTTTTTACCCTTTTTTTTCTCTTCCTTTTCCCTTCTTGGCCCCTTTTTTTTAGCCCAAGTTGTCACTTTCCCCAGATTCTCCAAACTTTTTTTCGTTCATCAAGCGCCTGAGCGGATCAAAAATGAATTATTCAGGGTCAAAATCCCTACAATATTCTAGGGGAGGATCCCCAGACCCCAGGCCATTTTTTAAAGAATTTTCACTGCAGGGGCAAAAGTCCATGAATTTTTCGGTAATGCTCTCGTTTCTCTTTTAGATTGACGTTCAGGGGGTATCGAGATCTCGATACCCCTCTCTCTCTCTTGAGAGAGAGAACTAAGGGAAAATCATACCAGTTATAAGAGGGTCTGAGGGTTTCTCGTGGGAAAAATTTGAAAACTTGATGCAAAAAAGCGTTTTTAAGCCAATTGTGACAGCAAAAATTTAGGAAAAAAGGTTTAGATTTTCTTCATTAAAAGAGACTTTTTATGAGGGCATCCCCAAAGGAGCGAAGAGGAGCAAGAAACGAAAAAAAGGGAGGGACACCCTTTCTTCAAATTTGGACTGAGAACACTTGTAGTGCAGAAAGCTCTCTCGGATCTCAACATTAACATTCCCTGACCCCCAACAGGAAGGGCCATAAATTGGGGGCGAAAGGGATTAGCCCGCCCCAATTTATGTGTAATTGGATCATGGTTTCACTGATTTTTGGGCAGTTTTTTCAAACCTCGCTCGTTACGAACTCTGGGTCCTCAGAAATTTACCTTTTACACTTTGGGGGCAAGCTTTCATAACTGCAGGGGCAAAATAGACCACTGCGGGGGCATTTGCCCCCAAACTTCTTACTTAAAAAATGGCATGCCAGACCCCCTGAAAAATTTGCGTTCTTAAAAGACAGTTACAAGGTTCAGATCCCGATCATAGGTTCAAAAATAGTTTCGCTTATACTGTTTATCAAACATTTTGGGGTTCAAAAATAAAATTCATTGGGGGATCTTCATAGAAAAAAAGTAAAATTTAGTCTATATTGCGTGCAAAGGTAGAGGTGATCCTCAAAAAGTGCCCTCCCCTTGGAGACCTGCTGGATCCGCGCCTGAGTTTATGTAACTGCTACTAGAAGTAAACGAAATTTGGTCTTACATGACAAAAATTGGATGATTCTTGAACGTTTGTGCTCTGCTTGGGTTTTCTCCTCAGACAACACATTAAAAGTTATGTTTTACTTTTTTTTTTTTTTTACAAAAATATGAAAATTTCTGAACCGGAAACGCCAGGTGGGTAAAGTAAGGTCCATGGTAAGGTCTCAAATTGGCTAAGAATAATGTTGAACTTTAATTTTTTTTAATTCGATATAAGGAGGGTTCCTTTGATTAAAAGACATTTCAGCCACTCTCAATAATCATGCTACAATCTGGTTTAGTAAATCTGTAATCTCAATAGTCGAAAGGGATATTATTTTTTCCAAATACGATTTAAATACAAAAAATAACTGATATGTTGCCTACATATCAATGTAAGTAAGTTGGAATTTATGCTGATACTTACAATTTAATAATATCAGCATAAATTCCAATAAATTTTTACTGTTCCTGATTCTTTTGTAATAAATATTTTTGCCAATATAAATGTGTAGCTTTATTTAAAATAAGTACTTGTTTCAAAAATAAAATATTACACATTTATATTTTAAGTACACAATCCATTTATTCTAAAAGTAAAATTATTGGAAGAAATATTTTTCATATTAAAAAATCTAGAATCTTTTTCTATTTAATTATAAGTATTAGCTTAGATTCCATTGTACTTACAATGATATGATGTAGGCTTAGAATATAGTCAGTTATATTTTGTATTTAAAAATTGTTGTTACCACCACGCCAAAAACATGAATCTGCTATTCTTATACAAAGCAGATTCATGTTTTTGGCATGGTGGTAACGATATAATCCTTAAAAAACTATTTCAAAATTTCACTAATTTATGCTGTTTTAAAATGTTTTTTAACTTTACGAAATATTTCAGTATCCCCCCCACAGATTTCATAAAAAGACAATTCATTACACAAGAAAAATACAATATTTGATTGCCTTTCCTTAGTTACACAAGTGGTTGAGAAAATTATTTCCTTACTTGAGTTGCAAAGTCTTGGGGAGAAGAAAAATATAGAGGCATTTTTTGGAATTAATTATCTTTGTTTTTAATTTTCTTGAATATTGATGATAATAATTTTACTAGCATTGCTATTCTGTTGATATAGAAATAGTTGTAATAGTAAAATTAATTAAAACATTATTTCTCCATTACCTTATGAAAATATAGAAATAGTTATAATAGTAAAATTAATTAAAACGTTATTTCTCCATTACCTTATGAAAATATAATCCAATTGTTTGTGCCAAGATATTTAGTCAGGCTTACCAACTACTTTATTTTCAAAAATTTAATATAACTGTGAACCTCTTCCCCTTTGTCAACTCACAAGTTCATTGTAAAACGTTTACAAACTGTATAACTCAATAAACCAACCACAGACCAGCTGTAAAGAAAAAATAAATTTTATTGCCAAGCAAAAAATACAGACAATTAAAACCTATGAACAACATTTGTTAATGAAAAGAATGAAACAAATAAATACAATGAAACAAAATGTGCAATATAATCATTATTTATAAAACAATCTTAATAATTTAGTTTTAGTTTTTTTTATTTTAAAGACCAAACTTGACCATCTATAACATGTAAAATTAACAACTATTTAGTAAAAATGTTTCTTCAAAAATTCACAGGGGAAGTCTTGCTTTTCTAACTTATAAACAAATTGAACTAAACCTGTTGTTGGGTTAACCTACTTTGTTAAAATCCAAACTAAAAATCCAAACCAATAATTTAAAGCCTTACTTACACTCATTAAGATAAAGATGAATTTTCATCAAACTTTTTCAAACAGCAAATACTGCTTTTAAAAATAAAACAAAATTTAAAATCAATACAGCATTTGTACTGAATGAATGAATTATCTTATCACTTCATGCATGGCACTTCCTGCTTTATAAAGTCATAGAATCAGATCCACTATACTAGATTACAATGTTTACATCATAGGTCGCAGGGAGGAACTTCATTAGAAGTCACACTTTTTAGTTACCTAATTGGCGAAAAACAGAGCGTGCGAGAGTCATCTATGACTCGCCCATTAGGTAGCTAGAAAGTGTGACTTCCAATCAAAACCTTTCCGGCAACCCGTGATGTAACTGACAAGAAACCTTATAATCTAGTATAGGTTATTAACCCCATTTTAGCAAACAAATAGAAGTATAACATGCAGGTGATGTTCATAATGTAAATTTAAATAATATGAACATGTTTTTCAAGTGTTTAAACATGTTAATCAACACATTTTACAAATAAGCAAATTTTATGCCAACAGTAACACTAAATCAGATATTTTAAGTTATTGAATGAGAAACTAACAATACATATCTAATTCCATGCAATGTTATTTAGATACTCTGAGAGTGTATTCAATATCTTAATATTTTTTTGCTTGTCAATAGGTTTAATAAAATCCAGATTAAAAACTGACACTCTTATCAAACAGCAGATGTACAAAATATAGTAATATCATCAGATAAGCTATCTAAAAATGATAAATTAGTAAAATGCCTCTTGCAAAAATGAAACATATTCACACTGTGAAAACAAATCTTCATGATTCAACTCTAGGATGGCGTCATAAATGAAGAGAAAGTTGGTACTGAGGGATCTTTTTCTAGAAAAGGTTGGAAAATATTATAATTATATATGCTTTTACTATATTTATGCAACTAAAAATAAAGCTGAAAGTAGTAAAACAATAATTTGGCCCTTCAGATAGTTTTAAATTAGTAATATAAAACATTTGTCTCATTTTAAATCACATTATTTTAGACATATTAAATACATTTAATGAAAATTGGACAATCAAGGACACTCATATTTATAGGCTTCCTTAACAACAAAAATGAATAATGATAATGAAAAAAAAAAACTTAAATTTAAACATTACGAGGGTGGTCCCAAAAGTACCCGGCCTGACCTATAGATGGCGGTCCTAAAACAGAAAAAATGACTGGGGTCGAAAGTTCAGTTCTTTTGAAGCCCAAATTCTGAGTCAGCGGGGTGAGAGTTGGTTAGTTTCGTTTTGGTGGATTTTTTAGGAAACAATCTCAGTGAAATTTTGTAGATGGATAGAATTTTGTCACCATTGCTTGATTTTATTCTTCCATTTGAGGGGCTAAACTTCGACCAATATTAAAGCAAAACTGGATTTGAGTCTGGGGGACTCTGGTCTTTCCTTTACCACCATGAAATACTGCGCGGCAGATTTGAAGAGGGGAGAATGAGTTGAAAAGAAGAACATCACAGAGGGCGACCAAATGAAGGGGAAACCTTGGGAAATGATCAAAAAATCCACAAAAGGGTAATAGGAGATTTTTGATTGAAAGTGCAAAACCTAGCAGACATGGTAGGCATTTGAAAATGCACTGTACAAAATTTTAAACAGAAAATTTGGACCTGAAAAGTTTTGGGCAAGATGGCTGCCGCAATCGATGACAATTGACCAAAAGCAGTGTCCATTGTCGGGATAGCTAAAATCAATTAAATCAAAGTTTAAATTGCTCAAACGTGCTGTATTCCCCGGATTTTGTCCCCACAGGTTATTTTATTGCTTCTAAACCTTAAAAATGGTTCAAAGGGAAAATATTTGCAAAAATGATCGAGTAAAATATGCCGCTAATGGTCATTTTGAGGGCTTTTACGAATCCTTCTAAAAATAGGTCATGGAACCCATGGAACTTCGCTAAAAGAGGTGTATGGGGCTAAAAGGAGACTATGTAGAAAAATAAAAAAAAAAATTAAAAATTTTAATTTTTTCATTGTTAGGCCAGGTACTTCTGGGACCACCCTCGTATTAGTTAGAATTTCATACAACTATTATGAACTCTTAGAAATATGAGGAATCTCATCCCAAATATTTTATTTTTATTACCATTAATTTGTTCATATGCCTGTTTTCTTTCTAATAATGAGTTTCGGGAATTTTTTTCTTACGCAAAGTACTTCTGATTACATAAAACATTAGTTTTAGCATGGTTTTTAAGAGTTGAATATCAAAAAAGCTTTCCCCAATAAATTAATAATGTTAACCCCTAAATTTAAACATTTTATTTATCAAGGTTCCAAATTGTAGTCTTTAATTTCCCAAAAAAAGTATGTATTACATCTCTATTAAATAATTTCAAGGTGTTTTGTGAGGGACTGAAACCCGTCTCCATACGAAACTTAAATTTAGTTATGGCACCACAAGGCATGTTTATTGAGTTTTTAAGAATAAAATATTATTTGATTTTCATAAGGGTCATTTTCTATAAAATGGTAAAAAAAAAGTGTTCACAAAGTAATCCCTTGTAATCATTTAAATATTATTTTGAATGCTCATCATAGCATTACAAGTAGCTTATTCATTAAGAAAAGTTTTCACTAATTACAACATTTTAAAAGATTAGCTTAACTTTTCACACACTTCCAATATGTCGGGACTATTTCTGAACACTAATTAGCTTAAGTAATGCAGAATGTACTAGGAAAATTTAAATGAAGACTTGGAGGTAAAATATTTTGTTTTTGGAGAAAAAGCAATGAGAAAAGGGCATGCAAGTGATAAATTTATACAAATACAAATACAAAACTGACGACCAGCTACAGGCTCATTGCCCAACAAGGCTGGTCCTATGATTATGAATTCCCTAATTCCCACAGCCTATCCAGTTGCCTCTTAAACTCAAACACTCCCTTTGAATAAACTATATTTTCTGGCAACGCGTTCAATTACCCTATTGAAGTAGTAGTACTTCCTTAAATCCCGATTGACATGTGTCTTATTTAGTTTATACCCATGGCCCCTTGTTCTGTTATCCTTGCTGAAACTTAAGCCCTCCGTATCCCCTTAACCAAACCAAATACACAAATACATTTAGAACACAAAACCAAATTTTATAAAAACAATTGCATATAATTAAAATTTGACTGGCCATGATTTTTCACCCCTCATAATTCCACCACATTGTGATATAGAACATGTTCTATTTGCCTAAATACAGCCCTGTATGAGGGTAATAAGCTCTCTTTACAGACCAGAATTGACAGAAAAAGTCAGGTGGGATAGTATATTTTTTAAAACAAATATAATATTTAAACTTTTAGATTTTACATCCAAGTTTTTTAAGTAAATAGTGGTTCAATTATGATTAAAATAGACTTGATTCTTACCAAAACAGGTAGATGGTATATTATGATTAGAAACATCCCACACAAGTGGACAACTTTTACAAATTGTTTGACCACTGTCCAGTTGATATGTACCCCTTTGGCATTCAATGCAAAGTCCATCTTCTTCTTTTTTACCCGGAGGGCATTCAACTAAAAAATGAATTTAAATAGTGAAAAATTTGGAAATTAATTTACAGCAATCAAAAATTGTATATAACTCAATTATGAGAAACGCAAACATTTAAGAGCAAGATTTGTGTGTATGTACAGAGAAGAAAATATATATATATATATTAATGAAGTAATCTCTGTGCATCAACCACCACGAATGTTTTAAATCAGGCCACCACAACAAACGGCTCATGGGCAGGATGCAGCCCTCCACCCATCTTTATTTGGCCCGATAAGTATGGAAGAATTCAGATCGAGGTATTTTAGTTTAAAACATGCATTTATTTTGTAAATCTTTATGAATTTGCTGTAGAATTAACCCAAGGAAACATGTTGAACTATTTAAATTACAAAGTACAAAGGAAATAGAAGAAATAAAAATTTAACCACTAATAATAACCCCTAACCCTTAACTAACAATATTAATCATTTTTAGATCTAAAATATTCTGATGCAGGAAGCAAAAATACTTCTACTTTAATCCAGATTGAAATTCTTATCAGTTTTAAAAAACAAAAAATAAAATGACTTTATAGAAGTAACAAGTATTGATTTAATTTTAAGATTCTCATAAGAGGAAGAGAGTACTTGTTTATATTATCCCTGCGTCTTATTTTTCTCCATTTCCACACAAGAAAAATATCAGTGATTTTCCTTAGCCTGATTGGCCACTTCACTGGTTAACACATCATAGCGTTCAAGCCTTTTAAACCAGTGACGTCATACAGCCGAAACCAAAATGAGTTTGATGTCTCCCTGGTTTTAATTAGGACTAAGTTACTTTTTCTTTCATGCTTAAACTGGAAAAATATATAAAGGAATGCTTACCACATTTATAAGTATTCTCATTTGCAGAATATCCTGCTTCCCCACCACAGTTCAAAACAAAGTGCCCTCGGCTAAATGTTTTGTTGAGTTGAAAATCTCTGTCCTCCAAATCCTTTTCAAATGTAGCATCCCTTTGGAGAATATTTTTGATGGAATCTAGAATCGCTTCCATTTCATATTCAACCGAAATAACATCATTAGTATGGGTATATTCAAAAGTATCAAATAATGCCTATGAAAAAGAGTAAATAAAATAAAAATTTTCAAGTATTCCAAAAATATCACAATACAAGGGAAAGTCTTGTACCTCAGTCCTACACTGTTTTCAGCTTAACTTTTTGTAATATGGCAACACTACACATGTAGCTAGCCTCCTTACAACCAGAGCTCTCAGTCTAGCTAAATTACTTTTTAAGAAGTAAATTTGATATATATAGGTTAAAATCTGATTTCCCCCATCAAAACTAATTCTTTAAGATTAGTTGCTAAGTTATGGTTGAAAAAATACAGATTCTGTTTTACAATGAATTTTATATTTAACACGTATTGTTTCAGCTAATAGTGCTTAAAATGGGGCTAGGAGTAATTTAGCCTTCACAAAATTAAATCTCATAGGGGAATTTTAAGTTTCTTAAAAGAAGGTTGATATCCATCAAATAAAAAATAAAATAAGTTTTTTTATTTTTTTTTGACATAGGTCCAAGGTACACTACCCTTGGAACCAAGGTACAGTATCAATGTTGTTCGTTAGACCTATCTACATTGATTTAAACTTTTGCTAATTATGTACTGAAATACTTCAATTTAAATTCACAAAAAATACATGTTGTGTATGAAAGGTTAAAATATCGAGGGAAAGTTGTTATGTCAGTTAATTTTCAATGAATAAAAAATTGCAGGGTAAAAATTAAAAATAGGTCTGAGGTACATAACCTTCCCATAAAACAATGTTTGATGAATTTAAACACAGGTTCAATACGGTTAAGGTATAAGTGGCTCTAATTATTTATAATTTGTGCATAGAGTTAACCTTATGCAAAAATATAATTAGCTTCATCTGACAGGCAAAGGCAATATCTCATCAGTAGAACAAATATAATTCCTCAGTATTCTATTCCTGAGTTAATTCTTTTCCCAAGATATTGCAAAAAAAAAAAAAAATTATTTAGCAAAATATATGGTTATTTGAAAATATTCAGTAGAATTTTTTTAAAGAGTACTACAAAATATAGGAAATTTAGAGAACATTAATGCATAAAATGGAAAAGCATTATAAACTACTGCAAAATTTTACAATAATAAAAATGATTAAATTTGTGACTTTTACTCAGGTTATTATAACCAAAATAGTTAATGTTTAAACTAAAAAGAATATTCTATTTCCAAAATAGCATTATTCTCCAAATTTCATTTTATCAAATATTTTCTTCTTTAACTGATGTATAAAATTAACATTATTTTAATCTAATTAAATACTTAAATAATCACCTAAAATTTTTCAAACAGTTTTCTTATGTAAGTAACTTCTAATTAGAGAAATACTCTTACTAGATGACTGAATTTTAACACAATAAATTGATCTTTAGATCAAGAATTATTAATTAAACAAGAGTTTCTCAAACCTTTAGAGTCCAGTTTACATGCATCACACCTTCTAAAATATCTGAGCAATGAACTTTAAGCGTTTCACAGTCTATCTTTTTGCACAATTCCTCATTTTCTCTTTTGACCAATGGCTCAAGAAAACGTTCCAGCTGAGATTCTTTCTCATGGGTACAATTTTTAACGAACAGCGAAAATCCCATCCAGACTTGGACATAAGTGTTTCGAAGCACTCCTAAAAATATATGGCAGTCGAAAATAAACCAAATGTTTCAACTACTAAAAACAACTTTTGTTGAAAACAAATTTACCTAAGCAGCCAGGCAAGGACAGGCTTCTAGAAGACTTTTGAAAGTCCCATAGTCCATCAGTGGTGTTGCACTCAATCCACCCTTTATCAAGAATTGTGAAGTCTGAGGGAAAACTGTACCCTTGTTGACAGGCTACTAGGCAAGTTTCGGTAGTTGTACAATTAATAAATCCTTTGTGGGGAGGTTTCAATATTTCACAAGTGTTGACTGAAAAAAATTAACACAGTATCGAGTAAGAATAAGATAAAGAATCCTTAGATGGACTATATAAAGTTAGTGTAATTTAAGCACAAAATTATTTCTATCAGAGGAAATCTTGACTTGCATAATTCATGTTAGTATCCAATGAAAATTAGGGGTTATTTAAGCACATAGAAAAGTAAAGTTTAGACAGAAAATGAGACATTCGGCAAAACTTATTTATTTGCCATTGATTTTAAAAGTATGCTGTTTTTCGATTTAATGCCGATACAACAGTTTTTGATGTAGTGGCAATGTTAGGGCATTTCGATGCAACGCTAAATCAAATTAAGGTTTTCAATTTAGTGGCTACATGAGAGCTTTGATGTTAGTGTTAAATCTATTTAAGGCCTAGTCCTAGCTTTCATTTTCCATTTTTATAAGATCTTTTAACATTTTCACCAGATATATCACTTTTCTAAATATCTCACTTCAAGAGGTAAAATCATAATATCTAAAATAAAAAGCTATGAATATATTTTTTTTTCTATACAAGAAGTCTGATTCAAAACTTACTAGGGGCAATCGTTGAAGCATAAACTTCTGAAGTAGTTTCATCAGTCAAAGAACTTTCAGTTGTACTTTGGGAAGTTACTGGGTCGAAAGTAGTTGATGCAGCCAATACATCTAATGTTGCTTGAGTAGCAGATATATCTGTAGTCGTACTTTCTGTAGTTTGAGTACCTGTTGATGAATTTTCTTCCGTTACAGTAATTGTTTGAGGTGCTTTTGATGTCAAAATATTTTGTGTGGTTGTAATTAAATCTTCACTTGTAGATGTATATACAGTGGTTGATTCCATAGGAATAATATTAAAAGTAAATGAGCAGTTTGATTTTGTGTTGAGTTCATTATCCTCGGCTGAACAGGTTATTTCATGACTTCCATATTCTTTAATCGTTTCAGGTAAACAGATGACAGGAGCTGGCTTGTTTTGTGAAGAATGAAATATAGGATAAGGTATACTGATAGAATGAATTTCTGTTGCAATTGTGGAATAGTTCTCACAGCCAGAGAATAAGTTCGGTTCTTCAGCTAGAAAATTGAAAATATATATATATACTATAACCAAAGTAAACTAATGTTGAAACAATTTTTCAAAGAAAATAATGCACTATTAAAAATATTTCAAGCAATAAGTTATGAGTAGGGTGTTAAGGGATAAGTAGGGTGCTTTTTGCTTTAGTTACTTTTTTGGTAATTCTAATAAATGATAAAGGTTAAATGAAATTCCATGAAATTTGAAGTTGATAAAAATGTTTAAGAATCTTTTTCAACACACTAAATTTTCAAGAAATTCCCTATGCATATTGAAAACAGAAAATTTATCAGAATTTGCTAAGAAAAGCAATAATTAACTAGGGATAAACTTTAAATAACGAAAGAAAAGTTTACTAACTTTTAAGACACCCATACCAAAAAGTAATGGCATGTCAGGTAACTTTCTAGAGGCCCAAAATTTTTATTTTAATGAATCCTTCATTAACATATAGATATGTTTCAGTAATAGTCTTTATAAATGTTTTTTATATTTTAAAAATAATTGCATTAATAATTTGATTTTTTTATAGTTATGCATAGTTGCTATGATAGAAAATAGTTTTGAAGGCAAATACAACAGCTTTACTTAAATTTAAACAAATTTAATTAGGATGGTAGCCAACTTAAATTACAAGATAAAACATGAACAGACGGTAACAAATCACACACTCTCTATCAATATTTTATCCACTTTACTTTGCTATAAAATATTTCCTCTTAGAAACTAAATGTAACATTTTAAAACCTTTACATTGGCCTTACAAACATAAGGGGGAAGAAAAACCAGAATTAACAAATAAAACACACTGCATGTTAAAGGGAAAGTAAAAATTTTCAAAGCATATATCTATGTAAGGAGTTAACTTTTCAGAATGAATACCTGATTTGAATGTGATACCTTCTTTCATTACTAATGATTTTTTTCTGGTCCTCAATGAAATTTTCCCAAAAAAATATTTGGACCACATTTAAAACCACTTGCAGACTCCAGATCAACATATTTCCTAATATACCTTAGTTTTTCTAATATATTTTGAGTCATATCAATGGCATGGAATATTTTAAATCAAGTGTGTTTTTAGAAGTAAACATACCTTTCACACATTCTGGAACATCACTTGTGTTCCAGTTACCATTGGGGAGACATAGAATAACAGATTGACCTATAAGACTGTTAGGTATAGTAAAGTCTTCTTTACAAACAACTTCACAAACAGTTCCAACTGGCAAGTTTTCTGAATCACTGGAAGTACACTGAATATATCCATTTTGGGTTTCTTCAATAGGTGCACAACTAGTTTCTATAACAAAATTTTTAAAAAATTAACTTTTTATTTCACAAAACAATAAACAAGCTTGATTTTCAAGGTGCAAAATAACAGCACATACACAAAGCTATATGGCTGTAAAATAATCCATCAACTTATGATATAACTAGAACCAGCGTTAGAAATTTAATGTTAATGTAATGTTCTGAAATGTTTAACACTGCTTCTAAATCATTCTCTGATTAGTTGTTTCTAAAAAAATACTACTTTCTAAACCTCATGCTTGGATCAGTCTACATTGCTTTGAAGATAGCAGTAGTTTTAAACAATGGCTACGTCCATAAATATCCTTATGAAAGAATAAGTTTTTAAATCTAGATGCCTCAGAATCATTAAATCACTTAAAAATAAGTTTTATTATATGTTTCTGTATATAAGACAAGAAATTTTGGAAATTTTTCCAACAGTGAACTGAGGTTATTTATTTTCTGACAATCTATTATTTGAGATTACGAGGTCAACTGTTCATTCACTGGGCAGTTTAACTTGCATAGGTTTCAAATTTAAGGTAAATTTTAGGGGTAAAATCTATTCTCAGCTAATACAGTATTTTGTTTGCATCATAGGTGCAAAGTTAAATTTTTTCTACACATCATACTTGAAAAATTTATTGAATTATCACAGTTTTTTAAAAACTTAACCTTTTCTGGTCTGCTCAGCAATGTTGTTTGAATTCTGAACATCCAAATAAAATATACAAGAACCAGTAACTCTCAGTTGTGGATCATAGGCACTGCAGTTTATTGTGTGCTGGCCAAAGGTGTTGATGATCCCAGGTTCACAATTTGATGTCAACTTGGCACCACTAGACGATATGAATTCAGGAGCACCAATCTGAACATCAGCAATATTTTCAGTTGAAACAGTGCGATTGAGACAAGAATCGGAGTCCGTAAGAGGTACAAATTTAGCTAAAATGTTATAAACAAGTATATTAATTGATAAGCTAGTTTTCAAAGAGAAATTGCAATAGTTGAAAAAAATTTCTGGAGTAATATTTTAATTAGAATTTAAAATATAAATTATTACTTTGAATATTATGTCCTAAATACTTTGAAGTTAGTTTTAAAAGTTGTACAAACAGGAATCTACCTTTACAATCAAAATAGTCTATATAAAAAACAATCAGTACCAGCCGTAAAATAATTTAACAGTAAAGAAGTTAAAAAATAACAGATCACAACAAACCGATTTTAAAAACTGTATTTGTAAAACCAAAGTACTTACAGACACAAACAGGAGATAAAGTAAGATTCCAACTTTCATCAACACACTTTTTATGAGAATACAGCAAAAAACTTGTAGGGATAACCTTGTCATCAGTACAACTATAACTGCATATAGTATCAACAGGATAGTAACCATTAATAGCTGGTGTAGAACAATTTATATATCCATCAGTTAATTCAGGCAAAACAGGGCATCCTCTCTCTAGTAATGTAAAGAAAAAAAAATTAAATAGCATAGACAAATACTTCAACACTTGTATCAATAGACACTTTTTAGACTTTATGGAAAATCTTATCTCTGGAAAATACTTAATTATTATCTGAGTATTATAAGCCCTTTTTCAGATAAAACTTCAAACTATGATCCATGCTAGTAAAAAAAAATTATGTTCATAAAAAAAAACTTAATTTTATAACCCCAAAAAAGAAAATAAGATTATAAGAATAAAATTCAGCCTTGACCAGAACTTTAGTCTAGCTTCAGTTTTACTCCAATAATAATCTAAATCTTAACTACATAACGTTTTTTATTTGGACAAGTATTGTGTATTAATTTATTTCAAGCTTAAAAGTTCTATCCCCTTTCATTAGATAAATTTCTATAATTGACAATCATCTAAAAATCCTTAATACAAACAGTTTTAAACTAAGTATTAAAAATATTTACAATGAGTTTCCTAAATAGACAATTACTTTTACCATCCATAACTATACAACTACAGACAACCACATTAAAGCTAGCATAAAGAAAGTAATTCACAAATTGATAAATATTACCCAACACAGTTACACTGTATTCACAAGATGTATTCAGCCCCAGAAAAGTGTCATAGGCTTCACAGACATTTGTGTAGTCTCCAACTGAGAGAGGTTCTATCAAGGAGCATCTGACCTTTACTTTGGTGCCCTTTACAGATGGTCTAAATCGTGGTAGCTTAATCATAGTGGTTGAATTGGTTCCCTCTAGAAACACTGTTTCTGATATGCATGATTTCTTTTTGGGTTGTGGTGGGATGGCTTCTGAAATGTTCAAACAATTTAAGTTCAATCTATAAAAACATTTTATATTATGCACACACTGTAGTTTTTCATTCAAAAACCAAACAATGAAATACAAAGCAGATTATATGCATGTAATGTAGAAAAGGCTTTAGACATTTGTCTCCATTAGATTCTCTACATCATAAAATTTTTAGTTTGGGCAATTCCTTCCTTAATTTTCCCTCTTTGGGGTGTCTGGTGTTTATCATTTGATATAAGCAATCTCATTCCCATTCTTCTAAACCAACTAGCTAGCTATCTGTATTAATTCAAGCTAGCTAGAACCCACCAACTGTTCCTAGTATGAACTAGTGTAAAACCTATAATACAAATAACCAGCATTCTTTTCTGTACAAAGTTCTCCCCAGTGCTGATATTGGGAGTGGGTGTGGGGGGAGACTGTTCCCTGAAACATTTTAGCCATCACCCAAAACATTGGGATTTTTGGTTGAAAAAGTGGGAAAATAAAAGTTGAGTCTTCCCAAAATATTTTGCTCCAATTACATCACTGGTTCTACCTTAAAGACTACAACCCAATGATCATCTGAATTTCTTTAACATTTGAAAATTTTGTTCCATACATACTTCTGCAAGTCAGTTGCCCAGATGGCCGCCATTTCAGTCTTGGACGGCATACCTTATTCTGGAACTTTCTTTCCTTTAATGGAATGATGTAGCCCTCATCACAAACATATTTGCAGATAGTACTTCTAGGGTAAGATTCTTTAATGCCACTATCGCACTTAACAGAAGAATGAGATACCTTCGGAGGAGGTGAGCACCCATTCTCTGAAACAAAGGTAAATGTAGTTTTAGTTTTTCCATGCTAAATCTAGCAATATAGCAAACAAAATTAGAGATTTGATAACTCTCTCAATCAAAACATAGATACAGACAATTACATTTTAGGCAGAAATACAAATTGTTAATTTAAGGCTTCCAACATTAAATGTTGAAAAACTATTTCTGTCCTAAGACTTAATTTTTTTTTAACTTTAAAAGGAACTCCTATCTTATCTTTTGTTAAAGATAATTTCAAATTAATAATGCATTAAAATGTGGAGTGAATTTTATAATTCTTGTATATTATAAGGCAAATTAAATTTCTAAAGGAAAGGTTGAAGTATATGTTTTCTATAATATCTCATTATAAATTTAGTGTAATTAGTCTCAATTATTTAAAACACCAACAGATTTCATGATCAAGGATTACCTTTCACAGTAACTGAGAATGTGCAATGACCTGTAGTGTTCAGTTCTACATCATGGGCAGTGCAATAGTTAATGTAACTACCAACACTGACTTTACTGGGTAGGGTACAGTTACCATACACTGATTTAGAAGAAAATGAGTCTTTCTTCAGGTAAAAGCGTGCAGGTTTCAGCTTTATAAATCCTCTGCGATTAGCCATAACTGTTCGATTTCTGCAATCTTTGTAATATGGATAAGGTTCAACCTTTTCTGAAAAAGACAACTTTTTTAAGGCTAATCATAAGTTATTTATACAACGATTCATAATTATTTATTATATACTGAATTGATCACCTCATATTACTATATTTTTAGTTCCCAGTGAAGTAGAGAATAACATATGGAAAAATACAGTACAACCTAGATAAAGTAAGTTCAGATATAAATAGAACTTAAAATTAATAAGAATTTTGAATTAAGAAAGTAAATAAAAAGCATGATTGGTTAAACACTTAACACATGGGAAAATAGACAACAAAAATTTTGTGGTAAAACTTTTATACATTGGAAAAGTTTCTATTTGGTTTTCAAATGATAAGTGCAAGTGGGATAAGACTTCTCATATCACAAAATGTATTTGAAAAAAGGATGTTTGTGATTCTTAAAACAAATTTATTCTTTAATTCACTATTGGTACTGGACTTCTTGTAGGGATACAATTCCATGGATCTAGTCGACCCCCGCTAGATTTTGGGGATATGAAACCACAACTCTAATATTCTTTTTCAACCAAAAATTGTTTTAATTTTATACATTTGGATTTATACAGCATATCTCTAAGATTTTTGTTTTAATAAAAATTCAAGATTTAGCTACAAATAAGCTAGTTTTACTGTTCTCACAATGATCAGGTTCTACACATCTAATTAAAATTTAAGATATTTTTCATAAAAAAAATTCATAAATAAAGCAAAGTATTTTTCACTAGACCTACGCTTACACTCCGGGATAGTAGAGTCATTCCAAAAAGGAGCATTGCACACAACTTTGTTTAGAGAAGACAAAGACTTGGGAATGGTATATCCGGAATCACACTGAAGTGAGCAAATGGTGCCATTCTCATAGTTGGACTTGACACTGGCATCTTTAATCTTTTGATGGTTACAAGTTACTGATCCATGCACTGGTGAATGTGGTTCTGAACAATAGGTAGCTATAAAGTAACAAGTAACAGTGAGAAACTATTAAGAAACAGATTCCGAGTTATGTGAAATAGCATCTTTTTTACAAAGCTAAGTTTAACCTACTCCAGAGGTGCTTCAACTGAATTTTATCACTTGAAACAATATTTCTATACTAGTCACACTAGCTAGAAAATTTAAGTACTATAAGAAAGAACTTAAATTTTAAAAAAGAAGTACCTTATACCATGTTAACTCATTGAACTTCTCATTATGGAAATGCATTTGTAAATATATAACTCATAAATTGTCTAAATCTATAGTTTCCGCCATTATAACAAATACACACAAGACAGAAAAAATATTTATGCTTTAAAAAGTTTAAAGCAGTTAGGGCTTGTTTAAAAATTAAGTACAAAAATTCTTGATTTGTTGAGTTTTTACATTTATGTTAGTGCATGCTACTATGCTACATAATAGAAGTGGTTTTCAAACTATTTTCCTTGCAAACCCCATTTTAATTCAATGAGAAATTGTTGAACCTTTAGTTTCTATTTTTATTTTCAAATTAATAATAATGCAGTACATTTATCAGTGCCAATATTTTTGTTTTTTTAGTACCCATTTTAAATTTTGTCATTAAAACATTTTCTTAAACCTGCTAATTTACATCTAGCAAACCCCTAGAGATTCCTATACCACTCTTGGCAAAACAATAAGAGTAAAAAAAATTACAGTAATGAATCTCAAATTCAATTGTCAATTGCTGAAGTTTTTAAAGTAAAAAACTACACTGAAATATCTCAAGTAAGTTGTTTATATACCAAAAACACTCAAGAGCTCCCAATTTATTCTTACAAGTCAAAATGAAACATTTGAAAACAAAATTGAAAGATAGAGGAAAACAAGGGAAAACATACCCAAACAGGAGATATTTCCATGAGGAGTCCATTGGCCATTTTTACAAACAACCAGAGAGCTTGAAGTCAAGAAGTTTTTAATCAGAAATCCAGGAAAGCAGAAAAATTGACATACACTTCCATCGGGATAGTTGCTTTTATGATTAGAGTCACAAATGATGGTACCGTCTTTAGGTTGAGAAGGTTTTAAACAAGGTAACCTTTTTAAGGGGGGAATAGATTCTGAGTTAACACCTGAAAAACAAAATATCTTTAAATAACTCAATCTATCAAAAAAACTTATTTTTTGCTCAAGCATTTTCCAAAGAGTTTAGTTTACATAAATATTTTACTTATAACCTTCAACAAACTTAAAAACCACACACAGACCAGTACCTCAGTTCATAAAATGCTTTGATTGAGATAGGCTGATTCAAAATTTAAGGGCAAAAGTGTAAGGGGAAATAGACTATTCCATGGATTACTATACCCATGGGATGCAAAAAAGTTAGACTAGAAAAGTTAGATTTAAAAGCTAGAGTTTATACCAAAGTTGCTAGAAGCATTGAAAGATTGATTATGGCATGTGATTGGGGGTAGAAATAAAAGGAGGCATGTAAAAAGCTTGTTTCAAATTAGGCTTTGAAGTTTTTTATGGTATCTTTTGTATGCATATAACTTCTTAAAAACACATGTATCTCTGTTCATAAGAATCCTAGAGCAGTGGTTCCCTTGTAGACGTCCGCAGACCATTAATCCTATCTTTGGAACCTCTACAGACTAATCATTCCTCACAAAATTAAAAGATAAGTTCATTTTCCCTAATTAAGCATGAAAATTAAATGATTAAATGATTAAATAAGCATTAAATGATGCTCTGAAATTTTTATTCCATTTCAAAAATTTATCTCACAAAAGTGATAGTAATTTTTGTTGTGATGAAATTAAATCCTAAGAACCTGTAAAAAAAATTTTTCAGTTTTGACTTCACTTTAAATATTTATACAAATGGAAAGTATTTTTAAAAATTTAGTGGTGATTTTTATGCCCACAAATTACTCAGCCAAAAGTCATCATCATGGATATAATTCAATCTGTTATTGTTTAATCCGCTCTAAGTTTCACTTATTAGAAATTTTTTGTGCTATACCAGGCCCTTTCATGGACCACTTCCAATACTCTCACAGACCACCTAACTTTATAACCTGTGTTAAGGTTTTTTCTTAAGAGGTCTTTAAATATGTAACAAAACCAAAGATTATGAAATACCCTATACTCTTGCTCTTTATGTGAAAAGTATGCAGACAACTACAATTAAAGGGAATAAATATAGGTTAATAACATGTAAAATTTAACTTTTTTTAATCAATGAGCAGGTATTTGAATTTAACATCCTTGACCTGTGAGTTGGCCTAAGACTGGAGCCATGGAGGTGAGGTATTTCTACCCATGCCACACACACATTTGCTCACATATAACCCTTTTTACAGGGACCACATTCATTCATCTCACACAAGGAAGTAAACTAACATCTATGCCAAACAGGGATTCAAACCCATGACGAACAGCTTCACAGTCAGATACTTTAACCAACAGGCTAGTTTATCAGCTTGTGACATTTAGTAAAAGTTAATACATATAATCAGATGGCATATCTACTTGAACTGTAATTCATAAGTCATTCAGTGCATATGAGTTTATCAATGTAAAATTACAACATTAATTTTTTCTCAAAATCTTACTTTTGCATGTTGGAAAGGGAGAAGACCACAGAACTTCAGCAGAATTATCTCCACAAATGACGATGGAATTACCTTGAAGAATAAACCCAGGAGAGCAGGAGAACTTGCACTTACTGCCCCAAAAGTTTTCATTTGAACAATCAATTGATCCTCCAGAAGGTGGAAAGATTTGTTCACATTTTTTAACTAGATAAGTAAAAGAATTCAAGAGATGTTAATACACATTTCTTACACTTTTACTGGTAACCCAGCCTAAATGAATGACTTTTACCATACTGGCAAGAAAATGGAATAGATCAAAAGTAAGACGGCATACATAGCATAAACCATTTTAATCTTACACCACCAGAGATTTCCATTAAATTTTTGCTAAGCTAGCAGTACTAGTCAACTCCGCTTAATGTGATCATGGTTAATGTTATTAATTGGATGATGTCAAAAAAAAATGTGTGGGTGGTTCCTATATCTCCCCTTTACTTAATTTAACACAAAATTTACCATTTTATGTAATCAGTAATAATGTTATCAAAATTTGGTGAAATCCCCTAAATCCTCCATTCTTCCCATTTGGAGGCCAATTGTAATGATAAAACATACAAAATGAGTCATTAATTTAGTAAAGTTACATAAATTTTAACTAGGACTACACAGTAGGGTGGGTCAAAAATATTTTTTTCACATTTTCCCAGGGGCACAGCGACAAAAAGGTGCCAAATGGTCTCAAACTAACTTGTGTAAAATATTATTCCATTATAATAACTCTTTTTGCCTCCGGATTGACCTCAAAGTTTCCAGAAATGTAGTAATTCCATGTAAAAATGGACAAATGAAAATCGAGCTTTTACCTCAATTGCACGAATCCTTCATGAATGTAAATGTTTACAATGATATAAAAATCATCATTGAAGAGTATAAAATAATTAAAAATAAAACAAGAGATGAAATACTTGAGTTCTATCACAACTTATTTTGAAATATCACAATGAATAGAACAGGCAATCAATAATTTCTTGCTAGAATAAAAAAAGATGTGTAAAACCTTTACTGGCTGTTGAATAGGATGGTAAAAACATTGAATTTAATAAAACTGTATGTGTCAGAATTGTGGTATCTATTATGGCATATAAGTTTCAGCCTCCTCCCAAAAAATTTCTATAATAGTTTTAAGATTGGAGTTTTCCTTGAAATTTCAGTAGCATATAAGAGCAGTCCACCACAAGTGTCCCCAAACGAGTCCCTAATGTCAAAAAGTAAATTAAAATCCTATTTTAAGAGTCAAATATTTTCATAAGGAGAGCAACAGAGCTCCGTTTTAAGGTTAGAGCTCAGTATTGTCTTCAAAATTTTGAAATTAGCTACAGTAATTTTCAAAACAAAATTGTAATTGTTTTAACCAGCTAAATTTGCTATACTTAAACATTGTACGCGTAAGAAACTATTTTGAGTCAATCCTCCCTCCAAAGAAGTCTAATCATGAGTCTTGGTTTAAGGCCAATGCTATAGAAAAAAATTATATAAATCGTTACTGATGTGAATCATACTGATATGTATTTCATTATTGCCTATGAACGATATTGCCTATCCATCCGACACTTGTTTCAACATATTTATGTGAACACATTTGGATCCCAAGATAAGAGATTTTAGGGAGTTTGGACAAAAGTTTAGAAACATATTAAATATCCTTTTTTGCTTTCCTAATGTCAGCAAATTACCTTAGTTTTTTCATCAAAGCCTAAGCACAAACCAAAAATTATATTTGAACAGAAATAGTGTCAACAGAACCTAGTAGAATTGTGTAGGGTTCAATAGAATCTGCTTTTGAAAATCAATTATTATTGTATCGCATTAGAGGAAATTTCATGGCCCAACCTAGATTCCAATCAAAATGAGCTCTTTATGTTAAGATAGATTATTGCAACTTCATATTTACCACTCAGAGATGGAAGCCAAACTTTATGCAGTATTTCAAAAAATTATAGGTTCTTCGCACACAATGAAAATTGATCAGCTAGTGAAATAACAGTCCACTGAATTTTGAAATCAGAGCATTTAAGAAAAATAGCAACTATTCAAAACCTATTTCGACTTTTTAAATTTAAAAGAATACTTTTACATTGAATAGACTTGAGAGAGAATATATCTGATCTACCAATATTTAAAATCTATACCAGTGATAATCCATTGTTTGTTTGCAAAAAACCCTCCTGTTCTACGCCTGTTTTGTTAATATGATAATACGTATTATATTGCATTTTTTTATATGTTGTTTTTGTACTAATACTTCATAAATGTAACTAATATGATTAAAATTGCTTTTAAAGACCCATATTTGTAACCTTTAAAATATTACAAACCCAAAAAATTAAGTTTCTAAAATTAAAAAAAAAAAGAAAATTTTACTTAATTTTGCTCCCTTTGAGGCCAATCCGGAGGCAAAAAGAGTTATTATTATGTAATAATATTTTACACACGTTAGTTTGAGACCATTTGGCACCCTTTTCTTGCTGTGCCCGATAGAATTTGTAAAATTTTTTTTTCGCCATAGTAAAATGACCCACCCTACTACACAGTTGACTTTAATGCAAATGAATGCAAACACTTGAGTTACACTGTATGCCACCTTTTAGTATAGAATTGCTCATTATTATCCATTAGACATTGTTATTCTGATCTTAGACAAATGTGATCACATTACAGGGGCCTGTTGTGGTCTGTTTTCGGACCCTTCACAAAATATTTTTGGCTTAAAAACTACAAATATGGGACCTTATTTTCACAAATTCACAAAAACAGGCTCCTGGCTGAAAAAAATTAATTTAGTAGATATTCCCAATTTTTTTAAATATCAGGACCCTTTACAAAAAAGTCTGGACAGACCCTGCATTAAGCGGAGTGGATTGTACAAGAAATCCTGAAACTAGAAAGATAGAAGTTTAAAAGCTGTTAAAACAGCAAGTATAAAAATTCACCAAAGTAAACTAGATAGATCTATTATACATGTGTAACTTTATTCATGATCACAATAAAACGATGCAATCCTCTCTTTTTGTCAACAAAAAGCACTAACCTGCAACTGTAAGCTTGTAAGTACAAGAATATATATTTCCTCCATTTTTCCATAACAGAAGACGAGTTTGATAATCCCCTTCAGATACTTGATCACCAGGACGTGGACCATTTACTACAGCAATATTCAATCTTCCTCTAGCATGAGCTAATCTTACAAGACAAAAGAAATCCCAATAAGCAAGTGTAGTATTAACACTTTATGGTAACAAATATTCAAAATCCGATTTATTTAGCCCCAGATGCCCCTTAAACCAATGTTATGCTTTTTGCAAGTGAATTAAAAAATACATAATAAGGGGAAATTTAAAACTAAATATTCAAATTCTAAAGCGTTCAAAATACGCACCACAGAAATCTTATTTTGTTTATTTACAATTTCGCATCACAGCTACAGTTAAAAAGCATTCGGCTAACTTACATAATCTGGGAATACAAAAAGGTGCGAATACTTTTTTTATTCACTTTTCCTTTGAAATTTACTTCAATATGAAAGGCCAAATGGTTAAGGACCTATAGTTTTCAAAGGGCTCCTCAAGTTAACTTCAGGTAACAATATAAAATCCGAAACCGAAACAATTTGATGGGTTTCGGTTCTGGTCACGTGGTATGGGTCGGAATAAGAGTTTACCGTTTTCATTCCGTTTTGAGTCACTTCCATCTTCAATGATGCATAGAGAGAGTCGTTTGCTTTCAGAAACATAAGTACTCAAATAGTTTGAAAATTAAAGGGATCCAAAAAATGACTTTATTTGTGCAATTTTATTTGCTTTATCTTTGTACTCGTAAGGTCAGAAACTTAGGATACAAGATGCAAAGCCTAACCACTCAACATATCGAAATTCCATTCAGGGTACTACTATAGGGTACTAATATTTGAATATATGCGCTTGATAGGGATAATTTAAAACAATAGAGACCTCAAGGTTACGGTTAAATAAAAGAAATGATATTTTTCAGTAGCAATACCTTTTTTAACTCAAACTGATTATTAGCATATCAATAATCCGTAAATAGCGGACGAAACTCCGACACCCAATTGGTTATTTTGGGGAAGATAAGAATCTGTTATTTGAGTTTTTTCCACACTTCTTTCTTTTTTGTTAATAATGTTCTTTTTTTTTGCAAATGCTTTTCGTAGGAAGTCCCCATCCCCATCCTAACTTAATCTCCTTATGTTTCTGAAAAAAAAAAATGGGTCTTGGTACTCAAAAATATAAAAACTTTTCACATTAATCGTTACCGTGAAACCTCACTTGTTATACAATCTCGAGCGTTGATGACCTTAATTATTTTCAGCGTTTAGGCCTCTATGTGCTTCGGTATCCTAATTTTTTTTCCATCAATCTCACCAAAAAGGACAGACTATGTTCTACGTGAAAAAGTACACCAGAAAGTTTCAGTTTTTAATTTCTCTGCATATGGAAAAAAATATCTAATTATCTCTACAGTTTTAGTCTACTTTGCATTATTCTAATTGTGATATTTACCATGAAACGAATTCATCTTTAAATCTAGCACATCAATATTACATTCACGAGATCATTACAAGCATAACTAATTAATAATTAAATTTCTTGAATTATTAAAAATTAGTACCGAGAGCAAATAGTAATAGCAGGAGCTGGGACTGCTACTTGAGTCTCTCCTCTTGGAATCGTAATTGTGATATTAGAAGAGCAGTGTACACAGTTTGCCTCTGACTGCATACCACGATCTGTAAATCAAATACTAAATATAAAATTCGTATAAAGCATAGATTAGTAGAGTTAAATAACTCAAACCTCAATCGAGAAAAAGCAAGTTATGTCTTCAAACAGTATCATACTGGAGAAAACTCTTTAAGTTCGTATAAAATGGTATTTATTTATCAGTCTGGCGTATACAAATGACTATTGAATCTGGTTGAATAACTCATGCCTTTATTTGCATTTTGAACCTCTTGATTCTTACCCAACGGTGAACGCTGATGAGCAGAAATCAACTAGCTATTTGTTTTATTTTCAAAGTGAATAGAATATGGAAATAAATACCACAACTTCATTGATTCGGAAATTAATTTAAATACAAACCCTTTGGTTAGACGAGTAGTAATGATTTCACCATAACTTGTTTATTTTTTACGATCAACGATACCAAATAACTTCTCCAAATTACACTAGCGCTCAAAAGTATTTTTAAAAACGCATTTTCCTGTGAACTTGAAGCGAACTTTTTTTATTTGAAAGGTTTGTAAACGAACTTAATAACACAAATGTGTGCTTTCAAATATAAATAAAATACTTTTTATGTTGGACTTAAGAACGCATAAATGGAACTCCATTGTTTTGTCAATCACAGTATAAGGGGCTTTAAAAGTTTGTTTGAGTATAAAAACATGTGATCTAGGCCCCTAGAAATAATTACAGATTACCAGATGTATTCTCTAATTTTTTTTTCTTGAAGGTCGAAATTTGAATTTTAAACGATCCTCCGATGCCGCATTTACTGCCGCATATAACAATATATTAAGCTTTTGAAATGTGTTCCAAACTATATAAAAAATTATGAGAGGAAAGCATTAGAAGTACACAAAAAAAAAGATGAATTTGTATCATAATTTATTTGCTTTTCCACAACAAAAACTTGCTTTTTGTCAAAATACTTTTGAACGCAATTAACTCCCTTTAAATTCAAATATATGTATGAAAATACTTCAAATTTCAAAGCACTAAATTTAAAAGTTCGAGCATTCATTTACTAACATCTCACAGGGAAAATTTATTTCCTTCAAATCTCGAGAACTTCCTCACAGAAAACGAAAAAACTGTTTAAGTAGCAATGCTTAATAAACAACATTTCATTTTACTAGAAAATAGAAACCCTAAACTAGAAAGAAGTTTAAATTCTGTAAAACCTGTCAGTAAAAAAATAACCAATATTTCTTTATAAAAAAAATCTGATACAAAAATTTTCAAGTTTTCGTAAGTTTTTCGGCACAGTCGTAGGAATCCATCGGGCCTTTCAAAGAGACTCCTCAGTTTGAATTACACTGTTCTAACAAGAGTAAGTTCCGAAAATTACTTTTCTCCATTCCAGTCCCTTATAAAAGGCCGAGAACTTCCACAAAAACTCCAGTTAAACCCCAAAACACATCGAACGGATACTCACCATTGTATCGAACAGGAATGAATATCCTCACAGGTGAATGCAAGGCTATCCAGGTATCATTCCCTATACCCTTCAGCTTGTTCTTCCGTATCTTACCATTCGGCACTTTCTTCAAGGAAGGGAGTTGGTTCTCTTTGTAGTAGAGAGCCCGCACGGGCACCCTATCAACAGGTCGGGGCTCTTCCGATTCACGGGCGTAGGGGTCACTGGGGAAGGGTTCATCCAACTGAGCCTCTCTGATGGGAGAGCCCGTGTGTGTCAAACGATCCTGAGAAAGCTCACGGTGGTGGTGTCTCATGTGATGATTAGGTCGAGAAGTGGTTGTGGTTTCTGCAACTGAAAAATTGAAATGTGGTGCATGTTGTGATTGATAAGGTACTACAAAAAAGAAGTTGCAGTGGATATTGCAGGCTGGAGTTATGGTGGATTTACACCACCCGGCGATAGCGGCGAACAACGGTCGTTTTCAAGGCTTCTTCGAGGTTTCTATTGGTTCTTTTGAATCGTTGTTCGCCGCTTTTGACGCGGTGGTGTAAATCCACCATTAGGATAATTTAAGCGCCTATTTTCATGATTAAAGGTAATTTCGAATATAATGGAACATGAGGAACCATTTACTTCATCTTCTATCTTAACCATTTTTCTCTTCATCCCTTCATACATAATGTAAAGCATAAACATGTTCCTTTTTCTATGAAGACCCTAATTTTTACTCCATGGTCTGGAAGAGTGCACCATAAGCCCCTAGACACCATACAAATGACACTTTCCTAAAATATCGTATAATAAAAATGTTAAGAGTCGTATAAATTCTAATTATTATTAGTAAAAACAAATGCTTAATTTGAAGAACCAGAATCTAATCGGAATACCAGGTTTTTAACTGTCTATGTTAAATTTTTAAATACTTACTAATGCTCATAATTTTTTATTTAAGGTCCTATGTAAATGCCACTTCGAGTATAATAGTTTTTCATGTGATCTTTGGTATTCTGGAATAAAAGTTTGGGGCCGCAATGTATGATCATTTTGTATGAAAATGACCTGTTGAAAAATATGGTTATTATAGTTTTCAAAAATACGTTAAATCATGAGAATTGACGTTTTAAGTATTCTAACCCCAGCCGTTCAACAACATAAATTAGAAAAACATTTCGAGTCATCCTTACTCTTTTGGAATCTGTCTCATTTGTGTAGCACATCTTTAAACTTATGTAAAAGAAACATGTTTAATTACTGAAGTAAATTTGAAGAGCATTGTCTAGAAAAATTTAAAAACAATGTAAAAAATTAAGAAATGTTTTCTTTTTGGAAAATTCCATTTAATTTTATGAATTCATTCATTCAACATGGCTTTAAAAAATATTTTTCGTCAAAATAATCACTATTTTTTGTAATGGTCAAGTTTAACGTTAATAGTAATTTTTCACATAAAAATATTTTCTTTTTAAATATCCAATTTCAAATAAAGTAATTTCAAAAGTAATTATTTCCCTTGAATTTCCAGTTTTCCCATACAAGAACAAGAATACTTTTTGAAATTCTTCAATAAATCTATAAATTCAGAATCCTTGTGTTCCGAATATTTAAGAGTACATATCCCCTCTATCCTTACATTAATCCCCATTTAGTTTTTCAAAAAATGCAGTTAAACCACCCTCAAAAACTTCTAAACTCTCCCCCATACATCACACAAGATCTTCAACAACCCACCTCTCCTTGAGACAGCGTCCCTAAAGTCTTCATCATAATCCATCAAGATGGAAGAGGCCCGAATCACCCACTCCGGTTGGAAGTTGGTGGCAACGGGGGCCGAGGGTACAAGAATTCGAACTTCCGCCTTTGCGAACTCTGGCTTCGGCTCATTGGACTTAGGTGGAGTAATTAACGTTTCGATTCGGCCTCTTGTGTCTGATCCTAGGAGGGATTCACTTCCCCTTGAAAGGGTGGTCGGGTCTCTGGAAAGAAAGGAGACGATGATAGCTATAGTTTATGAATAGTCTGTTGGATTGCTTAGAAATGTACTCATAAATACATTTCTAATGGTTTATATAGTTACGTATATTTTAGTCATAAGTATTTTCTTTAACTAGTCATTATAATTTGCTTTTAATGCAAGGTAAAACTATTAAACTAAAATAATATTCTATAGCTTTTTTAAAGAAATATTCTAACAGTAAGAGTCGTCATTTGATAAACTTAGTTTTTTTTTAATTAAAATTTATTTCACAGCAAAAAAAAAAAGCAGAAATTTTAAAATTTATTTCACAGCAGTTTTGTGTAAAATCCCCGTTTAGTCGAGTGTACGAGTCAAGATCTAAAGATTCCTGCTTTAAATATGTAATCAATTAAATTTTTAAAATGTTCTTATTTACACCCCAATAACTAATTTTAATTCTAAATTTTATATTAATATCATTCATTTCAATAATTTATTCCTCCTCGACGCATGTCCTGAAAGTAGAATTGACATGTCCTCACTATAAGTTACTCATAACTATACCCTTTCTCATTAGAGACAATGTCTATGAGACAATAAGACTAAATTTATTTTCAAAAATTCATAGTCAAAGGGTTTAGTAATGTAAGTAAACACTTCTGGTTTTATACCCTTAAAATTCCTTAATATATTATAAAAAAATAACTATCACGTTGAACTGTTTTATGCATAATTTAAGCGTACAAACTTGTTAGCAAACTTGACTCTAAAGTTTTATTTGTAATGTGTAAATATACACAAAAAAGTAAATTTAATTTTCTGTCTTACTCTGGAATATTAAATAAAAATAATTGGGGTTTTGAAATGGTTTTCTTTGTTAGCAAACTTCTCTGGATTGAGACATTCGGAGCCCTTTAGTAATACCGTCGACACCACTTAATGTGATAACATTTGTCCAAGATCAGAATGATAATAATATCCGATTGATAATAAAACACTAATAAATTAATGACTCATTTTATTTATTTATTTAGACAAAAACAGACCTTTCGGTCCAATTACATTTGCCAGTACAGAAAAAAAAATCACAAGAACACCCAACAACCATCAAAAGCCAGACAACAAAAGAACACAATAAACAAATGCATATAGAACCTCAAGAAGAAAAAAAACATCAGAAAAATTAGAAGATTAAGGACATGCAGGTTTGCTTGAAAACTGAAAAAGACATAGAAAAAATATCCAAACGATCCCTATACAAATTATGGAGTGAGCAAAATTTATTTATATAGAAGTTTTTATCTGTGACAGTCCTAATATTAGTTCCAAAAAAATTTTAAAGATTTATTTTTTGCAGAATGCCTTGGAACTATTATAAATATATTTTAAGTTAAAGTATTGCTGTCAATGTTTTTATTTAATAGTTTATGAAAAAATAACATAAACAAGAATTTACGCCTGGATTGCAGATCTTTAATTTTAAAATTTTCTCTCAAAATCTGGCTTGGCATATAAGTATTACAATATCCATTTTCAGTTAAAAACAAGTGTCTTAAAAAAATATTCTGAATTTTTTCTATCATTTTAATATAAATTTCATAATGAGGATCCCAAACTATACAAGCATATTTTGTATGTCTATGTATTAAAATTGGCCTTCAAATGGGAAAAAGGCTTTTAGGCAGAGGATTTCACAAAATTTCGATAATTTTAAACGATGTATTGATGACATTAAATGATACATTTTTGCATTAAATTAAAAAGTGATCGGGACCAATCACTTTCGATAACACTATCCGATTGATAACATTAACCGTGGTCACATTAAGCGTAGTCGACTAGTACTTAATTAACTAAATACATATACGTGTAATGCCATGATTTAAGAAGTCTGATATGCTTATTTTTTAGGTAAGACATTTGCTTAAATCATTGGGTTCTCCTCATCCTATACGTTTATAACGCTGCATGTGTTTCGTCAAAAAATGGAAGTCTTGAAAAATGTGGGGACGTTTGTAGCATTACGAGGTTGTAAATAAAAAATGTCGAGTCCTGCGGCTTTAAATCGAAATTTTCCATGCGAAAAGTAAAATCACATCATGTCTTTCACAAAACCCGTTGAAATATTGATCTACCTGCCGTGCTTGAAAATTTAATATTGCACTTCGCCGGATTGCGACGATAGTGCAGGAAGTGATTCATGTTCGGCCGTAAATAACACTCTTATGCTTGAGGTAATTTCATGTCAAAAGCACTTCCCAAAGTGAAAAAATAGGACTTGAAGAGTTTAAAGCGAGCGAACAGAAAGCTTCTTGAGCTAAATTTAATGCTGAAGGACTTGAAGCGCCTAAAAAATAATAAAGCATGCTTTTATGCATATGATAACAGGTGAGAGTGGTGTGGCCAAAGACTGGCAAGTCTTAAAATTCTTAGATTTTGACAGCTTATTTTCTCGTCAGAGGAAGCAGAAAAAAAAATCTGGAGGATTCACCAGAAAGCATCTGTGAAAAAATTGAGTAACATAATAACGCTTGTTTCAGGATCGGTAACGACGAAGTAATTTAATTTGAAAGAATAAAAAGCTTATGTTTAGTCACTTGTTAATCTAGCACTACTTCAATCTGATGCTTCAAAACAAGGATTGAAATGAATCTTGGTAGTATCAGTGAAAGTTAATCGTAAGTTGAGTGCCTCTTGAAACAAATATTTAAGTTAATTTTCAACTTATTTTAGATCATATAGTTTCTAAAGACGCATAACGACATAACTCTATTTTACTCTTACTTCCCTATATTAGGTTTTCAGAAACATAGAAATTTTTATAACACCATGTACCAAAAAAACAACTATCTAAATCAAACATGGCGGATTATTAATATAGAAGGTTTATATAAGCGGATCCTAGAGATCAAGCACACAGACCGGAAAATATATGTAACCAAACCAATTACCTATTAATTTTTATAGTTTTTTAATCATCGATAAAATTTAATAATCAAAGAGATAGTCTATTCACTTGAAGTTATCAGTTATCAGTTATCACAGCTGTATATTTTACCACGTAAAAACTCCGAATCTCTGCATTCATTTATAAAGGTATTAAGGCTAAGTCAAGAAGATTAGAGATCACTGATCCCTCCATGCAATAAGCTTCCGATATTATTTCTTATTTTTTCTTTTGGACGTGACTTACAACTTAACGAATCTTGTTATAACAGTTTCGGTAAATAAGGAAGGCAAGGGGAATAATTCTGCTTGTAAAATTAAGCATGCAAAAATACAATGAAATCACTTGCCAACATCAATCTAAGTATACATTAAGCAAAATATATCATATTATATAAACCTAATAATAATACATAAGCGAAAATCAAGATCAAAATATATATTTTTTCAGTAATCATTCTATTTCAATTTCAGTATAAAAATAATTAATGCTTACTTATTGATGTCTTGAGCGTTTAAAATCACAATGCATTCTGCTAACAGCAGGAAACGCATGAAACCTAAAAAAAAGCAAGCTCATTTGAGTGTTTTTAAATTAAGAAGTATTAGTAATAATTTATCATAGTAAATAAATGATATTTCAAAACAATATTTAAACAAATTTACGTTTTATCCAAAACTTTAATTTAAAAAGTTCTAACTTTCTAATATCATTCATGTTTATAAAAATACACAAATAGTTTAAAATAAACAATCCTTAACATAAACATGAATAGTTTAGGGCAAATTTCATCGATATTAAATATTTAGTTGGGGATAATGGGGTAATAAAGGCATCTGTTTGCTCAGTTGAGCCGATTAAATATGATATTTACTTGATGCAAGAATTTAACACTAACTATACGAATCGATTATAAACCACTTCCAATCCCACAAAACTATCATTTTTACCAACTGCAGTAACACTCAAAAAACAAATAAATGAAAATATATTAACATTCTCAATAAAAGTTACCAAACATAACTGCGCGGCTAAGAGCTGACTGATGCAGAACTCCCACTCGAACTAGATAAACGAAGTTTCATACTGAGACCATTTATCTTCGAGAAAAAGAATTTCAAAGACAACAGGGGAGTTAATGATCAGTTTCCTCTTGGGAGAACTGAAAATTTAAGAGTTTGAAAGTCGGAGTCGAATGTTTCTTCAGACGGATGATACAACTTGAGATCTTCGTTCACTTGAGATTACTCATCTTAATTCAGAGTGTGAAAGTAGTAGCTGGGTTTCAACTTTTAATCGATTAAAATGAGATTTGTAACGGGATAATGTGAATTTGGTTTATTATTTTGTGGCTTTATTATTATCTGTTATAGCTCTAACGTTATAATGGGAACTTAGTTTGAGAAAGAACTATACGAAACAGGTGATGCAAATGTTTGAAATATTGAGGGATAATTGATTCATTTGGAAGCTGGTATATTTAGTTTTTATCTTTAGTCAAATATTTCACGAACTCTTTCCTTTGCCTTTTTGTGGTTGATCAAAAATGTTCATCACATGCATGATTAAAAAAGAATTAAAAATGTAGAGAAGACCACTCGTAGCTATCAAAATAGCATGCGATGAACATGAAATTAAAAATTTACTCATTCTGGAACTAAACGGCTCCACACCGTAGCTGATTTGAGAGGGTTTTTACATACAGGTAATAAAATAACACACCTACTTTAAAAT
This sequence comes from Tetragnatha montana, assembly GCA_963680715.1. Lineage (NCBI taxonomy): Eukaryota > Metazoa > Arthropoda > Arachnida > Araneae > Tetragnathidae > Tetragnatha > Tetragnatha montana. The sequence continues at coordinate 31,861,989 of OY796682.1, read as the reverse complement.
TCTCTACAGACGAAACTACTGGTCGAAAAAAATCTGAAATTTTAAAGAATTTTTTTGAAACAACAGCAAATTAATTAATTTACTTAAGTTTTTGCCTTGGATTTCGGACTGTCACCAGAAGTGTATAAGGTAAATGTTACTCAAAACTATCATATCAGACACTTAAGAAAAAATAAATTATAAATACTATCCCTTTTGCTCAGAAAAATTGCGTACTTTCTTAGGGATAGTTATAGTTTTTTTTCTCTAAAGTGTCTGATTTGATAGCTAGAATAAACATTTACCTTTTAGATTTCTGGTGACGGTCCGATAAGTAAGGCAAAAATTTAGCTAAATCGCCATATATGAAAGAGCAACTGAACTAATTTTTTCGTTTAAAAAACAAATCCCATCCCTTCAAAATGAACTGTTTAAAATTTCAGATTTTTTTTGACTAGTAGTTTTGTCTGTAGATAATTTTAAAGTAGGTATTTATTTTATAACCACAATGTACAATCTATTATTTCATGTGGCCTCTATACTCTATACTATAGAGTATAGAGGCCACATGAAATACTATATGCAACATAAAAAATCATTTTTCTATACGAAGGTTTAGGATATTTTAAAATACATACAAATATTTTTATACGGTCTTTTTATTTGCCGCATGGAAACAGCTAGTTTTAACTTTTAACTACCTCAAATTCCACTAAATTTTATATCCTCTGAATGTTATGCAAATTTTTCAGAATCCAATTACAATACTTTTTCCTTGCGTTAATTTTTCAAAGCATTTTTTGCTAAGATTTTGAATTTGGAAAAATATTTTTAGAATTATCTGTGTTTTTCTTTCTGATATTGAAAAAAAAACTTGTTTAAAACTTTTGAGTTAATAACTAAAAATATAAAAAAATGTATTACGTATAAATACGAACAAAATTCAAGATAACCTTATTCAGAAAGAAAATGTAATAATTAAAAAAATGGATAATTTTTCCCTTCAGATTCACTATTAGATTTTTATTGAATAATTAAAAAACACATATTTTTAGATGAGTAAATTAGAAGAAAAGAGACAACAAGTAAACTTAATTTTAATAAAATTATTATTATTAAAGTAAAAGGTTTATTTGAAACACTCAAACGCTAACTACATACAAAGAAAGATTCATTTAAACCGCACGTTATAATTGCTTCAGCTTAAACCTTAATATGAAATTATTCAACTCCTAACAAGCATTAAGAATTCCGCAAAATGAAAATTAAGTTAACTATGTATAACTTGGAAAACACGTAGCAGCTTCATTATTTTACAGTTAACAGCTTGCGAGAATTTACTCTCACAGTAGTAGACTATAAAAACTTCATCTGTAACAACGAAAATGGCCTAATGACTGAAATTCCTTCTAGTGTAATTAGGTAAAAAAGGAAATTTTTGAGTTTTATGCCGTATTAGTGGCACTTTAAAGACAATTACTATAGCAATATAAATAAAATTAACTTATGTAGGTTGAGTTGATGATTTCAACCTAATTACGTGTTTAAGGAAAGTCTTAATGTCCTTTTAGGATCCAATCCTCCTTTTTATTTTGGAATTCTAGTTTTAAATTTATCTTACCTTATCTTAGAAAATTTTCATTCAAAAGTTTTAAAATGTTGCTATAATTTTTTCGTTTGAAGAGATTATTTATAAATCGCATCCATCGAAAAGGTTTAAGAAGTAGAACAAGTTTACTCCATTGACAAACTATAGAAAAGTTATGAAATTACCAATTAAAAGCATATATAATTCTTAATTCAGTTATTTTCTAGTTTTGAAACTTCAAGTTTAAATTAATAGTTGTTACAGGATGACAATATACCTTAATTAGTAGGTACACTTGATAAAAATAAAGATATTTATGCTATGTTCATCAGCGGTTATGTTATTTTTATCTTTAACTACCCTAAAAATAACTTGTATATTGCTTATTATTGTATATTATTGTATAGTGCTTTACTATTTTAACTTTCGTTTTTAATTTCTAAAATACCAATAATTATATGGGTAAATTTAAATATCCATAAGAATACTTTAACATTAAGAACAGACTTGCCTAAAAAGTTTTATCATAAAACGTAATTATTACTAAATTTATTTACAAACAAACAAATTTTTTATTTACAAAAGAAATACAAGTAATAGAAGAAACATGTGATATGCCAAGGGGAAATGCTCTTCCCGTACAGGCATAAGAGAAATATATTCATAACTTAAATAAAGAAAAAAAAATAATAGACACTATATAGAAACACTTAAAAAATGGCAAAAAAGCTGGATAACATTATTAAGTAAAATGCTTCAAAGTGAAAAATATATATCAACGTCGTCAATGTTTAATAGAAATTCAAATAATAATCTTTTAAATGTTGAATATTTACTAATACTAATTAAGTGTACAGGTAGACTATTGAACAGTTTAGGGGCAAGGTAATAAAAATGTCTACAAAATATGTCCTTGGAGAAACTTGGAATTTCAAAAGTGTCTGTGGATCGAGTATTATATTGTATACTTTTCACTTTAAATTGGGATTTATTCCGGTAAATATAAAGTAAAATACGAAGTATTTTATAAATACTCTCTATTGGGTAGACTATTGAATACTCTTTTTTTTTTTTAGAATAAAATACTCTCTTATTTCATAAGAGAGTATTAAGTATGTTAAGAGTATACCTATAATATCTCTCCTACAAATTTGATTTGAAAATTAGTGTAATATTAAAGAATTTTTACACTTATAAATGTCAATAAGATTATAGTATTTTTTTGAATGATATTGAAACCCACACCTTAAGAGATAAAGAAAGGGGGATGAAACCATAAAATATTTTTTTTAAAAAATATATATAGAAGTTATTATAAGTAGGATCAAATTCTACATCTTCTTAAGTTTTACCTTTTTGAGTATACCAAAATTAAACATAACATTTTTAAACGTCCATTGTTAACTTCACTTAAAATGTTTTATTGGGCAAGAGGAGGACAGAACAAATGAAAATAACACCAAAGCTAAAATCCCTTTTCCTCTTATTAAGTATCCCCTTCCGGCAGATACATTTTAAATACAATAATCTTTTAAGACCTTGAACCCTGCAGTTAAATAGGATACATATGCCACATAAAAAGAGAACACTCCCCACCGATTTGTATACAAAGACAGTTCTTTACAAACAAGAGAAATAAATCCACCCAAATCCTTTGAATACAGAACAATACCAATTGTATCTTTTACGATCTTCAACAGCTGAGGGGATAGGATGTGCAGGGCCCGAAGGCATAAATTGCCGTTTTATACAACCACTTAAGATAACAGGGAATGAAAAATGACTCCTCCAGAGCTCCCGATGTCCCGATACTCTATGGGACTAGTTCGGAATACTTATGCACCTCGATAAAAACGTCCTGGCTGCAAATTGCCGTGCAGTAAAACCAGGTGTCTCAGGTGCTGTAAATTATTGCTACTTTGAAGTTGTTTAAGAGTCATTCCAATTCATTAGCTTCCTTGTAGCAAGGACATGGTAACTGCGACGTGGTTTTTGCATAGATTCACTTTGGGTCTAGTTTTTGTGACTTCATTTTAAGTGCATTTTTTGTCCCATCTCCTCTCTCAAGAAAGTTAATGAACTTGGTTATTGTGCTTGTAAAAGAAGTTAAATAAAATTTTATGGTATAAACTTTTGTATTTATTTATCCCAAGTGATTACAATTCCATTCTTGGTTTTAAAACATTATTGCGAAAAATAAGCTCACTATACTAAGAGCGAAGATTTATGATTCAACAAATTTCAAAAACTACGGAAAACACACGAAACTACAATTTATTATTATGGTATCTCAAGCAGATATGGCATTTTTTAATTCAGCACCGTATTTAAATTTAAATCTGAAATTTTAAATACGAATTAATTCTACTGCAAGATACCTTACACATAATCTGTATTTAATTGTAACATAAAATAGTTTTTTGGGAACTTATAAAACAGCATATACATCCTTGTAGTGACTTACAAAGCTCAAAATAAATATTTTAATACTTTTAAAAACACTCATTCCGCCTAACAACCTGCTATAACTATAAAAATAAAATTAATTTTCCTGAGACGAATGTAGATGCTATCTTAGAGATTTACCTTATTTTGTACACGGAATGTGATAAGCAGCATAAATGTTTTTAAAATATTGTAGATATTATTCTGTCACACTTGTTTTGGATCTTTTTGACATTGAATATCCAAGGCCTTATGTTAAACGTCATTTTCTCTTGTCATAAACACATGATTAAGATCTTTCTTGAAGCAAAGCTAAAGCATCCCCTAACATTAAGATCATGTTCTTTAGACCTTATTTCAAATACTTTTACTTAAAATGAAATATAATGAACTAGAGTGTGGGGATTTATATAGTATCATCTATGAAGATTTTAGGTAATTTGTATCAGAAGTGATTACATTGTGAAGTATATTTATTTACTCAGAGGAACCAGTGAGAAATTTTCATCACAGTAAATGCATTCAATTCTAAACATCAGGTATTAAAATTCTTAAGTACGGAATAAAGTAGAAATTTTATTTAACTAACTTTATTCTTGTTGAAAATTAATTTCTTATTACTTTATCAATTGGGAAACAAATTACTGATACGAACAGCATGTTTCATCCTCAACATTGTTTCGAGTAGAGCAATTGTTTGTATGTTTAAATGCAAATGAATCTATTTATACTTGCATAAACACATTTGGTACCTGATTACAATTTCAAAATACCTTACCATTTCACAGAATACCGCCCCTTTGATCAACATAATCCTAACTAACCACCTCGTTAAGCTTATTGTGCCACACAAATCTCGCAATTACCTTCAAAACTCAAAGGAAACTAACTCTGTGGAAAAAAAATTCACTCGAACATGCAAATTGAAAAAAACTATTGAGACAGATGAGCTTCAAAGCGGTACACTAATGCGGGACCATCATAAAACAAGACCCAAACTCAACGGGGTTTCTAACAGAACGTTCTTTATGCTGGCGGGGGTGGAGTTGGAAATTCGAACTCAAAATGATTCCAAAGGTATTAGTGGGAATTAAGAGTGCCGAAAAGAGTAGGGAGTTGCCTCCGAACTACAGGATGTGGTCAGGGTGGGATCGGCGATTACGTTTATTGAGCCGGTAATTGGGAAACTGTCATTAGGACGATGGCTTTGGCAATGTAAATAAATAGTATACAATGCAGTGTACTTAATGGAAAGAAGGTAATTGTAAAAGTAGGTTTTTACTCCGTTATTTATGTTGTTTCTGAAGAAAATTTACTGGTTTTAGAAATGTAGTACTCAAGATTTTTTTTAAATGAGCTTTGTACCAAATGAATTTGATGACTCGTTTGGAAAAGCATGGATTAAATAGATGGTTATTGGTTATGCTTGAATTTTCGGAATTTTCATACTTATATTTTGTTAAAAATAAAGCATATAGGAAATTAACTGTAACAAAACACAGTTGTGCGTATTTATTATTGTAGAATTTTTCTCTCAAATAATAAGTACTTAGTTAAATACTTATTTTTAAAGCAGAAATATCTTAACAAAATCGAAGAAAATTGTGTAATTTTAGAAATGTAATTAAACCTAATATGCAAATTTAGTACCTACTAAAACACTTTCAATATAAACATGCATGTTTCTTTTAGAAAATCTAGAATTTCAACTCAAATGTGCAAAATTACAATTAGAATTTAAATATTCACTTAAAAACATATTTATATTTTATTAAACGTATAAACGGATAGGTTTTCTTTTCTAGGATTATCTTTCTCATTTATTTTAAAACATCTGCAACAAACATCTTAAGCAATTTTACTCATAAAAAATACATACAGTTAAACACAAATTTTCAAATTTAATTTTTATTTGATACAATATCAGTTCTTGGAAAAGTAATCATAAAATTTCCTGAAGAAAGATAAATATTTTTGGATGAATTATTCATATATTAAAAGACTAAGTAATACGGTACCATATATTTTTATTCTTAATTAAACAAGTCAGTTCAAAATCTTTTTTGTTTCTAAACAAAATCATCTACAAGCTGTTTTTAAAAAAAATCTGTAGGAATTCAAAAACCATAAGTAATTACAGGTAGGCTATCAGTTTTCAGAATTAAAGGAAATTTACGAAACATACTTTTAATCTTAAGCAATTATTAATTGAAATATTTAAGTATAAAAATAAAAATATTATAAATTATAAATAATATGAATGAATTATAAAATATGAATTATTTCCCCAGAAAATGTAAAACATTACATAATGTAGATATCCTCGAACTAGCATTTAAAATGAAATTATTCAGCTAAAAATCTGTCATCATCTCCTTACTTGTTGCGCAACTTAAACGGGTTTTAGTGATTACTTCATAAAATGTTATACTTATGAATTCATTTAATTATTTTTAGTCCAGTTTCATTTCCTAATGGATTGAGGAGAAAGAAACTTTTAACGTCACTTCATATTTTCTAAACTTTATACACAATCTGAACAATCCAGAAAGATAAAAATTTCTCTCAATCAAAGTACCAATTCTTTAGGCTCATAAAGCATAACGAACAGATTTAGAGATAGGAAACCATTACACAAGATGCTCACACAAAACATTGCATAAACAAGTAAATAAACAAGCATTAAAAATCATTAATATCCCCCTAAAACATAACGGCCGCATTTCAAACCGAAATTCAAACCCGAAAAAAAATTCTATAACCGATATAAATAATGATAAAGCGATTCCTTCTCCTTAACAGCGCCGCCATTAACCGAGTTAATGATAGTCTAACACTCATCTAATGGAGATAGCAGTTACAGATAATAGCTGGTAGATGGCACAGAAATAACGCGAATTGCCCCTCTACCAACAAGAAGACAAAGCAAAGCCGGGTGATTTAGAGAGGTAAAAGCAACAAAAGGCGAAAAAATTACCCCGAGTAGTTAAGCGCTCCTCGGAGTAATCAGAAAAGAAAAACCGTCGCCTTTATTGCCATACTTATCCGAGTAATTAAGGTCGTGACAGTTGGCCATCTGGAGACATCGGACACAAGATCTGTTGCTGAGTTTGGGAGGGTGGGTTTGTATGGCTCATAAAGCGACACCGATCGTAGCAACTGTAGAAAATTTCCTATTCTCGCTTCATAGATCCCAGGTAGGTAGAGCAGAAACATCGATAAATCGTATAATATCGCGAATACCAGTAAATGTCGAATATTTTTTGTCTTTTTTATTAATTACGAAAAATATTGTTAAGAATATTTTAAATAACTCTACTACACTGCAAACACTCATCCGCATTAATTTAGAATGTTTGTTTTTTCTTCACATTATAAACACATTAGTTTGTGTTGTAAGCCGGAACACTTTATAGGTTTGAAAAGTGTTGCTATCCAGAAATGTGTTCTAAAAAGATAGTTTTAAAATATGTTGGGATGAAGATATTATGTTATTAAAAGAGGGTTTATAATCTGAATGTGTTATTGAATTAAGATCGAAACAATATAAGAGAACACATTTTATGTCTCTAATTTTTAGCAACACTTTACACCCCCATTTCTAAAATATATCTCTATGGTAGCAAAGCTTTTCCAATACATTCAACACTACCACACCACCATAAATTATAAAGTGTTCTAACTATCACAAACAAACTTGTTATTTTAAAAACAAAAAAAGTGTTCTTAAAAGTGTTGTGAGCGTTTGCAGTGTTTATTTAAATAAAATAAGTAAAATTGGAGTTACGAGAAAGTGTCGTAAATATCCAATGTTGTAGAAACAATATTGTCCGATATTTCAGGGGGGTCATTTTGACAAAAGTCAATGTAGGTACAGATACAAAATGATTATGGAAGGTGCTTTTGTTCTACCTGGGAGGAGAACAAAAAAAAATGATATTTCATTGGTTCTAGGGGCTACTACGTCATCATCGATAGGAAATTTTCCAAGTGTTTCTACAATCGCGTCGCGCAAACTGAACCATATATAAGACGAATGGCGGGAAATAAAGGGTAAATACGAAGATTGGTTTGTTTTGGGAGTTTGAGGTCTTTTTCTTTGTATCGATTTGGAAAGTGGTGAGAAAGAAGGCATTTTGGATTTTTGTGACTATCAATTCTTTTCTCTTGTCGGGGTTTGGTGAACACTTGCGGATGAATGATGGTGGGGTTACAGAGTGCCCGTCACGGAATAGTATGCTCGGTGAAGTGGAGAATTAATGGAGTTGGAGAAAACGTCAATGGATTGATTACTCGAGGGAGAATTTTTCTCTAAAAGATATCGGGGAAGATAAAACCGTTTATCAATGGGGTGAATGATTATTACTGGCATGACGGTTGAAGTTTTCACACTACAAAAATAGCCAGTACTGCGAAAAATACTAATATAAAGGTTAAAAAGGAGTTTGGAATATCAAAAGAAATTGTGGATGTCATTCATCAAAAGTTAATTTCAGTTTTTTTTTTTTACCAGAAATATCGGTTTTATGTCAAAACCAGTTGATTTTTGTTCACTTTTTACAGCATTAAAAAAAAGAATAAGTGTTATTTAAAAAAAAAATTACAATGCGGTACTGATTGATTGTGTTAGAAAAAAATTCACTCCGAAATTAAAATTTTTAAGAATAACAGTTTTTAAAGCGTGAGAGAAACTTTATTAAATATTCTAATGCATCTTAAAATGTCTCTTCATGCATTCAACCATCTCTACGTATTTATAGCCACTAAAAAGTATTGACTCTTTAGAAAAAATTTGTAGTATATAAATTTCACACAATTTTGTGATGATAAAAATATATTGATTTACACATTTACAGGAAAGAAACTATAACTAGTAAAGAAAACTTATTTTCAGTTTTCTACACGATTGCGTTTAACTCAGTGGTTTTTTAACACTTCTAAAATCAGAGCACTTACAGATACTTTTACTTAATGCTAATCCCTTTCCAAAACCATTTGACCTTAACTTGATAAGAGAACAGAAATAGATACAATAAGTGGAAATTAGAGAAAACGGAAGACAAAATGAAAGATAAAAGAAAATAGAATGAGAGAAGAGAGCAAAATAAAGAATGGATAGAAGAGAAAGAGAAAAATAAGTCAAAAAGAGAAAGAATAAGAGAGACAGAGAAACTATATTTTCTGCCATGCTTTCCGAAGAATTGTAACTCCTAAATCCCTGAGTATCTCTCATTCCCTTTTACTCCGCATTTTTTTAGAATGTGACACAATTTATTGGTAACCATTTAATAAGTTAGATTCATAAAGAATAAAACTTGAATTTTCAATCAACATTTCCCCATACTTTACAAGAAAAATTTTTTTATTCAAATGCCTCATCGTATTTCTCTCCCACATTCTCTTCGACATTCACCATTTCATGGACCGCGTATTTCACAAACCACTCCCCACATCACACCCGGTCTACTCCCACTAAATTTCAACCCGACGAAATAAACCCGCCACAGCTGCTAAAACCCTAACAAGAGAGGCGCCACTAAAAATAGAGGTCCATTTGAACGAAGGGATTCCCTCCAGACCACTTGGACCTCTAAGGGTCTTCTTCACAGGAAACCGCTTCCCGATTTCAAATTAAGACATGCACGAGGAAGCGAAAAAAGCATGCCAAGTCGAATTTTTTTTCGGTCGTAAAAACAGGAAAAGGAGGGAAAGGAACTTTTCACTTTGCAGTTCGGGAAAGTGCTGCTGTCAACCGCAATTTGTATAAATACACCGCGCCAAGTAATAGTCCCTTTGCATTTCCGAGAAAATTCTAACTATGTTGTAAAGATGTCCGGGGACGTTTTCTGTGGATGTGTTTCTTTTCGCTAAATGGTCTGGAGAGTTTTTTCTTTGTCGGTTTTCTGGATTTATTCGAGTTGTTACTGGATTTGGGAATGTTTAGTGCTTTTTTTCCCTTTTATTTTAGGAGTTGGTATCAAATGTGATGAAATGGTGAGTTATTGACGTGGCGTGGCTCCTTTTCCCCAGTTTTGATGCTTTCAAAAACTTTTTGTACTTAACATAAATTTATATTAAGAAAAAATATTATCCTGTCCATCATCTGCCAACCGAAATAGAATATTTTAGAAAAAAGATACTCTAGACTAGACCATATTTCTATGAAATAAACTTGACTGAAGTAATAAAAGTATGAAAGTAATAAAAAAAATATTTTGGTTCTACATTTAAGTGGTATTTTTTAATTTTAATTAAATGTAATTATAAAAAGACCTTTTAAGAGTAAAGAACCACGATCCACAGTATTTTCAGTCGTGTATTGTATTTCAATAAATACATCGTTTTTAACGATTACTCAAATATACAGTAGTCCCAAAACTGAACAATAAGCAAACGGGTTATGTTTGTTCTCCATCTTGATTAAAATTTTATGAAAGACCAGAGGAATAAGTACCCTATAAAATAAGAAAGATAAGAACAATATCTCGGGACAAGAGTCAAATTTTGTTGAAAGAAGAACCGACAATGGCAACTGTCAAATAAGCTAAGAATGTAACTGCAAGAGGTAAGACAAGGCAGAATAATTAGGTATTCAAACTGAAAAAAACTGAGCAGAAAAGACTTGGACCACCTGCTTTGATAATTTCATTAGGGGACCGAAAACAAAAATAATTGATACAATAAGAATTCCCGTTGAAATACAAGTTGAACGACTTCTTAAAGCTTACAATAACATCAAAGAGCAATCATTCGATTTGGGGTTGGGCACGAATTAGTGGACCACCCATGAATTAAATTGCCGATGATTGAATAGGAAAAGTATAAAGAGCAGGCTCGTTGAATAAGCGTTTCAATTTGAAGGCATAAATAAATTTCATTAACAGCTTAAATAATGTTGCATCTTAAATTTCTGAATGAAAATAATTGAATACTTACCACCAATTACAGTTTTAAGAGCACAAAAGAATTGGAATAAGGAAATAAATCTAAAAATAAGCAACAATTATCAGTTCGGATACCATTAACCGTTCATGTTTTTTGAACTTGCCAAAATACTCTCTCTTGCTCTTCCTGTTTAGTTTGAAACTTGAAACACAAATAAGACTTCAGATAATTTAAGAAGTTATGAATGAGTTAGAGAGAAAATAAATTAATATACAATCTACTTTTTAAGTGAGAATATTGTACTAGAATAGCTTTTCATGTGGTTTTGTAAGGGTAATCATTGCAGCAGCATGAGTATTTGTAATTATCTTTAAAGAATATATTAGATACATTAAAACTCCTTAAGCGTAACTTTAACACAACGTTTGAATTACGAATGAAATAAATATTTGCGAAAACACTTTCATTTAATTTTGTGGCTATTTACAATTACACAGCAAAACAAGTCCAAAACAATCACAAAGATATTTGCATTTCTCACTATTTTTAAGAAGTTCACGTGCGCGTGAATGAAATATTAAAGATAAAGGGTTTAGTTGTAAAGCAGCAATTTCATCTGTTACACACTTCCCCTCAACCTGCGGTTTAAACGTCCTCGTAAAGCAGGTTGGACGTCTTGGAGGCTGGATAAGACGAAGAGATCAGATTCTCCATCTACTTTCTGGGCTTTTCTTCTACTCGACCTTTTATTTGTCTAGCATATTTGGCAAATCTACGATCTATTCGGGCAGAATGGTTGCCGTAGCCGTACTCTGGATCTCGGTCCCAATCACGTTGGTCCCAGTCTCTGTTCATGATACGACCACTTCCAATCCTGCGAGTTGGTTCCCTTTCACTATCAGAGGAACTCCCAGGTCTCCTGGCCAAGAAGGACTGCTGTATGACGTGACAGCCTGTTCCAAAGCTGCGTCGCTGTGGACTAAACACGATGCCCTCCTTAATATGCTCCTTCGGATCAGAAGACTTGCGCTTGTGGCTCAAGAGGCCGTCGTCCCGTTTATGGCGTCCGTGCTCCAGAGGAGACAAGTGATCAATGCCGCCGTGGTTCATAAACCATCGCTCGGGGTCCCTCTTGCCATTCGCGTTGTTGTATGCAGGGTCCAAACAGGCAGGCCAATTCAGAGACAATGGACTGGTGGAAAATTTCATCAAGTCTTCCTTTGAGTAAAGAGAAGGCATTACAGGAGATATCCTACCTGGAGGTACTGAAACTGGTGGATTATCTCCAGTATTAATGAAATGTTTAATCTTGGTGGTTGCTGCTTCCCCTAGACGGACAATACGGGAGAAATCTTCCAGCAATGAATTTAATTCAGCTCTTTGGGTTTTATCGATGTGTTTCCTTTTATCGTCTCTTAGACAGATAGAATTGACATTGATATATGCTTTATCGTTAGGAGATAATACCATAACCTTATCTTCAGAAAACCTGAACCTCTTCCTAGGTCTACGAGCAAAGAACCATTGATGATGTGGAACATCTATGACAATTCCAGCTCTTTTCAGGAAATCAATCCCTAGAAGAGTTCGGTTATTCCTAGGGGTTTTAAAAGCAAACAATTCAGTTTTAATGAAACGATCTTTTATTTGGATTTGAACTTCTGTCTTGTAAACTTCAGTTTCCCTTTCAAACCCATCAGCAAGAGTAATACTCATTTTTGTAGCCTTAAACGCTACACCATCTTCTTTTAAAAGATTATACAATTTTGTGCTAGCAATTGTATGACTTGCTCCAGTATCAGCGCATCCCGTCCCTTTCCTTCCATTGATGGATATCTCTAGAAGAGTGTTGTACGGTTGTTTATGTTCATTTTTAAAAGAATTAAGCTTTATAGAATTGAATGTACCGCTATCTAATTTTACATTTACGGTGCAGGTGGGACAATTAGGTTTGATAACGCCCTCTTTCCCACATCCATAGCAGGATAGTTGGGGAAAATCCTTGCTCTTTGCTATTCTATCAGAACGTTTCGTTCTAGAAGAATTCTCTGAATCATCTTGGCATTTTGGATATTCACTTTTCTTTGGTACCTCTGTAACACTTCTCAACTTCAGGCATCTAGCTTCTTCATAAGAATCAAATTTATCAGCTAACTCTTTTGGATCAACCAGTTCAGACCAGTGATCAATAAAATGTTCTTTGTATTCGGGAGGAGAAATTTTCTTAATTTGATCAGAAATAATTAAATTTTTAAGTTGATCAAATGAATTTATTTTCAGCTCATTTAGCCAACCTTCAAAAGAACTTTTCAAATGAAAATAACAATCTCGCCAAGTACTGCCATACTTTCGGCGGTGTTGAACAAAAATATTACGGAATTTTTCGGCACTAATTTTAAAGCGCTTCAAGAGAATTCGTTTGATGTGTTCATAGTTATGGGCATCCTCATCAGTTTCTTGGGCTATCAACTTAGTTATGTCACTTGGAAGAAGCCCTACCAAGTAAACAACCCATTTAGAACTAGGTACTTGGAGGAATTTCAGCTGTTTTTCAAATAAATTTAAAAACAATCCGATATCATCAGTCGTTTCATTGAAACTGGGGATCAGTTTTTTTTAATTCCAATTTAGGAATATCCGTGACAGATGACGACGATTCTTCTGAGAGCATATTAGCAGAATGGGTTTGAAGTTTTAACTTTTCTAATTCGAAACCCCTTTCTTTCTCTTTTTCCTCTCTTTCTCTCTCCCTTTCTTTCTCTTTTTCCTCCCTTTCTCTCTCCCTTTCTTTCTCTTTTTCCTCCCTTTCTTTCTCTTTTTCCTCCCTTTCTTTTTCTTCTTTTTCACGAAATTCTCTATCAGTGATAATATTGTTAAACAATTCTTTAGTGAATTCCTCATCATAGGTATCACTTTTTATGATAACATTCCTTAAATTAATTCTATTCAAATTTCCCTCAAGGGTAATTCCGAGTTCTTCTGCTAAGAAGATTAAATCTTGTTTTTTACCTTTAGCTAAGTAACTCATTTTCACGTTTAAATAACTTAAATAAAGCAATAATATTTTGATCAATACATATGCATTTAAATGAACTGATGTTCGTTACTTGTATCGGAATGATCACTTAGCTTAGACATTTCAACATCGGATTACTTGGTCGGCATCGACTTTATCCAGATGATGGGACCGTGTTTCGGCCCCACGTTGGGCGCCAATTTAACACAACGTTTGAATTACGAATGAAATAAATATTTGCGAAAACACTTTCATTTAATTTTGTGGCTATTTACAATTACACAGCAAAACAAGTCCAAAACAATCACAAAGATATTTGCATTTCTCACTATTTTTAAGAAGTTCACGTGCGCGTGAATGAAATATTAAAGATAAAGGGTTTAGTTGTAAAGCAGCAATTTCATCTGTTACACAACTATATTATTCTTGCATGTAAGCCATATATACGAGGACTAAAAATGGTCTTGACCTCCATCAAAATAAATTAGATATGGACAATTTAATGAAAGAAATATTTCTATGTAAGAAGGGAATTCATGGATTTGAATTTCAGAATTTTATGTAGAAAACTTTTCAGATGTGGTTTTGCATCAAATTGCTTAACCAAACAAAATTCTTGAAAAATATTTCTTCCTTTGCAACCAAACCTTCCTTCACAAAATCTTTCGTCTTTCACAACCAATAGGCTTGGGTGTAATCCGTAGTTACGGCCCCTAACAAAGGATTACGCAGCAGAAGGGATGGGGGAACAACATTTTTATTTTTGTCTCCCTTCGAAACATACTTCGCTCTTATGAATGGTATCAAATCAAAAATAGATATCATCAGAAGCTCTTAAAGGCTCACTATCACAAAAGTTAATCAATAAACACTTATGCATACATTAGACATTCTAAAAGCATTAAAAAATTAGACTTCCTCTAAACCAACCTAATTGAAACTGGTATAAATTATGGTTAAACCGAAAAATGAGAGAAACATACATAGTTATTTGGGTATAAATTAATGTATTTAACAAATACACGTGTTGACTATGAAAAAAATTAATTTCAACCATAAAGATGGATATATTTAAAGAATTCAGTCTTCTTATTCCTCTTGGCTCGGAATCTTGCATGAATTCCTGCATGATTTTGCGATTAATTTAATTCGTACTAAATATTAATTAAGGCCGGATAAAGCAAAGGTCCGGTTAAGAGAAGAGTATGCTGTAATAAAAAAAATGCTACACATCTCTATAATACAACCGTCGCATAATAAAATACCTCAGTAGACAACAATAGCACGCGACCTTGCTGTGGCCAAACAATTCCGTGAACGGAATAGCAATTAAAACTCCCAAGGAAAACGGAATACCAGAAATGTTTCCGAAATTCAGTGGCTGCACGTAACGACGGTCATTTAATTACAGTGTTGTTGATCATTAGCCGCTGTGAGGGACAGGAATGCTAAAATGCCCAATTACATTAATTGAAGAGTGGGGATTCCGAGCTTCGTAGCCGGAAGTGGACATCACTGGCGGCCAGACTTGTTAAGAGAAATGACATAATTTTGGAAAGGGGAGTCAGTTTTGTTTCCCTCACAATGAGGAACATGGGGTGTTTTGTTCAGAGCCTGGAGTGAGAAAGTTTACGTTGAGGGGTTGAGCAGATGGTGTAGAGGTCGTTAGAAGAGATGTAAAGGAGGGGAGATATTGTTCCCGGAAAATAACGCTCAGAAAGTTTCTGTTGGAATTTCTAAATGGAGACCTACTATGCTATTTCTTTGAGCGTCCGGTTAAATTTGGGTTTGAACGTGCATTATGAACCTCACTTTGAAATAAGAGAAAATGAGTGGGAGAGTATAGACCATAATGAAATAATGGGGCTAAAAATAATGGAGAAAATATGGGAGTATATGAAAGAAAGTACATTCCAGTGGAATGAAAGATGTTATGGAGCAAATGGGAGAGAGAGAGGGAAGAATGGAAAAGGGAAATTTCAGAGAAAATAATATTCTTGTTCACTCACATTCCCCACTAACAGAGAACAAGAACAAATTTATTTATTGACAAAGAAAGAAGGATTTTACAGTTGAACATACATAACCTGGAGGAAATAATCCTGTGCAGGTATAATAGAAATACAATGAGATAAAATAAACAAACATAAAATTACTGGCAAAATTAATACTTAGAATTGAAATACGAAATAATGAAAAATGTGAAAGGAAAACAAAAAAACGACTAAATATGTATTAAAAAAAAAGTGTACTAAGCGTTGGCGAAACGGTACGGTGTTGGGGAGTTATCAATTAATTTCAGTCAGATTAAAAAAGTTGTTCAATATCAGTAATTGTTAGTAAATATAGTTTTAGATGCTTTTTGAAGGTTTTACTGGTTACACTATTTTGTATATTTAGTGGTAGGCTATTGAAAAACTTTGGGCCAAGATACGAAAATATTTTGCGCATGATTTCTTTAGTGGGATATGGAATTTTGTAGATTTCATTACTTCTTCTTGCGTTTATTAGTATGATTTTTGTAGATGAATAAACAAGTTTTGTAAAAATAAAAATATCGTAATGGTAGAATAGATAAAGTTTGGTACATTAAAAGATTTGTGTGGTCTGAAGAGTTTAATATCACTTTTTTCGAGAATAAAAATAATATATATTTTTTCGAATAATAAATAAATGTGTTTAATATCACAAGTTTGAGAATAAAACAATCATCTCTCATTTAAAGAGAGAAAGATTGTTGAAGTAAATAGAAAGATTAAAGTAGGTAGACGAAGAGAGAGCGAATGAAAGAGAATACCACATATTTTCAAACGCAATTCCGGTGATTTCCAAATTCCAGCCATTCATAATATAGTGTTACAAGATGTGTTTGTCAGTTTATTTCTGGTATTTTGTTTATACTATTTAGAATCGTCGATATTCCGGAGATATCTATCTCCTACACAACTTCTTAAATACGTGTTCTCCCATAAAAAATATTGTTTAAAATTATTTCTTAACCAATCCCCTTTCTTAAATATCTTCCTTTCAAATTTTAGCGTTCTTTGTTAAAATATAGCTAACACAACCAACCACTACTCCATAAACAAATTTCCATCAAAAAACATTTCCAAGAAATCAATTCAAGAATCTGCGACATTGAAGAGAACTTTTTTCAAATCTTCGATATCTCAAAAATGTCGTTTTAGAGAATTCCGTAAAAGGGGAAATAAATGTCATTCGAGAACCTTCGTAAGTGTGCTTATCGAGAAGAGTTCAAGTTACAAAATAACCCATTTCCGTCGCGTATACTCTCCATAAATACCAGCCAAGACCATTTTACATAACTCGGTATACCCAAAGAAAACTTCGCCGAGACGATTAGCCTCCTGCAGTAAATCGACTTTGCACATCATCCGCATGTGATTTTTCCCATTTGTATCTTTCATTTCTTGGTGTCTGCATTGGACATCGTTGTAGCTGCAGTCACCAAATGCGTTTGAAATTTTTTACCCTTGGATGTAGATTACAGCTCATAAACATCGCTTTACGGACTATTTGAGAAGGAAATAACTGGATATCCCTCCATCTATGACTACTAATGCATCAACGTTATACATTTATTTATAAAAGTTTCAAGTGCAGGAATTGGGCGTGCTAGATATGGTGAAATTTTTTTTCGGCAATGAGAGAAATGAATTCTTTTCCTGCATGCAGAGTTTGTTTCTTACTCATGGCTGTAAAAATCAGTTTTTAGAATTTTGTTACGCTTTTCGTATTATTCTTACGTTTACTATTTGGTACAATTTTAAGCCTGTGTAAGAAAAGTGGAAATAAGGTATAATTTATTTGAAGTAGCTTTAAATTTTTGTGTTGTAGGTATTTATAGAAAAAAACGCCACATGAAACCGTCAATTGACATATGTATCGTCAAACCAGTCAAACAGCAGTATAAATATTATTTAACGTGTTGAATATCATTTGGAAGCTAAATTTTAAAACTCAAGACTCGAATTATCCATATTTTATTGTAATAATAATTAAGCCAATAAATTTTATTAGACAATGCATTTAACTAGATTTTATCTACAGTTCTCTCTAAAGAAAACTGTTGAAAAAGAAATATTTACACTAGGGGGGAACAGTAACGCAAATCAACCGACTGTGACGTAAAATTCTGAATTACCTTACATTTTGTATATTTTGTCCCTTTAAAAATTTTATGAATTCTAATCTAGTTCTCTACAAGGAAACTCAACAGATTGTTTCAATCCCAAATCATTAATCAATTTAGATTCAACAAATTAACGTCCATACTAATTACCTAGATCTAATACATCATTTCAAGGACACGAAACCGCCGTTACGAAGAGCAATTTTATAGTACTTAAAATTACGTGATTCAAAAGATTTCACATTGGCAGCATGTCCGTAAAATAATTCAATTTATTCAAAAACACAATTGCTGATGAGGGACGTGATCTCAGGATCCTTTTGCTTAAAAAAAATGCGCATGACCAGTTTTTAAAACACCATTTACTTTCTCGCATTTAAGTTCAAGGAAATCGTAAGTTGTAATTAGACAAACCGTCTGGAAAAGAGTAAATAAATCATGCGGTTTTTGTACTTCTCATCTAGGCGTGTTTCAATCAATCATGCGGATGAAAGTTTTTTGATAAATGCGTTTTAGATATTTAGGTGAGAATAAAAGTGCCTACCTGGCTTTTAATGTTGTATTTATAATTAGTCTTTGCAATATTAATAACCCAGAGTGGAAGGCTGTCGCGGTTGATTTGAGATACGATTAATCGATAAGTTGACAATTAAATCTTGTCATCCTTGGATTTAATGAATGTATAGTCTTAATTTTTCCTTTAAATGTTTTGGTAGCTTGGTAAAAGTGGAAAAGGATGCTGGCTAGAGATCCTATTAATTTCATTTTACATAATTTATACACAGATATAATTGATACAATTGTAAAGTGTAAGAGTACCAGAAAATAACAGTAGGTATGAATGATTGATCTTTCTTTTGCCATGTTTCTCCCTCTGAGATTTTACTACGCTGACATCTAAAACTAAACTGGTTAGACTTTTAAAGAATAAGACAAAAAAAACATGCTTTTGATGCAAAAACTTCACCATTTTTCATCCAAAGTTTATTTTATTGCTACCGTTTTCTTAAATCTGACAATTGAGGATAAACATTATCGAAACACATTTGAAAAAGCGAATTTCTTCAGACAGCAGTATAAACTTTAAAATTCCCTAAATAGAAAATCCCTAGTTAAAAATATTTGTTCCTTCATTATTATTTCCCTTGCAACATCTCGACATTAGTTCACTAAATTGTGCCAAGTATTCGTAACGTGTAACCTGTATTAGTTGCATCCTAAAAAAAAATCTCTATACCTAACAATTAACTTTATTTGCTATAATCTTCAGCTATGTTATCTCTTTTCCCTTCACAGGATAATTTGCGGTAGATATCAAAGAAAGGCTTCGCTGTTCATGCAGCTCACGCCCGTAAGCATTTTAAACTACATTAGGCTCGAAACAGAGTCGTAAGTAAGCAAATCTCACAAGAATAGGCTTGAGTCTAGACTCGAGACGTCGGGCGGTAAAGATAAAAGGTCGAGTTCTTGGCATTCTGCAAGAATGTAGTCTTTGTTTCACACCCCAAAGTACCGTTCTAACTGGAGTTTTCAAAATCAACGCACATCACTGATTTCATGCCAACAGGGAAACAAATTTGTTGCCTAGGAAACGCAAGAAAAGTTTAGATAAGATCGAAAGGTGAAATGAACTTTTGATAGAAAATCTCTAGACTAGAAATATACTCCTAACACCATTCAAAGTTTTAGTTATACTATTTGATACGCTAACAATAGCAAGTTAACTGGATTTGCAGATTTTTATCTCAAGAGTTTTTATTTTGTTTTATAAATATCTATATATCTTATACCCGTATCTACATCATTACTTTAATGCTAGAATAAGTACGATTATTCTACAGAGGGAAATTCTGCCAAACTTTGGCTAGTTAGACTTTTAAGTTAAAAATTATTTTAACTATTTGGGAACTAGAATAAAGGTACTTCCGCTCAAAAAATCTCCAGTCCACGAAAACTGCCAATTCTTCCAAGAAATATGATATTTTAGGATAAAAGGTAAGAAAAGTTATTGTAATCACAATAAAGGATCGCCACGACTGAAGTCTATTTGTAAGTTTTAAATATGCGCAGCTCTCACATAAATTTCAACACAGTGGTTAACTAGCACGACAATATATCAAAACGACCATCTATCTTTTGCAAAAGAGCTTGCAGAGATTTTGTTACAATGAATGAGATACTACTCTAAAGAGTCATGTTTCTAAAATTAAACAAAGAATAAAACAATTGCTAAGTAATGGGAAGAGTGTTAGGTTTGGAAACTTGCCATTCTTAGTTAATAGCTCACAGTCAGGTCTCATGAATCTTCATTTTGCGTTTCCCAACATTTTCTTACAAGTTTCATTAACTATTAGCTTTAAAAAAATGTTTAATAATCATCAAAGAATTCAAACTTTTAATGAGTGAAAACTTATTTCATAAAAATTCTTACAAAATTTTAGTGAATTCATTGCTTTGCTTTTAAATTTGATACTTGTCCCATTAAAACTGGAAAGAGAATAAGCATAATATAACAATAATTTATATATGTCCCATTAAAATTGGAGAGAATATTCCATCGTATATAAATAGATAAATTTTTTAATACCTATATAACTTCTTTTTCTTAATTTAAGAAAAGGAAAAAAAAAATAATAAAAACAGATAGCAAACCAAACCTACAAAGTTATCAAATCCTAAAGAAAATACAATTTATGTGGTTTTGAGAAATTGAGAATGATAAAAAAAAATTCTAAAAATAATTTAATAATAAATACTTGATAAAAAGAACATCTCCGAAAATAGACTTAAGATAAGTAAGAACAAGTAAAAACTAGTGTTCGGCACTAGTTAACTAGAACTAGTTGCAACTAGTAGTTAACTACCGATCAACTAGTAGTTAACTAGTAGTTTAACTACTTTTGGTTTAAACTAGTTTAACTAGTAGTTGAACTACTTTTTTTAATAACTACTAGTTGAAACTACTTTCAAATTTAGAACTACTTTAAAAAAAATTTTGTTTAAAATTTCAAAAATATTTAAATTTTTTATCAAAATATGCAAAAATTACACTGCTATTTGTAACTCCAATGTCGTGGTAGAGTACTTAAATACCATAACCAGAAATAAAGCGCCGTTTTGAGCGAAGCATAAAGTTTTTTGTGATATAGATAAGAAAGATGTATTAGAATTTGGGCAAAAAATAGGTTATGAAATTAAATAGACTAGTTAACTAGTAGTTAACTACTTTGGGAAGTAGTTAACTACTAGTTGCAACTAGTCCCAGGAAAAAGTAGTTAACTACTAGTTGCAACTAGATTTTCCCAGACTAGTTAGTAGTTGGTAGTTAACTACTTTTTGACCACTAGTTGCCGAACACTAGTAAAAACCATCTCCATGAAGAAACATCGTAAATATAACTTCCAAAACTCAACAACCAGGTTACGGAAAACCTAAAATGGACCTTCAATGCTAGCAAGGTACTCAATTTTCTCTGGTAAAGAGTCCATCCCACACAGTCTCCTTAGAATTTTCTAAAGTACTGCTTAGGTGGTACCAAAAATAACAGATGGTTTGAAGGTAAACAAGGCCAAGGTTGGAAACTGCCAAGAGCAGTAAAACGGTATTGTTTCTGTAGAATCTGCAAACATTCTCTTTCATCAGAATTATGGTAGTTTGCTTTGGAAATTACCCCTTTTCCTTGAAAAATATTAATGGCGTTTAAGACCTGTTCATAACTCACTAAAATCAAGTGAGCAATTTAGGTTTTTTTGCGGAAGTGTGGCGCTTAAAATTGCTTTATTTTTTAAAAGAAGATACTTCAGAAAATTAAGTACTTTATCTTATTTCTTTGCTCATTAAACTCCTACACAAAATTAGCGTAGGTGTAATACATTATTTTTAGGTTAAAATCACAAATATCGATAAATGAAGGACATTGTGGGATTTTAACTATTTATTAAATACGAGGTTTACAAATAATTTTAATTACAATATTTTAAAAAATATGTATAGAATAATAAAGTTTGTTTTAAAAAATGCAAAAAAAAAATCAATGTCGGATAGACGATAATGGCAAGCAAAAGATATATGTCCTAAATAAAATGTCCTTGGGTGCAATAGAGTCGTATTTAACCAATATTTAAGAGGTGGTTGTATAGTCTATAACAGGAGTCGGCAAATAATTTTACTCGGTCCATTTTGAAAATTTTTTATCGAAGTCCAGAGAAAAAAAGGTACTCGATTACTTTCAAATTATCATCATCAGTTACACATAATTTTACATCGATGTAATTTGAGTAGTATACGGTATCTTTTTTAATTAAATTGTTACATTAAAAACTGCTCTTAATTGCCATAAAAACTACTGTCTCACATCACAGAAACATCATTATTTACTTATTAAATATTTAAAAAAAGCATTGATAAGGCTATTGCTTAAAGGAATGGGTGTCGTCAGGAAGAGAATGGTGAGAGAGAAGGCCCAGGAATTTAGGTTTCCACCCCCGGATTTGCAAAACCTTGATTTATTAACTACAAAGAAATAAACTTTTTAACTTTCAGCACTTTTCCTAAATTATAAGATTCAAAACAATTGAATGTACTTTTGTCTTAAAAACTTGTAATAATATTAATTGGGGGTTTTTCCCCAGGAAAAATGTTGGTACTTTATCTTTATAAAGAAGATCAAACTTATTTTTAGTGTCTAAGAATACATAATAATGATTTTCAAAATGTTTGGCGGTCCAAACCTCTCGCGGTCCGCCAGTTGCCAACCCTTGGTCTATAATATAGTATAGACAAAGGGTAGTATTAACAGAATGATATTGAATAGTGTTTTTATACCTGATATTTTGATAAACATTTTTTATATCAGGTAAAATGTGAAGTTAAGATTAAACTTAAGTTTTAAACTCGATTTAAAACTATTCTTCTTTCTTTAAATGGTTTTTCACCATGATTTAAATGGGAAAACGCGATATAAATAAACGAAAACACAAAATATTAGTTTTCAATATGACATGCAAAATTTTTCACATTTACCTCTAAAGATAAATGTTCTGACAAATAGTAATCAACGATGTTTAACTAATTTAAGTATTCTACTTTCTAACATTCCGCTTTATCATCGAATAGTTAAAGATTCTTAACTATAACACGCACAGGAAGCAAAAATGGATATCAATACCGTGTCGCGGGGGTAGCACGAAATTTCGATTTTCTAATAAAACATTCCATCCCGCATTCGATATTTTATTCCAGCGGCAAAACCATTCGGCACAGAACACGCCTTTGAACTACGCGAGATTACTCACATCTTTTAACTTTTCCAGAGGCTATACATTTCCCTCTCTTCCCAAAAACCAATTTTGGACCCCTGTCATGCAGTTCTGCTATTATACAAGTCTGCATTCGACTCCACACAGCACAGAGAGTGAAGATAGACATACATTATTCAGAAATCTCTACCCTCACACGATTTTTCACGGGGCCGCACCCATAGAACGGGGGGACTCGCAATCTCGGGGCAACGAAATACCGACGAAATTTCGACCAAGAAGTGGAGGTTAGGTGGCTATCGCTGTAACTAGACTTGATGAGGTACTCCTACGCGTATAGGAGAGAGACTGCTGAGAAGAGAATTAAAACCGTGAGGCTTCATTGGCGTCTGCTATTTCGAGCATTGCCTCAATTTCTTTTCAAGGCAAGGTAGTCAGCTCGCCGTCATATCATCGTCAGGATGAGGGGATTGCTATTTTTAGGAGTATTTAGAGCTTGAAAAATGATGTTGGGGAGGTTTCACGTATACGGTTTTCTTGAGATTAGAGGAAAAAGGAACACGCATTAGCATCATTGTTCTAAAGTGCAACTTTTTTTTTTATAATCTGAGTGAGTAGGTTAGCTTGAACTAGGGGAGATTGTAACAAAAGATGGTAACAAATGAGTTGCTAAGAAAGAGGCTTTACTTCGTTTGAGTAATTGAAAGTTTCATGTAAGTTTGTCCTGTGTATTGTTGTTACAATGGAGAACAACTTTTTTGCCGACTTATTTATAACAAGTAGACAATTCCTCTAATTTGTAAGTATTAGAAACATAAAAAACCAAAATCAATCACAAATTTTATGATTTTGAACTCATTCCAATGACATTCTGGATAGCTAAAATAACTATTTGCGCGTGTCCATTTTTTTTTTATTTTCATGTGTGCCGTTGATTTTGAAAGTGATACAAGTCACATGGTGTGTTTTTAATCGAAATTTTATACACATTATTTTTGTAATACCTACCAATTGTCTCGTCTCCGCAAAAATAAATTTCCATCCTTAAATATTAATTATTCCTTAAAACATTTGAATAAAAAGCAACGCAATATTTTAAAATTTAATCGAACGCAAAACATTAAAACTATTTTCTAAACAATGAAAAGTTAGACATGTATTACCACTTTCAAAATCAACAGCACGTAAAACCTTAAAAGGGCTCATTCAAATAATTTTGATAATTTTTACTGAAAAGGGGGTGGGAGCATCTTTTATTTTCAAAAATCTCTCGTAACTAGAAAAAAATTAATGAGATACAAAAATTAAATTTAAAAAAAAAGTTAAACTTGGAGAAAAAAAAATTAATATTTTGAAGACTATAATGTTTACAACACAAAAAACATGCATAGAATTGTTTTTTAAACATTTTTTTGGGATGAAGGTTTTATTTTACAGAATCAGAACAGTGGGGGGACGGGGACAGTTTACTTACGTTGCAGGGATTTGTGATTTGCCTATTTTTGATGAAAAGAGGGGAGGGGGTCAAAAATGACCAAAGAAATGCTTATGTAATGTGTAATGTAATTTATGTAATGTGTAATGTATGTAATGTAATGTGTACGGCCCTAAAGCCAAAATCTGGATTCAAAACTAAATTTTGAAAGTTTTGTGATTGTTATTACTCTTAGGCATGAATAAATTAACTTCGAAATATTTTGTTTAAATCATGTACCTTTCTGCTTAATGAATCAACCATGTTCTTTGTCTTGGCTCTTGATTTTGTAACATAAATACATTGAATGAATAATAATTTGCAATGAATAATTGTTTTATTACCCCTTTCTGAAAATGTTGATCTATTCTATATTCTTTAAAAAGTTGGTAAAAATACTACTTTTATTTCATAATCAAATTTAAATTTTTATGTTAAAAATAAAAATAATTAAATTTACATTTTTAATAAAATCCAAATGCATGCACCAAATAATCATTATATTTTTAAAATACTTGGGGAAACTCCTAGAAAATAATTGTGTGAGGAAAATTTATAGTGTTCCCCGAAAATTTATGAAAAAATTTACTTAAAGTTATGCCAGATTCCATTTTCTTCTCCAAAAATAGATTAAACATAAGAATTATTTAAAGCCATTTAATATTAAACAGGATTTTATAATTTTGGTTCCTATATACCAGCTAGACATTCAATTTCGTTTTGTCACAAAAGGAAACTGTACAAACACAACACATAAAAACCTTGTATTATGATTATTAAAACTTCAAAAATTGTATTTTATCTTACAAGTTGTATTTTATCTTAATAGGTATTAGTTGGTTCGTAGAAAAGATCTAAAAAAAAATTGTGTGCGTTTGCAAAAAAATGCAATTAAAAATTCATTAAAATTTGTTCATAAAGAAAATTATGCATCCATTCAAGTATTTCTATGTAATAAAAAATCCCAAGCAGCGAATTAAAGTTGCTTTCATATAAAATTAACGCTTGGTTAGATTTCTTTCTCAGATGTTAGCTGCATAAATAAACATTTTCTTGAATGCATGATAACCAAAAGCAAGAACTACTGGGTTTAAAGGGGGGAAATAAGGAATTTTACATATACGAAAAAAAAATAATCACTTTCTTTCAATGTAAGTATTATATTCACATAATAGGGAATGTAAAAATATACTACCATGAGGCAAAGCCTTTTTACAGAAAAACGAGAGTTCTTTGTATTCTTTACCAATTTTCCATATTAAATTTTCCTCGTAGCTTATTTTTATTCAGTGAAAAAAAAATTATACTGCAGGCTTATGAATAGGATAATTGAAGCTTGATTTTATCAACCCATTTATTGGAACACTAATATGAATAAGTGTAAGTGGCATGGTGGATTTGCTCCTTTAGTGCAGTTTTTACTAACTATATTATTGATTTTAGAACTTTTATAGGATGGAATTTCGATAAAAGATTTATATCTGAATGTATGTGAAAGGATAAGAGAAAAGTCTTAATATATATGTGCGAAAAAATTTTCTTTTTATTGTAATTTTGAAACAAGCTTATTGAAAATTGTCTTTAAAGGTTTATTTTCCTTTTCAAACCTTAAAATGTTTTAATTTGTGAAAATAATTTCAAACCGTCAAAAAGGCTATTTTGTGTTCTAAGACAAAAAGCAAAAGGTGTAGGATATGGTTAAAACTAAAAGACTTGCATTACATGCTTATAGGAATGACAATATCAAGATAAATTTTAACTGGATTATGCAATTTTGAGTATCATCCAATTTTAATCTGATTACCCATTACATGAACATTTCCTTAATGTATACCGGTATACTTTCATTTAGTCGTAATAGCAGGAAATAAAACTAGTTACGAAATGGTCATTTAAAATTGCATTAATCTAGAAACACCTGAACTACATCATCGTTATGAATAATTTATCTGTGTTCTATAATGACAGTGCAATCCATTTATGAAACAACTTTTGAATTGCCACGATCATTTTCAAAATACGCCACCATTTAAACTCAATATAGAATCATGGAATAATCCATTACAATTGTTCTTTATTTTTCTCAAATTACAAGCTCTTTATTTTTAAAGTAATTTAAATCAAACAACAGCTATGACATCATAATTAAAATAAGAATCCTTTCATCACCAACTATTCGAAAGCCCTTGAAATGTCACAGTTATTAGCTCTGTGGTTTCTTACTTTTAAATTTATTTCGAATCAAATTGGTAATTCAATCTCGACGCATCCTTTCACAAAAACAGCTTTTAATTTGCAATTAATCATCAAACCCTCCAAAATGAACGTCTTCTCATATCCAACTAGTCACGCCACATATATTTGAGTGACAAGCTAAGTAAACATTTAAAAATGAAATTTAATGCACGTTGTAAGTCTTTTGATAAAACATGACAAGCTGAGATCACCGGTTTTTTTGTTGTTGTTGACTGATTTCTATTATTAATGTTTTGAATAAATAGTTCATCAATTAAGCTATAAACTAAGTGACTTAACTAATTTATTAATTTAAATTTAATTAAAAAATGTTAAAATTATGTATAAACCATCAGGTTTTTTCGTTGCATTAAAAACCCAACTGCTTTTTATAATGCATATTTAAATATCTGGTGCTTAATGGATTAAAATAAAAACAATTGGTTTTTATATGATGCATTTAAGCATTTAGTTCTTAATTTGCATAGCTTTACAGCATTAATTTCAGAAACATTTAATACATTTTGTTCAAAAGACAATATTTTAATGAATAAATGACTTTAAACCCAAACGTTTAACTAAAAATAATTTTGAAGAAAAAAAAACATCTTTTTTTTTTATGAAAAAAAAAACATTTGGTTTAAACCATGGTTTAAATCCTGCCAACCCTGAACATTTGTAATAACCTTAAAGTAAAAGAATAAATTTATAAAGAACTGTAGATAAAGATTTGTAATAACCTTAATGTGAAAGAATAATTTCAAAAAGAATTATAGATAAACATTTGTTCTCTTATTATAACATCCGAACCAAACTATGTCTATCTCCTAAAGCTCGATAGTGTTATGTATGAAAAATATAGACATTTTACAACTATTCAAAATAATGTCTGTATACACATAAACGATTGAAGAAAATCAATCAAACTACCGGAAGAGTACTTTGATGGACATAAGTTGAGGTCATAAAATGCGAAAGCAATGGTCTAAAAAATAAATATCACAAAGAAAGTCGATGTAATGGCTTGGATAAATCTTGTAGAAAATAGTATAAAATAGTTTATCTTGGAAACATAATGTAAGGTTGTGGACGGGAAATCCACTATCTATCACAAAAGTATCAAAAAATGACATTTCATATTTTTTCCTACTAAAATACTGTTATTTTCAAGATTTAATTTTCTTTTACCAAACTAAAATGGAGGTCAGAAAAAAAATTCAAAGATATCTGAGCGTCTAGAGACCTCCAATCAAGATGAAATTTCAAATACTGCTATTTGATGGTATATAGGCTCAAGATAAAAACTATAGATCTCCCTCCTTTTTAGACTAGTGATTTTTTTCCAACGGCGTTTTTTACTCTTTGATTTCTGTCACAGCGTACACCGGATTACGTTCTCTGCAAGAACTTTCCGCAGTACACTCGACTTGACTTGGCACTCCCATGTCATCTAGTAACTTCCCAAACAGAACACCTAGTAAATCAAAATCCCTCATAGGGGCAAAGCCCTGACTTTTTAATTTCCCATCACGTGTGGCAAGTGGGCGTTCTTGTCACCGGCCATCAAGATCACTTACACGGATATGTCAGCGATGAGCTGCACGTGACGCAGGGGAGGAAGAAAAACGTGGCACTGCTTTGCTTCTTTCGCCATCCACAGGATAAAAAAGGAAGAAAGAAAGATCGTGGCTTCTTTGCAGAGTCAGCAGAGATTTACGATGTGCTAAGTGTATTGCTGGTGATGTGTGTGCGAAAGGGTAAGGGTTCTATCAGGTGTTCTTATATTCTGATTGTCTGGTTGGAGACTTATCATCCCTGGATTTCGTTCTTCGAATGTATTGAATTAACTCCGGTAGGGATATTTCTGGAAATAACGCATATTGAATGATTACCTTGGAAACACATTAAGAAATATCATCTTCTTTTGAGGCTTAGTGGGATTACTTATTAATTAATTCATTGAAATCATCTGTGATAAGCCTAGCATATGATGTTGTTTGGTATTTTTCTAATTATACTCCTAGCAACAAAAATAGGCGTATAAAGGTTACGTGACTTCGACACCTCTCCTTTTCCATTGCAATGCCGGTTAAGGTCCCCGCAATGCCCTCATTGCCCCTTAATGCATTCATTATAATGCCCTTATCACCAAGGTATTCAGGTAAAAAAATGACCTTGATACGCCTATTCTAAATAAAAAGAGTGTAATATTTTCAAACCCCCGTATTTTATCTAATTGTTAACAAAAGTATAAAGTACAAAAATAAAAAGATGTTTTCTTCAACAATTACGTGCAAATAAAACTTAATTATCAAACTAAAATTGGAGGAAAAATTTCCGCGCAAGTTATTTGCCCGCAATTTTTTAGTTTAACACAAGTTTGTCTAACAGTTATCAACCCGGTCCTGGAGGATTAGTTAAGTTTGGATATAGAGAAACATGAAACACACATTTTCTGAAGTAAATACAAACTCTGAATCGTATTGAAATAGTAGTCTAACTCTGAATTCATATTCAGAATAATTCATGAATACTTCTGGTAAGCGCCCAATTGTAGGAACCACTTTTACTGGACAGATTTCTTCTGTGAACTAAAGCCCCCTTTAATTCCAGAATATTTCACTCAAATACAATCAGAAAATCTCATTACCTTATGCCTGTCATTCTGCTGTATTTCCCATTCACATGCACTTAATTATCTTTGAATCCACCGAGTTCCACCTAAAACCTTCAACACTTCGTTCAAATATATTACAGTCACGAATTTTAATCTATCAGGTAGCGGACAATCAGGAAATAATGTCAAAAATTGCATAATGGGATTAAAGATAGGACAGCTCCCTTTCATCTGACATTTAAACTTTTCAGCTCATAGGAAAATTAATAACATATCGCTCAAACTAAACGGATTCATTACTAAACTTTCAAAAACAACGGAAAACGATATCAAGAATTCAATCAACTCCCTATCGCAGCTCCATAAATCCCTTTCCTCCAACAAAAATCCCTTCCGCATGCGCAAACATGGCCATTTAATTTTCCTCGCTAAGATAACGACCTGTCGTTGGCAACAGTCTCAACTTTTAAAACGCCCTGTCAGGCTTTGCTTGTGGGAATCAGTCTTATTGAATTATTTGAAGGGATCTTTTTAAGCTGGAGAAAGGGATTTAATTGCTACAGTGCCTCTCTCATTTACGGAAAATTAATCTCGCATACCGCACTTTAAGCGTCTCGCTTCAGGTGTTAATTAAGGATTAAAGTGGGAACTGGAATTTTCCAGTTTAAGGTGCGTGTTTATTTTGGAATGTGATCCCCAAAAGGGAGAATTCATTTCCGGAAATATCTGGATACATGTGAAGTTTCATAACTTAGTTTTAGGAAGACCTCTCCCCGAAGTGTTCAAGTGAAAGATCCCACTTTAGAAGTTTGAATTCGTAATGGAACTCGCGAAAGTACCAATTTGAAAGTTCTAAAACGGATTGGGAAATAGTTTTATTGGATAGAAAATCTCCCCAACCCGTAGAAGAAAACTTTAAAATTGGTACTTCGAGAGGTATACAAATTCTCGAGTAAATAGAAGAAATTTCCCCAACTATATGAAGGAGCTAAAATTACAAACATGTACCAGGTGTTAAAAAATATTACTTTATAAAGGGCTAAGTTCTTTTGAATATTAGTTCGATTACTAATTAATATTTGTTTTCCCTTATTACATTAAACTTTTCCGTGATTGAAATAGTACTTCAAATTCACAACTTTTTGTTACATATAGTACTTCTTAAGTATTCACTCTAAAAAAGATTCATCATCAAATATCAGGGTTAACTTAGGGTATAGTAAAACTCCATTTTTTCAAGTGTTCGGAAATTTTTAAGTAAACATTCTCCTTTTACTAAATTTACCAGTCCTCAGTCGAAAAATTTGTACACCCCTATCAATGATCCCCATTCATGCTCTCGTGTTAGCAACTCCTCAAGCTCACCGAAATTAGAACATTTGAATAAAGAAAACACTGTCAGGACAACCCATCTTTTATTTTTGCCGAGAAGATGTATTTCAAAACGGATAGCAACCAAATAAACAAGATACTTCACAAATCATGCCAAAATAAGTTCTGCTGTCCTGGCACACATCTCATTAGCAAAAACTAAGAATTTTCATCTCCTTCTCGGTTCCGGTAATGAACAGCTGTCACAGCAAAAGTCCCATTCGTTTCTTGCCTGCCTCTATTTCGACTCTAACTTGGAAACATAATATTCTTTTCCGTTTGACAAAACCGATCTTTACTTTTTCCTGTACTTTTTAAAAGTTTCTAGATTTTCCATCAACAGGATTGTAACTGAACCACTTCGCTCCTTATAGTACCTCTCAATGTCAACTCACCAAACCCTTATGGAATTTTACTTATTCTTCTAAGAAATTGTTTTTGCTAATATTAATTCAGTAAATTAACACGTGTTATTAAATTTACTAATAATTTGTTTGTCAATTAATAATTATGTGAGAAGGGAGATTATATTTTGAAAGTTTCCTAGTAGCACTGCATCTTTGATTATGTTTCTAAAAATGAAATTCTAAGAAAAGGCATGTTATGGTTTATATGGTCTGGTAAAGGTTTTTGGAGTTTTTAAACTCAAGACAATACAAATTCACTAAAACCACATTGAAAGGGGCTTCTTATCTGATAAGGTCGTCCAACTACACTCAAGCATAAACTACTAAAATATAACAACATCATACGAGCTGGTTGAATGAAGGTGGTATAAATCCACTGGACGTAGTTTTGAGTAATGGAAGGTTTTCTCCAACGACAACTGTGTCGTTCTTAAGGAGAAGACATTGTTAGATAGCTCTTTACCAGCCACTAATTGAGCTATTGACTTGAACGATTACTACTCTAGGTAAAGAATCTTAAAAGAAATCCAAATCCATGCTTTTCTTATTTTTTTTTATTTTTGGACTTATACCACTTTCATCTTGAGCGACCTGCATTTTAAGAATGGGCATAACAAATTATTACAATACAATAGTTTATTAAGAGCACCTGAGCCCTATCCCTCTATCTCCAGTTTAAGTTAAAAATAATTTCTATGTACATATAAAAATACAAGATATTTACAATATAAAAACAATCTATAGTATTATTTCACATATTATAAGGTATATATAAAATTAAAATAATTAAAATGTTAAATTTAAGAAGTATTAATTAAGTATTAAGTTAATAACAGATTGTATAAGTATAAGCTAATAAACCATAAGCGGGGCTATTTGATACAGCAAAATTCAAACCCATTTTAGAGTAAAAAAATGACTTATTCAGATACTTTTTTTCTAAAAATATCTTTTAATAACTCAATTTTATGAAACCAATTAGAAAAAAATATAAGTTCAATGAAAATAAAAAAATAACATCTTTTGTGAAAAAAAAACAATTTTGTATCAATGTGCCCCACCGGTGCGGGGTAGTTTTATACATTGCTTGGGACATATTGATGCAGTGATTAATTTGCTCAAAAATAACAAAATAATCCATAACAAAAATTTGGGAAAATAATAACATTCTTTTATTGAAATAGATCATAAGCTCTTTTACATTACCGTTTTTTATATGTCAATCACAAATTTTCCATTCAACATTCCAGGGTAAAATTATAGTATTTGACGAATGGTCATTCAAATATCTAATTAAGTAAGATGCAATTTTCATAGGAATAGTTTCTCTTGAATTAGTACATAGTTGAATAATATTCAAAAGTATCTTTGTATAAAATCATCCAGAAATTCAAAAATACGACACTATTCGTAATTAACTGGTTAGTTTTTGGCCATACTATTTTGTCACTGGTTTTAACTTATATTTTCGAAAATGCACTTCTTTGTTATTTGTAAAAGTTCTAAGAACTTCGCAGATGTTTGAGAGTCCCTGATTCGATCGTTTGGTCATGTATTTATCAATTTCCTTTTCTTTTACAAAATTTAGAAATACAGTTAGCTACACTACATCTCAAACACTTGATAATACCCAAAGATTCGAAAATTGACGTAAATATCCTTCATTAGAGATCTCTAACTTAAACTTAACTGATTTTTTTAAAATTGTTGAGAGATAACGCAAAATATGAGAACTTTTATACGTATCAATATACCCAACGAGTGTACTACCCTATAAAATATCAATTTGTCCCAATGGTTATTTTTAAACAAGAACCTTGATTTAAAAAAGGCAAAGGTTATTTAAAATTTAAATAAGTAATTTAAAAACAAAATATATTATTATGGTAACAAGAATGAACTTGCTTTTGAAATTTACATATCTCTGTATTCATAGTAGAATAGAGTCAGGAAGATTTTACGTTTTATCCAATTTAATTTTGGAAATTTTTGACAAAAAAAATCTAGTTTCTTTCATTAAAATTTGTTTACTTACTGCAGAGCTTAATGGTTTCAGACATAGTGTTTATTCATGTTAAGGCAACTTTTAGAAAAAATTTGACCTAAATAACTTTAATAGTTTTTGAGATATTGAAAGTATCGATGTTCCCCTTCTATCAAATCCTTACCTTTACCTTACAGGGATTTTAGGAAAATTTTGATTCCTAATTTTTCCCCTTTGAATCTGAAACCTTATTTAAAAACTGAATTCAATTTAACAAATTAACTCGCTCCTCAAAAGGTTTGAAAATCAAGCATTGTTTTCCATCCTGCCTTATAAAAAACACCAATTGTTTTTTACCATAACACAAATGCATGTAATTCAACAAATAGATCTAATTATTTTAAAATCTAACTGGAAAATGTTTTGGTAGATATTCTTTCTCTGCTTGTAGAGTACAGTAAGATACTTTAACACAGTGGAACTCGCTTGAAAAGTGAGTTAGCCATTAGTTCAGAATTCCCCACTGACTCATCAAGACAAGGTTATTCGTGGTAAATGAATGGAAGAGAAAAATAAACAAAGTGTAATGAACTTGTGTATCAAATAATTCATTGCGCTTACTCATCTGATGTGGTCTTGGAACTGATGCAGATGGGACACTGTAACCCTGGCCTTGGGCATGTATCAAATGGCTGGATATCATCTCATTTACCACTTCACGATGTATCCAGCCACGGCTTACTACTATAGTATCTAGTAAATATGTATCTAGTATAAGCCGTGATCCAACAAACAAATCGCTCAATTTCTCTAGCAGGTTGTCATGAAGAGGAGTTTAGATCAAGTGTTTATAATTTCAAGTTTTGATATGGATACTAAACAGTTTTTATGTTAAAAACAAAAGACAAAAAATATTTTGTGGTTTGTTTAGTGGGGTTTGGAATTTTAAATGATGTTTGAAATCGAGTGTATGAAAGTCAGCAAAATTATTTTATTCTATAAAAATATATTTTACGACTATGAATAAAATTAAGTAATGACTAACTCTGAGATAAATGTCAGTGAAATCTAACCTTGTCGTGTTCTGAACGAAGTATAGTACTTAAATTTAATACTTTAGATAGATGTTCATTTAATGTTTGATTAAAATTTTAAAATCTCGATTTGTGAATCATACATTTAGTAGCTAAATAAGAATAAATTGTCATATTCTTTACATCTATATTCACAGCAAGGATACCCTTAATGCAGGGAAAAACACCCATATTTAAGAATATACGAGATTTTAATCAAACACTTTTTCATAGCATCATATTGGAAAAAATAAGGTCCCTTTATACATTGATTAATCTCATTCCTGTAGAGGTCTATTAATTTATTCAAAAATATTTAAGTCTTGTTCATTCTTTTTAAAGGAGAGCCAAAAAATAGAGTTACCTTAAAAAGTTGAAATAAAACTTCTCAGGAAATTCGAAGGGTAAAAGGTAAAATTACGTTGCTTTCGATGGAAATTTGATTTGAAATATAGGGCAGCTTGGAGCAATCTACAAATATTGCAAGAAATATTTACTTAGGTTTTCTAGAAATATTTCACTTTCTTTTCAAGTTATCATAAGTGTTATATCAAGAATAAATTCTTAGTATAAACTTGAAATAAGATGTGTTTCATAAAGTAAATCGCCTGTTCTAAGTTTATAAGCAAGAATGTGAACTTTCTGAAATTCTCTAAAGAATCAGAGTAAAGAACACTTTTTTTTATTTTTGAAAACTAAAAAAGACGGGATGAATACATTTTAAGCTTCACTAAATGGGATTCCCTTACTTTCTTTTTGGTTTGCTATTCAATAAAGGGAACAAAAACAAAATGCGGAGTCCATAAAAAGTGTTTCAAATTAAAATTGAGATGCTTAGCTTTGTTCGCACTAGCTAACAAGAATTCTTGCTTTTTTCATGTTTTTATATTCAACCTGTCGACTTCGTGGAGCATAAGTTGACTTCATATTAACATGTTTCAGCTTTTTTTCTGGAGTAAGTAAAAGAGCAAAAAGAAATACGAGATTAAAAGACGGTTATGTAGCAAGGTGTAATTGCCTTACCATGTAAAAACATAACTGCCCAGATTTTTCAGATTCTTTCAAGCTAGGACAGCCGCGCTTGAGAGAAGCAATTTCGAATATTTCGCTTCAAGAAAAAAGATTCCTTTCAATTCTTCAACTAATGCTTTTTATTTATTTTGGAATAACTTATTTTTGCGCATTTTATAAAAGTATGAGTGTAGCAAAATCTAAAAAGGATTTCCTATATCCAAAAGAATTATCCTTTTTTTTCTCGACGAAGGATGGAAATACTATCATAAGTACTTTTAAGTGTAAAAAGCAATGAAATGTATAAGTACTGTTATTAGTTGCTATTAGTTTCGGTTGGATATTTTTTGTTGGTATGGTTAGATGGTTGGTTAGGGTTTTATGGCGCAAGGAACATAAAACTATTAGAACATGGTAAACAAGAAATCTTCCTGGAAATGTTTCCAACAACTCTTTGGTTTCAACTTTTAACTAAAATAAAATTTGAAAACTTCGGAGGTAAAAAATGCATCCCATATCTAACAAATATTTTACTTTCTTTCGGTTAAATACAGCAAGAGCTCCATTTTGCTTAAGTAAAGAAGCAGGAAAGTTACTTAGTTGATGTTAATGATAAATGTTAAGCAGTAGATTTTTTAAACTTGTAACAGTTCAAAAACTTAAGCAAAATATATTAATGTTTCTATCTAAATTACAATTATTTGGATTATCCCTCTTTACCGCAAGGTCTTTATTTTAAGACAAAGTACAGTTACATTGTTGGAGTAATAGTCTCAGTTTTTAACACATATTATTAAAACATTATGTCCCGAAACTAAACCATGCTCTCCTTTCATTTAAAAAAACATTAAGTTTAGTTAAAAAGGTAGTTTGGAAACGCCATATTCACTCCCCCTACAAATTACGTTTCCGAATTACATCAATTAAAACCAAGTACAACCATCAGTCTCCATCGGTCACATCAAACGGATACAATGTATCCTAACCACAAAAAAAATCCAAGCAAATCGGGAAAACCTACAGAACAAACGCAACAACAACGACATCATGTTGTAACGCTAGACGTCCGCTCCGCATTTTTTGTGCAAACGATTTAATCCAATCGTGACCGCTGAAAGCCGAAACGGGTCCTCCATCCTGCTGCTATCTCCTTACCAACCCCTTCACGCCACCCCCATTCGTTATTTTTTTCGCCTGCTCGAAACATGAAAAAGTAACAAGACATTCATTCGCACCTTTTGCTTCAAAGGAAGACGCGAGGCGTGAAGAAGCCCTTTTTATATTTATATACCACCACCGGCAAACTTTTTCTTTTCGAGTGGTGAGTGGGAAAAGACTATTAACCACTCCGGTGAGTGTTCTGTCAAGAATTCTCTGCTGTCTTTCTCTTTCCATTACCATTATCAATCCTGGGCGAGGAAAAAGAGTTAAGAGGCATTTTCTTCTCTTTTTGTCTGTCCCGATTTGCATGCTGGGGTTGGACTGTCAAGAAGGTGAGAAGGATGACTCTCGTTTAGGTTTAACGAGTTTTTGAAATGTTTTCCCATTTGTGTTTGAATACTGGAGGGCCGCGTACTTTCGTTGAGATTTCGTTCATGTAAACCCATTAAATAAGGGATCGAGAGTTGCTCTTCAATTTCAAGGTGAAAGTATACAGAAAATATGTTTTTAAGGGGTCGTCCCCAAAATACCTAAAATAAATTCCGTGAAATCTTATTCCCCATTCTGATGTTGCAATTATATCATGACCCCCCTATAAGTCGTTCATGAGTGTTAAGTGGAAAATATGTATGCATTTCTTTTTAATTTGGAGCAAATAATTTCGTTTTATAAAAAAAAAGAAATATGTTTTCTAATTTTACGGTAAAGAATCTCAAAAAATTTTGGAAATTGTTCAAGACAAGAGCATTGAATATGCTCAAGTTTTCTTTTCCTAACAATGTGACAAAAAATTATCTTTCAGGTATGTCCAACTATTCAAAACCATCTTAAGCTCAGAACAAACTTGCGAAAAGAGAAGGAAATTTTATCTAAAAGCGGGAAAGAACTTGTTTATTTAAATTCTAAAAAGAACAGAATGAGATATTTTTGTAAATTACACTACATTAAAAAAATTTAAAACTTTCAAAAATCATCTTCCTCCTCTTAAGCAAATATTTGAATGATGTTTTAAGAAAGAGAGGACATACAGCCTGAAGGTAAGTTTCAACATAACAGAAAATACCAAAGAAATTTTTTAAAAAGATTGATTATTTGCAAAACAGAGCTGTTGGAAGGGTCAAAGTATAAAAATTAAAAATGATAAAAGATTATTCTCAAGCGAAGTAGTCATCGTCTTAATATAATAAATTTATTTATCAAAACAACCAAAAATAGTCACTTCATTCAATGAGTTATCACAAAAAGAATTACAGTAACTAAATAACTCTACACCAGTATTTTTGAACCGGGGGTACGCGTACCCTAAGGGTTACACCGAGAGATTTTAAGGGGTACGCCACGAATTATTTATTTTTCAACTTTCAATGAGTTTTCAAGTTTTTTTGTAGCGTTTTCTTTTTACTATCATCAATTCCCAGACATTTTGACACCAGTCAAAACCAAATCTTGCCCAATGAAATCATTTTTTTTATCTTAAAAAAGCTCCTTTTTCCAATCATTCAATATTTCATTCATATTTTTATCCTTTTGACAACTTTTTTGTATTTAATTTTTTAGTGTGTTTCACGTAAATTAAAACAAGAATTGATTTTAAAATATAACGAATGAATAAGATTGAACAACTTCTTGGTCAAATTCAAATTCTTCGCTTGGTCAACAAATCTTGGTCATAAATTCAGTTTTATGTATTTCAATAAAGTTATTATTCATTAGTTAAACGTTAAAGATTGAAGATTGAATTTCATTTTTTATTAATTTATCGCAAAAATGCGGAAATAGAATTATTAAAATAAAAGAGTGAAACAGATTCATTAAATAACTTGACTTATTACCAATGGAATAATTTATCTACTAGATTTATTTAAGATAAAAATTAAATTATATGTTCCCTTAGTTAATAGAATAAATTTAAAACATGAAAAATCTAATTAATAAGTCTAAATCAAATTAAGTTGAAGTCTTCACCTCCAATGTAAGGAAATGTGAAAGAAATTGTTGTCTAGCACTCAATTTAAGAGGTTATATCTCTCTATGGGAATAGTTAATTTTTCCCTGTAAGCACTCGTGTGCAGAGCAAGGTATGCTACTTTTTAAGCCCAAAAAAGGTATTTTGTTATTATTCCACTCTTTAAACTGGCAATTCAATTCCAACAGCTACAAAAAAAATCTTTAAAAACATCCTTCACCTAATAAAAATTACTTTAGAGAAAAAAAATAATCGCAGAATTAAAGAACATACCTCATTAGCAGTTTTTATATTAAATGAAATCAAAAGGCTCTTTTTGCTTCACATATAAAAGTGAGAAAAAGAAAAAAAAATACTTCCCGTTTATGCGTAAATGACTGAAAATTTCTATCGCGAGCATTCAAGAAATTCTTCCCACGTAATTTGCGATTTTTCTCAATTACCATCAGGCTTTAATTAACGAGCAATTTCGAAAGAAAAACACAAACTTCGGTCTTTCTTCAAAGTGATTAAATGGGATCAGATAAAACAAAACTGATCAAACTCCTTTAATTATCATGACGCTCCGTGGCA
The DNA here is from genome assembly GCA_963680715.1 of Tetragnatha montana. Classification (NCBI taxonomy): domain Eukaryota; kingdom Metazoa; phylum Arthropoda; class Arachnida; order Araneae; family Tetragnathidae; genus Tetragnatha; species Tetragnatha montana. Next base: position 31,822,793 of record OY796682.1, on the reverse strand, counting down.
GGTTTCTCTAAGATAAATTGAGAGCTTTGAATAAATTCCCTGTGCTCTAATAAGTGTCTTTAGTATTTATCTTACGCTATCTCTGTGTCCTTTAGAGGTGAAAAAGAGTATTTGTTTAGAAATGAATCAATCCTAGGTGATACTCCATTGTATTCATTTCCAAATGGAAAAAAGATGTACAAATATGTGGATAATTACGTTTGATACTCGAAACGGTTATCAAGATAATCGAATGGAATATACACCAAGAGATTTATACATAATTCCTTAGAGAAATATTTTGTGCTTCTAGATAAAAAGATATCTTCAAAATAAATACCAGGTAAGTATTCAATGCTATTTGATACTTTGAAATCGTCTTAACGTTTGTCTTGATTCAAATAGAAATCACACAGAAGATGTGATAAAAATATTCTCCTTAAATGTTTCTGATTTAGATTGAAGTGTTTCTTTGTAGACTTACCAGTGAAGCTATCATAACTCTTTCAAACTTGATGCAATCCCCCCACTTCAACTCTTTATAAATAAAAATTTTATTATTTATTAGTTTATACTTTTCTACATTCATCCACGACAAGATAAAAGTCAACGAAGGAAGGAATTGCTTCAAGTATTCTTATCCGTTCAAAACTCAAATTATTTTTTTTCAACCATCTGATATTACGCTCAAAATCTGCTATTCAATTGAAATCTTTCATGAATTGAAAAACTTCAGTAAATAGTTGCTCTTTGAATGAGAATTTATATAATCACGGCTATTCAATAAGGGAGGTATTCACAAACTACGTATTACACTTTTCATGGGTTTTACATAATCCTCCACTCCTTATGACACAAGTAGTCACATATAAAGTTACCAAGTTTTAACTCACAAATTGTGAATGGTCCCAAAAAAATCTTTCAATTTGATTTTAAGGGTAAAAAATCGAATATGGTGAAAAAGTAAAATTATAATTTTATGGGGTACTACATTAATTCTTATAGGGATATCTTACTCTCCTATCCAAAAATAGTTTTTATGACAGAGGGGATCTTGTATATCCTTTGGAATTTGATGTAGTCCAAAGGATGATAATTCCTTTTCTATTGTGGGGGAGAGAAGTTTCTAACTATTTGAACCCTTCTGGATAACATTTGTGATTTATTTTAAGAGAAAATGCCAATTAGAATATAAAATCATCTTTATTTAATAGTTTATACAGCTTATTCTGTGTGAGTTCAAGTTAAATTTTAATGCATGGCCTTATCAAAACTACAAAGGGACGATTTGTGTTCCTGACATTATCAAAACTTCTAAATTCTAAGAACTTCATTTGAGAAATTCAAGTTTTCTGAAATTCCAGAGCGGTAGTAAATTTTAGAAAACGCTTATAGAGTATCTCTTCTAAAATTCACCCATAAGACATCTCAATCTAGTAAAAGGTCTTCAAAACCAAATTTTACCTCAAAAGCCGTACAAATCATATCCATCAGGAAAATACAAATCAAATGAAGCACTAGGCACAAGACCACAGAAAGGTGAACTCTCTGAATCCTCTATTGAGGATGTCTTACAAAAGGTCCACTTATCCAATTTCTCCCGAGTGTGGCAGCGCTCTCAAGGCGCCATGACACTCAAATAAACCCAAGACATTTGCAAATTCGTTATTTATGACAGCTAAACGCCACTTAGGATCCGAACCCATTGCTCTTCTGACCCGTTCTTTCAAACTTCCGCGTCCCAGATCGTTCACACCGCGAGACACAAAGCTTTTCTGGAATCGACCGAGATTGAAAGAAAAAATTCTCGCCAAGGTTAACAACGAAGGACTTGTCGAGAAACTTTTGGGACAGCACCTGCGAAATTGAAGCCGATGTTCAACCCCGCCTTTGGCTTGTGAAACCAAGTTCACATGAGTCAGAAGGGGAAAAAAGGAGTAGATTTTTAAAAGACCCTTCTTTCTAACTCTTCTTTGTCACGACTATTGAGGTTTCTGGCGATTGGGGTCTTGGACCAGAGAACATCCCAAGACCGAGTGTGCCAGAATGTGTTGCCTCTTCTTTTCGTTAGTTTCCTAAATGTTGTTTGTTGATTTAAAGAATTCCCTTTGGGAAATCCAAAGCATGGCCAAAACAAACTGGGTTGGAATAATGTTTAGCGATTTTGTTGAGGTGTGTAATCGAAGCAGCAAAAATATCTTTGAAAGTTCAGACAGGACTCTCATTGTATTTAAGTGTTTCCAATTTTTATTACTGTTTTAAGGAGTGCCAATAATAGCACAAGTACGCGAAAAGATACGTACAGATTTCTTTTCTAAATTATCTTGGAATGATGAGAATTTTTTTTTTGTTTACTTAACAACTTATCATACTTACTAACTACCTAATTCAACTAAATACTTATGATTGGTCATGATTATTATATGGGAATAAAAACAAATAACTTGCACCTTTAGGATTACCGGGGTGCAAATTTTGCCCCCGGCATTGCAAATATATAAATTTTTAAGCGATTTATCAGAAAACTTAGCATTTACTCCCGACCGACTAATTCTTAAATACCCAAAAATACCATTACCCTTAAATATAGATGTAATGTTGCTTCATAGTTTTTTTATAAACGAAATTAAATATGGTTTCTGGTTAGGGAAAAGATTAATGTAATGATAATAATTAAATAAAGATTAATGTAATGATAATTAAAAGAATGTAATAATCTTTATTATCTATTTCCCTTTTCAAATGACCCTCCTTAATCAGTATTCCTTTGCCGTTTTTAAAAATCAAAATTTCAACTTCGCCGTATAGCTAAAGGGAGCGATATTACTTTCTGGTGTAGTCATTATACATTGCATTTTTACTACTCCAAGATCTTTCTGTTGCGCTTTAACTTTGCGTATTTAAGATAATTGAAATTAAGTTGAGGATATTGAACTTCAGTGAACACTATGCATATTTATGTCAATAGAACTTGAAACTCAAATGGACATTTTCCATATGGCATAAACATTTTCAGACTTTTAAGTATTAAATAATGATTATAAAACAAAAGTTGTACTACTTAATTGAAAGTTAGTCTCATAGGACACAATGATAAATGATTTTCCATAGCCTTTAAAGACGACATGAATACCCTGGTCACAAGAGTGCTCCCCCAGAGTTTTATTCCTAGTAATCCAGCCACAATTAGTCTTGGTATATGCTTAAAGTAATTCATTGTTCTATCTGTTTTAAATTTTTGTAAGTTACATTTTTTACTACTACTGTTACAAAAGACGCAAGCTTAAACATTTAAATATAGTTTTAAATCATTTTTAATGGTCGCAAAAATCAGGATCACTAAAATTTGAAAATATAGCAATCCAACAAGTTTCATTTCTTACAAAAGAGATTAACTACTTAAAAAAGAGTAAAGGTCATGAAGATATCGCCAATCGCTATTGTCACGGATTACAATTGCCAGCCATTTAACCTTCCAACCTAAACCATAACAAAAGTGAATGTTTTTATTGAGTGTCCCAAGGCGAGGTCAAGCTTTTTGCTGCCTTGTTAACAGAGAAACTCTGCTTCCTTGGGAGTGACTTTTGGGCCTTCTTCCTGAGAAAGGAATAGTTTAATTTATACTTTTCACCCACGGAGCATTCTTTTTTCGCGGAAGAAATGAAATTGGCTGCAGATTTTTTTTTATTTCAGCTTCCTTTCAGGTTCCGGATGTCCAGCTAGAATGGAGAGCTGAAAAAATAACCAGTTGGGAACTAAATAAAGATAAAAACCGCCACGTAGGAACAAGTTGCTCTTGAAAATGCCAAGTTTTTATTTTAAAGTGAGATTTTTGTTTCTAAGCAATTTACAAAAAGTCTTGCCGTAAAAAACGCTACTACAGGGTATTTCCACTCAATTTATTTTAGTGTCGTTAAAGGTTTAAACGAAGAATTTTCTGCTATATTCTAAAAATACAATAGGTTACATAAACTCATGCTCTTGTAATAAAGATTAAAATTCTAAACTTGCCAGGAAAAACAATTTAAAAAGGGTTCCTCAACACACATGAAATATATTAAAATATTCCGCAGTAAATAGAATAAATGCTAACAAGCAGAAGAACTCTAATAATTAAATATGTAAATAGTTTTTCCACACTGAAATTCATAAGAGAATCTTTGGAGACATTTTCATAATTAACTCTCAAACAATCAATTTTTAAAAACCTATTACTGGGGATGGTAAGCAATCTCGTCTCTTTAGAAATCTTCCATAATTATAACAGAGTGACATGTCCTACAGTAAATTTTAAAGTACTTGAATTTTTTAGTAAGACAACCAAATATTATCTCACTGGTTCACGTAAGTTTTCTCAAGGGATTTAATTCAAAGGATAAATTTTGTTGGCCTTTGAGATTTCTTACGGGATCAACGTTCAAGTTTATAAGTTCAGAAAAGTTCCTGATTAGAATTAAAATATAGGAAAGTTATCTTATCAACCGGCTTTACAACAGTAAATAAAATAATAAAAATTTGTTCACTTGTTAACTGTTTTAATGAACATGAATTTTCGTGATGATATGACATTCTGCATGATTATTTCATAGTTTATTTTTAAATATAGAACATATCATTAATTATAATATAATTCTGTATTAGCGGACTAAAATTTATCAATTAGCGTACATTTATTGTTTTTAAAATTCTTTTCACACCTGTAGATTTAAAACAACCATTCGTAAAGTCACTGATATAATGTCTAATTAAAGTAAAGTGACTATGCTATTGATGAATGAACTTTTATTTCTTCTAGCGTGCAAATAATAAATTAAAAATATAAACGAAGAGGGAACAAAAAATATATATTGAAAAATGTGTACAATATCATAACATTAGCATAGAATAAAGTTTTGTGAAACATTAAAAATATTATAGGAAATATTAGCAACTGATGTTTGTACTTTTTTAAACCTTGAAAACTGATCTTGCACTAATTAAAAACTTCTCCGTTGAAACCGGCGTTGTTCGTTACTAATTTTTTAAAAAAATTATTTCAAAGTGTATCAATTTAAATAAGATAAATATGCTCGAGTCCCAAGAAAGATTTCATACACATCTACACCCCCCCCCCAAAAAAAAAAAAATATTCTCTTTCGAAATTGAAATGAATGGACGCAGCTTAAGTATTAAGCCTTATAAAATGCCCTGCGTAAGAAATTTCGATGCCTTAATGTTTATTTAAATCCCACATTTTATTTTCTGCGGGAATTACTGAAACGTCTCCGATTGCTTTAATAAATATGACAACTTTGAATTAAAATCCAAGTCTTGCATAATTGAGATTCATTTCCTTAAAAATGTCTTTACAAACATTAATTAACACAAACTAGATTTTTTAAAGAAGTTTTACGCATTTCTTTTCAAAAGGATTCAAACATCATTTTAGTAAGACAAATGTTAGAAATAAAGTGAAGCTTAAAGTGCAATTTGAGTACAATAGCAAAATGAAGGGGAATGTCATTCTTTTTAAAAGGGGGATCTCATTTCAATTGCTATTCAAAAGACGGCTTGAACGAATATATCCCACCATTATAATGGGTAAAAGCTTTTCCATAATTCTACCGTTTCTCTTTGGAAATGGCAATGCTTTTGCACTTCGTTGAACTTTCACTTTCTGATTCTTTATGCGGGGAACGACATAAAAGTATCGCTAACAAGATTTTTTTTTCTAAAGTGTGGTGAAAGTTGTCTGAGTAGAGTAGAAACGGAATAATATAACAAAAAGGAAAACAAAGCAGGGAATACAAATGAGAAATTGATTTTAAAATCTTGGAAACCAAAGATGTCAATAGGTAATCACCATTTATATTGAAAAAAAAATTACAGTCACAAGTCAAACAGAGATAAAAATATATGTGGTTTAGTAAATTTTAACTTAAAAGTTTTATTCATAAAAATTTGTTTTTTATTACAATTAATATATTCTCATTTAATGAAGATTTTAACACTTTAGTTTCAAAATTCAGATGGTTTTATATACAATTATAAAACTGATTGGAAACATTGATATATACAAATACGTATATCTGATGGAATGTAACAAGAATTCATTTATTCCCCTGGGAATGTTAAATTAATGCATTTAATTTAGTTTTATTTCTTAAAACGTTAATAATTTTTTAAATGACTTATTAATCCATAAATACGTTTTTTTTCTTTAAAATAATTACTTTTTTTTAAATAATTAAAATTTTGACCTAATTTGTGGTTTATACAATTAAATGCATCTAAAAACTATGAATAATATAAAAAATAATTAAACATTAATTTTAATTTTCATATTATTGATGAATTTATGCATAAAAATCACCAAAAAACAGCCTTTCCGCAAAACGTCATAACTCAAATTTATATGAAGATATATGTGTTTTGTAAACTTTATTATCCTCATAAATACATGTTTTAGGAGGCCTACTATTTTTATGTCTAAATTTATTTAAAATCAAAAGTTATAGAACTAAACTTGAAAAATTATTAAAAAAAACCCAAAATTCAGTAAAGTTTTTAATTATACTATTCATAAAATAAAAAATATTACACCTATAACCAAAAAAATAGTAGGACTCCTAAATCATATTATGTCAAGTATTGTGCCCAGGTTTTATAGAAATTCACTTATAATATTTTGAGTTATGTTGTTTTGCGGAGAAGGAAAATAGCAAAAAAGTGATTCTGAGAAAAACGCAAATGAAGTATTGAAACATATAAACATACCCTTTACAACCCTATTTGGTATATGTGTAACTTTGGTTCTAGGAAAGATAAACACAAAATTTAAACTGATTTGGAAAGCTAAAGATGTGCTTTTTGAAATTAAGTAATAAAAAATATTTGGAATTTTTGGTCCAAAACGGCTTTTATAGGTAGGCAGGCACCTTAAGTGACTATTGTTTGGGTTTTGAAAATTGGCATTATCACAAAATACTGAAAACATTCTATAAATTCTTCAACACTCTAGTTCTCATCAAATAAAATAGTTTCAGTTCCGTTAAAACCGTACGAAATATTTATCCAGTGAAAGTTTCAAGTTAATTATCTTACTCTCTAATTACAGATGAATGAAAATGTTAAAAAAATCAATTGTAATTTGCATTTTGCGACACCTAATTATTTTTCGATATAACAAATCGAAAAATAATTAGTTAAAACAAATATTGTTTCTTTTTCTCTCAAATTTAAAATTAATACGCACAACCTAAAAGGTGATTAAGTTGCAAAATAGGAAGGAACTTGTGAATAAATTTTCAAGACCTATTTTCACAGAATGCTTAGAATTCCCTTAAAATTATTTAACTGAAACTTTGGTAATTACTTATTAGTTAACGAAGTAAAACTATTAGTTCAAAATGGAATAACAGACGAACTTAATTAACCATACGGTTGTTTTCATTTAAGCAAGGGGGGAACTATTTTTTTTAAACATTTTAGAATTTTCTATTAACAAATTTCTAGCTAATAAGTTATACGCCACAATTTAATAGATTTAATATTTTAATAGATTTAACGTAGTACAGCTTTTGAATAGCACACCATTTAATTATATATTTTGGAAATGACCAGCTACTGTTAATAAAATATTCTGATTATTTTATTATTCCAAAACTTAAGGTCATATTTACAGCTCACACAGAATTGACACTTTATACGAACGTTTCCTGTTCTTAAATCATCCGGTAATATAATCACAGTCAGGCTCATTAGAAATGACCTTAGAAACTGTTTCTTACTACTTCGATCCTAATGTTCTATGTCATTTTGAAGGAATGTGGTACTTTAATATTGTGACATGAATTGAAGACATCCAAACACTAGTAGTTACAAGATTTAATTTTACAGCAGTAACAGAAGGTAAAGAAAATCTGAAACCTTTATAGAATTTACGAACTTTCTAAATTAGGGTGCAATCCAACCTTTCAGTTTCCTGGAGAGTATAGGGTAAAGCTTTGGACCAAAATTCACTTGAAGCAAAAGTCCTAGTAACCAGATGTATTTTTAACTCCTCTGAGAGAGTATTTCACTCCTTGAATATCGGAATTACTCTTTAAAAAATTAGACAGGAGTATTTTCACTCTTTGAATTTTTCATAAAACTTAACTTAAACCTTTAGCCACCTAATTATCTTACTTTTTAATTGTGTTTTCATACAGCCATAGTATTTTTTTTTTTCATTTATTGTTCTGATGCTTTGAGAGTGATTGATTGAAACCCAAAATAGTATCTTCATTTTTTTTTCAATTTCATTTTGTCTATTAAAAATAAGCGTTTTAATAGAAATTTTGTCTCTGTATATGTAGCTCATGTTACTTCTGTATTTCACTCCTCCTTAAAAAGTCAAGGAGTATTTTTACTCCTCCAAAAAAAATCCTAGGAATAACACTGCTAGTAACGGTCCTACCATATAAGCCCCCGAATCAAATACCCCCATTATGTTGGTTTTTAGAAGAAAAATAATAAGATTTCCTAAACTTCTATCAAGCAACTGAATTCATCCAGAAATAATAATGCTTGGAAGCTATATCTACCCCCAAGACAATGTACGGTATGATATTACACAACTCATTAAGAAAAAGAGATCTTTTAGGTGGCCAGATGTCCCGCCTCGGAGCAGTTGTTCAATTAACCTCGCTGATGCACTGATAAAACTGTCAGCTTGACCTCTTACAGTCGTCCCGCCACACCTACGCTTAATGACTGGATTGATATGTTACCTTGACAGGAAGAAAACGGATATGCTGGGCTTCCTGCCGAGTCTTGTAAATGGAGACCGAAAATTAACGACACTCAAGTTTTTCTCTTTTTTGGCTATATAATTAACTTAAATACTGAAGATTAAATAAGGAGTGGAAACTTGGTTCAAAGTTAGGACTAAAACGGTTTGTTGTTTTCAGAAATCCTAAAAAGAATAGTTTCATTTGTATAACACGTATTCTACACTCGTGTCCGAAATATTAATGATAGTTTTGATTATTGGGGAATAATGAAAGAAATCTTAGTCCCTTGTCAATGAAATTCATGTTATAGGATCATCTAAAAGAAAGAATGTTTGCAATTCGGGATCAAAAATTACCTTACACAATAGTTTAAGGCAGGGGTTCTCAAACTTTCGAACATCACGACCCACTTTTTGTAAACAAACTCTAACGCGACCCACCTCATCTTCAGATAATTTTCCCATACCCCCTACAAGACTTTAGCCCCGTGCGCGTGGGGTTTGGTCATCAACTATTTTGTTATTTTGTTACTACAGTAAATTACATGCAAGTATTAGAGATTATATGAACTTTTTACTAATTAAAAAAGAAAACCGTAACCTAAGCGTATAAAATTATTTGCTTGTGAGAGCAACAATGAGGTCCAAAATCAAAAGGGGTCTGGGGGTCCTCCCTCAGAGAAATTTTTGAAATTTGACTCTTAAAAACAGGGTTTTAACTCGTTTTTATTGATAATCTGGGATAAATCGCATTTCCAACATCATTTGCTAAGGAAATTCATAAATTCAAAACTTGTCACGACCCACCAAAATCTGACTGGCAAGGCAACCACCAGTGGGTCGGACCCACAGTTTGAGAACGTCTGGTTTAAGGGGTACAGAGGCCCTCCATTCCTAATAAAGTTTGAGCAAATGTCACTCAATATCTCCTAATAATTAATCATACTTAAAAGTTATTTCACGCACCATGGAGTTCAGAAGTATCATAGCCTTTACAAATAACGGGAAATTATTTTCTAAATATGACTCTTCACATGGACGTTTCTGTTACTTTTCCGTATGTGTAAAGGTTATAATTAATGGAGATCTTCTGTACCCTCTTAAAATGTTGTTAGGGGAATTTGATACTGAACCACTTATTCTCAGTCTTCGAGGATCCTATGGCATAAGTTTCATTCATAAGAAACTACGAATCTCGTCATTATTCCAAGAAATCAAGTTAGTATAGGTATCTTTAATTTTTGGGCACTGGTGTAGAATACGTATTTATTATACTCAAATACCTTCAAAATATAATCACAGACCTAAGGTTTCTGAAACGCTCCCCGTCAACTCAAATGTTTCTTTAAAAATTTCATATCCAATCCAATTTCATTTCATATCCAATACTCTGAACATCTCGAAAGCAGGATGGGAGATCCATACGGCATAGTAATAAATGTTAAATGGAGCAATGAGTTTAGAGATGATAAACCCATCCTACCAAAGTAAATGTAAATTTAATAACTGTACATCTGATCCCAGTGGATACAAAACTTCACCCCGTAAGTATGAATTGAAAGACTGGAATATATATCTAGGAATAGTTCCTTCTCATCTCAACAGGCACTTTACGAGATGCTGGAGGCAAAGATTGGAATAAATGAACCCTTATGCCTGGATGTAACTGATCGAAAGCAATTTTTCATCCCATCTTGAGGTATACATACTTCAGAGATATTCCTCTAAATACTTTTGCTTATTTATTTCTACGATTAAAAAGGATAAACTCGGTTATTCTTGTTAAAATTCCATTTTCTAATACATATTCTAGAAAATTTCTTGTATTCTATTTATTAATACTACTTTTTTAGTGTTTTAGAAACTTAATTTTAATTCATCTTTTAAACCATTTCTGCTACAGAATAAGCATAAAAACTTTTTTCCTGTTAATCAAATACCTCTAAAGTTAAAATACAATTTGTGGGGATAAATTTGACATAAGAAGGCTATCTTTTTTTCATGCAACTGAAATCGTGGTTTTGAACGGTCTTTGAAATCCCCCTTAACCCCTAATTTCCCTTTTTTATAAAAATAATGTACTGTAAAAGCTCATAACATATACATACATGATGTTTCAAAAGTCCGTTTCACGACTCTTATTTGGAACCAACGTCTCCTAGGGTCATAGAAATAAGGTATACCCCTAGGTAAAGTGACCATTCTGAATCCATTGAGATAGCTTACAGCACCACTGGCGGCGAAATAAGAAAGTTTAAAAATTTAATTTAAAAACTAGTGGAGATAAAATAAAAACCTCAAAGAGAAAATTGTTTGCATTATCATGACAAATTCACAGAAAAAGTTTCATGAAAATATCTTAAATATTAGAAGATATTAGTTCGCAAATTTCCAAGTTTCATTGATTTTTTTTAATATTAAAATTTGTCTTTATATTTAACTAAAAAACCTATAAACTGCATGATAACACTTTAAAACTAGCAAATTGGCAAACTTTTTCTAAGCCTGGAAAAGTGCTATTTTCACATGCTAATTTCTTCTTGAATATTTAAGATGAAACTTTTCTGTGCGATTGTAAGTCGATTTTAAACATCCTGTTTATAATTGCATTTCTTCAATAGGCAATTCAGACAAAATTCAATAAAATAGTACTATTATACAGTATATCACGTAGTATAATACAATTCAAGTCAAAAATATGAAGCAGCTTATATGGACTCATTGATTCAATTAAAAATAGGGTAAATATAATAGACAAAGCACATTCTTTGCAAAGCGCATTCCCTGATGTTACAAATGTACTGTCTGCGCGATGGTATCCTCCGATATTACCGTGAGAATCGGTAGTATTCCCTTTTCCCTTTCATAGTTTTTGTCTAGCCGTGAGAATATAAACAGAAACAATAAGTCTTATTCTCTAGAGTCTAGAATAATATAGTTCGAGGATTTTTTAATAACTTTGTTTCTAAAGGAACCTGAAACCAACCAGTTAAACTGTTGCTTGGTGTATTGAACTCTTTCCCTCCTCGAGAAAAACATCCCTGAAACAATTTCCTTTCTTATTTGTAGAAAGTTTCATGAATGACACTTAGACAACTTAAGTGTGTAGTTTTTACAGTGAGAAGCTATGGTTAAGGAAAGAAAAAAAATTAGATCATTAAATTCAAAGCAGGTTTGTTTACAAACGGGTTAAATAAGAGAACCAAGAAAGATATCATCCCTTGTTTGCTGCAAGATTTATCTGATGAATATAAAATAGGTAAGTTATATTCTCTTTCCTTATCATGAAACTGAAATTGTTCGGATTACAAAAATGATTCGATCCTAATACCTGTTACATTCCCCTTCACATCCATTAGCTTTTAGTTGTGCCGCTCAAAGGGGGGGTATTAAATTTACTAATGCATAACTTGAAAATTTCCATTATCTTAATGAAATATGTTTTAACATAATGTTTCAGATCACCTGTGCAGATTTTATTTTCTACATCTTCATCTACTCATCGTGCGTATTTATATTTGATAGTCCATATTTAAGCAATTAATTTTTCTGAAAAGTCTAATATCAAATTAGCATGGATACTATATAATTTTTAATAATAATTTTTTGAACAGTTTTTTGTTTTATTTAATGTACACAACTACTAATAAGGTTTTTTTTTTAAATATTTTCTCGAAAATAAAAAGTTTAAGAATCGTCACGATATACATATTGTTTTGACATTTTTATAGGATGCATGTTTAGGGGGAAAATTATCCACACAGAGCCGAAGCTTAAGTTAAAAACATGGAAAGTCCATCAGCAAACACGGTACACCTTTTTATTTCGAAGAAACTGAAACGTTTTGATAAATTCTTAAAAAATATATCAATTACACTTACTAGTGCAACGCTTTTATATTAACTGAAACTAACTTTACTACTCTACTAACTAAATTACTTAGGAAATATTCAACAGAATTGCTTCAGTTGAAATTAGGTTCATTTCTATTGCACAACGCCATTAAGGAAACAATCAACCCTCTCAAATCGATATTTAAAGATTCAAATCTGAAAGCAATTTATATTACAAGACTTTGATTACATACAAAGATGAATCCTAATTGCTCTCTCTCTCTTTCTAGTCTTATACTAATCACAATCTTTATTGAGTAAGACTGCAAACGTTAACGATCATCCAAACATTGTGATCCATAGCACAAATTACCTTTCATTGAAAAGTTGAAAATCAGAAATATCGACATCGGCAGTGATTATACGGGCTTTTCTCGCGACTCTTCCTGCATCAGAATTAAACTTCCACGAAAACTTAGTAACCGAATCAATACAAAACTTGTAGAAGCCTGCAAATAATTCTAAAAAAATTTCCGTAGATCGAACTATGGTTAAAAGACATTCAAATGGGATTTAAATACAAGTGTGAGAAAGAATTAAAAGAAAGTTGCACTTAAAATTTTAAAATTAATTACATGCATTGCATCAAATTAAAGGGTTACGGGAGAAATAAATAGATATTTTAAAATTTCCACATCATTTATATTATAAGCATAACACAGCTGATAACTTTTAAGATAGATTATTTTTCATTTTTGCAACGAAATATCTTTCAGTTTCTAGGTAAACTTTATAACTTTGTCCATACATTTTAATTTCTAAGAAATAGTTTTGCCAATTTAAGATAGTACTACTGTTCCTTTTGTCTTCTAATCCCTTTATAAATTAAAGTACAAATAATATTCGTTCTTTGAATACATTAGTGATCTTGAAATTTCAAGAGAACAATATAACAAGAATTCTCTAAGTAAAGGTAAGCAATATGTAAACCAAGAAGCATAAATTAGCACACCCATATCATCAGTGTGTATACCCCAACTATACCTGCATCTCTAAAACCACCCCCAACCAAACTGCGTTATTACCCACCACAAAAATCAACCCCTTTCCCTACCGCAAACGCAACATGAACTCAAAATGAAAGTGAATAGACCTCCTAATGCATCTTAGCTTAATATTAACACTTCCAAACCATCATTAAAAGAGGGCCCTACTCACCGCAGGCTAAGTGCCGGGAGCCGCGGTCCATCTTCGCCTCTTCGCCGAGAGACTCTGGGATTCCACAAGTGGCCGGCAGGAGCGCTGCCGCGGGATCAAATGCCGGTTTCTCCTTCTCCTCCTCACTGCACCCCCACTTTCTCTGGGAGCCCGCAGGAGAAGACTGCTGTACGGAGTTGGTTTCGGTTTCGTCTCGAAGATGATGAAAGAATTGAAAGAGCGCTTGCTTGCTATGGGTTGAATAAATAGGAATTGGTTGAATGTCGTGATGTTTGGTTATGAAGGTGTGAGTTGGTTGATTGTTTGGATGGGGTGGAATGAAAATTGGTTAAGAAACGACTTTCTGGGAACTTGAGGGAAATAAGTGGATCTAATCAAATGAACGGACAGAATTTTTTTTTTTGTAATTTTATTATTATTATTATTATTGTTGTTGTTGTTGTTGTTTATGTTGTAATTTTCAAGTAGTTGGATCACGTTTGGAAGGTTAACAAGAAATAAAATATTTTGAAAGGAAAGGCATTGAGTGTGTTTCTGCGAAAATTGAAAACTTAACATTAGATCCTAGGTTTGAATTTTTCGGGGAAAAATCTCAGGGGAGATACATACACACCAGGGAATCCAAACCTATAAACAGGATAAAATATTTGGGATTTTTTTTTCGTGGAAAAAGAACTCCCTAGGAATAAAAAATTGGATATCAGAAAGGCTGCGCAACATAAGGCCAGGATCAGGGTTTTAATGTGCATCTAAACTCTAATACTTCTCCATTTTTAATTCATAATTACAGAGAAGTTTTCAGTATCCTGTATCACAGATTATAAAGATCAAGGTCAGATTATATTATTTAGATAGTGTAGTTAGGAGTAGATACTCGTATAAGATGCCTAATGCCTATGTATTATAGTATATTAAAAAAAAAACACTGTATTTGCACAAGCATTAATCAATGAAAGAATACCCCTCAATATCCATTCGGTAGGTATCCTTTTAGTTCTACAAGACTAGTTATTTGGTTTATTGGGTGTTTTAAGCATCGATAATGGCTTGTTGATTTTCTCTTCAGCTATAAACTGAAATCATAGCAGAGGCGGGATTCGAATAATCGATCCTTAAGAGTTAAAGGTCTCTTCATGCTTTTTCAATATAAAACTTGATTACATTATACATTACCCTTCTCAGTATTTATTGCTTCTGTTTTTGTTTACATTTTTTTCTTGTTTTTCTTTTATGCTCAAAGCTTTTCCGTGCCCCTCCGACAGAGCAAAAAGAGGACATTCGATACACAAACCGTGCCTGAAAATCCGTTTCTATCGGAGACGAAAGAAGCCCCCGAAGTCTCCCGCAACGAAATCACGTAGTTAGGAAATGATTCCGAACTCGTCTTTAGAAGAGTTCGCCTCGCAGAATATCGTCTACGTGATGCTGATATAGAAAAGACGTGCCCGTCATACGTTTTAAATTAATAATGAATCTTTGCTCGGTTCTTGGAAAACGTACTACTTCGATTACTATCGTTATCTAAAGGAACACGATCAGCATAAAGTTTGAGGCAATTCCTAGTTCCCAGCTAATTGAATCCAATAAACATTCAGATAAATGGAAATTTGTTTTAATTACTTTACACATCAGTTACGGTGTTTTGAGTTACTTTATAATAAATCAGCATTGTTCAACGTTTAGTAACCCTGAGGGCCAAACAAACTTTAGTGTAAAGACAATAAGCAAGAAAAATTTGTATTAAAAATTTTGGGCTTGAATAATCTTAACCTCTTCGTCTGTAGCACCATTATTCCACAAAAGTTTATCAAATAATTCCCTGTCGAAAAAGCTCAAATATACCTCGAAAAAAAAAATGTTTTACTAGGTATCGGAAAATATGAAACGTGCTTAATTATTCCTGCTTTTAATAAAGAATATCATTTCTTGAAAGTAATTAAAAGATGGAGAAAACCGGCTTATTAATCTTTTTATCTGAATTCTTTATATTTTCAAAGTCTAGTTAAAAAGTCTAGATAATCTCCTTCGAAAACATTTTTAATTTTAATTTACGGAATTTAAATAAACGATACCTCT
The DNA here is from genome assembly GCA_963680715.1 of Tetragnatha montana. Lineage (NCBI taxonomy): Eukaryota > Metazoa > Arthropoda > Arachnida > Araneae > Tetragnathidae > Tetragnatha > Tetragnatha montana. Next base: position 31,806,935 of record OY796682.1, on the reverse strand, counting down.
GGCACTATTAAAAGATAACAAAATTGAAGCCAAAATATATTGGTCAAAATATGTAACACAAAGCATTTTAGAATAAGTTTTACGCATATAATTCTTTAGCTAAATAAATAAAATGCCTCAAAGGATTAATCCTTTACAGATTAAGATTTACATGTTATTTAGGATTTTTCTTCTTTAATTATAAATTTCTAATTAATAATCAATGCAGTTTGAATGCAACTTGGTTTTACATACTTATGATACCTTTCTGGAGAGCGAAAGGTTTTTCACACCAAGAAAAGGCAAAATTTTCACCGGTCTTGGGGTAACAACCTTCAGAATGAAACCGGATTCGGACATAGTCATTGAAGAGTTTTTATTCTTGAAATGATAAAACAAGGTCTCGCAGACTATTAATCTTAGAAGTTATTCTCTGAAAAAATAAATATGGTTTGTTATTGTATTATTTAATGCGGTAAATTAGGAGTCAATTTTCAATTTGGGAAGAGTTTTAAGTATGTTTTGGAAATTGTTTGATTCTATTTTTAAATTCGAGTTAAATTTCTTTCTAATTTCAGTTTAAGAAAAGGGACACTTTTTCAACAGATAAAGAATATTTTTATGGAGGTTTGAGTTTATTACTCCTTTGGAACCATGTCTCTTGACTCCTGTCTTCGTGTAAAAGGAAAGGGCAAAAATTATCACTCCCGTTTTATCAATTCTTGAATAAAATAAAATTTTCTGCACCTACTCTGGAACAAGAAGAACTTCACATATAGTTTTTTAAGAGTATAATCTAATAACACGTCATATTTTATAACAAAATTTCACAATTAATTTTTCACGATTGGTGAATAAAAAAACATAAACTTTGTTTCATGAGTTTTATCAATGCGGGGAGTATTTTTAAAATACCGTGTTTTAGATTTTTTACTTTTAAGCAAAACCAAACAAAAAAATAGTGTATCCTATATGAATATTATTCTTGTTTCTATCAGTTCAAAGTATTAAACTCAATATTATTTTAATAAAAAAACTCGGTAATTATGCGCCATCATATTTCCTTTAAATCAACTAAATTCCTATGTTCCTCATAAATCTATTCTCAAAGATCTTAAAGAAGAAAAATTATTTACAGTAAAACTTTTGTTACTTGTGTTTAATTGGTAAGATCATAAAAGGTTATAAACCTCGAAAATAAATGAAAAAAAAAATGTTTTTCGCATATATCCCGTCTATTACAATTTTATCCATTTCTTCTGACAATAATTACGTATTATTTTGTTTAGAAAAACACATGCACTTAAAGATGTTTTTATCTGGATCTGATTTATTTAATGACTGATTACATTTGAATACATATACTCATATGCATATACTACAACACAAGTTTTTATTAATAATAACTATTCAAAATGAAAAACATAGTAATAATTATTCTCCTTATATAGTTTCTTTATTCACATTCAAATCTCTTTTAAAAAACTTAACCAAAAACTAAATGCCTTTAATTAGCAAAAAAGGAGATTAAAAGAACTCGTTCGAAAAGGGATTAGAAGAATGATGATTTTAAATTTCTGTTTTACGTTAATTAGTTCATTTGGAATGTGCATATAACATGGAAATAATCCACATTCTAACACGGCACATATTTTATGATTACAATATGTCAGTGCCTTGTTCCAAGAAATTTTATTCCTTTTAACTGTTTCCTATCCGTAATGAGGTAGTTATACAATACCTGTATAACTCCGTACTTCAAACAGAAGGTAATGATGTAAGACATGTGAACTAACTTGTCTGTGTAAGAATAGAGAAAGCTTTAATCGTGCGTTCATGTACGTATTTATATAAACTGCAGTGTTTCTTAATGAATGTAGTGTTGTGTGCACCAATGTATACTTGATACAGTAAACTTACAAATATTAGTGGGCTAAGGGCGTAGAAAAAAATGAAATAGAAGCACTTATAACAGTTCTCTTATGCCTCTTATTTTAGTAAGATAATAAATAGACGACGATCTTAAGAAGTATGCAGTAGAATTGCATAGCTAAAAACGTACTGCTTTATGTTTTCATTAATTTTACTACTTTATTCCACAGCATTTGAATAAAGTATAACCTCGATTTCTCAAAACCGAAGGGACCCGAAAAAATTTCAAGTTTTCGAGGTAACAAGAATCTGTACTAACTTTTGAAAGAAATAGAAATGCTGCATGTATTACGTATGCGTTGCGTAACAGCAATTTGTTTTCATACAAAGCTTTCCGGCGTAATAAAATTTAAGTAGTGACTTCAATGGCTTTCATCTTTTATTTCGTATTTTTCGTCCTTCGTATTTTCATCTTTTTAGCAATTATCTAACAATACCTAGACCTCTTGACTCTTGTCTAATAATACGATAACACAACTTTAATCGTTGAATCCATTTATATTACCTTATATCCAATGTTATATATATTTACGATTGAGATCTCAATATACAAGCCGCTCAATTTAGCTAAAACCGCAATTAAAGTAAAGATATATAGAGAGCTCAATCGGTAGAGTTGCCCGTTTGCGAAGGCATTCATTCTGTATCACATTACATTCATTCTAGGATTAAGCTGCAGAGCCACTATTGGGTCTTGGGTGCAATTTTCATCAATCTTCACATAATAATCATTACCGGACAACCCATTTCTAATCGTAATGTAAATCCGTTCAGTTACCTTCCTAAGCAATGACTGGGCAAAATTCAATAACGGAACTAACTAGCTCTGTATAGGTCAGCTGTTTCCTTTCAAAGGCGTAGGAACACAAGGTTTTTAGGGTGTATTAACTACTCTAACATTTAAAATCGTAACAGCTTTAAAGCTCTAAGAATGCTTTTTAGAAATAATGAGACTATTTTAAGCAACTTAAATATATAATTTAAAATTTTACAAATACTAAACTTCTTAGCTATAAATTTTGAATATTAAGTTAATATAAAATATAAGGGGTTTTCTTTTTAGTTTTATACTTCAGTTTTAAACTACTTTATTTTCTTTAGTTTTACTTAAATCCTTTTTTTTTCCTATTGCAGACATGTTACAAAAGTTTTTAATCCTGCATGAATTTTCTGAATCTTTCGACTTCAGAATTTTTTGTTGATAGTAATACTGTTCAAGAGACAAACACAAAAGTTGTCATGAAATGGAATATAGATGCTTCATTTAAATTTTTCTTATATTTTTTACCTTTGTTTTATCTACATTGAGCACAATAACCCCATGATTAAGTTAAAGAAATTCACAATGTCGATTTGAATAGTTTTAGAAACGCTTTGTCTTGTTTCTAGAGATTTCATAAAGCAGAAAATAATATAAATTTTCTATTTGATCATCGAATCCACTTTTTTTATGCAATTCCCAATATCTCACAATATTTCGAGTGTTAAATCAAATCCCAAAAACCTTTCTTATAATAAATATCTTTCATTTAAAACTTCAAAGTAAACTTTTTTCAAGCTATTCTTTCATACCCTTAGGGAATATCAAAGAACCTCAAGTTATAAAAGAGTTCTAACTTTGTTTGCTCTAAATTTTTCAAATTAACAACTACTGTACACGTAAAACCTAATTGTCTTTATGTCCAAATATTTACCATTTAGAGTGATTCTTGACTTTACACGGTAAAGACAAAAGACCGAACAAAGACAAAATATTTATTTTTTCATTCACTTTTCTCAGGAAAATCATTATAAAACACGATTAAATTCACAAATATGCAAATTAAAGGCAGTGTAAATATTATACGAAAAATAAAAATTCAGAATAAAAAGAAAATAATTCTTAAAAAGCTTCCTTCTGAAGTAGTATATAAATTGTCTAGAGATAATTATGTTTTTAAGGAACCTCACTTTCCCAAACCCAAATGTGATTACTTTTATTATGTTTTTTTAGTATGGTCATTATCTAGGACAAGATGAAAACTGTTAAAATTGCTACCTTTGTAATTTGTTTAAGATTCATCTCTCAGTTAGAAGTCTGAACTACTTTATTTTTTCAAAACAATTATCTTTCATATTTTACAACAAAACTGGTGTGATATTTAATAAATGCGCCGAAAATAGCCTAAAGTAATGTATCACAAACATTTACTCGTAAAATTTAGTACTTTAATGTGTTTAAGAATTTATTTTTTAAAACTTTATTAGGGATGTAGGATATTTCTAAGTGAATAGTTACCAGATTAAACTTGTTAGTAAATTATCCCTCATTTTAGTTTTAAAATGATTTTTATGAAAAATACATGACACAAAAACTATTTTATAAACATATTTTCATTAAAATTAAAGAAATGATTTACTTCACAAAGTTACATAAATTGTCCGGAACATGACATTCTAGGGGGCAAAACAGAATTTTTTTTTAATTCAGTGCACCAAAAATCATTAAAAATAATGACCTTAATAATAAATTTGAATGAAAATTTATATTTTTAAATGGGTATAAACTAAATAAGACACATGTCAATCGGGATTTAAGGAAGTAACTACTACTTCAATAGGGTATTTGACATATGGAACGCGTTGCCAGAAAATATAGTTTATTCAAAGGGAGTGTTTGAGTTTAAGAGGCAACTGGATAGGCTGTGGGAATTGGGTAATTCATAATCATAGGACCAGCCTTGTTGGGCTATGAGCCTGTAGCTGGTCGTCAGTTTTGTATTTGTATTTATTTGTATTACTCTCATTTTTTGTGAAATATTGCTCTATTTATTTGTTAAAACATTCGATGTCTCAAAAATCAAAAGATGTCATTTTCGGATTCAGTAGAAACATCAAAAAAGGATTTTCATATCAAGTTTAAGAATTGCCTCACTTACTTAAATTTCCCAGAAAGGTGAAGTCCTATGATAAAACAGAGCTTTATTAAGTAGTGATAATTGTGAATTATGATTGTGATTTCAAGAAAACTGCACATAATTTTGCAGTGGAATACAATTGAGTGACTTATTTTGATAACTTGGAACTTTTAATGTAAAAATTATCTATTGCATGCGCACAGCAATTTTTTACTTTTATAAGAAGGGAGGGAAATTACTATTTTATAATTTTAGACCATAAAACTCCAAACATATTTATTCTTACCGCATAAAGATGATCACATGTTATACGAGAACGTGAGCTAAATATTGCTATTTTCAGAACTGAAAAGGTTTGCTCACACACGAGTGCTGGCAAATTTTCATGACGCTGCACCCTTTTCAGCGATTGTGTTTCTCAAATTTGTTATGTTTTCTGGAAAGAAGCTTTTCTCTAAATTTATTCTGCAGAAATGTCTGACTTTGTAACTCAATCTTTTCCAGTTGTTTACAGTTTGACGCGTTGGAAAGATCATAGTAAAATGGCTTTTCAAACAAAAATATTTCATTCTTAGTCCAGTAACCATCAGGTAGTTTTTTCAGGAAAAAAATAAAAGTAATTTCAGTCAAAAGGTTATTAAAGTTAGTAAAATAAAAGTTTTTTTCTCAACGGTTTTATATGCGTTTTCGAGGCTGCAGAATCCGAATCTTAACTTTGCATACAAAATTTCGAATGGCATTTTGGTGTAAGTTCGAAAAAAACCCCTAAAATTTCACTTAATTTTTTGCTTGTAGGACGGAAATTGTGTGTTTCTCATGAAAATGGTAAGCATAAAAAATAAAGATAATAAAACAAACTACAAAATTGTCAATAACAACATTTTTGTTAGACTAAGAGTTTGGCGCTAAAGAGCGCTGAAAAACGGCCATATTTTGGCCTTTCAGCATAAAAATGGAAAACGCGGGCTTCTACCTTATTCTACCCTCTATAAAATGAAAAATATTCACGTTATCAACAAAATTTTTACACCACGAGAAAGAGTATTTAATTGTCTATAAAAAACGTATTAATATTACTTAAATTATTACTTTTTGAGAAGGGGGAGGGAGCGAAGCAAAGATTTAGAATAAAACTTTCGCGCCTTACAGCCTAAACGAACTTTTGCAGTAGTTAATCTCCAATCTACGCTTTACCTCCGGTATATTACCAATAAAATAGGTTGTGTTGAATGAATTGGTGACTAAACATGTTTAAAAAAATAATTTTTAAAATTTATTTATGAAGTATTAGGTATTTCAGGAGGAAATCCAATCAATATTTTAAATTCATACATTAAATTATGGAAATGTTTTAGTGAACGAATTTATATGTTTATTTCACGTTTATTTTCATTTAAAAAGTCACCTTCACATAAAAAAAATCTCACATTTTCGCTCGGGTTTTCACCGATTTTCTCAGAAAATATTCGTCGAACCACCAGACGGAGTCGTCCGTTTAAAGTCAAGGTGGGTATAACTTTAAACAGCCGTATCTCTGAAACTAATTGATAAAATTGGATAAAAATTGGTATTTTTCCTTATCTGTATGCATACATTGAGCTTACAATATTCATGAAAATCTGCGGTAGGTGGGTGTACCACCCTAGATGATTTGGCATGGAATGACCCTGTTATATTTTTGTAATATTTAACAACCTAGGGTGGCTAAAGAAATGTAGAACAAAAAAGGTGATCTATCTCTTCCAAAATTAACCTAACTGATTTCTTGAGTTTAACTAGTGTTTAGTAGCTGAGGTCTAAAGCTTAAAACTTGAACAAGGTAAGTTTTACTGCTTAAACAAAATACTGTCTGTAGATTTTGCAGGGGTGGAAAACCAAAAATTCATTTTTGGAGCAGCTTTAGAGCAGTTTTGGAGCAAGGCTAATCAATTTTGGAGCAGTTTTGGAGCACCTATTAGTGTTTTCGTATCAGGGTATGATTTGCATTTTTGGTGATTTTGTATCAAGCATTTTTGTAGCATTACACTTTCATGTTAATTCCCAGAGCAAAACGAAACTTTCGCGAAAGTCACGATTTTCCCACAATAACTCGTGATTTTTCTTGGAAATAGTCTGGAAGGTAAAAAATAGTAGGGATTATCTGGAAACATCGCAGGTTGTGCATCCCTATTTTAGATGGAGGCTCATATTTTGTAGAGAAAAAGCGGAAAATCGCGATTCCGCGGATGGTAATCATGATGGCTGAAGATTGGCTCTTTCCCTGTTGGTAGGATTTTCAAAATTTGAATCAAATTGAACGGAAAATCATGTTTTTGGAGCAGTTTGGCACAAAAATGTGAATTTTGCTGGTTTTGGAGCAGATTGGAGCAAGGCATCCCATTTAGGAGCAGTTTGGCACAGATTTTCCACCCCTGATTTTGGAATAACCCAGTAAACATTAATTTCCTATACAGTGAAATTTGGCGCAGTGGCGGCTCGTGGGTAGTTTAAATGGGGATTCACAATTAAATTTTGAAAATACAAGTAAGTAAAAATATTACATTTAGAACCGAAGAGGGGTATGGAAGCTCATCCTGAAAAAGGTACAAGTTGGAATAGATTTTATTAGATTTTCATTTATGTTATTATTGACTTATTTCATTTTTATTGGGGGTTCACGTGCTCCTATGGACGAGCTGCCACTGTAAAGCCCTATAAAAATTTTATGGTTCAAGCCCTTCAGACAAATATCCAAGATTCCTGCTAACTTTGGGTAAAAAGAATGAGAGGGGGACATATTTTAAAATTTTCCACAGCTGTCAATTAGGGTCACTTGGGGTAAGTGGGACCCCTTTTTGGAACAGTACATTTTTGAAGGTTCATAAAAATTTTTTGAAGAGTTTCAATTTGAACTTGATGACATATTCTATTTAAGACACTATTATTAAACAAAAATTTATAATTAGGTTCTAAAACAATGTTCTACATTTTTCTTAACTGGTCTTTTTGTAAGAAAAGAGACGGGGGGTCCCACTTACCCCATAGGAAGGGGTAAGTGGGTCACCCCCTTTTTATTTTGATTGAAAGCAAGAAAAACTTAAGAGGGAGTAAGTGGGTCTTACTTGATAAAGTATAGAAGTTTTAGGTACAAAATATATTATTCTAACTTAATCCATGTACGAGATATCTACTCACATTTAAATTAATAGGGTTGGTTGGGGTAAGTGGGACCCCTTTTTGGAACACTACAATTCCAGAATGTTTTCTTCAGGTTCGAATGGTTCGGGAGACTTATAAGGAAACACTCGAAGCTATTCCCCCACCCCACTGTGTGTTTTAATTAATTTCTCGGCAACGTGAATAAAAAAACCCCAACTTAATAGTTATCTTTACTTACCACAGCTTATATTAAAACGCAAAATTAATATAAAATTTCAATAAATTACTTATAAATGTTTCAATAAACATTAAAATGGTGAGTCTAGGGTGTCCCACTTACCCCATAATGAGGGGACCCACTTACCCCTACTTTATTTAAATTACGGGGTAAGTGGGACCCCCCTCTTAAAAATTTTTAAGTAAGAGATTTTGTGAAAATTCAAATTGCAGTATGTATTTTAAGTCAAACCTGGCACAACAGTTGAAAAAACATTAAAATATAGTGAAAACTTTCCTGGAAACACTTCTTAGAAAAATGCATCTTGAACTCTCCAAAACAAAAAATTATGGAAATTTTTTTACAATAGTTCTATAATCTTAAAAAGAAATGGCACAAAACTCTAATATATGCAAAACCCATCAGTGTGACAAAATGTAACATGATCAATGTGAATAAGTGTGAAATGTCCTTTACATAGTTTAGTTTGAGGGGGGTGACCCACTTACCCCAGGGACCCACTTACCCCCAAGTGACCCTACCTAATATTACTACCCTGCTTACCTCACTATGAAGCAAATTTACAATAGAGATCAAATTAAAATCCAGATTCAATATTCCTCTTCAGGAAAAATGAAAAAAAAAAGAAGGGCTTGCAAAGTTATTTTGCAGATGCTCCTATCTGATCTAGCAATGCCACTGACAGGAATAACCCCTTTTTTTAGAGAAAAATTGTTCTTTAATTTGATAGCAAAACATTACTTCAAAGAAGTAAAAAATTGTAAAATTTAAGATAGTAAATAAAATATTATAAATTGAACATACAAAGTAGCACTGAAAGTTATCACTTCACAAAGAATTTATTATGAGGAACAAAGATTTGTTACGCTATCAACATATTTACAAGTTGCAGATCTTTTTCTGTAAAACATGCCTTTAAAATTGGCTTCTTTTCTTGAATGTTTCTAAATCATTAAAACATTTTTAATACAGTAAATAAAATAGAGTAATATAATAAAAATTTATTAAAAGAACTGATAGAACTCATAAAATATTTTTAGAGTATCATTATGTTCAATGACATTTGTGTCTTTCATAAAAAAATTACCATTGAATTTTATGTTAGGCTTAACACTAGGGTGGTAAAATAACTTTTTTTTTAGATTACAAAAAACATCACCCCCTTATTTTTTTACATCTACCCATTTAGTATACTTCTTGGGCAAAATTTCAATCTTCTACTTAAATTTTTAGAGGGTACTGAATGACCCTAAACAAATGAAAAGATAATTCTTTTACAAAACCGCAAAAAAGATAAAACACTGACATTTTGTTAATGTTTTTTTTTATGATAAACTACTATTGTTATAAATATAATGTTCCATGTTTATTTTTCACCACCCTTCGTTTGTTAATATTAAAGAAATGTGAGTGTTTTTTTTCAGAACTTAATAAATGGTTATATTTATATACAACTTAAAAACATAAAATTAGACTCATTCTTTAATCATACGTACACGGTGGGCAAAATAGTCAGTACACTTTTGAAAATTCCTTAGAAACCAGGAAAAAATTCAAAAATTAAAAACGGTCTTCAGTCTCAGCATTCTGATATCACAGGTTTATTTAGGACAGTGAAAAAATTTTAGTTCAAGATTATGTTAAAAGATGGACCCAACATAATTCACGGGGTTCAGTTTTCAATTCTTTCTCTGGAATCAAACACAGAATCAGTTTATAAGATCCCAGAACTGTGAAGGACATACCACATCTAAAATAGGATATAGGCAAAAACGTTTCTTGCGGAAGTATGGTTTGGATTTCGGTCATTAGGGGATTTATGTAGGGTCGTGGGGGAAATTTGTTTTTTCAGGACATTTCCTTTTTTTAAAGTAAAGGATGTTTTCAATGTAATTAACCAGTTTATCAATCATTCTTTTCAATGCTATTTGTGAGTCATTCTGCCGGGCATCAGGGCAGGTTATTTTCGAAATTGAATAAGGAACTATTATCCATCTATTAACATAATTTTGAACTAAAATTTGTTTAAAAATATCAATGAAGCATCCTTGTGATTTCAATTTATGTAGCATAAATGTTAGCCTCTGCCTGTTTATTTCTAACACTGACGAACAGATTATTTTTGACATAGAACCTTAAAGGTTTACTAGCCCATTCCTCCCCAGCAGAATCAATACCAATCCTCTTGCATGCTACTATAGCATCCTCAGCTACATCGATCCCATCTTCCACCCACAAGTCTTCAGATGTATTCAAGTCTACTTTATTAAGTGTGTGTTTCTCGATTTTAAAGGCTTGGCAGAGCTTTGAGGGTCCATTGCAGAGATCTTTGACTTTCAAGGTCTTGGATCCCTTTCGTTTCATTGAACGAAAGGTAAACATTGTTGAAGTGTCATTTAAAGGCTCTAAAGCCCGAATCAGAACAGCAGAACCTTCCTCAAGACTTGAGATGTTGAAACAGTAGTACATACCGTAAATTGAATAAACATAGGCAGTTCCTGGTTCCATAAACATAGCCTCATTCCTCACAGTCTTTTTACCTTTGAAGGAATGACTAGCTTTATCTTCAACACCAAGATAACACTCTGTTTCAACAATTCTTCCCCTCAGTACCTCTCCTGATTCTGTTTTGCGGGCTAAAACTTTCCCAAGAAGGTTTTGGGCCAATTTGATACAAGGTCTATTGAAAAAATCCCTATTTAGTCTTACTGATTTGTGTCCATCTTCATGACTCTTACGACAAACTACAGTTTTAACATCCGTTTCATAAAAACTTGCATTTGATTTTATTTTCTTAAAATTACTAAAATGAGAAGCTTTTAAAGAAAGCCTACTAGATATAGTTCTTTTATTTTGGGCTTCTAAACTTTTACTCATTTTTCATTACTAGCGATACAAATTGGATCAATACTCTGATCTGCACCTCAACATTTTTGATACACTGATTTTCTAACCTTTTTTAAAGTAACCATCAATACTATTTCGAATGATTTTTATGATTCCTCCTCCATTGAAATCACTTCTTTCAGTATTTTATTTTGTTTGTAAATAAACTCAATCTGTTGCCACCTATACACAAATTTTGTGTCAATTGAAAAACAAAACAAAGAATCTATTAAATTAAGCTGGAAACTTCAACCAACTAAATAAAAATACTATCATTTATTGAATACCACTCTTCATTATTTTATTCTATGTATCAAACGTATTACAAATTTAAGAATATTAAATTTTTAAAAACATAACAAAAACTGTGACCGTAACTGCATATATCCGTGCGTTTGGCTCCTAATTGCGTTGTTTAGGTTGCCGGCATTATTTTACTAAAATATTAGTACTTTATGGTGATTTTCCAGTTTTAAGATGGTTAAATTAACAGCAGAATTGATACAAATGAGTCCACAGTACTTAAATCCTGTGCGCGATCGACAATTAGATCTAAGAGGTAGGCTGATCCAATTGACTGTTGCAGTTCTAATATGTAAACAATGTCGCCTTTTTTATTTATAATCCTGTATTTGATCAAATGGTTCATGATTGTGAATTAAGTGAGTGTGTCCGTTGGCTGCAAACGTCTTGACTCTTTTTCGTTCTTATACTACTTAATTTATCAAAAATTTCACAAACCTAATAATTCTTCTCAGTAGCTTCCTTTAGCTTAGTAGCTAATAGCATTCCAGGTTATAAGAATTTTTTTTATGAAACCTTTATGCAATCAACAGTGATAAATAAACCCTTAAAAGAATGTAACCCATTTTCTGTTAGGATAAATATATCCAAGCAGATTTGAAGGCCAAATATTAGAAATATCAACAAAAATAACAAACCAACCAATTAAATATATAGTTATAGCATCTACGCCTCTCCCAAGCCGCTCTGCACTTTAATATTGTAATTAAGTATAAACTGCTTTTGCCCTACTTTTACCAGTAACACCCATGTTTAAGGTCAAATGCTGCACAATAATTTATGGTAAATATGCAAACATGCCGGGCGGACCTGGAAAAAGTTGTAACCTTCCCCCGAACCTAATAAAATTTACCCGAACCTAATGTATTGCGCCTATGGAGCTGGCAGGGGCTTCCCCCGAACCAGGTTCGTAGGTTCGGGCACTTTTTCCAGGTCCGATGCCGGGCCTGGGCGACAATTTTGGCAAAATTTGGTGTTGCCACCGTTTATTGGCGAGTTAGCAATTCAACTTCTATTGAACTGGGTTGTCAGAATTCACGATTTTATCGCCATTTTTGGCACGAGGCCCGGCGTTCTGGCAGGACTCTAATTTATATAATTACCAATTATATATGTGCATGATTGGGGTCCTCCAAAGAAGATGGGCCCGACACTGAAAATGGCGATAACATAATGAATTCTGGCAACCCTGTTCTATTGATTGAGGTTAAATTGCTTACTTGCCCATCATTATTCCTAGGATTTTTTTGGAGGAGTAAAAATACTCCTTGACTTTTTTAGGAGGAGTGAAATTCAATTATGAGGAGTGAAATACGAAATAGCATAAACTACGTATACAGAGACAAAATTTCTATTAAAAATGCTTACTTTTTAATAGACAAAATGAAATTGGAAAAAAAAAATGAGGATGCTATTTTGGATTTAATCAATCAAACTCCCTAAGCATCAGAACAATAAATGAAATAAAAATTACTATGGCTGTATGAAAACACAATTAAAAAGTATGATAATTAGGATGCTGTGGCTGTTTAAGCTAAACCTTTGTGAAAAATTCAAAGAGTGAAATTACTCCTGGCTAGTTTTTTAAGGAGTAATTTCCGGTTTTCAAGGAGTGAAATACTCTCTCAAAGGAGTTAAAAATATCTCTGTACTCGCCAATAAACATCATAGGCAACACCAAATTTCACCAAAAATGTTGCCTAGGCCCGAGTTCTTTGGATTTACCCAGAGGTGTATTCACAGAAGTTTCTGTTGTTTTGAAATGAGTTTTTTTACTTTATCTTGTGATTCAAAGGTTTAGAAGTATTATCTACCCTTACTATCTGCACTGTATCTATTTTGGTAATTAGGAAATTATTGTGTTGTTGAATCAGAGAGAACCTTAAGATACCAAATTCTCTAGAATACTAGTAGCTAAATATGAAGTTTTCAGCTGTGTATTCAGATAAACTCAATAGTCATAAATAATATTTAAATGCCAGAAACTTATTGTAAATTTTGGTGTTAATCCAGTGTTTTGTTTTAAACCTTTCAGGTATATTTAAAAAATAAATTAACTATTATGAAACACCTTTCAACTTCAAACTTACAAATTCTTTAAAATTTTCACAAAATCTGACTTTTACTGAAAGAGTTCTCTTTCTAGATTCCTGATCTTTCTTGCCAGATACCTTTCAAGAATATATTTATATTTTTCTGTTTATTTAGTCCCAGTATAATTAAGATGATTTGAATGGTTTATTACACTTTAATGGTAACAAATTGTACTATCTGTTGCTGGGGTCAGAAGCGATACCGTTTTTGGGTTTTTTAATTTTAATTCAAACAATTAAAACCTACAGGGTCTGAGGATTTCTTCATGAAAAACGCTTGCTTCGATAACAGGTATGTATAAGTCTTATGATGAAGTGAGCTTGCAGGAACCAATTCTGTCAGAAAATTTGGTTCATTAAAAGGCATATTTTTGGTTCTGTTATAAGTGGTTTTATTAGTAAGATCATTGTAATATGGGGTACTTGTCCAATCTAAGGAAGGCACTTAGTGCTTTATAGGCTTGCTACTGCCTAAAATATTATGTACCAATCCTGTATTAAAAAGTTAAAGTAAGTTATCAAATTTAGCAAAAGAACTCTTGATGAAGTTAGGGTAATCCAAAGAATCTAGGCCAAATAGGATATTGAAATATGTAGTGGATTCTAGCAACCCACTTGCAGATGTTTAATTAGTGACATATGCAGGGACAAAATTTTGCCAAAAAGTCTCTAAAATGGTTTTCCAATTGTTTGAATTTATTATGACTTTTCACAAAAGTAGGATCATGTGGCTCCCTCATAATGGAAAATGCCTCTTATTACGTGCTTGTCAACTTTATATGATCAGACAGATTTTAAAACCATTATTTACATTTAACAGTATGTCTTATCAATTATACACCTTTAGAAAATATTTTAATGCTAATATTATATTTTTTAATTTTACTTCATTTAATTTGTATTTGTTCTTTTTTCATTTTTGTATTTGTGTTTCTTTTTTGTAGTAATAAACACAAGTATTTCATATATTATGTCTTAGTCCATTTAAATACATTTTTGTGTGAAGAAAAAAGTTGATTAAAGTTAGCTGATATGAAAAGCTGAGGGTCAGCAGTGATTAAGCTAAAAACAATTTTTGGCAGCTTCAATTTATATTAAATTTTGAAAATAATTCTCTAATTCTTTTTTTACCTATTTTGCTTAGCAGGGGTCTGTTTAGAAGAAATTTGGGACCACTATCGGACCCTTTACAATATATTTCATTGTGAAAAAGGACCCTTCACAAAACATTGTACCTTAAAAACGGACCCTTCACAAAGTATTTTTGCCTTTAAACAGACCCTTCTTTTCATAATACTTCAAATATTGGACCCTGTTTTCATTAAAACAGGCTCCTGGCTGAAAAAACTAATTGAACACTAACTTCAAATTCAAAAAATTTTGAGTAGATTTTCACAATTTTTACGAAAACCAGACCCTTCACAAAAAGTATGGAATGACCCTTGCTTAGTTTAACCTAAAGATACCTTATTTAACTTTTATTTTTAAAAGATTTCCTGACAACTTAAATCTTAATTTTCTATTATTTTTTGTTAGTTTTTACTTTTACTATTAATTTTAAGTTTAGTAAAAACATACTATCAAATCTGATTCTCATTGAAATTCCAGCCGTTTCTCTAAACTTAAGTACTGCCCCTCTATTAAATTCATCATTTTCAAGTAGTATAAATAGATTTTCTCAAACTGATTTTGACTTTGTCATGTGATCTCTTGAGGTTTAAGGAACTTGTAACATGAATTTATAATAAGTGTAAGATAGAATATAGAACTTAATGTTATTTATTTTAACTCTTTTTATTACTTTTTTAATTAATTGTTTGAAATATTTCTATACTAAATACTTTATTGTTTATTGTTAGGTTACAAGATAGGAGTAATCGAAAATCTTGGTGCAACATTTGTAAGTATCCATTTTTTGTATACTTACAGCCGTATTGACCATTCATTGCGAGTTAAACCGAAAGTATGAGTAAAACCTAGCGTTAACGTTATCGACCAGTCTTACTCCCGAGTAAAACCTACGTTGTGTGACCCCTCAACTTTGCCGAGTAAAACCTGGTTTAAGTAAACAAAATGGCCACCGGCAATATGTTAGTAGGGTTAGTAGAGAGAATTAAGGTTAAATGTGTGAAAATACAAACCTTTTAAGCTATATTTAGGTGATTCATTTCATTTGTAATCATGTGCATTTGATTTAGTTTTAAAAATAAAGACAATTAACTAGTAAAGAAACGTTCAAAGTAATACTGATTTACGTTTTGAGTTTGTGTTCATATTCATAGATGGCGCCCCGCAAATATTACTTTTGGTATTCTATTATAACATAATTTAGGAAGCACTGATTTCCCCAGTTTTAAAAACCTTTCTTTTAATTCAATAATCCATTTAAATTACTCCAAAAATTTCTTAATTTTGGAGAGGTGTTTCAGAAATTTTTGAATTACGGTAAGTATTTTTAAAATAAGATTGAAATTATGACAATATATTACATTAATATAGGAAATAGGACAATATATTACATTGTGAAAACGGGCCCTTCACAAAACATTTTACCTTAAAAACGGACCCTTCACAAAGTATTTTTGCCATTAAACATACCCTTTTTTCGTAATACTTCAAGTATTGGACCCTATTTTCACAAAAACAGGCTCCTGGCTGAAAGAACTAATTTACGCTAACTTCAAATTCACAAAATTATACGTAGATTTTCACAATTTTTACAAAAACTGGACCCTTCACAAAAAGTCTGGAATGACCCCTGGTCATGGAAGTAAGGTCTACTCCTTGGTAAATGACTAGGTTGAATCTATCGAGATCACTTACAGTACCCCTAGTGGCAAAATAAAAAAGTTATAAAAATAATTAAAAGGGGATAGAGCTAAACCTCAACTATAGGATAGGGGATAGTGCCAAAACCTCAATGAGAATATTTTTGCCAATATTATGAAAAACTCCCTGAAAAAATTTTTTATGAAAATATCTTCAATATTTAAAGAAATATTAACAAGGGAAAAAACATTTTTTCAGGGCTCAATAAAGAAAAGTTTGCAAGGTTTTTAATGTTTGTTTTGTGTTATTTAGTGAAATAAAAACAAAATTTAATCAAAAAATTTAAAAAAAACTTGCGCATTTGCAAACTTTTTTTTTTTTTTTGAGGCCTGAAAATGTGCTATTTTTACATACTAATATACACACATATTCCCAATATCTTCATGAAATTTTTTTCAGTGAGATTTACATAACATTGGCAAAAATATACTCTTACTGAGGATTTTGCTCTATCTCCTTTAGTTTTTATTTAATTCTTTTAACTTTTTTATTTTGCTACTAGGGGCGCTGTAAATCATCTCAATGGATTTCTCCAGCGTCACTTGCCTTGGGGTAGACATTAGTACTTCCATGGAAGACGTTGTTTCTGACTAAAAGCCATGAAAATTAAAGCTTTTTTAATTCAGTACAATAACAAACAGTGACAAGACTGGATGTTTTGTTAGCTATTTGGAGATATCCTTACTTGTTTTGTGCTCAAAATTTTTTCATTGTTAAAATTAATTATGGTAAATGTTAAATTACACACTAAAGAAATTACCATATATTTCCGCTTATAAGCTGAGAATTTTTGGAAAAAATTCCTATTTAAAAGTGATTTAAGTTTTGAAACATTATTAATGGAATTAAGCTTCCCGAAAGCCCCTTGCAATCATATTAAAATAACATATTGGCTAGGGTCCTTACGCCAATACTTAAAATAGAAAGAAAACAACTTTTCGATTTTTCAACAACAATAAGTTTTTATTATGTGTATAAACAAAGTACGGATCTTGATGTTCTGGTTTGAATCCTAGAGGGATTCAATGCAAGTTTGTTGCTGCTGCCATTTATTTCTAGCTCGAATTTTGGTGATTCATCAAAGCGAATGTGGTAAATTTTAACTTGGCTTATCCATGGAAATGTACAGTTTATATAATTAAACTTACACACTTTTTCCTCTTTTTTCATCTTTGGGCAAACCAATATTGAGGGACATACTTTTCTTTGCCCTTTAGCATAACATTTATGATACAAAAACTACTATAACTACCTTAAAATTTAATTAAAATCAATTAGCATACTATAAAGCTAATATCAATCATTTAATTTCATCAGATATCTCTTAAACAGTAAAGATAATTACTTAAACTTAAATGCCCTGTAAAAATATTGGAATATACTGAAAAGTGTGAAAGTAAACAACTATTTTGTTTTTTATTAAAGGTTAGAATAGATTTGGTCCAAAAAGTTTCAATTTTCTTTTTTTACAGAATATTTTATGGTCTAAAGAATTGAAATTAAGTGATTTAGTTACCATTATTTTTTGTGTTTATGAATTTTTAAGACATATAGTACTTAATTAGATGAGCCGACGTACTGGCCTAGTGGTTAGAGCATCTGACTGCGAAGCCGAACGTCCGGGGTTCGAATCCCCGTTTGGCATGGATGTTAGTTTCTGTCCTTGTGTGTGAGGAATGAATGTGGCCCCCCTGTAAAAAGGGGCTGTGCCTGTGTGAATGTCGTCTGTGTGAGGGCTTCGGTCCACAGGTGCCCACTGGGTAACGTGAAGAAAGTACTGATATCGGCATGACATGGGTTAATGAACTTAGTTCAAATTACCTGCCATTAAAAAAAAAAAACAAAAAAAAAAACTTAATTAGATGAATGATAAAACAAATTCCTGCAGGTTTTGTAATTAAGGGCTTGTTTTACTAATTAAAAACCTCTATTAAATTTAGGATCAGTTTGACAGCATTGATTTTTCTGATAATGACATAAGGAAATTGGATGGATTTCCTAACCTGAAAAGACTGAAAACTCTGTACTTGAACAACAACAGAGTATGGTAAGTGTTTAACTATGCTATTTCTTTTTGATAGTTATGCATTGTTTAATTCTTTCCAAGAGGGTTAATAATTCATATACAGTGGAAGCTCTTATAGCGACCTGCTCTTATAAAGACCCAAAAATTAGTCTCTATAAGAGCACTTTTGTGCTCTTAAAGACTAATCTTCGAATCGATTCAGCTTATCGAATACTTTTCTGGATCGGTTTGTGTGCGTCACACAAGAATTAGCCAATAAACAAATATCAGAGTATGACAAACAGCACCAAGTAACGATCGCATCTTCTTCTAGCTTGTTTTCGCCCGGGGGAACCGGCTACAATCCCAAACGAAACCTTTCTAGCGAAAGGTTTCGTCCTTATGTCCTTCTTGATTTTAGACTTTAAACTTATTAGCGTATTCATTTATCTTTCTGTATTTCCAATTTTTTGACTTATATTTAAGACATAAATTTTTCAAATTGCATGCAGATGCAGGTGAAATTGATGTAATAAATTTTGTTAAGCATCAGACCTTTCTAAGGAAGCTAAGTTATGCAATAAATTAATATCAAAATCAAAATTTAAAAAGAAAACGCAAATATTTATACGCTGTAAAATATTGATCTTAAACTTTATATAAAATAAAAGCAAAAGATAAGGTAATATAACATGAAATTGGAAGTATCAAGACTTCATAAAATAAGAAATAATTGTTTAGAGTGATAAAAGATCAATTGGATGATTCGAACTGTGTTCTAAATCCCAATGATGTCGTTTTCAGGTACAACGTTTTTAGGATATTGTACTTTATAAATTTGTCTACTAAAAATACATCATTGAGGGAATCGAGTCCACCTTCCCGAAAAGCATCAAAATTGATTGTTTAGCTTAACGAGTTTATTGCTTTTAAACGAGTGATATTCTACACTCGAGTGGATCACTCAAAGTTTGCTCTTATAGCGACAAAAAACTTGATACGGATTAATTGTACGCTATAAGAAGAGCTTCCACTGTATCATCCTCTTTTCAGATTATTTCTAATTTTTGTTATGAATCTTTTTAATGTTACTAAATCTTATATGATGAGTGGGTAAGAAGAGAAGCCAAAGGGTGTTGATGATGTATGATAGTTTACTATTACGGATAAATAAATTTCAAAATATGATAATTTTAATTTAACAAATTTCTGGGTTTTGATGTCCTGTACAGTAATATGTCAAACTTGTGTGATAGGTGGTACTAAGAGACAGTGTAAGCCTGGATACAAATTCACTTTTAAGTATTAAAAATTATATATCAAATTAGATAATTGGGTTCTTTCATATTATCCTGTTAACTGTACCACTTAATCCAAAAATATTATCAAATCCCATTGACATGGGTGTTACTCTTCTATCCTGGGTACTGTTACGTTTTTGTCAGAGAGAACAGTCGTGGGTACTTATATAGGGTAGGATTTATTTGATGAAAGTATTTACAAGATGAAAGTCCTGTTTACAAATGGAGGTGGCAACACAGTCCAAAATGGTCGAACCAGTCCTCACGAGTCGTCAGAATGGCACACTGAACAGCAGTTCACTGGTCGAGGGCAATCCAAACAGTCCACTCCGCACAGTCGCTGGAACACTTTCCCGAAGAAGACTCACTCTTCTGCCGCAGACTCTCCACCAAGAATCTAGAAGACAATCTCCTAATCGCTGAGAACATCGCAGAACAAATTGCTCAAGCAAGACTCCACACGAGTCTTCAATCGCTCACGGAATACCTTCTCTCAAATATCTCAGTCGAACCAAAATCGCTCCACAAGGCTCCCCGAGCCTTCAGTCTCTCTCGAGCAGGCCCACTATTTCTCACTCCTACGCAACACACCGATCCGAACCCACCGGATAAAATATTTATTTCTTGTGTTTCAATAGTAGGGAAATTCTTATGATCTAGATACAGTAACATTATGATGCTTTTACAGCCGTATTGGTGAAGATCTCGACATATCTGTTCCAAATCTTGAATCAATCATCCTGACGAACAATCATATTCAAGAACTAGGTGATATTGACCCTCTAGCTACTCTGAAGAGACTTACTTGTCTAAGGTATGTACAATTGAAATATTATGGTTTTATAATTAATTTATTTTATTTCTTAATCAAAGTTATATTTATTAAGTTTATATTTTTGCAGCTTGTTAAAGAATCCCATTGCCACTAAGAAACATTATAGACTGTATATAATCCATAAATTGCCACAACTTAGGCTTCTTGACTTCCGCAAAATTAAGATGAAGGTAAGTTTTTTTGTTCTTGATTAAAAAGTTATTAAAAAAAATTTCAGTATCTGGTAAATGATATAAAGTTGCAGTTTTATAGGTACTAGCTAGACTTGAATTTTTACTTACTTCTGGATTGAGTTGCTAATCTGAGCATTTATAGTGTTTGATTAAAAACACAGCATTTTAGAAGCCAAAATTTACTTACCAGCATTTCTTTCTCTACATTCTGATGGCAAGCGTGTGAGCAGATTTATACCCACCCTGATTTAAGAAATTATTTGCTTTGTAGTTAGTACTTCTAGCTAAAGCATTTTAGTTTTTGTGTAATCAATATTAGTAATGAATTTGACAACAAAATTTCATTGTTTACTCTATTGTAGGAAAAGGAAGAATCTGCCAAAATGTTTAAAGGCAAGAAGGGTAAAAAACTGGAACAAGAAATGGGCAAGAGGGCAAAGACTTTTGTTCCTGGAGCAAATCTTCCAAGCACTTCCGAAGAAAAATCAAGTGGTAGTGCTACTGCAGATGTTGAAGCTATCAGGGTATATATTTTAAATATATATTAAAGGTTTTTTCTTTTAAAATACCTAAATACTTTTCACTATAAATTTAAATCTCTATTGTTTTAAATTTTAGTTTGGTTTACGGTTTGAATAAAAATGATGGGTTTTCTATCAGAGGTTCATCTAGGAAGAAATCAGATGTGTATACTTACTGTACTGATCCTTCACAAAATTCTGATCCTTAAAAACGGACCCTTGCCATTTTAAGCACATACTATTACAGCTGAAAACAATACACTTTTATGTATAAAATTCATTGAAAAAAAATCTGCATTTTTTTTACTGTAACTTAGAAACCAAATTTTTAAAAATACTTTTGATGGGTGAAATTAGTTTTTAACCTATATTTTCTCAAATTGTTGACTTTTTAATAGTAATTTAGCTAGACTGTGAGAGCTCTGGGTGTGAGGATGCTAACTACATTTGTACTGTTGTGCCATATTACAAAAAATTAAGATAAAAAATTAGTATATGAAATAGGTACAGTTAGGTCCAAAGTACAATATATGATGAGATGCCCCTTGATTCTCATCATAAGATGATTGATGATGAGATGATTCCCTTATATGATGAGATGCCAGGGTAATGACTAATATTTTAAGTTCCTGTTTTTGGTTTTCATAATGTAATATTTTAAAAACACACCTATATTACTTTAGTACCACATTTTAAAGAAAATAATTTATTTAAAGGAAGTATAACTTAAACAGAAATCATTTTCACAAAACTCTATTTTACTTTTCTCAGAATTGCCAAAACTGGAACAAAACCCTTGCCAAAAAACGTGCATGAACATCTGAATATTAAAAGTTAATCTTTTTCAAAGTAATGTTTTTTTCCTTGTCTAAAATCCTTAAAATTACTTACAGGACGCCATCAAAAATGCCACAACTTTGGAAGAAGTGGAAAGATTAAAGCAAATGTTGAAATCTGGTCAAATTCCCCGAAAGGATAACTATGGTCATGGAGACAGAGGTATGTTATTTACCTCTTTATTTGTTATTATTTATTATACTTTTATTTTTTAAGTTAATGTATTTTTTTATCAGAATAATAGTGTTTCAATTTGTTGCGCTGATGAGTTTAGTTAAGTGTTTTCAATTTATCCCTGGAAACCATCCAACCTAAAAAAAACTTATTTACATTAATTTTTAAATTAATTAATTCATTAATTTTTAAAGCACCTATCATTTTAATAACAAAAATGAGGTATTAAAAATGTTAAATTTCAGACTTTCTTTCTACTTGTTATAATTTCTGAAAAATATTTAAGCTAAGCTCTCATTCAAAACCTAGTTGATTACTTTTGGTAGAACCATAGTTGTACTGTAAGCAGATGTTTTCGTTAATTATTATATCGTCGGCTTACTGGAGAAAGGTACTGAGTCACTTTTCATAAATCTTTTGCAAGCGACAGAACGGTGCCAAGCGAGAATTTGAGCCAGAAGTGAATTATAACATTCACAGCCATTAGCGTCAGTGTAAAAAATCTTGGTTAAAGAAAGACTCCATCAATCAGTCAGCGAAAAGCTTATATTTCTTTATCTGCTGGTTAAGTGCGATGATGATGATGGCTGGTTACTGCCTTTCTCCTGTAAGCCAACGATATCAACTATGCTATTTGCCCAGGATGTATTTTGATAGCAGGCATGACTAACGTGACCATTTATTTTTTGACTCAAAACAGGACATTGGTTCATTTAGGTTAATTAACAGGTAGTTAATAAACCCCCCCCCCACTTTTTTAAAGTTATTTATTCAGAAAAAGTCACTTAGCTTAAAAGTTACAAATTAAAAAATATGTATACCCGAAACGTTTATAGTCTGTGTAAATAGAATCGGCGGTTGACCTCAGTGGCGTATATAGGAATTTATTTCGGGAGGGGCCCAAAATTACTCCCCAGCCCCTCCCCCACATAATTAATAGGTCCAATGTAGCTTTTTAGGTGATAATTAAGGCCCTAAAACGTAATATGGGAAAAGTTGTTAGTAATAAAAATACAATTACCAAAGGGGGGTCTGGGGGTCCTCCCCCAGAAAAATTTGGGAAGTTTGACTAAAAAAAACAGGTTTTTTACTAGTTTTGGTACACAAAGTCCGAATTTTGGATGTAGTACATTTTTATGAACTTAATATTTAAAAAGTTATTAAAATAGAGTTCCAAGTACAAAAGGAGATCTAGGGTCCTTCCTAAGAAAATTTTTGGAACTTAACCCCTAGAAACAGGGTTTTATCTTGTTTTTGGTACACTTACAAGGAGAGGATCCCAACGTGTCATCACCGATTTGGTTCATTTTTGGTGTGCAAGTAGTGCATGACTAGGACATCAATTTGTGAAAATATTAAGAAGCAACTCTCAGAAATTTTGGAGAAAACCGCGATTAAAAATTTTAATATGTACTTATATATTTAATAAGATTCGCATCTTCCAAGCGGATTGTGGTGTAGTGGTAAGAGCAGCGATTCCCAACCCAAAGGTCCCGGGATCGAGTCTCGCTGCACATACCATTAATTTTTATTTTCCACACAATTAAGAGCACAGATATAAAATACACTTATAATAATATTTAAATATTAATTTTAAAGTATTTTTTCTTGTGTATAAAATTTTTTTGAATAAATATATAATATTTACAATATGATCATAAAAAATTGGATTTAATCATTATTTTTTTTGGGAAACAAGGAATGAAAAGATTTTTTCAAAACAAAAAAAAAAAAAATTTATAGATGAAGTTTTACCTTTTAATTTATACCTAACCACCCTAACTATCCAAAAGAAAGTACGCAATTTCGTTATGCTAAAAGGGTTTGTTATGTGTCTGATTTGATAGTTAAAATAAACATTTTTTTTGGTAAGTATAATATTTACAATAGGATCATAAAAAATTGGATTTAATAATTAATTTTTTGGGAAAACAAGGAATGAAGATATTTTTTTCAATAAAATTATTTAAAAATATGAACATGTAGATTTTTCTGGTGTTTACCCTTTTCATTCCATACCTTATATATAATATAATAAATATAATAATAATATATTTATAAATATGATTATATATTATCCAGTTATAAAAATAGTATAATTATCAGAAAATCTGATTTTTCCCACAAAAGAAAATATTTAAAAAATGTTTTAAAATTGATAATTATAAATATGTATGTATCTGTGCTCTTAATTGCGTGGAAAATTAAAATAAAAGTTATGATATGCAGCGAGACTCGATCCCGGGACCTTTGGGTTGGAAATCGCAACTCTTACCACTACACCATGTTCCGCTTGCAAGATGCGAATCTGTTTAAATATATGTACATGTTAAAATTTTTAATCGCGATTTTCTCCAAAATTTCTGAGAGTTGCTTCTTAATATTTTCACAAATTGATGTCCTAGTCATGCACTACTTGCACACCAAAAATGAACCAAATCGGTGATGACACGTTGGGATCCTCTCCTTGTTAGTTCGAATTTTGGACATTTATTTTTTGGTAGGATTTGGATTTTGATGAACTTATATAAATGAAGTTGTTGATAATAAATTTCCAAGTACAAAAGGGGGGTTGGGGGTCCTCCCCCAGAAAATTTTTTGAAATTTGACCCTGAAATACAGGGTTTTAACTTGTTTTGGTACACCTAGTCCGAATTTCGGGGGGGCCAGGGCCCCCTCGGCCCCCCCCCTTATATACGCCACTGGTTGACCTTGAGTTTTTTTCCATGTATTTCTACTGCGTTGCCATGGTAAAGCATGACGTGAAACCGCCGATTTTATTTACACAGACTATTTTTATATTTAATTTATATTTATCAGAGGAACAAATTTGCTTTAATATAGCTGGTGATGGTTTTAAGTAAGAATGAAACTCTTGGCTCGTTTTTTTACATTCACCTTAATTATCAACATCGCCTTTAGAACTGAAATTTGTAACTGGGTCTTCCCAGATGGGCACAATTTGTTCATCATAGAAAATGCTCTTTCTATTGGAGCATTTGTAGCAGGCAAACATAAAATATATTCAATTAAAATAGAAATATTTTCATGCTGAAGATTGTTGGCTTGAAAGTGTTTGAATACTTCCACCCAACGAGTTTCCGTGAAAACATTTAAATTATCCCATTCGGTTACTTTCTGCGATGTAATGTAGTTACAAATTAACGAAAATTCGTCAAAAACTTCTGCATCTTTAGTACAGTCAATATATTCCTTTTCAATTAATACATCCAGAGATTTTTGAACGAACTACTTTCTTTGTTTGCTCTTTTTCGTTTCTCGGCCGCCAGCGCGACGGCCGGCTCGACTACTCAAATTTCCGTGCGGTTTCAGAAAACGGGACAATTTTGTGTCCCAGAGTTCATTTCGGGGACACCGGGACTCGTAACTCTAAAAAGGGATAGTCCCGTTCAAAACGGGACGTCTGGTCACATTAGGCATGACCAAGCATACATTTTTTTATGCCATGTTTGATGGAAAGGCTTCTCTTGATGCTTCACATTAATGCTTCGTGTGAGCACATAGTTTAAAGAAACAAAACTGAATTTAGAGTTATTGATGAGCTTACCTCCCTCACTAAATGATAATGATTTAAAAGTCATAATTAATGCTTTAGATATTGCAAAAACAATACTTAAAACTAACTGATTAAAGTCAAAATTATTTTCAGCAGTTATAAATAAAAGTAAATTTATTTAATTTTGTCAGTTTTTAACTTATGATCCTTAAATAAATGATTGTTTCATTTTGTGTGTAAATTACTGATGTAGAGTTGAAAAATATTTTTTAAACATAATTTTTATTTCCTTGTAAATTTTTTCATTTTTTTTTTCCATTGTGATGTTGAGGTATGTATTGAAAGTGCTTTTGACAGGCTGTATAAAAGCCTAGCATGTCTATTTCTCTTTTTATCCATGTTCATTTTTCAAAAGTAACATATCTAATTTAATATTCAAGAAATATTATTAACCATTGTATTCTTAACAGATGATGAAGGAATGGAAGTAGATCATGAAACAAATGGCCAATGAGTTTTTCAGGTAAATAAATTTTAATAGTTTTTAGATATTTAAAAATAAAAACTAGACGTTTTGTCTGTTTCTGCGACGGACATCATCAGTGATTTTGAGCCGCTATGTGCAGGGGAAAGTTATTTCGGGATATTTTGCTGTGTAACCCACTATATGCTACTGCAGGCAAGGAGCTGCTCTCTTTTGATTGGCTGGAGTTTGTTTCAGGGTTGAAAAAACACTGAAAAATGTGGGGGTTTTTCTTCCAGAAATAGTGGGGTTTTTTTTTTCAAATTAAGTGAGTTTATACTAAAAGTAAGTGGGTTTTTTTTCAAATTTTAGCAAGTTCTTCCGTATTTAAAGTATTTTAAAAAAAAAAAAAAAAAATATATATATATATATATATATATACACATAGTTGGATAAAACAAAAAACTGTGCACAAAAATGCAAACTAATTAAATGACCCTAGTCGTTTGAATTTTGACTTAAAAACATATTGGCAGTCCCATTGTTTACCTAAATACTGTAATAATGCTTCATAAGCAACAACATTAAGAAAAAATCAATTTTATTACCAAAAATTTTAATTATTTGAAAAGATTTTCTGCAAAATTCTAAAACTAGCTGCGCTTGGTGTGTTTGTGTGCTTCTATATTATCCACGTATGTATATATATTTTAAAGGTTTAGATAGTTTTTTTATGTCAAATGGTTTTTTTTTTCAAAGCTTTGTGGACTGTTTAAAAGTTACATGGTTTTTTCAAAGTTCCATGGGTTGTTAAAAACTGGTTGGGTTTTTTCAAATCTCCATGCGCTTTTAAAGAATTAAGTGGATTTTTTTCAAAGCGTGTGCGCGCTCTTTGGGTTGTTTAAAAATTATTTAGGTTTTTTCAAATGTCCACGGGCTGTTTAAAAATTAGTTTGTTTTTTCAAAGCTCTGTAGACTGTTTACATGTTAAGTGGGCTTTTTCAAAGCACTGGAATATTTAAAATTTAAGTGTGTTTTTTTTTCAAAGATCCATGGGCTTTTTAAGAATCAAGTGGGTTATTGAAAAATTAGTCAAGTTTTTCAAAGCTTTGTAGACTGTTTAAATATAAGTTGGGGGTTTTTCAAAGCTCTGTGGAATACTTAAGATTTAAGTTTTTCAAAGCTCCGAGGGCTTTTTAAGAATCAAGTGGGTTTTTTCAAATCTTCATGGGTTGTTTAAATACTAGTTGAGTTTTTTTCAAAGCTGGGTAGACTACATTAGGGGGTTACTAAATGGCAACTACAATTTTAGATACATTATTTCATTAATAGTTTTGTTTACTTTGGAAAATTGGGCACAATCATAATTTTCTTGAAGAAATAAAAAAAAAAATTTTTTAAACCATTGGGTCCAACCCTGGTTTGTTTACATCTTGTCTTCTTCAGTACAGTGAAGTGAACCAAATACTGTTCATATGAAACCCTCTTCTTTTCTGTTGAAATTAAATGGGTGTTTGTATACTTCAATTGTCTCTTTTTGGATACATGTATAATAATGTGATGTGGTAGAAAGGACTTCAGCTTGATCATAATTTATTGAATGGCCTGATTCTGCCCAGACATGCTCTGCTACTGCAGACTTCTCGGGTATTGTGAAAAGAATTGGCCATCAACATCTGGTTTTAAATTTAACCATCGACCATGGCCTTTGGGGCTGGACAGTTTTTTTTTTTTATTTATTTTACATTTATAATCTCTACTACTAAATGCCTAAATTTAGTCTTGGGTTTTTTTTCTTACCTCTGCTTATTGATAGATCTTAATGCCACTTCCTCTATGGTTATAATTTTCTATTTTGTGTTATGTCTTAAATCAATATTTTACAGTAATTTTTAAAGGTTCCTGATCATATGTTATTCAAGGTGTAGTAAAATTTCATTATTATTGTTTTCTAATAGATTCAAATGTTTTTTAGGTTTTAAATGGTAACTAAGCCAAAGGAAATGACATCTTAAAAGACAAGCATGGGCGAGGAACATTCATTTTTTCATTGCTGTTGATTTAAATGAATTTAACAATCATTGTATATATGTTCACAATAAATATTTGTTTATTCACATTCCATTAGTAGTTTTTCCTCTACCAAGTAATTCTAATGAGGTAATGAAAATTTTAATTATGAGTTAGTTAAAACAAAAATAATTGCTCTCATGAGAAATGGGTGTTTTTATCTTATGTAAACATTGAAAAATAGTCTAGTCCTCTTTTACATTCAACACCTACTTTTTAATTCAAACAAGATCAATTAAGGTTTATGCAGTCCAGAAATAACTCCTTAGTTTGCCCTATTCCTTACAAAAAGACCCTTAAAGTACTTGAATTACTCATCAAAGTCTATTTTTCTGAAGTTTATACTACTTTTTTTTTTCCCAAGTGCCTAAATTCCATTTGTTCTCAGTCAAGAAAAACAACATTCTGTATCATTGCATTGTTTAACCCAACAAAAAGGTTTTTGATTTTAAAAGTTGGAAAACTAGTAGTGGGGTTAACACTACCTTTTGACTCTACCAGTGATCGACGGACCAATTAGCTTTAAAACTAATATCTTTATTTAACACACAGCACATCACTCATCCACACTGACAACAAATACAATCCCCAGCATAACTCCGTATCACCTCCTCTAACATCCGTCCAACACTTTTATACAAAATAACTACAGTCTATTCACTTTACTTCAGATACTGAATACAAGAGAAGATCCACACAGATATACAAGGTTCGCAAATCAGCGCGAACATTCTCCCCCCGTTGAATTACATTCAAAATTCAAAATTAATCTACACACTTAAGCTAAAAACCCAATATATACATATTACACAATACAATTAATTATTTACAGGTAACAAGCATAATTTCACAATTGGTCTCTGGAGTAGTCCCTTGGCAGTTCGTACAGTTACCACTCTCACTCTAGAATCCCTACCAGGATGTACTTTCACAACCCTCCCCATTTTCCACAAAAGTGGAGGGGCGTTCTCATCCTTGATCAGCACCATGTCATCCACACGAATATCCCTTTGAGGCCTTCTCCACTTCGGCCGCTGCTGGAGCTGCGTGAGATACTCCACGCTCCACCTTTTCCAGAAATGCTGAAACATTGACTGCCTCACCTTCCATCTCTCTCTGTAGGTCAATGGATCTTTAGAAAGGTTCTCTTCAGGAATAGCAGTCAGAGGTTCCCCAATCAAGAAGTGCCCTGGGGTTAGGACACCCAAATCCATGGGATCATCAGACATGGAGCTAAGGGGGCGTAAATTCATGCAGCCCTCCACCTGGGTGATAAGAGTGACAAACTCCGGATAGGTCAGAGATGCTGATCCAATGGCACGTCGCAGGTGGACTTTCATAGACTTCACCGAAGACTCCCAGAGACCACCGAAATGAGGCGCTGATGGGGGATTGAAATTCCACCTAATTCCTTCAGAGGCCAAGTAAGAGGAAAAACTAGAATCCTTCTGAATCTGAAAAATACATCGATTAATTTCATTATAAGCACCCTTAAAGTTTGTACCACAATCACTGTACATATTGGCAGGCCTCCCCCTTCTAGCTATAAACCTCTTGAATGCCTCTAAAAAGGCGCTAGTAAATAGATTCTCCACTACCTCTAGATGAACAGCACGAGTAGAGAAACAAACGAAAACACTTACATAACACTTAAATTTCTTTTGACCTCTTCCTGTACGGTGCTTTATCATAAAAGGACCGGCAAAGTCCACACCTGTGTTATGGAACGGTCTACTAATTGTGACACGAGACTCTGGCAAATCAGACATCATTTGCGTAGCCAGCTTCCCTCTGTGCCTACAACAGGTCACACACTGGTGTACGATTCTACGTACGACAGATCTACCTGAAATGATCCAAAAGTTCTGTCGCAACAAACAAAGAAGCAACTGTGGGGCAGCATGCATGTATTTTACGTGAAAGTACCTTACTATTAAATCTGTAATGACATGCCTTTTGGGTAGGATCACAGGGTGCCGTTGAGATTCCGATACATTGGCATTCTTTAAACGACCACCCACACGAAGAACCCCATTACAGTCGATAAAGGGATCGAGTGACAAAGGCTTACAGTTACTTTTTAGAGATTTTCCTTTTTTAAGATAATCCAGTTCCTCTCCAAATACACTTGCCTGTAAAACTTTAATAACACAATTTTCAGCCGCCTTAAGTTCAGTAGCAGTTAGAAAACCTCCTAATCTCCCAGAACCAGCACAGTTATACAGAAATCTTGTACAGTAGGCCATAACACGGACCAACCTGGACCAAGAGGAATATTTACCCATGAAACTTGGGAACTCTACATCGGTAGCTAGGTTGCATCTAACCTCATGATCAAGCAGTTCCAACTCCTCATCACCATGGGGATCCGAATGAAACCCGGGAATGTACTTACCCAGGCTAAGGAAATCGGGTCCCTTCCACCATAACTGATCACTTAGCAGTTTCTCTGGGGGTAAACCTCTAGATAAGATATCCGCAGGATTAAGTTCTGACGGCACGTGACACCACTGGAAATCATCAGAAATAGCCTGTATACGAGAAATTCTATTAGCAACAAATACTTTTAACTTTGAAGGTTGCATACCTATCCAAGATAGTACGATTGTGGAATCCCAGTAAAGGAACACCTTGGAAAAAGGCAATTTAAGCGAGTCCTATACTCTCACCACGAGTCTTGAGAGCAATTCAGCACCACAAAGTTCCAGGCGGGGAATTGTCAGAGACTTCAGTGGGGCCACCCTTGACTTGCTGCACAATAGGCTCACACAAGTTCCATCCCTGGTTGTACATCTAAGATAAATCACAGCACCATAGGCATCCTTAGAAGCATCACTGAAGCCATGTATCTCCAGAATACCTGGATCCTCAATGCCAATAAACCGCTGTATTCTGATGTCCTGGAGGTACTGGAACGATCCACTAAAGCGCTTCCATTCGCGACTAACATCAAATGGAACGTCTTGATCCCAATCAATCTTCAGACTCCACAGTTTTTGTAGCAGAATCTTCGCAGCCGAAATCAAAGGTCCCAAAAGACCCAACGGGTCAAAGAGTCTTGCAATAACTGAAAGAATTGACCGCTTTGTAGGTCTACCTTCCTCCACCACTGAGACCGCAAAACTGAAAACATCTTTACCTGGGTCCCACTTCAATCCTAGGGTCTTAACAGAATCATGATGATCTTCTCCAAAGCGATATTCTTGTTCACACAATGGTACATTTTCCATCAATTCCCTTTCATTGGATGACCACTTGTGCAGATCCATTCCTCCTGATTTCAGCATCGCAATCAGCTGTCTTTGTATCTCCACTGCAGTAGGGGCATCCTTGGCACCAGTCAAGATATCATCAACGTAGAAGTCCGTAAGAGCAACAGCAGAAGCTAACGGGAAACGGTCTTTCTCATCCATCGCCAGCTGTTTCAGCACTCGAGTTGCCAAGTACGGCGCACATGAGGTACCGTAAGTAACCGTAAGAAGCTCATAGAATTTTACTGAAGCTGTAGGACTCTCCTTCCACATGATGGTCTGGTGTTTGCAGTGGGTAGGTTCAACCCATATTTGACGATACATTTTCTTTACATCAGCCGCAAAGGCCACTTTGTGTTTGCGAAATTTCAAGAGGATGGAGAAGAGATCCTCCTGCACGATACCACCCTTCATGAGGCAATCATTAAGAGACAGTCCAGAAGAGGAAGGAGCGGAAGCATCAAAGACAACGCGAAGCTTCGTTGTACTGCTTTCGGGACGGTAAACTCCCAAATGGGGAATAACATATCCAACAGCATCACCTGAAACTTCCTTCATATGCCCAAGCTCCTCGTATTCCTTCATGAAATTAGAGTACAACCCCGCCATGGTAGGTTCTGCTTCCAATTTCCTCCACACCGAAAGCAATCGTTGATGAGCCGTTCTAGTCGACGATCCCAGCTCGCAATTTTCTTTAAAGGGAAGATTGACGACGTATTTTCCATCTGCCTTTCTCTGATGAGTTTTCATAAAATGTTGTTCACACAGAACCTCTTCGCTGCACTCGCTCTGGGATTCCTCAGCAACACTTTCAAGCTTCCAAAATTTTTCCATTGTTTCACTCAGATCCGAATCCAGGATTACTCCACAGTGAAGAGCAGTACTGGGCCTTGGAACTGATCCACTGACCACATATCCAAACACTGTATTCTGGAGGATCAAATTACTTTCCCTCTGGTGAAATTGACCCGGCTTTAAAAGTTCATAAAAAATCTCGGCTCCCAACAACAGATCAATTTTACCCGGGTTGTCAAAATCAGGATCAGCCAAAGGAAGACCATTTCTATCTTGAATTTCCACACTCAAACGTCCTGAAGGATAAACCTCGGTTATTTTGTTTACCATAAAGAGCTCGATGTTTCTCCTGAAAGAATTACTGTTATTAGAAATGATCGTATTCATTTGGTATCGTACAGTCATGGAAGAATCATTCAGGCAAGAAACTGCCAAATTAATTTTCTTTTTCCTAAGCTGTAGACGGTCAGCACAATCCTTCGTTATAAAATGAGACATCGATCCTACATCTAACAGAGCTCTACAAGGTATATAATTGTCATATAGATCTTTAACTAAGCATATAACTGTACTGAGTAAAGTAGTTTTGCTTACCCGGTTTTGAGAGCACGAAGTTCCGACAAAATTTTCACTTGAATGGTTGATGTTCCCTTCACTCTTATTTTGCTCATTGGATGCCACTTTTAACGACTCGTCATTCCTTATCGATCGAGATCTGTTATCTGGCATTTTTGCTGACCTAAAACAGAGCAAACTGTTGTGATTCTTCTTACAATTTTCACAGCTCAAGCGAGAGTCGCAATCTCGAACACTGTGATCTGACGAAAAGCATCTAAAACACAGCTGCGCCTTCCTGATCAGCTCACTTCTATCCATTGGGCTCATCTTCAAGAAGTAATAGCACTTCTTCAGAGCATGAACTCCCGTTCGGCAAGCAAAACACTCCTTACCACTATCCGAGAAAAATACTCTTGGAACATTCCTCTTGTCGTAAAATCTTGAATTGCGTCCGGGTGGAGGAAGGGTTGAAGTTGGTGGCCTAGAAGTTGTGAAGATATCACACTCCTCAGCAAGTTGTGCAGGGGTAAACCATTCGTTTCCCTGTTTGAGGGCAATATGACTTGCAGTGTCGCCATTCAAAGTCTCCATCAATCGATCAGATATCATCAAGTCTCTCAATGACTCGAATGTATCCACGCCTCTTAGTTTTAGGTAATAACCAAAACTCACCGCTAATCTAGAGGCGAATTGCACATAAGTTTCTGTCAGCCCTTTTCTTGTTTTACGGAAGTTATCCAAGCAAATCTGAGGTGATGGCTCGAATTCCTTCAAAACAGCCTCCTTAACTTTGTCGTACTTGGAAACATCCGAATCTTTAACGTAGATCAACACGCTGGAGGCTCTTTCACCCAAAATATTGATCAGTATCTCAGCCTTGAATTTATCTGGAACGTTCTTCATGATGAAGGCCCTTTCAAGAGATGAGAAGAACAAACCCCAGTTTTCAGCTCTGGTAGGAATTCTTCCAGCAAGGATCTTGACACTTTTAACTAGATATTCCACGGAATCAGTGTTCTCACTTTTTACATCCAAATCGACTTCACTCTTTGCTTCTGCCAATTTCTGCTGTGCTTCTATTAGCTGCAGTTGATATTTCATCTGTTCAGGTTGAAACCTCATCTGCTCCAGCTTTAGCTTTTCAAGTTCAATTCTTTGCTTCTCGACTTCAAGTCTTTGTTTTTCGACTTCAAGTCTTTGTTTTTCGGCTTCTTTTTTTCTTCCGCTTCTTTCCGATCAGCCACAACAGATTCCACCAGATCTTGCACATCATCCAGCCTGTTCTTGTAAACTTCACTCTTGCAGATAAGATCCTCAAGATCAGCTTTGAGCATATTTTCCTGAACTGGCAATCTCAGTTCTCTTGCGACTTCAATTAAGTCTTGCTTCTTTGCTCTTCGGAACATCTCGACAAGAATCAAAAATTCCGATCACTAGCAAATAGACTCACTCCAAACGTCGCTGATACGCTCCGCTCGACTTGACCACAAAATAGTGGGGTTAACACTACCTTTTGACTCTACCAGTAATCGACGGACCAATTAGCTTTAAAACTAATATCTTTATTTAACACACAGCACATCACTCATCCACACTGACAACAAATACAATCCCCAGCATAACTCCGTATCACCTCCTCTAACATCCGTCCAACACTTTTATACAAAATAACTACAGTCTATTCACTTTACTTCAGATACTGAATACAAGAGAAGATCCACACAGATATACAAGGTTCGCAAATCAGCGCGAACAACTAGTATAAAGTTATTAAGATTAGAAATTAGCTTACCCTTTGTGCTAAAAATAGAACTATAAGGTATATAGGATGCTATAAACATTTTTGTAGTCATTACAATGCTAGTATGTAAGCTCAATTATGTTATTCATATTTGAGACATAAAAACATATTTAAATATTCTTGGAAAGTTGTTGATAACTTATTAACAGTTTCCTTATGTCCAAACCAGTCAAATTCAAACATTTTACAGGAATTTGTCCCGGCTTCGCTCCACCTCCCTAAGCTCTGGGCTAGGCTCATACTTACTAGGGATTGTTTCCCGGGAAAGCGGGATCCCGTAGAATTTTAAGGCCGGGACACGTCCCTGGATTTCTCAGTCCGTCCCGGGATTCCCTCAAAATTTTAAATTTCTTTAATGCTGCTACAAACGCTTGGAAATCGTTCCTGATTGCATGAACAATTATTTCCTTTCCTTGGAAAATACTTATAAATTAGTGGAAAGGAGGTGGTTTAAGTTTAAGTCAATCACTGCTGAATTAAATTATCTACCACTCCTTAGAACTTTACCGCTAAAAAGCAATAAACAAGGAACTCGCCGATTTGTATAATACATACAATGCTCGCATGTTGACATAAATGGTGAAACTTAGTTACTCATCAACTTTTTTCATTCTTTAGTATGTTAGTGATAAGAGATACAAATCGTAATAACTCCCAGCACGAGGCCATTTTCAACCATACTGTATTCATTCCGAAATAAGGTTCAAACTATCCTCATAAATAAAGATTATGAGTTTCTAACATATATGCTAGTAGCATATATGTTAGAAACTCATAATCTTTATTTATGTGATGAATAATTACACTGGTCAACACTCATTTTGATGCCGAGAATATTAAAGCTGATTTTGTATATATTTGACCTCCTGATTCAGAATATGGCATCCATTTTTGCTCATCAGCTCTAGTTTTAGAGATATTCCACAATTAAGTTTTTAAGACTTTTGCTCACCTTTTATACAATATGCAGGGGTGGAAAATCTGCTCCAACTGTGCCAAACTGCTCCAAAACCAGCAAAATTTGCATTTTTGCGCCAAACTGCTCCAAAACCATGATTTTCCGTTCAATTTGATTCAAATTTTGAAAATCCTACCAACAGGGAAAGAGCCAATCTTCAGCCATCATGATTACCATCCGCGGAATCGTGATTTTCCGCTTTTTCTCTACAAAATATGAGCCTCCATCTAAAATAGGGATGCACAACCTGCGATTTTTCCCGATAATCCCAACTATTTTTTACCTTCCAGACTATTTCCAAGAAAAATCACGAGTTATTGTGGGAAAATCGTGACTTTCGCGAAAGTTTCGTTTTGCTCTGGGAATTAAAATGAAAGTGTAATGCTACAAAAATGCTTGATACGAAATCACCAAAAGGTGCTGCAGAAATACAAATCATACCCTGATACGAAAACACTAATAGGTGCTCCAAAACTGCTCCAAAATTGATTAGCCTTGCTCCAAAACTGCTCCAAAAATTGATTAGCCTTGCTCTAAAGATGCTCCAAAAATAAATTTTTGGTTTTCCACCCCTGAATATGGTTATATAAAGATGTCTTAAAATATAAAAAACCAAACTTTACAAGGCTTTTTCTTTTCCTTAGGGTCCAAATAGATAGTGTATACAGTTTCAGCCCCCTGAGTTAGTTCTAAGGGGTACCTATAGAGCCCTTAAGTTGGAAAAAATGGTCTTTTTTTCAGAATTTTTTTAAAAATATTTTTGAGTTTGCTAATGTGATGAAACTGGCTAATATATGTTATTTAGAACATATTTAGACAGGATAAAATAATTTTTTCTTTTAAACTGCACCGCAAAAGACTTATTTTCTAATTTTAGGCGAGAAATAGGGTAATTTCGATCAAAAACGCTAAATACCAATAATGGTGGGTGAAACAAATAAATTCCGAATTTTTCAGAAGTAAGTCCTCAAAAAAGATGTCTTTTGATGTAAAACTGAAAAAAAATTTTAAAAGGGAATTTTTCCACTTTTTTAAAATTGTAGGGCTTGAAAGCTTGGGAGCAGTTTCTATTGTTATTTCACTCATCTTTATCAAATTAAATTTCAGTTTTACTTCAAAGGACATCTTTTTTGAGGACTTACTTCTGAAAAATTCGGAATTTATTCGTTTCACCCACCATTATTGG
This sequence comes from Tetragnatha montana, assembly GCA_963680715.1. Lineage (NCBI taxonomy): Eukaryota > Metazoa > Arthropoda > Arachnida > Araneae > Tetragnathidae > Tetragnatha > Tetragnatha montana. The sequence continues at coordinate 31,770,195 of OY796682.1, read as the reverse complement.
TATTTAGCGTTTTTGATCGAAATTACCCTATTTCTCGCCTAAAATTAGAAAATAAGTCTTTTGCGGTGCAGTTTAAAAGAAAAAATTATTTTATCCTGTCTAAATATGTTCTAAATAACATATATTAGCCAGTTTCATCACATTAGCAAACTCAAAAATATTTTTAAAAAAATTCTGAAAAAAAGACCATTTTTTCCAACTTAAGGGCCCTATAGGTACCCCTTAGAACTAACTCAGGGGGCTGAAACTGTATACACTATCTATTTGGACCCTAAGGAAAAGAAAAAGCCTTGTAGAGTTTGGTTTTTTATATTTTAAGACATCTTTATATAACCATATTGTATAAAAGGTGAGCAAAAGTCTTAAAAACTTAATTGTGGAATATCTCAAAAACTAGAGCTGATGAGCAAAAATGGATGCCATATTCTGAATCAGGAGGTCAAATACATACAAAATCAGCTTTAATATTCCCGGCATCAGAAAAAAAGTTTTTTTTGTAGACCAGTGTTATTTATGAGGATAGTTTGAACCTTATTTCCGAATGAATACCGTACTCGTGATCTCAATAAGTCGTCAGCTTTTAAAGAGATTACACGTTTTGAAGATCGGGCTGAGAATATTCTGATTTTGTATTATGGCAGAAAAGGCTAGTACATTTGCATGGAGCACTTCATAAAAAGACCGAACTCTGAAGCAAAATGCAAAAAGTTCTTTGATAATTAAGTGTAAAGGAGGTTCTACGAGTGGTTTGCTCCGACATTTAAAAAACAAACATTCATAGGGTTTCCTCTGCTATCTACATATCTATAAGGGAATTCAAAAGCATTTTTAGGGTAAGTACACTTTTAACTAGAGTATTTTTTAAACAAATTTAAAATATTAAGTTCGTGTCATTTCATAAGGTTTTATGGGATATATGTGTGTACTATTATAATGAGTGAATATAAAATTGCAAAAAAAAAAATATTTTAATATTATTTAAGAAATTTTAAAGCCTAGAACTGAAAAATTGTAGCATTAAAAATTAATCATTTCTCCCCATATTTTTTTTCTAATTTAGTCTTTATGCAAGTTTTGATTTTACAGCCAAAAAAATTTTTTTTCTTTGAAATTCTGGCATTAATTAAATTTTCGGGATTTCCCGGGATGATGTCGAATTTTATCCCGAAATCCCGGTATGACCAAAATGCCCTAAAACGATAATCCCTAATACTTACATTCTGATACATCTATAAAATAGAGCAGGGTTGCTTGATTTAAATCACTTGATTTTTTAAAAAAAATCATTTGATTTAAATCAGAAATGTTAAACTGCCATAATTTAAAGAAATTAATTATACTCGACTGCAACGTTTCTTGAACCCAGTACGTCACAAATGCGGAAGGAGAAATCGGTAAACACGAAGCCTGTTTGGTTGATAGGAGGAGTTGCAGTACGCAAATCGTGATTGAAAAGCACTACATATACATGGGTTTAACAAAATAATCATATTTTTAAATTGATGTTCTTCATTTCACTCAAAATTCAGACACCGCGATGGGAACTACTTTGTTTGTTAGTGACGTCGTAGGGTCAACTTAAGTTGCAACCTAGTATAGATGGTGAAATAACCTTAGAAATTAATTGTAGTAATTTTAATATTGTTGCTGTCTAGATAGTTGTAGGTATGCTTTGTTGTTGTTGTGTCCATGATGTGCAAAATTAGTAAAACATTAGATCGCACCATGTTGGCGACCTCAACAGCTTTAAGTTGTATGCTTTAAAAATGGTTTGCAAAATTATTTTGCAATTTCAAAAACAAGTATTACTACCATATTGACCCTTGATTATGAAAATGTGGTAAATAGCAAAGGTTTTGGAATGAATAATTTAACATGTTGACTGCAATGTGAGTTGCATTTTACTGACACCTTTATGTCCAATTTCGAGAATTAAATATTCGGATTTGTTCTGTGAGTTGTTTATACTTCACAAATACCATGCTGTTCTAATGGAGGCACATTTTGTATGGCGTCGGAGACAAAAAACTGAACTTGGCCTGAATTTTTCTTCAAAAGGTAACTTTTTGTATGTTTTAGAACTGTAGAGTTACATACAACTGGCACCCAAAAGTCGAAATTCTTTTTTCAAAATTTCCAAAAATTTTGATGAGTTAAAATCATTTTAAAAGCAAATAAAAAAATTTTAAAATGTGGCCACACAGACAAATTTTTTTTTTATTCTGGCAATCAACGTGTTAATAAACTAAACAAGAATTAAAATCCTATAATTCTTATACCTGGTATCAACTTTTTAAAATGTTTAGATGATTTTTATCGAAATTGGCTAAAATTGCTTTATAAATGTTATTAATTATTTTTAAAAATTGTAAATGATCAAAATAAAACATTTTATAACAGAGTTTTCTTATTTAAGACTTTATTTCCCTTGAAACTAAAAGTTTTAAAAATAAGACTTAAAATTAATCTTTAGAGTAGTAACAAAATTTGAATTATTTTAGTGTACTTTTTAAGAAAGTTGTGGTAATAAAAACTAGATCGATTGTTATTTACCATCATTATTTTTTCATGATAGATTTTTTCCAATTTTAACAGGTTTCCAAAAGAACAAAATTATGTATTTTCCATCCCAGTGAGGACGGGAATTTCAGCGGGAATTCAACGGGAATTTCGGAATATATATATATATATATATATATATATATATATATATATATATATAACTCATCTTTGAACTCATCTAACTAACATTTATGTGATCGTTCTAATTGTAAAAAATTATTATGCCTTAATTATATATATATATATATATATATTATTTTGGCTGTATTCCTCTCCGGGATTATTTCGGGATGATGAAGTAATACTATATTACACTCATGGCTTTTACGAATTTCAAAAGGACCCGGGAATTTTTAGATATAAGGGTTTCAAATTGATCCCTTTCGTGTAACACCCGAAGATAATTCAGAGTGGGAGAGGGATTGAATTTAAACCTTCCCCTTGGATACTGCCCTGTGAAATAACCATGCTTTGTATGCAAAGAAATACGGACTTTTCGTTTCTGTAGATATATCGATTATTGATTTTTTTTCCAATTGAAAAAATTTCATGGCTTTTGTGTAGTATTGCTAAATCGAGAAACACTTTATTTTTCGATAATTTATTTGAAAAAATAAGAAAGACTCTTCGGAGTGAGAAAAAATATCACTTTTTAAAACCTACTTTCAAAAACATCCCACCTTTTGTGTAGTGAAAAAAGTATCAATTTTTAAATCGATGTTATTACACTGATTAAATTAGGTTAAAAGGGACTTAAAAAATAACTTATCTTAATCTACTAATTGGTTATCCCATTTTTTGAAGTAAAAAAAACATTAAATCGCCAGACTAAAATTGGTTTTTGCCGTTATATTTGTATTTTATTCGTAAGAAGTGGTAGTCGTTTAACAAGAATTCTTTGAAATGTGAATAGCTTTAAAATTGAACTATATTTAACAAATGAAATGGAAATGTCTCTCTGAATGAAATTTAAAAAGCTGATATTCCTATCTGATAGGAAAACTCCAGACCACTTAGGTAAAGCATATTTGATTTGAATTCTTATTGACAGTTATATTCAAATCATAATTAAAAGTACTCCATGGTATCAGAGTATCATAGAAAAGATTTTGATGTTTGTTACTTAAAACAAATGGAAATTGTTTGAAAAAGATCAAGAAAGTATAAATGTAAAGTCTTTATATTATTTATGATTTTTTCGTTGTTTTACAGCGAAATAATTTCTGTGCCACAATTTGCACGCATTCAATAAGTTGATTGAAAATTGCAATCCATATTTTCATAATTTTACGACACTTAAGTTACAAAGAGACAGTAAATGCTAAGAAGTGTTTTACATTTTGTACTTGCAATTGTAATTCATTAATTGAAAATGTCTTACAATATATATTTAAGTTTATGCTTGTAATATCCAAAATCATTCAAGAACGTTTTCAAATATCTCATTGAAAAATATCTTTTGAAGAATTTTAAAAACTGCAATGCTTGTCTTTTTACTAGTTCAGTTGGCAGAACATAACTAGCCGTTATCACTCCCGTGCGTCTCAACTCAAAAACTGTAATGTACGGAATAAAGGACAGTGATAACAGTGAATTTATTCGGCCAGATTTCAACACAAAAGTTTCACTTAATTTTAAAGGTTATGGTTACGTACTCAAAACGTTGAGTTCAGTCGGAATTGATGTTCAAGGAATTCCAAGAAAATTCTTTTCACTAAGTTACTGTGTTTCATTGGTATTTTACTTGTGTTTAACATTTTCATTCATTTATTGTATAATAATAGTGGTGTCTTATGTACCTTTTGCACCACAGCAACTGAAGTTTTTGGTGTGCGACTTCGTAGCTAGTGTAAGTGCATCTTACCTCTGGTTAGTCATGCGCAAAAGAAAACTTTTTATTCAAAGATTGCTTCGCAAATTATGTCGAATCAATTGCAGGGTTTCATCAAAACCAATGGAAAAGTCTCAAATTATTAACCCCCTACTTCTCTTCGTTTGGCTTGCATTACCAATTTATTCATTAACACTCATGATTGTCGACAATGCATACAATAACGGTGACTACATCGATACTTGGGTAAAATGGATAGAGATAAAGCCAGGAATTTTGAAGCAAGGACTAATATTCCTCTGCATTATCGAGTACTACCTTCTTATAAGTGCATTGCCATGTTTTATCACCTTAGTTTTATGTGTGCTGTACTTTCAATGTGGCTACGTGTTACGGAAATATGAACTGAAATTGAAGCACATGAAATCCTACCATGCACCGATGCAATTTATACAGTACTACCTCCACGTCACCAGAGTCATCGAAGAGTTAAATCAAGTTCTCTCGCTGCCTGCTTTTCTGTGTTCCCTCATATTCTTCCTGCAAATCTGCCCGAATCTGGCCTGGTTTCTGAAACAATCATGGGGTTTCATCCTTCCCTCGTACAAAGTCGAATTTGTGTACGTGATCATCGTTCCTTTGATAGCTTCTGTAACTTTGGCCCTGACGGCATCCATCGTTCCTGTTAGAACGCAGCGGATAAGGCGCCGGTTTGAGAGAATGTACGAAACCGCCCTGTGCTCCCAGGGCACCGACGAGGGCGCTCTGAATATATTGAGAATCGCCATGAAGAAAGACGTGCAAATTTCTGCAATACAAATGCTGTACTTTAAAAGAGGGTACGTGATGTCACTGTTTGGTGCGCTATTTACGTATGGATTATTGTTCATTAATATTAGCGATTATTAACTTTCTCACACAGCAGAAGCTTTCAAGATTAGTCCAATTTTTGTCATGTATGGCTAAATTTCGTTTACTTCTAGTAGCAGTTATGTAAACTTGACATATTTTGTACGAACTGTACTACTATGGTTCTCAGTATTGATAGAAACACACAAAGCTATCTGTAATGTAGTTTTGAATGTAAGGAATGGTGTCGCACGAATTTTATTTTTAGTGGTTGTCATTGACAAGAGAAGTCATGTTCAAATCAATTAAGCTAAATTATATCGCAGCTCTGCAAGAATTTTTGGTGTATCTGCATTTTTTCTCCCTAACTTTTGCTTAGACATACATTTCTGTGCATTCATTTTAACTGACAGATTAAGCATACATGGGCGGATTTATATGGAGTCATAGGGGATAATGCCCTCCTAACCCAACTTTTTGAAGAAAAAAAATACCATTATCTTAATAGTGAATCATTTTTTTGAGCCATCCAATACCCCCAATGGTCATACTTCAATCCGCCCATGGTTGTATAAAGTAAAAAGTTTTGAACATATTGCACTTGGTTTGTTAAAACCTTTATGTTAAATAGTTAATTAAAGATAAATAAAAAGTTTTCTGTGGGAGTCATCTTGATAGTTTTCTTGGTCAAACCAAAAACATAATAAAAAACCTTTTGACTTTGAGAAAAGTTATTACTGTAATCATCCCCTTGGCTACGACTCTGTATGTCACCTATTTGCTTGAATCTTTCATTAATCTCTCAAATTACTTAACAAAATGTTAGTACTAGAAATCTGTGTCCAGTATAAATACAACTTAATAAATGGGTTAAAATAAGTTATATTTTTTTATTCATTTGAGCAAAGCATTTTGAATCAAGCTTAACTATCAGATAGTTTAAAAGTATTATTTCAGTGTTGACGAAACGAGAAAAAGACTTATTTAGGTTTGAACAGCCAAGTTTAAAATTATTCAAAAAGTTCGAATTAATATAACATTAATTTTTTCTAACTTTATTTGAGATTGCACAATGTGCGTTCTGAAACTTCAATCGAGTTTTAATAATTTTTGTTGTGTTTGTTAGATGCAAATTGATTTATGAAATGTTATTCAACCTCTTCTTTGCGTGATAAATTTACTAACTAGGAACTTCGTAAGGAAGTTAAGTCTTTAGTGTTTAAGTTTAACACTTCTATAGGTTTTATGACTAATTTAAAAATAGTTTTAAAAATTTAAAAGAATTATAAATCTCACCGCACGTAGTCATTTTAGACTCCAACTTACCATTTTCTCATTTCATATCAAGCCTGCTAGCTATATCTTCTCATAAATATGTATTTTTCTTTGAAATTGTCCCTGTATTACTTCAAAGAAAAATACATTTAACCCCCATGAGAATGGAGCAAATCTCTGTTATAAACCTTCCTCCAGAAAGTGTTGAATGTTTTAAGTCAGCAGTAGCAAACAAAATATTGCAATAATACATTACCTAAAGCTAAAGTATAAAAACAACAATGGTTATAACACTGATTAGAGTTTAAATAAATTAACACAAAGACGAAAAAATTCTCAACAATGTAATGAACAATGAATCGATATTTAGTCAGTGTTGCTTATTTATACAACAATCATATAAACAAACCAACTTCAGGAATTTATTTCTCTGCCATTGTGTCATTTAATTTACTATTTCTGCTTACTTTAAAAATATTTTTAGTTGCTTGTGGAAAGTTAACTCTTCCACTTTAATGTGCGAAACTTATTTTTCTTTGAAATTATACAGACAGTTTCAAAGAAAAATATGTATTAGTTAAGGGTTAGGTAAGAGAAAGGGTTACATTATGGTTGAAAGGCATTCCCTCGATATACAAATACAAATATAGTCGATCAACTACAAGCTAAAAGCCCAGCAAGGTTTATCCAGTCTATTTAGTCTATTATTATTAGTCTATTTAGTCCAGTATAGTCGATATCAGTCGGAAATTTATTTTATACCATACAATTTGAAACAAAATAAATTTATTTATCAACTTTCTTTGTATAAAATGCCTAAGTGTCATTCTATCCGAAGCTTTTCAGATTTTAATAGATGAGATACGAACTGTTAGCTTTGAAAAAGGTGCCACAATTGATACATTAAAAATGTGTGACCCTTTAACAATTGTTTTGATGAATAATCGGTTTCTGATGATGGGGGTCGATGGGATATTATAGGGGGCCGATGTCGGCAGACTGCAACAGGTTGAGGATATTCCTCTAATTCGATCAAACAAAACGACTCCCAAAAAAACGACTGTCTTCCATCCCATCCAACAACTTCGTAACATCACCGCAAACACCATTTTCAGATCCAACCATCCCGTTACTCGCGTTTTCCTCCTTGTTAATACACAGTCGAATTACACGCAAAAAGAACAAACGACGCGGGAAAGTGACCAACAAAAACCACACTCGACCGCCCCCAAACGAGACGTCTTGATGATTCCATTACAAACCAGGAAAGAATGGAAGAACAAAAAGTTGGATGCAGCCGGTGTCTTTCTTCTTCTATCCCTCCGGGGGAAAGGAGAGAGAAGATGGGATGGAGCAAACGACTCTTGACCGGCCAGTCGGCCAGTGGGACAGACTGGCTTTCGAACGATCAGTGGAAGAGGTTATTGCCTCGGCTTGACCAGTAGAGGGTGATGAAAACAACCACATCAACCCTGTAACACTGGGTAATGCCCAGTTCAGACATAAGGATAATATACTTAATCCAATCTCTTAATCGTTTAGATTAAACAACAACAACTCTTATATTTTTTAACTTCAGGGAATGTTGATGTGTTAAACCAGAACCTGAAAACTGCCATTAGTTAATTTAATTTATTAAAATTTAAAAAATACTGCTCCATCTTATTTCTCACACACTAAATTTACAAGCTTTGATAAACGTTTCAAGAAACTTTTAAAATGCATCTAGGTAACGCTAAGTAGGTACTTCTTAGGGCAATTCAGTGGTCAAGTCCAGTAGTACCCGCCCATTGGAAATAAAAAAAAATCCTTTCAATTTAATTTGAATTTTTGAGCCAGAAGCTCTTTATAGAAAATTAGGGAGGTAATGTAGAAACTAAATGTGAAAAATGTTATTAGAAGTTATCTTCGCTAGTCATTTCAATTGAAACATATGCCTCAGATCATTATTTTGTGACTACAGTATTCACAGATACTCAAATCTGTGGATTAAGTTTTATACTTATTTTACACAAGTTTTCAGTGGCGTATATAAGGGGGGGCCGACGGGGCCCGGGCCCCCCCCCCCGAAATTCTGACTAGGTGTCCTAAAATGGGTTAAAATCCTGTTTTTTAGGGTCAAATTTCCAAAAATTTTATGGGGGAGGACCCCCAGACCCCCCCTTTTGTGCTTGGAACTCTATTATTCACAATTTTTCAATATTCACTTCATCAAGATGCAATTCATGCCTGGAAAATATTAAAAAAACTACATTGAATCTATTAAATATGCATGGGGGGGGCTTAGGAATATTTTTGGGTCCTCTCCCCCAGTGCGAAATTCTAGCTTTCGGCTTTTTAAAAGCAAATTTTTTTTAAGATATTTTGGGCCCCTCCCGAAATAAATTTCTATATACGCCACTGCAAGTTTTACTTATGAAAAAGCTTCTTTTGAGGTAAATAGAATGTGCGTAATTAATTATTAAGTTTTTTTAGTAAATGAATAATGTATTAATTTCAATACTTATTAAAAATCCCAAAACATTTCCCTTTTATAGTTTGAGTATTTGAATAGAAGATAATTATTCCTGTTAGTGCTTTTGAAATTAGACTGAAAAATGGTAAAATTTCCAGCCACTGGTCTGATAAAGGAGAAAACACTAATTATTCTTTCTTTCTTTATTTTTCTTCCTACCTTTCCATTCCACACGACGGTTTAGTGACCCTTTCTCACTTCAAGTTCCTCTTTCTATTGAAAGATGCATAAAAGATGTTTCATTCATTGATTTTTCACGAGCTGCTGAAACGGTTTTCTTTGGTTTGTGTATAGATTCGGTTGATGTACTTTTTAGAGATTAGGTGCTGAAAATAGAAAACAATAAAGCAGACTAAAATAACACTTTCGCTTATCTGAGTGAGTCGTTTTTGAGCTGTTACATCCCCCCCCCAATAATAATCCATCATAGTTCCTGAATAGAAAAAGCGATGCTGTTTAAAAATGCTGCCTTTTTATTCCCTGCTAAAATCTAGGAATATTGCATAACTTAATTTATTTTCTTTTAGTGATGACTATTAAATGCAAGGGAATGTTTAATTTTAACAGTTTGTGAGAGGTATGGTTGCTGTTTTTTAGAAGTAGTATATTTTATTTGAAATTTCTCAATGGCGTAAATTTTAATTTAAATCTTTCAGTTTTTTAAAAGTTGATAGAATTTTCACAGAACTATAAAAATATGAATGGAGTCCTCTTACCTCTTTATTGATAGCGGAATTGATACTTTTTATAAGGATTCTTGGGTATGAGTGTATTATTTATGAATTAAATATTTGAAATCGAGGTTCAATGGTGTAAGATAGGTATGTACAGAGTATTCTACACTTATACTCTAAAACTATTTGATAAGTAAGGATTTGATATACTTTAAGATATTCGTATGTATAGAATATCTTTAAGTATATCAAATTCTTACTTCTCAAATAGTTTTAGAGTACATAGGTGTAGAATACTTTGTAAAATACTTGTATGTAGAATATGTACGTATATGTAGAATATTATATTGTATATGTAGAATACTCTTGTATTTATTTTACTTATTATGCAGAAATTGTATGTATTATATACATATATACACAGGTTCGTATACATAAAGTCCGTTTCACGGCTTTTTAAGGGAATAAAAGGGTCAAGTATATTTACTGCTATGTGCTATCTATTGTAAATAATTGTAAGCCTCTTCCTTCAACTTTAGATTAAAGCAGGGAAGATATTTGTAACTACATTTGAATCTTTTCCTAAAGTCTAATAAAGGCTGCATTATGTTTAAAAATCTTTCCAATTTGCCTCTAGCACAATTTTTAGAAAGTGACAATTTTTTTTTTAAAGTAGATGATACCACCTGCTCTGTGGTCATTGAACGGATGAGGATGTAATTTAAAAGCCCTTCGAAAATTTGCCTCTCTGTGGAGACAGAACTAGTTCAAATACAAAGATATATTAATTCAATTGTTATTCAACTACTTTAAAATATAAAAATTCTCGGATTCACCATCATAGTCAATATTATATTTTTGCTTTACTCCGATTTTACGTTTTCTCGGATGATATAACATTAATTTCCTTTGGTATTTGGGATTCGACGTTTTAACTGGGGTTCAGAAAATTTTTATTATTCGAAGATTTTGTTGAAGCCTTATAGAAATTAATCAGGTACTAATGTTGTGATTTAGAACCTAAAAAAATACTTTCTGGATACATAGGCGAAGTATTCTGGTAAGCCGGATAAACAATATCGAAAGTCATTTTTTTAAAAAGAAATCTATTTTGAATTATTAACTTCATAAAGTCAGTTAATTTTATTTTCTAAAAAAGGTTTTCTTCAGTTTTTTTTTAAGGTTTTAAGTGTGTTTGTTTAATCAAATACATTTAGGTACCTACCTATTGAAGGAATGTTGAACCAATTGTTCAACCATGATCGAAAACATAATTCACCTATGAAAGTTCTATATGAAGTACTATTGGTATTTAAAAATTCTAGAATGTGATAATTTTTTTACAATATTACCTGTATTATAATAATACAAAATATTGGAGTTTATAGTGAAGAATAGATTGAAGAAATTCCTCAAGGTATCAACATCAAAATTATGTATAACTGAGCAATGAATCACACTGCTGTTTGCACTTTTACTAGATGAAGTCAAAGTGTAAAAAAACTATTATGAGAAACGTGAAAATCAGTATAAAGGACACATGAGTGCCAGGATGTACATTAACATGGTATATTGCATTTGAAAAATATTGTTCCTTTCTTCTTTTTTTATTGTTTTAAAATTTTGCTCTTGCTGCTTTCATATAGTTCGTTAAAAATAACTTTGTTGAATGTATCAGTTAAAAAGTTTTTTTTTAATTAATTTATGGTGGAATATGTGAAAGTATTTTTGAAAATTTTAAGCCGATTTTGAGAAAAATCCTTACTTGTTTTATAAAATTGTATGCCATATTCGTATAGAATAGAACCTGGATAAGTGGAATCGTTTTTGGGACCGTCATTTTCATTCCACTTATCCATGTTCTACTGTATTTTAAAAAATCTTCTCATAAAATTATATTAAAAACATATACAGTTTACACATTAAAACTCTATTTTATGGCTGTAATATTTCAAGCCTATGTAATTGACGATTGAAAAATATTGATAACTTTCAGGATTTCTTAATAGTAATTAATAAGTAACATAAATCATGTAGTTATCCATGCTTTTATTTGCTTTTTTAATTAGCGTTTTTCGTGATTTGTAGGCTATTTAAAATCTTGTATACGTAAACATTATTTTTTTAAACATCATTATGCCATTGTGGAAGCATCGTATCGTTGATTATAGAGGTGTTAAATTAGAGGAGAAAAAATATTATAATATAGAGAAATTGTAGATAAAAAGCCTTAGTGGTGGAATGCTTAAGAGTTGTACCCTCAAGGAAGTCTATTACTTGAGCATCTGAATATTGTTATGAACAATAAAATCTAGTAAGATAAAGTGAAAGAGAAAATACGATAGAATTTTTTTTCTAGCAAGATAGGAAATAAAAATATCTTCAATATTATTTAAAAAATGAGTTTAAAGTATTTCTGAGTCAAAGTCCTTATGCTTTCAATATTTATCACTATTTAAAAAAAAAAGAACACAATAAAATAGTTTTAATTTCAACACTTTAATGTTTATGTAACATATACAATCAGACTTCTAAAAATTCAAATTCGAGCATTTTTTATAACAAAGCCATTCATACATATATTTACATAAGAAATAATTACAAAAATAGAGTTTAGCACTTATCAAAATAGAAATGTAACACAAAACTTTCATTTAAAAAAACTTATGGAAAACTCCGTTCTCTTGACCGCAAAAAAAAAAAATAAAATTGATATGAATTATTTTCATTACGGCCTGGATTTTGATATACTTTTAATTAAGTGTCAGAAGTACATAAAACCTATTTAAAAATTTTCTTCCGGTAGAAAAGTAAATTAATGTAAGCTGGGTATCTGTTATTGGTTTAAAAAAAGCTTTTAGTGGAAAGTAGTTTTTTTAAATGATATATTACATGGCAAAATAATTACACTTTTTATGGAAAATATATTAATGTTTTAAAGTTGCTAGACTTGTCGAGTTTAAAATAACGTGAACTTTCAAATTATAAAATTGAGATACTTTTAATTAAGTGTCAGAAGTACATAAAACCTATTTAAAAATTTTCTTCCGGTAGAAAAGTAAATTAATGTAAGCTGGGTATCTGTTATTGGTTTAAAAAAAACTTTTAGTGGAAAGTAGTTTTTTTAAATGATATATTACATGGCAAAATAATTACACTTTTTATGGAAAATATATTAATGTTTTAAAGTTGCTAGACTTGTCGAGTTTAAAATAACGTGAACTTTCAAATTATAAAATTGAGATATAAAGATTATTTTTCAAATTTTTTATATAATATCTTTTGTAGGTCTTTCAATAGCTACAAAATTAAGATAAACTATAAAGCAATTAGTCTTACACATTTTCCCATTTACCAACTTAATTTCAATAGCCTAAATCAATTTATTTACAATAAATCTCATTACTCCCATTCTCAGATCAATTTTTGTTTCAAATGTAAGGTACAAAATTTAAAAATTAAGATTTTAAAATTTATCTTAGGAAGCTTAATGATTTCTGAAAGTTATTAATTTATAAATGTTCAACATAAGGGTTCTATATAACATTCATAACATGTATTTCTAATGCAACGAAATATAATTACTGACATTATTACTAACCTGTGGGTTTTTTAACGTTCTGAAAAACGTCCAAATATTGTGCTTTATCCTTACCCTAACAAAATTTTTCACCTGTTGCTCCAAGAAAACAACACAGCACTAAGCTCATTTTACAACCGGGGGGTATTTTTCGGTGGTTTCAACCCAGAGCCTCAACACTAAAAGCCGTATTCACAACTATCAGCGTCCGTGTTAAATCAATGGTCAAAGAAGGAATCCACCAATCAGAGTCAGCGAAAAGCTAACTGTCTTTAGCTGCTGGTTAACCTTGACGCTAATGACCGCTGTGAATATGACTGTAGAGACTCCACACATGCTACCCTCAAGCTTCCATAAGCTGGACAGTAGCAAAAGCGTTGAAAGTCACATTCTTCCCTCCCTTCCTGCACGAAGAAGACCCTTTCACGGTTCCGGACTTGAGTTTCTGTTTTTTGAGGACCGATTTCGGAAAGGGGGCCGTCTCGCTGCTGTCGTCACTGGACCCCTCTTGACTGGTCAGAGACCCGGACCTGGACACCCCCTTCTGGGGCTGGGGCGGCGGACACCACAGGGCACCCCTCCACCCCAAGATGGGCACGAGCACCACTTGTCTGGGGTCGCCTCTGAGGGTCGGCATCAGAACACGAGAGTCCCGGGACTGACTTAGGTTTTTGTGGGGTGATTTATGCTGCTGTTTGGGATGGTGTTCTTGAGGCTTGAACGTAAACCTGTCTGGTTGAAGCTTGGGTCTGTCATCATGAGGGTACACATACCTCTCCTCGTGTGGATGCCTATTTCTTTGTCTGTTGCCTTCTCGTGGGATCCCTCTGTCTTCAAATGGGCCTCTTAAGTTCAGTCTATCTTCAAGGGGCCCTTTCACCCCAACCCAGTCGATGTTGGAGTTCTGAACCAGCAACTTCGCTGGCTCCCTCTGCCGCTTTTCGACCGGCTTTTCCCTCACAGCCCTGCTGCTCGCGGCCACCAAGATCTCCCGACTGCGCCCCTTCGGCTCCGGTTGACTAGATGGCCCCATCATCCTCAGGTGCGGGGGCTTTTCGGGCAGAGCGGGGCCCCTCTTCTTCATCCTCGGGGGCACCTGAGGAGGGGTGGAGCTGTCTGGGGGGGACGACCCCTTATGAGGGGAGACGACGTTGTTGACGATGAACACTCCGGATTTCACCATTTTAATGCACACACACTGTAGACTGATATCCAAGGAAGATATGAATCACAGTAGTTGAAGAATAACAGATCACGCGTCTTCCACCGATAAAGTAGGAAAACTCACGCAGAACACAGGGGATGTAAAATAGTTGCAATCACTAAAGTACTTATTCCACACACACACACTGTACACTATTTAGTCCTTAGGAAACTTTTAGGCCCCTTGAAGGCAAGTAGTGGTCACTTGAAGGTACCAAAACGGACGCTGCCCAGAGAACTACCATGGTTCAATTAGATATAATCCAGTATATTTTTACGTATGATTCAATATCTACATCTTTTACTCACATGCGATATGTAAATAAGTCACAACACTTTTCAGATCCAGCAAATAGTGTTCTCAATGAAGAATTCCTACAAATCACTGAGTCGAAATACAATTTGACTTCTTGGTCAAAATAGTCCTGTGTTCACTGTAATCCAAGAAAAAGAGACGGTGGAGAAACGCGCACTCCTTTTTATATGAAACAGGATAGTTCGATGTCAAATAGTCCAAAGAGAGTCAAACACGCGCGTGAAGAGTGAGATGAGCGATTGGCATGCAGGGAGTGTTGCTCTCGAGAGAGCCGATGCGGTTCTGAGATGGAGAAGAAAGGAGAATGTGGGTTTGTGTGTGAGCCAGTTGGAGGATGCGGGATTTGGCGATGGGGAACACTCTCGCCACATCAGCGCCAACGAGGTTTTTTTTTACTGGTCATTCTTCTTTGATCTTTCAGATTTACACGAGATCAAATTACTATGCAAAGGAGTTTATGTATTATAGAAGTAATATGCGTGTGGATATCTGTAGTATTTTTAAGAAGTCGGATGGTAAATAAGCAAAGAGTTTAATTTTCATGACTTTTTAAATTGTTGGTTTTCATGTTTTACAACAACCACATTTAACATTAAATTCTTCAGAATTTTTAATCAGTGGCAGAGCTAGAAAAAAAACTTTCGGAAGAGAAATATTAGATAGTTTAGGTGACGATATGAGGTACTTTAAATTATTTTCTACGGTCAAAAAAGAAAATTTTCTGAGTTTCGAGGGGGGCTTATATTTCCAAATCCCTCCTTTGGCTCCTTTTGACTTAGTAAATTAAATATTAAGAACATAAAATAATTTGCTTGAAATATTTTATCAGAAACTATTTTTTATTGGTCTCTCCATGGATCTCAAGGATAATTTGAAATCTGTTTATTGGCATGATTTTAATTATATTTTATTAAAACTTCTACTTAATCGACTTTGTGTAGACAATAATTTCTGTTAATAATTTACTATCAAACATTTTACTAATTATAAAGAAAATCTACATAGTTAAAACTATGTACTATTTTATAAAGATAAACCAGTTTCTCTTTGAAAGACAGAAATTAGCTTAAATTGCATTCTTTTTCATAGTATGTAGTTGTTAAATCTGTTTTCCAATACTCCTTTACTGAATGATTCATTTCAACAGTTGAATTCTTCTGTTACTCTTAAAATGAAGTAACGGATCATATATTTCTATCTTCGTAATAAATTGGTGATTAAAGCATCCCCTTAGAATACATAAAAGAAAACTGAATAAAAATATTTTTGGATTATTATTATTCAAATCCTATAGGTATCTTTAAAGTAGCTAGTAGACATATTAAGTGAAATAAATGCGATTACATTTTATTTCTTTAATTCAGCAAAAAAAGGTTTTTGAAATGAAATGGACTTAATATATGCAAGTTTGGATGAATAGAGGATCCTTTGCATATATTTTGCTCCCCTCCTAAGAAACTTGTCTTCCAATGTACCTAATACCTGATTCTGATGTGTATCATGTAATTTAGAAGTTTCTGGTTTCTTAGTTGGTTTTATAGCGAATGTGTAGTCGGTTATACGCAGTTCAAAAAGAATTACATAATCAATTAACATCCTTAAGCGAATTCAATCTCTAATAAATTTCCAAATCATACCACGTATTACTTTCAGTTGAATGGCAATGTAAGTCTATCTGAATAACCTCAATATGTTTAATGAAGGTACCAAAGGGTGTTCTTAAGAATTGACCCAAAGGAAGAAAAAAAACTAACGGTGTCATTCGTTCCAACAGTTCAGGGTACTTTTTTTCTGATTGATTTTACCTTTAGGTGAAATGACCGACCTTTATCTTATCACTTTTACTTCCTACAACCGAAGGGTATATTCACTAGCTTTGAAACAGCATTCATTGACATGAATCGTTGAAAACATTTATTAGCTCTATCCCCATAATTAATTAATTATGGCAAATTATCAAGGTTTATTTTTATAACTATGGATGCAAAGCAATCTGAGTTGTTGAGACACTTTAGAAAAACCCCATGCATGTACCCGTGTGTTAATGTTACATTAAAAAGTAAATTAACTAATTGGAGAGTTAGGGTTTGTATAACGCATTGTCTTTTGCATTTCATACGGATTTTATCCATTAAAAGTATTAGTTTTATACCTTAAATATTTTGTTTCATATGAATTTCCTTTAGGGAAATTTTTCAAATGTTATTTCGAGAATAAGTTAAAATTAAATTAAAATAATTGTCAAGAGTAGGGGGTGATTAATTGCATGAATAAACTACTTTCTCAATAATTTGTATTTTTAAAGGAACTAAACGTTTTGCTTTCTTGTTTAATCAATTTTGTGTTTGCTAACGCAATATTTTAAAAAGTGTCAGTGTGTCTTGAAATACAGGGAGGAAATTTGTAACTGAAGTTCTACTTTAAAATCTTTCAAATGGGAAAGTAAAGTTTATCCAAATTTTATAGCTAAATGCACCTTGTTAAAAACACCTTATATAGGAATTTTTCCGCGTAATTTGCATCGAAATTACCTTATTTAGTTGCAAAACTATGACTTCCAACAGGAGATACACACTGCATATGTTGAAAAAAGGTGGGTCAAGAATTTTATCTGATGTAAGTTTTGAAGGAGACTATGCTAATGAAATTACCGTTAGTGTACACTTTCTCCCACTCTTAAACTCGATGGGGTATCGTACTCTCAACACATCACAGCACAGAGTTCAAAGCTCTTCTGTAAGGGTTATAATGGCCCCCAGTCAGCAGTTCCTAACCTATCATTGAGTGAAATGTGGTGTATGCTGTTTCCGGATAAACATCGTTAACACGCTTTAGTTTCTCCAAGCTGCGTGACGCGCATCCTCGGAGAGGAAAGTTACAGTTAACTCTCAGCTGGCTGGCTAATAAAGATAAGTCATTTGTGATATGAAATTCGTAAATTCTTGTACAACGACGGAAGAGGAGATAATGTGTGTTGTTTTTTCATGCTTAGTTTAGGCCGAGCTTCACGTTTTAATTGCTCTCCAACATTTGGCTTACGTTTGTTGAAGATGTGAGGAATAAAAATAAGCGATTCGTTGGGAATATTAATCAGCTAGGAAATAGTGTTACACGTGAGCCTTCTAAACGTGATCCAAATGTGCGAAAAAATACGTAATGTTGAGTCTTTTAGATAATTTAATCGGTTAATCTAACTTTAAAAGCTTTAAATTTACATTTAAATGTTTACAATTACTAAGCATTTTCATGCAATTTGTTCTCAATAAAACATTGCTAAATTTGTTATTTTACGTCTCATGTATATATCTTTTTTTGCTTCTAAGTAAGTAATAATTTTCCCACTTTATCTTCCATTTTTTAATTCGATTTCTCTTTACTTGTGAAAATTAACCCAATTTAAAAATTCTTTAACCATATCAAGGAGAACCAATAAATAATAAATACTTGTCCCTGCTTGTAAAGAACTTTGATTCTATTTTTACTATTAGTATCTTCGTATACTCTATTTATACCTTGATAAATTCCTTTATCTGAGTACTCTTTTGATTGCTAGGAAAAGCAATAGGTTAATTTATAAAATTTTAAAAGATAAATACCTACAGTTTATTTCTGAAATTAGTGATATAAATTCATTGATACTCTGATGGTTATAGAAAATAATTTTTAAATAAAATAAATAAATTTTTTTTTTTTAAATGTACACAACTTGAAAAGAGAAAAATTAAATGTTACGGACTCTACAAGTACTACGCTATGCCTCTATGAGGACTACTTCTAGATTATGTAGGGCCATTATCTACTTTTGTATTCGATTTCCAGTCCAATACAAAAAGTTAGGAATTAATTTTGAGCTTAATTAATCTTCCTATTTCCATGAAGTAAAAAATAATAACATTAATAAAACATTATGGCTGGGATAATAAACCCTGTGAAAACTCCCAATTTAAGACTTATAGAGTTTTAATTTATTGATAGATTTTTACTACAAAAGATTTATCCAAGGAATAATTATTTCAAGGTACACTGTGGTGAAAATAAGGGTATTGAACGAATCTCACTATAGCTTCACAACTCTGACCGTTTTGGTTACAGAAGGAGTCAGTCACTCCAAGACTGAAAAGGTCGACTCGTCCTTGCTGAGTTTCTCCGAAAGACGGAAAATGAACTCTTAATGTATTCCGAGTTTTTTCTATCAACGTCTAACGGGAAACTATACTACTGATATATTTCCATATATAGATCCGTCCTTACAGGAGCAATCTTCGGGTTCTTCAAATGAAGGCTGAATGAAATGTTCAATGGAGGAGCCTCCGACAACCGGAGCATTACGAGCACGGATGACCTCGTTGGTGGTATTGAATGCATTGGAGGCGGCTTATTGCTACTTTGGCACTCTGTTTGTTGAATTTAAAGTTTTTGTACACTATAGTTGGAATACAATGAATCATAATGTGGTTCCGGCATAATATTTGAACGTGGTTTCTGTTCTTCACCCTAGTGCAGTGGGTTCTAACATTTTTCTACTCTTGCGAACCCCTTATAAAATCAGTGAGAAATTGGTAAACCCCTCGTGTAGTCAGTTTTTAACATCATAATTTATTTTAATTATGTAATTGTTAACAATGCTGTAAATTATAAACCCAAATCGATTTTGATGTTTTTACATCAATTTTTAAATTCCGGCATATATTTTTTAATTTTTAACCAACCTCTTTTATAACCTTGTGAGTTGTGAACCACTTGTAGGGGAACCATCTAATTCCCTTCACTCTCTCCTTTTAGGGATCCGTTCATTTGCCCGACACTCAAATGTCCGACGTTCATTTGCCAGACATTTATCCTTCCTTCCTTCCTTCCCGTTGTATCGCATTGAGGATGAAGATGATGATGTCGGGCAAACGTTCCTGTCGGGCAACTGACTGTCGGGATTTCAAACCAGACCCCTCCTTTTACACCCCCATTCTCTCTCTTTCTCTCTCCTTCCTATCTCTCAATTATTTTTTCTCTCATTCACTATTTCTAGTGTTCGGCACTAGTTAACTAGAACTAGTTGCAACTAGTAGTTAACTACTGATCAACTAGTAGTTAACTAGTAGTTTAACTACTTTTAGTTTAAAGTAGTTCAACTACTAGTTTAACTACTTTTTTAACTAACTACTAGTTAAAACTACTTTTAAATTTTATACTACTTCAAAAAAAATTTTATTTAAAATTTAAAAAGATATTTAAAATTTTTATCAAAGGTAGAGTACTCAAATACCATAACCAGAATTAAAGACCATTTTTGCACGAAGTATAAACTTTTTTTGTGATATAGATTAGAAAGATGTATTAGAATTTTGCCAAAAAGTAGGTTATGAAATTAAATAGACTAGTTAACTAGTAGTTAACTACTTTGGGAAATAGTTAAGTACTAGTTGCAACTAGTCCCAGGAAAAAATAGTTAACTACTAGTTGCAACTAGATTTTCCCAGACTAGTTAGTAGTTGGTAGTTAACTATTTTTTGACCAGAGTTGCCGAACACTAACTATTTCTTATTTTCTTTCACTTGTTCTCTCTCTTCTCTACCTCATCATCTTTCTCATTCATTTACTCTCTTCATTAATTTCTCTTGTTTTCTCTATGCTTCTTTTTTATCTTTACCTCCCTTTTTATAATAAGTTATTCAAGATGGTAGGTATTGGATTGAATTTTTAAAAAAATCCTTAGTTTGCTAGTACTTAGTACTAACACAGCCTAAACGTATTGAAGAAAAAACTATGATGAAGGTCATATTTTTTTGACAAAATCACTGAACATACACACTTTAATTGTGTATTTGGTTGGTGAAAAAATCTTATTCAAATAAATATACCAACAATAAATATTTTACCGTTACTAATACATTTTTCCATTTCTACGTACATCGTCTCTAAAAAACATTTCGTTTAGAAGTGTCACGCGTATTCACTGATGCGTTGATAATGAAAGCTATCCTTCCTCCAAACATAATGTTTATCATTAAAACTCGCTGCATAAGCTCATTCCAACATGCGGATGAAACAGAGATAAACAAAGCACGAACGCACACCTTGAAATTTTGTTGGGTAATACGCTTTATGCAATTAGATTGTCGAAACTGATATGTACAAGATGGAATGGGAGTTTTGTTTTTCATTAAAGAGAAGTAAAACACAGAAACCTTATTCTATTATCAAATCATTCGACAAGTAAATGTGACGAATAAAATTCGATAAGTTTATGCAAATATCTTTTTATCTGCATCTTTATTTGCAACTTTTTTATTATGTTGTAAAAAAAAGTAGTTGATATACGCGTATATCTCATCAATAAATGATCCATTAAACATGTATTGCATGTTTTATACATAGTGATGTCAAAACATATACACAACTTTAATTATTTTTTAATTTTAATAACAATAACAGAATAAGTTTTCGGAACTCACATTCGGAATATAGAGAATTAATTCAAACTTTTTGTAACTCAAACTCAACTGTGTGTGTCAAATGTGTGTTTTGTAACTCAAACTGTGTTTTTCTTGCTTCCTTTCACACTTCTTTTGAGTTAAAGAGAAGAGAAACACCGCCCCTGTTCTTTCCGGTTCTGTTAAATCACTGCTTAAAAGCACTCTCACGATTTAACATTTCCTTAAAAGCGTACATATTAAACACTTTTTAAATATTCTTCTCGTAGGAATAAGATCATTTGTATGAAACCTCCCATAACATCTCCCGCACTTAGCATTTTTCTCCTCAATACAGTTTGGTCACCCCCTACTCGGTCAATTTCTTCCCAATTCGGTACAGCAACCACCATCTGAAGCGAGCGATCCGGTGCTGCATCTCAACAATGTCTCAGTAATCAAAGATTTCGCCGATATCTTTTCAATAGATGGAGGAAGTAAAAGTGCGGAGGGTCACTAAACCTAATCGAACCAAGAAAGGAATGCAGCAGGGAGGAAAAAATTGACACCTTTCGGTTTTTTGCACCCTGCGGTGGGCTTTGTTGATCTGATCAGCGGCTAACAACCTTCGTCTCCTCTCTCATTAGAGGCTATTGAAGGTGTTGAGGATAAAAGTTTTCACCTGAGAAACATTTATCTTGATTGATCATCGAAACATGCATAGCGAGCAACGGTTGAATTCGATGTAGTGTTGGTTGCTTTGGAATGTGCAGTGGGATCAAAAATTGAATCGTCAGTTTGAAAAAGAGAGTAAGTTCATAAAAACCAAGTTTTGAGAAAATTGAGAAAAGAAAAAAACTGTATAAGTAATGGAGTTTTCGTTGTATGTATAACCACCAAATTTTTACCGGAAATTCAGGACCTTATTTAAAAAACAGAGTAATCATCAAAACAAATATATAAGTACATTCAAAAATATTTTACAGATGAAAAATTAAATGAACTTGTCCCCTTTCAACGTTATGAAATTTCAACTGAAGAAAAATATCAAAACTACTTAAATTGACATTAACTTATTTTCTGCTTAGTTCACAGCACAAAAGTGTGAAATAGAAAGACTATCTAAGACAAAAAAAACATTCGAAATTATTATGAAACTGACTCATTAAGACAGCAACAATAGAGTAAGTGAATACGAATGGAGTCAAACTCTTACTGGGTAAAAAAAAAAGTTAAAACAGTTTTAAATAAAAAGCAAATTTTATTTTGGTTTAGTTTACGTTTACAGCATAAGGAAAAAGAAAAGAAAGACAAATGAACTTAAATTCCAAATTAAATTAAAAAATACAATGATTTTTCCCTCTTTCCACTCATGTGTAGAGTCAAGGCTTACTAGATACTTATACTAGATATTAGTAGATTACTAGATATGTAGTAAGCCGTGGTAGAGTAAAGATTGGAGAATTTTTTGAGCACAAAAAGTCAATTTGTCATTTTTTAACCTTATTCCCTTTTTCAAACTGGCGATTCACTTTTCTTTGGACATATCTTAATCTTAGAGGTCAGCATAGTATTTTGCTAATTGAAAGAAAGAAACAAATAAGAGATGGTGGTTGATATGCTTATTTTTACAAAATAAAAATAATCAAGACAATGAATATACGTAAGTTTAAGTTAGGATTTGTCGTTTTAAATGATACTGAAGTGAAGGGTTTTAATTATCTTGCCTAAATTAGGTAATTTTTCCCGTTTAACCGTGCTTACATTGAAATTTATTTAGCTTTATTAATTAAAATTCCCAACCAACTAAAAATTTTCTTTGTTTCCAACCTATTAACTCTGAATTTCAGTTCAAAATCGATATATGTGGGGAAAAAGACGGTCTCCAAGATATTTTTGTTTTATGGAACGTAAATTTTTCATTTTTTCATTGATTAGGATTTTTTAAAAGAAAAATGTTCTAATATCTCTCTGAGGACAATCAAAATTTTAGAAAAAAAAAACTCACTAGAGTGCGTTTCCTTTTAACACCAGCTTTTTTTGAAGCCTTGAAATTTATTGTTCATCTTAATGTAACTTTAAAAGGAAACTAATATATAAAAAGGCAAAATGCAAAAAGGGTGAAAATTAACGACTCAGGATAGATTTTATTTTAATTTTCAATGGGGATAGGAAAATCATTTGGCAAAGTTGTTTTGGAGTACGAATCATCCAAACTCCAAACCTTCACTTCATCGAAAACTGCGCTCCAATAATAGTTTCTTTTTCATACCTCAAAGAGTAATATCCTTCATGTCAGCATGAGAAACTATGTGTCTGTGAATAGAGTTTGCACTTTTAAGAGAACCTTTCACACCCTTACCAAGAAGTGTCTGTCCCTTTCTTCAGTCAAAACAAGGAAAAGAAAATTCCATTCACTATACCACAGTGGTTCTCTTCCTCATCTCTAGCATCAACAAAACTATTCAGCTGTCCGCGCAGACAACAAAAACTTACCATTATATCTCAAAACCCAGCCTGTCAATCAACACTTAATATCAACCTTTCAATCAACCAAACACATCACGAATTTTTCTAATGGAAGAAATGACAATAATTCCAACCCTTTCTTTCTCCATAAGCTATTCCCTTCTATCTCAAATCAAAATACAAAATATTCCAAAAGAACGCTTCGTGGAGTTGCGCTGCTGCTGTTATTAACCACTGGTCAGTTCAGAGGCAATAACCTCTTCCTTTGAACATTCGAAAAAAGACGTTCCCAGTCTGTCCCACTGGCCGAGTGGCCGGTCATGAATCGTTTGCTCGCTCTCCTCTCGATCCCCCGGAGGGGAGAGGTAGATGAAAAGACGCCGGCCGAATGAATCGAACGTTTTTTTTTTTACTTGTTTATTCGAGCGGTTGTTTTAATGGAATCGCCAGCCATCTTGTCATTTGAAGATGTGGTTTCGTCTGGATGGAAGGAGGTCCTCTTTTTTTGTGCACTTTCTCGGGCGTTAATGTTTTGTGAGGTTACACGGAAGAAAGCATTGCTAATTGAATCGCAGTTTTTTTTTGTGGTTTGTTGTAATCATGTGTTTTTTTAAAATGAAGTGGCCTTAAGGGTAGGGCCATATCCATTTGCAAACTCATTGTTCAATAAATGAGAATGATTACATTATATTAGTCTTTAAAACTATAAACTCTGTCTTTGTAGTCTCAATCAACCTAATAAAATAGTGCTTGTTGAAATAAGGAAGAACTATTGCTTAAGTCTGTCTGTCTGTCTGGTGTGTGGTTCAATTACGAAATATTTGATATTAGGTAACCAAAATGAAAAGTCTGTGTTAACAAGTTTTCTTTTTAAAACTGAATGAAAACCTAACAGAAATAAAGAAAATTTTAAAACATTTTTTGAAAATACTGTATTTATCCTAATTGGAAAAAGGTTTCACAAATTAAATCCATTGGGAGTAAAGACAATTGTAAAACTATTTCATACCTTTTTTTTACTAGCCAACTGTTGGTTTTAAATTCGTTTAAACCTTTTTGGTTATCCCAATGATTAGAATTTAAAAATTTTTAAAACCAAAGCATGATTAAAGTTTGAAATAGTCACTTATTTACATTTGAATAAAAAATTTCAAGGGTTAGTAAAAAAATTCTTGTAAGCTCTAAAAATTGCAAATTTTTTTTGTAACAGTATACAATGTATACTGTTACAAAAAAAAAATTGCAATTTTTACATATACATACGTATACATAGGTAATTGTAATTATTTTACAGCTATGTGGGATACTAAAAATTGTTAGTTATACTTAATACTTAAATTCTTAAATCATTAAATACCTGCCTAGGGCTGGAAAAACTAATTAAAAAGGGGTTTATAACTGATACCTTTAATTAAGAGAACAATGTGAATAAGAAAAGTAATTATTATTCGGAAAATTCCGATTTATGTAGGCGAGTGCTAAAATAAAGTCGCCTTCTTTTAAATAGTATCATTTATTTCGTCATCATTAGAAAGAGTTGCCAAAGAAAGCTCAAAACATCCAAAATATTCGAAACATTTAATTGCTCAATATAATTAAACAAGTTCGTTAACTGAATTCCATTCTTTCCGAGCCAATTTATCTTCCGGACCTTTCCTTACTGTTCCGAATCCGTTCTTGATTGCCAATAAGGTTAAAGACACCAATTACGTAGGAAACGTGGAGGTGCCCGGGCGCAGATAGTCACAGACACATTTCCTTTTAGAAAGAGATTGATAACATTGTTGCTTTCTTATATTTGTCGAGATTGATGAGTGATAGCAATAAAGTGCCGTGTCTGGCCCTCTTTCGTCGGCTATATTTATACACATAGAGTATAGGCGTATTGCTGTTAATGTGTTAGTTGAACGGATATTTATTAATAGACAATAGTAAAAGAAAGTACTACATTTAATTTTTTGGAGCAATTTACAATACGTCAATACAGAAGAGATACGTATTATCAAAAATCCATGTTTATGGTCAGATATCAAAATATCTTGAATTTGAGAATATTCAGGGCGATATCCGAACATCGATCTCAGATACCCGAATTTAGGGTTTGAACCGCCTTGTGCTTTGTTTTTTTACTGTCCCCTTATTTTATCTAACCTCCACATCCAATTCTGCCACTGATTATGGACATTTAGCTGATTAGGGTGTGAGAATAACCTACTAAATTAAATTGTAATGTATTTATTAAACTATCGGTTATCCATGTGATAACAAGCAGGTGTTAAAGTATTTGAATGGAGTGAGAGAAATTTTTTATAAACAATGTAAATGATAGGATGTTCATTTTGCATAAAGGTGGAATTTTACTACGAGGATCAACGAGTAATAGTATACATGCCAAATTTAACAAGATTTTAAAATATTTAGGGGTGGCGCACTTTTGTCACTTTATAACAGTGTATATCAATGCGATTCTTTAGCGACAACTAATCTTGCACACTATAATCTTGCATATCTGAATTCAGCTATGATATCTCTCTTGAGCTATTATTAAAAATTCCTCCCAATTACATTAACTTATATCGTATATTTTTCTCACAGGTTTGTTTGTAAAAAGAAAATTTGTAATACGAAATTGTATATGGACACATAATGTGATTCACTTGATCTGCAAAAGTATTCTGCTAATAGATTTCATCCTCTCTTCCCCATATATGTCTTCTTATCTTCATCTTTCTCTTATTCCAATAAGGTCCAAGAAAAAAGTTAAGGAAAGGAACAAGTTAGCGTTAAAAACTATTGATTCAATCATTCTAATATTGGCTGCACGAATCAAACTGATGGTTCGAGGAAAAATCTGAATTTGGTTGTACATTAAAGATTTGTCTTTACAACTAAATCAAACATCGGGATCTATTTCTTTGTATCCCACAAGTTAAGTTTAAAAAAAAATATTGAAATTTATGAACTATTTAAGCATTTCATGATTTTAATTCACAGAGGATTTACCTCCCTCCTCCGTATTAAATTCCCAATTCAAATCTTTTTTCATTTATGATAATAAAACTATTCTGAGACCCCAAAAAGTGTCCTCATACAATTCTGTCGATACAAAAATTCTAAAGGTTTTTATGAAACATTTTTTTTAAACGAGCCTGTAATAATGAGACAAGCCTACGACTTTGCGTAACAATTGTCAAGAGGCATTGTTTTAACCTAGGTACCGTTGTGAAGACTGAATCCTAACCAGTCATCCCTCACGGAAAGATTCCTGACCAAATAAGTGTCTGAGCACGGAAGCGCCCACCAGCGACCAAGCGTGAAATAGTAAACAGTCGCTTTTTCGCTTCATCGCTGTTCATTATCATCATCATAATCAAAGTCATTATCACGAAGAGGTTTTCACGTCAATCCTTTCACACAAAGAACTTCCTTTGCTTATGAATGGAGCGGTGGATAGAGTCAAATTTATATTTTTTCCACACGAATAGTTACAGTAATTGCGAATTTTTGAAGTTTATTTTTCTGCAGTTTCAAGGTCTCTCTGAATGAAAATCGAATGAAACGGTTAGGAAGATCTTAATGAAACATCCTGTAGGTATAATTTTTGTGTAATAGGTACGCCATTGGTTATACAAGAGTCTTATAGCAAAGCGTCTTTGATAGAAAAAGCAGAATACGAACACTACTAGTGTTTGTTTTCTGATATGTCTATCAAGGACGCTTTGGTCTTACAAAGAGCTGGATAGTATATCTTGGGACTCAAATTAATCCAAGATACGGTTGTGGTGCACCATCATCTTCAACAAGAATGTTTTTGTTATTATGATAAAAAGAATTATAGGACAAAGGGTTAACCTTCTAGACACATTTATAAAACGCTTGATTCTTCTTCAAATCACAAAACAAGTTTATTTAATTTTTTAATTTTTTTTTTTTCAATTTCTAAATGTTTACGTCATAAATAAGAGTCATGGAGAAAAATAAGTAATCAAAGAACTCGTAGCTAAAATTAATAATTTATCTTAATTTTTCGCAAAATATGTTTCAGGATCGGTAAAAATGTTTTTAAGTATCGATCAGAATAATCGACATGTTGTATTAATTATCTTATCAGCAGAAAGGCATAATATACTAACTTTTAATATAGAATGGATGCTTAAATAAATTGAAAGATGAATTAGACGTGATGTTTGGTGTTACTTACAAAACTATTCATCATGGTATAAAATATTTTCAAGTTGCTTTAAAAACAACACTTTCATCATTATAATATTCCACTGCTTAAAAGCTTTTATTAGTTCATTTGAAAATTTAGAGATTTTCTTAGACTTTTAGACTACATAAGTAGTATAAAAAAATATATCTAAATTTATATGGTGGAGAAGACACAGGGGAGCATGATTAAGACTTTGGGGAGATTTGCTTTGGAAACATCGTTTAGCATTAAAATAATGTATAACATACTAAAAAAATGGAATAACCCCCTTAATAGGTAATAGCTTGTTTTTATATTTTTGCGATTCAATTTTGTTCATAAGTTTAGAAACTATTTTATATAAAATATCATTAAAAAAAAGAAGGCATATTTGTCGACTATGCCCTTCAGTTCGTTTCAAATTGTTTGGAATGGTTTTAAAAGGGCACTGTCAAGGATGCAAACACCCATTTAGCCCAACATTAACCCAGCAAACTTTGATGCAAATTTCTACTGGGAGAGCCATTCTAGGGTACATCGATCCTCTCTTGGGTTCAACTCATTTCGTATTCTGCGAACTTCATGCATTAATTTCTGTGTGTAGTCTTTAGGATACGATGCTTAGTTCAAAGAACCGGTTTTATCCACTCATCTTTTCGGCAATGGAACAATATGAATTAAATGTATGAAACAAATGAAACAATTCAAGGTACATGTAAACAAAAGTTTATTCTTTCAATTCGTGTAAACAAAGTAGGCAAATTCTGTGTGTGAGAGAACGTAGGAAGATATTGTACTATTGCTGAATTTGAATAGATTTCAAACAGAAGGTTCAGAAGTATCGAAATCTTTAAACTGGCCTTCACATAGAATTTTTATTTTCCACTTACAAAAAGAGGGCTAATATTTCAATCATATAAAATATTCTTCTCTTATTACACACCATATTTGTTATTTTGGGAACATCAGTGAAGTTAAGGTTCATTCCATAACTTATTATTTTAATTAATTATTAATTAAAATTAATTACGCAATTATTCATTTTACCATACTTAACTACTCGAAAAAAAACATTACATTTTTCCAACTCTTTAACATCACACACACGTTTCACGTAAATAAAAATGTTTAAACTATGTTTTATGTTTATATTTGACATGTAAAGTTTAGCATATGAATGTACAACGTTAATTATAAACATTACATCAATACTTTTTAAAGTTATTCCTTCAATGTTGAGTTGTTGGGAAATTTAAACCTAATTTAAATAATAATCATCGTAATTCATATGAATGCAAAATGACAGATTATTAATTTTAGATTATGCAGCGTAAAAAGAAAGAAATTGGTTTATTACCATTTCATTTAAATGTTAATTAAATTTCTCTATCTCCACATCAGCGTGCGTTTAATTTTTAACGGATGTTGTGAATTTATAACAAAAACGTTTCAGTTTCATATTTATCTCCCAAAATATTGAAGATCTCGAAAATGTTTGAAGAATTATTTCTCAAAAAGTTCCGTTTCATCTCATAAAGGAAAGGTTTCATCGCCGGCAACCAACCAGTCAATTAACAATTACTGTGTGGTTCAGCGAAGCATGCCGCCAATTGCTCAATAGGTGCCAGGTTTCGTTCTGAATGAGTGACGTAATTCGTTGATTGAAATATAGCTTTTACACACACGGTTTCACTTTCGTTTACAGGTTGATTGTCATTATAGTTTTTCAGTTTATTACATTTTTACAGTTAGATTTTCATTACAGTTTTGTCCTTTTCTTGCTCTTTCGTTGATATCGATGCTGAGATGTTCCGAATTACTATTTCTGCCCAAATGTTTTACATACTTTTCATATTTATTTATTTTTTTTAAGTCAAGATGACTTAAAATGCTAATTTTATAAAGGATAACCACTATACGCATGCACCACTATCAGTTCAGTATATCAATCAAAAGTTTAATGTCTCAACAAATAACAATATTCGAAATAGATTTGAATCTTTATTATTTACTATTTTATATGATTTTCAAAAAAATTAAAGTTTATTGATAGTATAATCTTAATGTACTATTGAAAAATAACCAGCCAAAAATATTAGTATAACCCATATTCTTCACTTTTTATCATTTTAAACATTTTAAGTCAATGTTATCTTCAAAAGTGATTTAGTTCAATTTAATATAGTAAAGATCAGAACATAGATAATAATTCCTAAGCACATAAGAAGATGCTTTGTAACATCCCATATCAAACCAATATTGTCTTAATATAATAAAAAAGTACTATTTTCTACCTTGAAATTCGTAACCGCGATAGATACCGTGATAGAGCTAAAATAATAATATTGAAAGAAAAAAGTATTTAGGGGGGGACAAAAATAGAGCAAATTTGACCGTTTCTTTAAAACTTTTAGAATGGCAAATCAAAACCATCATTCGACTTTAATGTTTCTTGTACACGATTTGAGGTAATAACGAAGCACTTAATAACGATGTTTATGAATAATAAACATTGTCCAAAAATGATCCGAACTTACTCAATACATTCATTATCAACGGTAATTCTATAACGTTATTATCGATCGTGTATATGAAACAGCTATAAAAGATGCTTATCTGAATTTGCCTGACCTACGAATGTTTCCCACTATAAGGATGCATTGAAGGTCAAAAGCTACATTAGGTTATGTAAATAGGGATCACAACCCCTGTTTTAAAGGGTGTGTTTTTGAGAGAAACATTCCTAACGAAAATAATCTTTCTGATATTTTTAAACGGTCCATGGCCCGACCTCTACCTTTTCACCCGTTTATCTCCGTTTCCAATTTTATTTCACTCTACCAAATGAAGGTCTAAGGGCCAATAGGGAAGTTGACTTTTGTGTTTTCATTTTTATATAAAAATTATAAAAACTAAAATTTAATGTTCTCCTAAAAAACAAAAAGTAGAGTATCCCTGAGGAAAAGCCATAATTTTATGGTATTCAGTTATTTCAGTTTCAAATAACTTAAAGTAAAAGATTAGAATGTAAGGTATCTGTGAAACATTAATTATAAATATGGTATTGATCCATTCATTTGGATCATCAATAGTAATTTAATATATAATTTAAATTTTGTCCTTGATACCCTGTACTTATTTAATACCAAAATATGATATCATTAGTTTTTCCTACGTTAAAAAATCATTTAAAATACTGGAAAAAATACCAGTAACAGATATTCTGAACTCACATTAAAATCACTTGGTTGAAGAGTTTAAAGCAATTACTGAGTTTATGATTATTATCTTTTCTTAAATTAATTTAATTATTTTTTTTTTAATTTTTTTATAAAATTTAATGTTTATCATTATCATATTCTACAACAAATTCATTTTCGTCATTATAGTAATATTACAAGTTTAATGGTGAGAAAAATTAATCAACTATTTCTACAAAAAAATATTATAATTTCTATTGATTTCAAAACAAAAGTTTCGTTTTTTAAAAGTGTGCATCAACCTAACACCAAACAATAGGGAAAGGGAATTGCCAACCATCAATCATCCAGCTATTTATAGTTTTTCAAGTGTATAATTTATTGGAATTATTGGAATTACACAAAAATCATGTAATCTAACTAAACTTTATTTTCCGATGATGTTCAAACTACTTTAGAGAAATCTTACCACGTTCAGATTTCAAAAAAGTATTTATTTTAAAATTAAACAAAACAATCAACAATCAAAACCATCCAGTAAAATTAATTAAAACTAACATTTGCATTTTAATTTTAATCAATTATTATTGCATTCTATGTAATGATATTTTACCTAAGCCACCATTGCATAAGCAACCATTGCCTAAGCTCTTTTCCTTCTACCCCGAGGAAGAAGGAATCGTCTCCATGATGAACGATATTTTACAAGATTAAAGGATTTTTTTAAACTTTCAATTAGTATGTTTCAATATTTAAATTATTGATAATAATTAATAAACATCAGATATTAAAATAATATGTATTGTAAACTTCAAAGCCTTTTAAAATTGTAAAAAAAGACTAATCCAACCCTTGGTTTGCAAGCCACAATATATGCAAAGTAATAAGACCCCACGATACGTCTAATCTTTACACTATTTATCGTATTTCATATTTGAACAAATAGATCATTTCATTCGTTTTTCAAATGTAGGAATGGATATGTTTATTTCAAAAAATAAAAATCTGAAGATGTTTTTTAAAAAAAGGTCTGTAGAGAATACATAGACATTTTATGTAATTTTATATTACTATTTCCACTTTTTAATTGATTACCCCGAAATAATCTTCCGTGCAGCCGAAGGAAACCAAAACATTGGACACCCCTGACATGAACCGTTATTACAAAACCTTTCGATATCACAAGTTTGATGGTTCCGGTTCGTCTTCATAGCCCTGGGCATTGATGAGACGTGACTCTAATTCCCTAACCGTCCTTCTTCCTCTATCATTTCACTTTTACTGTCTTCCACCGAGACAAAGGCTTCTGCTTTCTTCTAGTAAACGACTTCTTTTTTTTCTCTCTCTCTCTCTCTCGTTAATCCTATTTCTCCGTGTGGTGTGAGAGACAATGCAATAAAAGCCTTAACAGAGCGTGAACAGCATGTGAGTGTTAGGATCACCTGTTTTATGTGGGTACCATGGTTGGTCTTTTGTTACCGTGGATACGTTTTTTGTTACGGGTGGTATTTATTCTGGTTGGAATCGGTTGTGAGTTTATTTTAGTAAAGATTGGACTCTTACTTTGACGGATATGTTGAGTATAGAGCATTTTCAATCACATGACTCGGACCTAACAACGGCCATAGCAACAGAAGGTTACAGTTTTTTGCCTTACAGAAGGTTAACAGTTACAGAAAATGACTGGCCGTGGAATTCTTCTATTGGAGTATTTGCAATCACGAGACCCTATACCTAAAAACCGCCTTAGCAACAGTTAAAAGAAAATAGCTGGTCGTGAAGTCACCTGAACACACTCTATACAATCAGTATGCAGGAGGACAAAGTTTAAAAGAAATCACTGTGTAGCAATTAAAAACCGTAAACAGTGTAAAAATTTTTTAAGTTAATTAATAATACTAATTTATGTTTATATTTACACTCTTAAACAACGGTTCCACCAGTAGTGTAGACAGAAAGAGAGTATAGGCAGTTTCTGCCATTCTTTTAATTTCTTTTCACAAATAATATGTAGGGGAGAATAACAAATTTAAAAAACCTCTTTTAATGTCCCAAGGTGCCCCACTAGTGGCCCACCTTGGGACACTTCCAATAATAACATAAAAACTTATGTTATTTTGAAAAATATAAAAACAACACATTAAATTATGATAAAACTATGCTTAAGAACCTTAAATTAGAAATCAATAATATTTTATATTCAAATTTTTTTTTGTTTGTTTCCTTCCAGAAACTTTTTTGCACCAATTTCTAAATTATAATCCTCTAAATTCTTAAATTATTTAATTTTATAATAAAAAACAATTGTGTTTTATTCTTGAAAATTTTGGGGTATCTTTTAACATGTCCCAAGGTGCCCCACACCTGAGTGTCCCAAGGTGCCCCACCTTGAAACTTTGGGTATTAATCTTAATTACTCTTTTGGGTTTAGCAATAAATTTTCGTTTTCTTTTCTAAAATATCAATGGATACAAGTACTTTAGTCTAATCATAATTATAATAACATAAATATATTTATTTTACTTCAAAAAGGCTTTTCAAACTACAAGTGAATCTTACTTCAGACCACGAAAAACAAGAAAAGTGAAGTAAATAATTTTGTAGACGCACCAAATATTCCAAAACACGTTGAGGAGTAGATTTTAGTCTAATTTATTAGTACCTAGAAGCACGAGTTTATAACTATAAAATTGCGTCCGAAAATTCGAGTGTCCCAAGGTGGGCCATGTCCCAAGGTACCCCACTCTCCCCTACCTATAAAATTAATTTTTTCTTGAACAGTTATCCTCACTTGTCACTGTTTTTCTTCCCATGTCGTTCAGTTAATTAATTGGTAAATTCTGAAAGTTAAGAAAGTAAAATTACAGTAACGCATGATGACGTTACAACATAAGAAAAACAAGGTTATTAGTTTGGACATAATAATTAATTTCAAATGATGCAAATTACTTTTCTCTATTTGATGAATAATATATTTTTAAAAGGTTGAAAAGGGAAAATGTTCGGCCCATTTAATATATTTAAAGTATTAACTATACCTTTGATATTATTTGAGTTCTATATAATTTGTGTTCTTTATCTAGGTGATTGGTTTTAAGAAAGTCAAACAAAACAATTGCTTGTATTTATGACGCTTGTAAGGTTTAAATCCTTTCAGTAGTTAAAAATTGAATAACCTTCTTTCATCTAGTAATGTTTTAAAGATTACATTTATGTCATTTACATAACCGCAAGACATAACAAGAAATAATTTAGAAAAATTACACGTTTACTTCAAGCAATTTCAATTATTAAATCCGTTCAACCTAATTCTAAATTGTTTAATTCTTTTCTAAAAGTGGTATCATTTCCACAACTAGTAGTTTCTAAACCTGTTATTAATTTGTACGATAATTCGATAAGAACGCAACATGTTATAAAAGACATTCAAAAAATGTTTAATATTTTTTCTCGATTTAAATGTCTACCCTAAAGACATGCATAAGTTTGGTATTTTTCTCATTTCTTCATTCTACTACCTCTATGATTTCTACTACATAATTTTATCTTGAGCTTCGACTTCACGAGTTGACGCCTTTCCGTGATTTATATAAAGCATTATATGGAGCATAAAACGTCTTCTGTTCACTCGATTGTGTTTATTGCCCTGCTTTACTTCTATTGTTATTTTCACCGCCAGTGATTGATTTAGTAGTACCTCTTTTTTGAAGGATTTGGTCGAGCAACTTTGGTCATCTCTTCTGTCATCTTCCTAATTGTTTTTGTCTCGGACTTGGTTCGACTTATTGAGTGTGATGAGTTTCCCAGAAGTTTTGAGGGTTTTTTTTTTCAAGGTCGTTTTTATCTAGCTGACTAGAACAATATTGAACAATGGACTCTAACCGTCTGACGTCACACGGAACCAACACGTGACCTACTGAGCTTGCGATTGGTTACCACAGATACTACACTAGTAGATCTACTAGTGTAGTATCTGTGGTAACCAATTGCAAGCTCAGTTGTAGGTCACGTGTTGGTTCCGTGAAGTCTCGAACCAGATAGGCGGTTAGAGTCCATTGTGTAGTAGTTTTAAAAGAATGAAATTTATAAAAACAAGTGTTATTAAAAAATAATGTTAAATAAAGAATCTCGCTTTTTAAGACTTATTGAAATTCAACTTTATAAACATGGTTTTAGCAATTAAAGCTTGATTCAGATATGGTATAAGTATTTCCTTATAAACTAATACAATTATTTAGCCTAAGAAAATAGTCTTGTTTCTGGCTGTATTAAGAAACCTCAATATTTATTTCATCAAGAAAATCATAGAATTAAAATCTATACCAAGATAGATTTCGTTTTAGAATTATATAAGACCATTTAGAAACTCAACCTTATATTTTTTAAAAGACTATCTTATAATTTTATTATAAACTAAGACCTTTTCTTTGATTTTAAACTAATCGTGTTACGTAAAATTTATTAAAATTAACTCACATGGATACGTAAAAACGATAAAAATAAATTTTCAAATTGTAAAAAAATAATAAATAAGTTAGGTAGCAATTATTGCTAAATTATTACAGGCAGTATCGCGAATTAATGTTTGCCATAAGTGATTGCTTCTATAAAGAAGGATTTTTTCATAACAAGGCTGTTTTCTTTTGGTAATTAGGTTTGATCCCTTGCTTTATGATAAAAATTTATTTTGATAAAATTTTATCACAAAAAAAATTGAAATTTCTAGTTAAAATTGGTAAATTCAAGCTTTTAAGCTAGTGAGATAACGAACACACCTGTCCAGTTCTAAAATTTAATTATCCAGTTTAAAACTACAAAATTAATTTTTTTAAAAGTGCAATTTTTCAGAATTAAAAGATTTTGCTGCCAAAAATATCCTTCTAGTACAACGTCAGAAGAAATCTTCTCTGGTGCAAAGAAAAGGAGAATAAAAAGTATTTTTTTCCATTTTTTTTTCTTTTCCTTCCATTAAGATATACTTAATTTATAAATTTTTTTAAAAGCTTTGGAGTAAAAGATATAAAACTTGATGAAATTCTCCACATTTCAAAATAAAAACACTTTACTAGTTAGAATTTGCCAAGTATAAAACAGGTGTCATAACTTATAATGAAATTGATTGATATTTGTTTTCAATCAATAAACTATTTAATTCACCTCATGTTCAATCATTTCAATCGACAAATTATTACATCATGCTACAATAATACTTTTCAATTGGGCATTAACACCAATGGTTTGTAGTATTTTATATGCGGGACGGAATAAACAATAACAAATGGGGGCTTTAATTGTGGGTCAGTTAAGAGAGAGTTAGTGATACAGGACATGAAATTAAGGATTGAAAAGTTCTAAACTCGGTCTGTTGAATGTGAATGCAATTATGGAAAGCCATGTTAAATACAATTATTTATCCCGTTTCAATATATCACGGTGCGTAAAAAATTTGATGTTTATCGTTCAAATCTCCTATACTGAAGTGACGATGGAATTCTACAATCCTCTTCCAAAGCCGTTAAAAGCCACATCGAGGACCAAAACCGTATTTAGCTCGTAATTGTCGGTATCAGTCCGAGGAGGCATTTCAGTTTTCCAAGCTGGTTTATTGGTCTAGTTACCTGCTTTTGACCCTGTCTTTGAGGAAAGAATTTTTAATGCCGGGCTAAAATCTGCTGCCAACTAGTTAATTAGCCTCCCTTAAATGGCGGCGCTTCAGGCGCAGGCAATCAGACTCATAAATGTGCCTCTGTTAATTTGCGTTGAACGAACTCTAGATTATGCAGATTAAAATCTACGATACACCATTACTGTGTCATTCTTTCTCTCTTCATTTTTATCAAATTAGTGTTTTAATATATTAATCTTTGTCTTAAATTTCTCTGAGATATATTTCCTTACCAATTTAGTTAATTACGGTTTTCTTTTATTAGTAACGTTAGTTTCCTCATGTTATTTTTAACAGATCGGTACTTTCAATATTTTAGATTATGTATGCAAAACAATTTTTAATAATTACTACTTTACTTTTTAAGAAAGGTAATTAAGGGATAACAAATCGGTGATTTCATAGTAATTACAAGATAAATGCTTTTCAACTCCATAATCAATAATCAGTATGTTATTAGTAGGTTAAATTCGTACAATTTCGTTTCATTTTGCCATTGTTTTTATGTTTTAAAAGGCAACAAAAATGCTTTTCAATCTTTTTTTCAGCTTTCTAACACTTTTACTTAAGCAGAAACATTTGTCATTAAATAAATATAATTTTTTTAAAAAATTCAGTTACATTTATTTTGACACTAGGATTCTAAACACGGTAAGATATTTTAACAACACTTAAAAAATATTTCTTAATTACTATTAAAAGCTTTTTTTGTAAAAAAAGTAGGTGGTACTCAAGCTTAATTCCCCTTATAAAATGTATTTGACCTAAATCTTAGAAATATTAAAATAAGATCCCATCCAAATAAAGAGTATTTACGAACTTTATGTTAGATCCTGTGCAACTTTGTGTTTGAAAAAACATTTCAATCAATTCAATCAATTTATTAACAAACACAAAAACAAATTACAAAATTTAAAGAAGAATCGCAATAGTTTACACATAATTAAAAAAAGAAAAAAAGACAATTGTAAATACATCCCAAAGGAGCCACAGCTCGTCCATGAGTTCACAGATTTCCAGGTTTTATGAGTTTTTAACTTAAAACAAAACAAAAGAAAAAAAATATATTTATATATACATATATATACACACATATACAAAAGCAAGATAAAAAAAAGAAAAAAAAGAAAAGGGGGGGACTTGGCTGTATTTCTGAGACATTTGTAAACAAATTTATAATTATACTTAAAGAAGTATAAAAATAGGATTTCTTATATAAACCCAGTATAAAATTAAATAAGTTTCCCATAGTAATCACATCTGTATAGCTGTTGAAAGTTTATTGATAGTGTTTATAAATACCTCATGAAAATTAGCTACTGAAAATTACATGGAAAGAAAAATATTCTACGTTTCAAATTAACCACATCTTTTATTGCTGTTGAAAGTTAATTGAATATAGTATTTATAAATACCTCATGAAAATTAGCTACAGAAGACAGAAAATTACATGGAAGAAAGAAAGATTCTAAATAAAATAAAATCAACCAGTGAAAAAGAAAATCAAGATTGACCCATGTTGAAATGTTGTTTTAAAATGCATCAAAAATAACTTTCGTCTTCGTTTTTTCAACTCTCAGAAAATATAAGTATGTGCCCCACATAAATAGAGGTTAATGTCAACCGAAATTATTTAGAGAAGAAAGGAGATCACACATTATCCATTTGAATCTATAGGAGATGCTAATCATTCTACCTCATTGACCTTATCTGAATGATATTCAATCTCAATGCATTTTATTTATTTTCAAGGGGATTCGGCAAGGGGATTCGGCCCACTAGTTTTACTCATAATTTTAAGGAGTGGATATTTTGGGGTATAAATTTCTTGTTCTTTATGGAAACTCTTCAAGACATGTTAAATAAATCCGGGCATTATTAATATAATGCCGCGTATTTCGGGAAAAGTGATAAATAATCATTGATAAATGCCTTTGAATTTATCACATTGCTGCCCTCACTTCGAGCATTATTAATAATGCTCGGTTTATCACTTTGCCCGTAACATATATACTATAGTACTCTGTGCATGCAGGAAAGGTTCTACTTGACTATATGTAGCAAAGTTCTTCCTAACGCAACCACTGAACTTTTTAAAACGTTTAATTAATTATACGTTTTCAAATTAAATGAAAAAAAAAAGCGTTGCTGTAGTTCGTAATCGTTTTAAGTAATGGTTATTGTTCATTAGAATTCGTTCATATTTGATGTCTCAAATACATAATTCAACCACAGGATATTTTAAGAACATTTAATGTATTTTCAAAGTCATCTGTAGCAAATAATGCATCATACTGTATCAACTCTCAAGATCACGTTTTCTACTAGAAATATCATTCATTTTGATGATGATGATGATGATAAAAAAAAAATTCATACCTTGTAAAAAAAAAAATATAAAAATATAACTGTGTCAGTTGAATCATAAAAATTGTTCATCTAGTGTTAGTGTACAGGATTTCAACTGATACGTTTCAATTAAAGCCCTCCAGGACTCCCATCCTGGGCTTTAGTTTCAATGAACTAAAACATGTCTTAGATTACTAAACATTTAATACAAAAATTTTATTATCACATCAACAACTTTCACTTACAACTTTCAATCTCTATAGAGCAAACTGTTAGTTTTTTAACCGACAAATTTTCATTGCGCTTGGAGAACATCCTTTTAATGTTATAGTTTCTTTATTAGAAGGATAAAAGCTTTCAGTCATTTTTTTTTCTTGAGAGTTTCTTTAAAAAGTCATTCCTGTCAGTATTAATGTAATTATCCTTCATCAGTTAGAACTCACTCCATGAATCACCTCTTATAGATTAGAAATAGGCTGACAACGAATAAGGGGATCTATCCATCGAACCACCTGCAAAATCATGGGTTGATGACTCCCCCTGAGGGCTCATCGCAGCAGGTGACCCCCTTTCTATAAGTGGACCACGGGACAGGTTTACCCACACAAAAGTGAAAATGCCCAATGTCTAGGTTGGGAAGAGAGGTCAGAGGTTATCATAGCCTTTGTTGTGGTAAATACTCATGAGAACCTGTATATTTAGGCTCATTAAAAATCTTCACATTTCCTCCATAACGAAGTTATTTAAATCCTCTATTTAGGATAAAAATGTGAAAAGTTTTACATTATAGTAAAAGGGGATGAACATCTGTAATAAATTACTTGTCACAGTCTTACAGCCACATACATAAACAGGGTTCATACAAAAAATTTTAAATAAAAATCAAGGATTTAAAAAAGTTTTCAAGGAGTGTTAACAAAATTTTTAAGAAGTCTGAAAAATTACAATATTAAAAATCCCCTTAAGTATAATAATTAGATCAAGACTAAAAATCGTAACACATTAGCATTTAATCTAAAAAGGGATATTAAAACCAATAAGTGGAATGTAATTCTGTTTAAAAAATCTGCTAAGCAAATACTTCAAAATCTGGAGTTTTTAATTCTTAAAGTCCTAGATATATTTTAAATTCATTACAATAGCTAATTGTACAAAGTTTTGGTTCGGATCAATTTGAGGCGAATCTGATTTTATCCTGTAGCTTCGAGAAATTTTCTTTCTACGAGTTCAAGGAGTTTTTAAAGTGTAATATACTACTCAAAATCAAGGAGTTTCCATAGTGCTTGAAAATGAAAGTTTTTTTTTCAAGGAGTTCTTAAGGCGTTTTCAAAGAGCGTGGGAACCCTGTTGGATTTATTAGAAAGAAAAATCATCATGAAATAAATACGACAAATTAAAATGGCTAAATAAATTTCTTCAACATGGTATCCGTGAAAAATACTTCAAGCTTGTCCAGAGTTTTTGACTGCCTATATTATAATAATTCTCAAAAGACTCAAATATGCCTCCACTCCACAGTTAAATTGTTTTATTCGTTTTTCTGTCAAGATTCACAACATATAGAAGAATTTATATCCGCATTTGAAACAAAAAACGCACTTGGACCCTAATTCTGTTGTTTCTGTGTAAATCTTTGTAAATAAAAGTAGGTGTTACTGCATGGACTGCTTTTACAGAACAAGCAACATAAGTTTATATTTGTAAATGCTTTACGTAGTTAAGATATTACCCATAACCATTGGGATTTATGAAAAATAAAAAAAAACTACTCTTATAATAGAGAGAAAACATGGCATGCTTCACAAGAAAATGCATGTATGGTCATTGGCCACCGTAATTGCATGTATTTGTAATTTGTATATTAATATTCAATTGTCTCAATGAGTGAGTAAAGTGACACTGTGTCCCATGCTTTATCATTTTAAAAAGTTGAATCGAAACCCCCTATTGGCCTCCCTAAAACCCCCTTTTGGTTATATCTTTTCTCTAGAGTGAATATATTTAACTTCTTTAAGCGCTCATCATTATTTTAAACTGAAAATACCCTTGATCATTTTAGTAGCCCTATGCCGAACCCCTTCAATTAAATCAATGTCTTTTTTTTTTCAAATTTGGAGACCAGAATTGAACCGCATATTCTAGATGAGGTCTCACCAAACCTCTGTAAGTGGCTAGATAATATTCCCTGTAAGTGTTTAGTATACCCTGCTGGTTCCTAACCGAACATTTTTTACCTATTCATCTGGTCCTCCGGTCAAAAGGTTCTAGAACTCTGCATTCTAACAAGAATAAATAATCCTCGGGGTAATTCCCACAGTTCGTCCACTTCGCCCTCAGCTGCTCCCATAAAAAAAGAAAACGTTTCAGCAGATGCAATAATGCTCGGCCATTAATTCAAAACCGCCTTTCGATTTCCTGATTCAATACGGAAGCCGACGAGGAAGCTCATGCTTTTCAATTAAACACCCAAAGGGTCATTTGTTTACTTCTCGTGTGAGATTGAGTGCCTGATATTACGCCTCCGTACAACCCGGCGGTAATGAATAGCCCAGTTTCATGCTAAGTGGAACCCGAGTGTGACAATGGTAATTGCTGGGTTCATTACACATTCTGCAAACAATCCAAGACGTATATTATATGGGCATTGACGTACTGGATTGGTTTATTTGATTGAACTCGTTACGCAAATAATCCAATACGCAAACACGTGTTTGAGTATATATTTTGAGCTGGGGAGGATCCAGGGTTCAATACTGAGGGCAGGGATTTCGCTCTATGGTTAATTTTTTTTACGAACGAATTTTATGGTGAACGTAATAAATACTTGAAGAATAAAAATACATAAATTTGTTGACGTGTAACAAAGATTTTTAAGAAATATTTAGTGTTGAGATTGTTCTTTGAGTAGTTTCTATCCAATTTGTTATTTTAGAATTTTGCTAAAGCTTTTTCTTCATGTTGGCTTTTTGCTGAAGGAATTCTTTCCCCAGCTTAAACCCTGCCTGGGGGAGAACATATTGATACTAAAATAGTACATATTTCTCGAAGAAGTTGGAAAAAAGTGATGTAGGGTCCCTAGTAGCCACATGATATTTTTTTATTGTTTTTATATCAACCGATATTACATCGTTATAATTCAGTGCAACATCGATTAATATTATAAACTATTTAGCATAATGAGATTTTTAGCTCTAATATGAAAGGATTTAATAGATTTATTTAAAGAACTGATTTTATCCAGTGCATATTTAACCTTTAAATATGAAGAGCTTGTTCATAATGACCTAATGGTCAATGGTTTGACATTTGTTTAGTAAAAGAATATTTAACCTTTTGTGGACACACTCTACAAATGATGATTTTCGTTACAAACCTCATTATTTTAAAAATATTTTATTTTTAGTTTCAAGAAAGAATTTTTATTTGCTTTCAGAAAATAATTAGAGCAAACCTAATCAAAGGGATAAAGTTCACTATTAGTCAAGTTGTAAAAAATTTATCTTTAAACAAATCTATTTTCCTCGAGAATTTGATTTAACCTGAAAAATCCATTAAAATACTATTTTCTTATTTAGTTCAAATTACTTTTTACATAACATGAGTATTAATAGACATTTTTACTGTAGTAGTACATACTTAGCATCCTTTTAATGATTTTTTACTAACACGAAAGCTCATTATTTTTTTTTTAAATGTTCTTTGATATTTTTATTTTTCGGGCAATTTGATATCAATGGCATTTCATTTTCTTTTACTTATAATGTTTAT
Source organism: Tetragnatha montana (assembly GCA_963680715.1). Taxonomy (NCBI): domain Eukaryota; kingdom Metazoa; phylum Arthropoda; class Arachnida; order Araneae; family Tetragnathidae; genus Tetragnatha; species Tetragnatha montana. The sequence continues at coordinate 31,727,340 of OY796682.1, read as the reverse complement.
TATCCTTCTTTTTTTATTTTCTTTTTATTTCTAAAATCAAACTGGCTTGAAATGACTTAAAGTTATAAGGAAAACTCATTATAAAAATGTTCTTCCTTCACTATCTCCATTAAAATAGTCACTTTATAGAAGTCGTTCGGGGTAACATACTACGCATGGTTCAGGTGAGCTATAAGATTTATAAAATGCGAACTTGCACGAAAAAAAAATCTGCAAACTCTTCCTCAAGAGCAAAATACGGAAGCTTACAACACGAGGAAGCGCCATGTCTTTTAATTTAACACTCGAAAGATTATTCGACTACTTTTCTTGTGATCTTGTAAACGGTAATGTGCATCTATTTAACCAAAGGAAATGACTAACCTTATAGTGGCGGTGATTCAAAGGGACAAAAAAGACAACTTCAAAGAAACTTAAAAAGAAGAGGAAAACTCCATTATTTTGGACCAAAATTACAACCTCCGTTACAGAAAGGCAATCCCCATTATTGAAAGGAATTTTTAGTTTAATACAGATACAATTATAGGTTTTAATACTCAAGAATAAAAAGGAATTAAAACTTTGCTATATTTTGTGCTCATTTAATTTAATCGCGTAAAAAATTGAAGAAAATTTTAAAACTTTAACACAATTTATTTTGTGGCTTATCTTATGCTTTGAGATAATGTATATAATGTATGTAATGTATGTAAGCAAAAGAAAAGTAAACAATTATAAAACATTATCTAATATTTTATGTTTGAAATAGACATATTTATTTTTTTTTAAATATTTGTATTGTATATTTATTCATATTTATTTCATCTTTTAACTGTATTCCTTCATTAATAACTGATACTGATTCATAAATAATAAATGGTAAATTTTATTCATAATAAATGTTTAAATATATTACTTATTAGTATTTATCTTCTTATTTCTTTTCTTTTTTTCAGGAAGCAGGGCCCCTACTTTATATCGTGAACAATCGAGGGGAGGGGAATTCACTTGCTGACTAAGAGGAAAGGAGATATGAGTGATACTTACGTAAGACATTATAAATAAACACTCCAACCCAAAAATATCTTAACTTGCATAATAATTAATTAATTTAAATTGTTCAATTTAAAAATTAGTTACAAAGTTAAATACATAATTTTTTATTAAAGCCAAGTTGGTTTTAAATAAAAAAAATTAACTTCAAAAATTTTAAAATTACTTCATTACTGAAAGTTTTGTACAAAATAAAATGACGAGTAGTCGAGCTGCTTGTTTTGCTGACAAGAAGAAGCGAGTTTAAAAATCACGTAATATTTGAAGAGCCACACTCACTATTATTTCTTAAACAAGAAATTATCTTCTTTTCATATTTTTTCGTAATATACTTTATCTTTATCACAATAAATATCTTTAACATTAGAGAAAGGCTTTATAATAAATTAAGGATTATAATAATTTTGTTTCAATGGTAACTTATCAAATCCCGAGGTTTTCCAAATCAATATTTTGTAAACACTTCTATTATCTTGCTCCTAAATTATACAACAGTCTACCTTTAAATCTTATTATTAGTATTAAAAAGTATATACCGTTTTTAAAAGAAATTTATTTAAATTATTAAATAATATCGATGACCTGGATTTATATTTTCCCCTTCATTGATGCATATTTATTTTATGTTATCCAGCTTTCAGCCAATATATAATTTATATAGTATTATAAAATTGAAAATAGTTGCATTTTTCCCATCTTTTTTTTTTAATTCTGTACTTTTTTACTTTGTGTTTAACTTTAAGCATATTTATTCTCCTTCGCCTGAACGGGACATTCTGTTGTCCCCCTTGGCAATTAATATACTGTTTTTCTTTGGTTATTGTAACTTTTGTTTTGATGTTTATAAATAGAAATATGTTTGAAATTTTTCACGTTGCATGGAATTGTTACACCCATGGAATCCATTTGTCCTCAGCAAAATCTCTCCATAAGACATTTTTCGGTACTTGTATGTCAACCATTGAGAATTGTTATCTTAGGCCGATAAGGTGACCCACCTTTGGTAAGAGCACCACTTTCGGCAGGTCAGCAGAAACCGAACCATTCCAAAAACGCTTTCGCAAAACTTTTCTTTCCCACCCCGATCTATTGTTCGACAGGTGGATACATTCTTTCGAATCGCACCGAAGAATCTTTGCTTAAAAAGATCAACCCCGCATTCTTTTATTTTGAAATCGGATCAAGACTCATAATGGGATATCGTGGGATGCATTGTTTTAGGCTTGCATTGCAGAGAGGGTAAGTGCCTACTGTTCAGGGTGAGAGATACCACCGCGATGATACCTATTGCGTGAACATACCGGTAAAGCAACACAGACTAATGTGGGCAAGGATCAGGCGGGAGATTAAGTAGTATTTCATGAAATTTCCATGTCAGCTTTTTGAGTCGCAATAATAATGAGGAAGTTTAGGACGCAAAGAACATGGAAAAACGGATACCTAGGGGACTAGATGAGCAACTCTGCTTGTTAATAGTTAGATGTTTTGCTGTCTCAACTCACCTCTTTTTCTATTTCTTATAAACTTTTATATTTTGATAAAAAAAAAAGTTTCCAATATCTACTAGTAATATTAATTTCATGCAAATTAGCTTTTGTTGTGCAAGTTCGATAATACGAAGTTTTAGATATTAATTAAAAAATAATGATAAGAGTCACTCCATCTTTTTCTTTTCTTACAAACTATTATTTTCTTATACTAAAACCTAAACGGTTTCATGTACACATCAAAAACTAGATCAGAGACTTTTATAAATACAAATTTTAAAACTTTGCAATGAATTCTACAAATGAATTTCATTATTTAATACATAGTATTAGTTACCTACTTATTGTATTACTTACTTGAAAACTTCATAGTTTCAAAACAAAACTTCTTTTGTGGTTGGTTTATAATTTTTAAACTACCATTTAAGGATATAGACTTAATTTACAAGTTAAATATTCAGAAAAGAAATTTATAAAATCGGATATTATTATAAAACTTTTAAAAGCCACCATAACATCCACTTAAATATTTTTCCAATAATTGAAGTATCGATGTTGTTAAATAGCAGCATTCAATAAGGAAAATAACTGCCCAAATCTATAACTCTACGAAAAATGATTTTAGTAAAAATTTTTATGAAAAACTTATTTGATCATTCAACACATCGTTTAAGCTAAAAGTATTCCCATTGTTCAGAAATAAATATCTTCTAAGAGGCTCTCATGAAAAAAAAACATTCGGATTGCGGACAAAGGGATTAAGAACCCATTCTAGAGCACGCATACAATGTTCGTAAGAATATTTCGACACAACTTCACTTTGCATGAGTGTGGGTGGTTTGAAGTTTTCAAAAGTCAAATGACAATAGTGAAGCACTTTCTCTTGGGAAATGAACTTTCGCTTTATGTCAATATCCAAACTTACAGAGGTCTGTTGGGTTTTACGTATCAATTTTAGTTGTTGTGATTCTTCTATGGTTTCCCTTAATCTTAAAACAAAGGTTAAATAAAGTCCCTTAAATGTTAACTTGAATTGGTTTTTCTTAATTTAATTCCCAATCCTATTTTTCGTTAACTGAAAACAAACTAATTTCATTTGCTAAATACTTTAGCGCCTATCGTATATTTTCTAGTGTAAAACCGTACATTTTTAATTGATTAAGGTTTGAAAAGTATCGTGCAATAACTATCCAACCTTTATAATATATTAATTGATAGAAAACAAAATTGAAACTTTGAAGTACAGGCTAAATAGTTAATTACGATTTTAAACTGTAAAGTATTACGGAAAACTTCCGAATATTCTCAAATCATTAACAAGAATAATCAGCTGTTTCATTATGGTGAAAGTAACATTAATTTTCGGTTCTTTTCTGTTTTTCTGAAAGAACAATAGGCTATTTTTCACAGATGTTGGTGCTCGTAAAGTATGGTGGGAATGACTTTCATTTTCAAGATCGGGAAGCGTTCATTCCCAAGCTCTTTCCACAAATCCATGTTAGTAGATGTCATTTTTCGCTTCACTAGATACTATAGGTGAAAGTGGAGAAGATTCTTGTTCTATTATCACTTTATTGCTGTCCAACCACCTTAAATTGCCAGGGAATTTTTTTCCACATTGAATGAACTTTTTGAATTACTTTAGCTAATTGAGCTTGAATAAGATAAAAATAGAAAGAAGAATCATGCTTCAAGTTTTGTTCGATAGGTTTTAGGAAGTACTTAATTAAATGAAAATTGCCCAATTTCAGAGACGATAAAAAGAGATTCTAGTGCTCCCTGATTACAATTCATAATTTATGTAAGCTATTAAAATGCATGTGCGAGTATGGTTTGGGCGTCAATGAAACAAAGCAAAGCAAAACATGAAAATTCAAAAAAGAAATGTTGTTTTATTTTAAAATTTAGTTCAGTAGTATAAAACCTTATTTAACGGCCAACCAGCACCCAGCAGTTGCAGAAAATAAATTCCTTAAACCTAAAACATGTTGAGGTAATATCTGTAATCTGATGTATAACGTCAAAATGAAATACGCTTCTCTGATATACAATCGCCATAAAGTAAAAACACATAAGTATGTACTATTTGATCTCTTTGCATACTTATATTAGTATTTATTAGTTTCTATCAACTTTTTTCTATCTATAGTGTGAAGTTTTCAATCTTAAATTTATTAAAGAAATTAATTTTGCTTTACTTTCAAGACTGCTTTTAAACTGTTTATTATGTACCCATATTCCGTTCTCTTAAGATAACTAGATAAGTAATAAATAACTTTAATTTCAAATTGATAACCCACACGGAACTCAAACTCAACTATTTTAGGTCTTTCGTAAACATGTAGAAAATGTTCTGGTAAACACACCCCACAAAAAGCATGTAGGTAATCTGCTCGAATAAGGAAAAAAATCTCAAATTCTTCTCTTAAGAGTTTTCGACACAAAAATTGCACTGAGTTATGAAATATGCCGCATTACTTCAAAATCCGTGTGGAAGTTAATTTCGAACGTAATACCCCCCTGTCACGTATTAATCGTGTATCACCTGGTTTTGATATCAATTCCAAGTCTTCCTCCTTGCCTTCTATTTTCCATCCTTTAGAAAAAATTCCTTGTATCACGCAATACCCTTTACCCTGAGGTGTGATGCGTTACAGGTGCGTCTTGAATTAAAAATACAGCAATTTTCAGTTTCTGAAGCTTTACGTTTTGTCCCTTCATCCCATCCCAATTTCGTGGTGCTATACGTCATTCCAGCCATCCGTGGGTCAAGTGACCTTTGACATCAATCCAGACGAAAGCCGAAGAAATGTACGACTTTCCCTGGAGTGTTGTGTTGCAACTAATTCGGTGATTAAAACTCATTTTCTTTCGTGGCGGGTTATCGAGGGAGTACGAATTCTAATAACTTCCTTTGTCATTACGGCTCGATTTTTACTTTCCCCATTGTTGCTAATTGATAGATGCGTCTAAGTGGGTGAAATTTGACGTTGCGGCGGCGGCGTTCCGTTATTAGGGTGAGATGGATTTTCGTGTTTCACTCTTGACCTTTTGACTTTTATTTCTCCAATTACGGGAAGGAAAGTGTTCCATGTGTTATAAAAATGTTTTCGAGGTTGTTCTTCGTTTATGATTCATTGGATACTTACGTTGCCTTGAGAGGTAAAGGGAAAGAAGGGTCTTTATGGAAACACCTGGATAAGGTGCAGTTGCGGCATAAACATTTCTTGGAATTTTTATGGCTTGAGTTGAAGAGAGGTATTACATCATGGGCGTCATTTAGGGGGGGCAGGGGGGGGCAATTGCCCCCCCCAAGGTTTCCACTCTTAAGTGAAAAATTGCTGAGAGTCCCTGGAAAACTTCCACAAGGTGCAACAGATTTAACTCAAAACATCCCAAAAGCAGTTAAAGCACTACTTTTGAGGGTCTAATTTCAAAATTTTCTGGGGGAGAACCCCCAATCCCCCTCCTGACCTTTGATGTCTTTTATACAATTTGTCTCCCTTGAAAATTCTGCCGCTTACAAGAAGCAGTTCCTTCTTTGGGAACCAAAGAGTTTGAAGCCCCTAGGAGTCTGGTTTAATGGGGAATTTTCAAAAATTTTTACTGGGGGAGGATCTCCGCCCCCCCTTGAAAATTTTACGTTTATTTATAACTTTTTTCCCCTAGAAAATTCTATGCTTTACAAGGAACTCTTTTTGAATGTAACCCAAAGGACCTCAAAATGAGCTGAAACACTACTTTAAAGAGGCAAATTTCAAAAAATTTTCTGGGGGAGGACCCCCAGACCCCCCTTGAAAATTTTTAAATATATATTATGTTGTACAGTATATTTTCCTTGAAAATTCTGCCACTCACAACAAGCAGTTCCCTCTGGGTGCTCCCCAACGAGGTTGCAAGAGAGGTAAAACCCTAGTTTAAAGGGAAATTTTCAAAAAAAATTCTGAGGGAGGACTTCCGGCTCCCCTTGAAACTTTGACGTTTATTTGTAACTCTTTTCGCTAGAAATTATGTGGTTTACAAGGGGCTGTTCTCTTCGGATGTAACTTAAATGTTGTAAAAATGAAGCAAAATTTAAAAATTTTTCTGGGGGTGACCCCCAGACCCCCCATTTTTTCTTAGAACTTATGATGTTGAGTCACCCCCCCCCCAAAAAAAAACAAGTCTGGTTACGGCGTGGCTCAGCCCCACTTAAAAAAAATCCTTGCCCCCCCCTACCAAAAACTGAAATGACGCCCCTGTATTACATAGAGGTCACTTTCTGTGGTAAAAAAAATGTTAATGTGGGAGAAGTTATTTCTTAAAATCCTTTCGTGATAGCCCTTGATTGAAACATCTTTAACCATATTACTTATTATGAGAGTAAAAATGCGATTAAACAATATACTACATATCAAACTAATAATGGGGACATCCATAAATTACGTGAGGTGTTTTTTCCAAAATCTGGACCCCCCTCCCCCCTTGGTGAGATTTAGTGAGATTTTGCTGGACCCCCCTCCCCCCTTGGTGAGATTTAGTGAGATTTTGCTGGACCCCCCTCCCCCCACGTGAGATTTACCTCTCTACAAGTTTTTTAGAAAAATTTCCTTTCTCATACTTAAAAAACAAAGAAAATCGTATAATTTCCAACTTAAACAGTTGACGTGAGATTTTAATCGACCCCCCCCCTTGGTGAGATTTGGTGAGATTTTTCCAAACCCCTCCCCCCCGCCTTTTTGACCTCACGTAATTTATGGATGTCGCCTAATGTTATTCTGCGCATAATTTGTGTGAAAGACAATTTTTGAATTTTACAATTCTGTATTTCTTTAATTCAAGAATGATTTAAGCAGCCAACTTTGATATTTATTTTAAAAGTTGAAATTGGAGATTACTATACTGATCTCAAAACTTATAGCTTTGCTTTTAAAAAGTACATAACTACTTCAGTCTTATTAAACTAAAACTATTTCACAATTTCAAATTTTAAAAATTGTAACACCAAATTTAATTGAATTGGTTCATTAAATTTGTATGACATGCTCGATCTTCCTTTGGGGAAAATGCAGAGGAAATCATAATAAAGAGTATCTTTTTTAACATAGCAATAATTAAATAAATTATTTTTATGATTTTTTTCTTAAATTACCCATCTGCTATTTTTTAATTTTGTATATCAATTAGAAGGGTGAAAACATATGTTTAAGAATAATTACCTACGATTACTATTATTATCAATATAAATTTTGAATTGATACTGTGCTATTTGTTTATTATCATTACGGAATGTGGTTTTTTTTGGCAAAAATTCTACGTAGGTACGAAGGAACTTACGAAAGTATTTCGTTCAATATTTAGTTTTAGTAAGTGTCTAATTCCCGAAATACATACAGGTACCTAAACAATCCAACGTGCAAACAGCTTTGCTTTAAGCACTTATTTCAGCACTTCACGACTTAGCCTCTAAAATCTTTCACAGTTATAAAGCTTGAAAACTATCTAATTTGTTAGTAATGAAACAGAAATTACTGGAATCTCTAAAGTCAAAGGTCAAGAGCAAAAAGAAATAGAACGCTCTGCTCTGATCGTGTCTTCACCTACTTCTAAAATACTTTTTCATTGCGAACCATAATGGAGGTAACCAGCTCCATTAGTTTGAGGAAGGGAAGTGATAATCATGAAATTAAATATGGGGAAGAAATTCGGAAAGTTTTTTATGAGGTATCTTCATTTTTAGATGGGTATTTCATTCATCCCAGTTATTTGAATCATCAGTCAAAGATCAAAGAATGAGAAGGAATACTCACACATTTAACTAAATACCAAATAATCCGATGTTGTATTTCATCCACAGAAATGTGTACCATGTAATAAAAACTAGCGATGTAAAAACTGAGCAGCAAAAGAACCATAGAATTGGTAAGTAATTCAGATACAGCGGCACAATACCTTTGAATGGGAAAGGAAACTGGGTTTTAATTGGTGAAATAGTTACAAGCAAAAAAAAAAGTAATTTCGTGGCTTTTGTAAAGGTGATTGGTGCTATAATCATCCGTTAGAAAACGAGGTTGTAAGCGTGGGTGAAATTAATGTTAGATTTAGAGATTATTTTTTTTTCTAGTTGTCCTGAATGGTTTCGGAAAGAAGTTTCAAAATGACGCCTTCTTCGTCGGGAATGCTAGAGGGCATCGTGAAAAACCACTAATTGCTGTAGTCCAGAAATCATTTCTTGATCGAAACCCTAATTATACAACATTATACTATGAAAAGGAAATTTAGGTAGGTATATTTTTTTTTAACTTTACATCAAAACACATAGGAGAACGGGATTTCTTTCAGAATGGGGATCCAAAAAAAATAACCAGTGTTTTTTTTTGTTAAATGAATAATCAATATTAACCAGCCATAAATAAAATACTTTAAGTTTCTAGTAATTTTAAAACAATGCCCCCAAAAATCTTTGCCCCCCCAGCAAAAACTTAATTGATGTAATGTAGGTAGAGGTAGACGTAGAGGATATCCTTACTCTTTATTTATCGGATTAAATGAAAAAGTGAAATGAAAATAAATTTATGTCTGAAAAAGAATGGGTTTCTGTCCCACTCTTTCTCTTGGATACATCGTTGCACTTTTACAAATCAGTCTTGACTCTTTCCTACAGTAAATTATGTAAAAGATTTATTTGTGATAGTAAATATTATTTCTAATTACATAATAGTTTATAAGTTTTAAAAAGAAACTGTCTGATTTGGTTTGAAAAGGGTTTTATAACCATTTCTTCCCAGTTACACACATAACTATTTCTCTTGCATCCATGTCATTTTTTTTATCTCAACCGTGATTATCAAATTAATCACAGTTCGAAATAAGCTTTGAATTCTAATTTAGTAACACAAAACATTTAAGCATACATTTTCAATTCGCCCATTTTTCAATCACTTCATTAAAGCTTAAAAAAAGATTTGGTATATGAGGAAAACAATAGTTTCAGTTGTTACTCGTTAGAAAAAAATGTTGAAATTTTTTAGAGTTCAAATTAAAATTTCAAGAGAGGTACCACTTTTCTAAATTTAACACTGACTTTTAAAAGGTCCTGGAAGGAAAATTTCTAAAAACACTCCACCTAAGGTTGAATAATCTCAATTTAGAACATACGGTCTAAACGGATTCCCATCGGCGCATTTCAACAGAAGCTATGTAATCTAAATCTCCATTCTTCTAATGAGAAATCCGAATGATTTCTCCATTTGAGTAAGTTTTCTCTTTGTCCAGTTCATGAAAGAAAGGAAAACAAAGTCCGTATGCAGTTAACAGCTTTTTGATTTGAGTTTATTTTATTGCATTCATTTATCATGAGTTGTTAAGTTAGTGTTAGTGGATAAAAAGAGAGTTCATTGATACCTCCCGCTCTAAAACGGGTGTACAACCTGTAAAGATTCTTTTTATTAATAATGAAATGAAACACTGTTGTTGGAAGTACTTTGAAGGAAACTGAATCCTCGGATAAAGAGCTATAATGGTGGTTAAAGTAGTCAGACAATATTCGTGAGTTTAAGAAAGTCAAGTCAAGCCTCAAAAAACTGAAACTCAGTAAAATAAATATGGTTCTGTGGGTTGCAACAGTTATTGAGGCATTACTTACTTGTTTATTTAATGTTTTTCATTATTTCTGAATAAGATGGGCACAGGCTTTTTGTTTACAAATAATGACAGTTAGCATACAGACATTGCTATGCGAAGAAAAAAAATCCCTTTTCGGACAACCTTTGATAGCCTTTCTCACTTAGGAAGGATGGCAAAATAGCTTCCCCCAGAGAAGATGCAAACATTTCAAAATGCTTAGCATTCGCATGATGACAGTTAGCAAATCAATGCCTTATTAATCCTATTTAGGTATAGATGGGTAAACTCAGGTATGTTATGTTCATTACTCACAGGTGTTTCCAGTTGTTTCAGTATTTAAATATTTATTATCACAAAAATAGCCATGTCATCCTGGGTTTTGAAGCAGAGAAACAATAAAGAACTAGGACAGATGAGTCTGGGATAATAAACAATGTCTATATAACTAAATTGCTGTTCGACTAAATCATGATTTAAATAATTACCTAGCATTTCAATTGGTTATTCGATAAAAATCAGCAAATTTCAATTGTTTATAGTAGTCAGACCTCATTTCCATAACCTCAACTAACCAAGCTGTGCCCTTGACATTGAACATGTTCGATGAACTCCCCTTCGCATTCCTATTTAAGAAGAGGAAGCCCCTAAATGGCAAGTGACACTTTGACTCGACCCCGAAAAAACGATTTTTATCTTCCACATTTACCCACGTCTCGGTCGAATCGAGGTCGTATAGGTATGAAAGTCATGGGAATGAGTCACTTGCGATAGTATTGTATTTAGGATCTGCATATCTACCAATACTACGATCGATAACTTATGGATGCTATTTTTGTGTGTGTTATCTTTTCATGATTTGATATGAATACCTAGACTGTTTTTGTCGATATCAAAAAGTAACTTAGTAGATTAATGATAAATTAACTGAGGGGGTGGTTAATGAACCATTTGTAGTATAACAATATTTCATACAACTTTGATGGATCAACGGATTTATTCCTAGGTAAAAGAATCAGGTTAATACAATTACATACAATAATAATACAATTTGTAATTTGTGTTAATACAATTTTTGAAGTTTTACGGAGAAAAGTTTTAAATGAAAATTTTTTTCTTAACCTTCTTTCAAAAACTTCCTTAACTCTTTCAAACGTTCTTTCAAAAAGTTTGTTTTCAAATGCATGATAGTTTTACAGTTCATTCTACATTCAAATACCTTTAATACATTTTTTGCAAAAGCTTGTTGAACATTCTTTGAAGAATTACGAATTAATTTTAAAATTAGTTCATACTAATTTTGAAAAATATCTGAATAATTTTGAGGAATTCAATTTAAAAAATTTCCTTATGTTCCCCATACAAATATCTTCATAAAATGTAATAGTTCCATGAATGTCTGGCCTTTTACCGATATAAATAATAATATACCCACTTTAATATACTTTTTCTAATTTTTTGCCAGTCTCTATATAGTATATGCCTCATTTTCATACCTCAATGTAAGCTTTTTTTTTCTCTCAGGGTTACCCTTGGTTCAGATTGCCCGATAATCGCCAGCTCCTTCTCTGCATGAAAGGAAAATGCCCAAATAGGAAAACGAGATCGTTCCAGACACCTTGAACGGGAGAGAGATTTCATCTTCCGCCTTTGCCCACTCTTTCGCAGATCGAGGACGGCTGATAAATGAACATGAAAGACTCAGGAAATACCAGATGAATGTTAATAAATTCTAGAATGAGTGAGAAGAGATACGGGTATAGGAATATCATTCAAAGAAGGACATCATTCTCAAAGGAGCCCTTTCAATTAAAAGTAGAGTATAATATCTCAAAATCGAAGGGATCCGAAAAAATTTCAAGATAACAAGGAAAAATAGAGTAATACTTAATTTCCAGTGTGGGGGGTGGAATTTTTTCAAGATATAAAGGTTTTAGAGATATCGAGGTTATACTGTATTCAGTGATATTTCTAGGATTTTTTTGGAGGAGTAAAAATACTCCTTGACTTTTTTAGGAGGAGTGAAATTCAATTGTGAGGAGTGAAATACGGAAATAGCATTAACTACAAATACAGAAACAAATTTTCTATTAAAAACGCTTACTTTTTAATGGACAAAATGAAATTGAAAAAAAATGAGGATGCTAATTTGGGTTTTAACTTAAATAAAGTATTAATAGAAAATATTAAACATTATACATTATTACACAGTGCATTTTTTAAGCTAAACTTGCTAAACCACTGTGAAAAATTCAAAGAGTGAAAATACTCCTGGCTTATTTTTTAAAGAGTATTTCAGATTTTCAAGGAGTGAAATACTCCCTCAGAGGAGTTAAAAATATCTCTGACTGTATTAATCATTTAAATTTAGATTAATCCTTCATTAGCTTTTCATAATTTTGAAATGCATCCCCTTTCCATATTTTTAAGACGTAAAGAAGCTGATGAAGGATCATTCAAAGAAGTTGTGTTAGTGTGGAGTAAGATAACCATTCCAATGAAGAAGACTCGGATTAAGGTTTCATTGGTTTATAACCCTTTACTTTTAATTTAACTCTGTAATCTCTCATTTCCATTGTGAAATATTCTGACAATGACACTTATTTCGGCTTCGTGGGTGAGATTTCCGAAGTGAAGAGGAAATTTGATGTGCTGCTATTTAGTTACCACAAAACTATTTTTCAATTAACACTATAAACCTTTTTAAGAAAAACTAAATAAATCATTTAAAACATAATCTCCAGTATTTGACGTGTTACAATTTTCTTTTCAAACAAAGTGAGATGATATACACCTGCGAATGGAATTTCTTTCTTTGCCCTTTTTATTTATTATCTTATCTACTTTTATTGATACAATTCCTCTCCATTTGCTCCATATTCTTTATATTTTTCGTAAGATAGTCATAACGCTGTGATGTTAGTTTAATTGTTACAGTAATTTCAGTTGTTTCCCAAACTTCGAACTTCACCTCGAAAAATGAATTGTTTTATAGGTTATTTTACTGAACCTTGAATAATGGTCTGTTTATTTTTACATTCATACTATACCATTCTAACTTCAAGTTCTACTTTTCCTGAAGTCAAAAACAACATTCAAATGACTTACAGTGAGATAGCATCCAAACAAGCAAAAGGACACATTGATCCTTATTAAATCGAATGTTTGTTATGTTTCAACTGAAATGGAAGATGTGGAACCCTTTGTTCCAAATTATGTAGAATATCCGTAACGATCTGTTTTCATGCTAAACAAGGTAAAAAATCAATACCAAGCATATTTTTAATTCGGAATCTCAAAATTATATAAAACCGGATTAGGGAAACTAGGAGCGTGTGACTTAGCGAAACAGAATAAACAAATCCTGTCTCGAAGGGCAACAAAAGATTCACGGTCGTATAACCAAGCACAGAAGGCAACTAAATGGAAACTCTCAGCCCATTCCCGACTTGTACTGACCATAGGAGACGTATCCCCATTTTACTAATGGAGGTTAGAGTGTTTACCATCAGAGAAAGATCGCTTCTCCAAAGTAGGCCGCCGTATGCCCCAATTGCAATGGCGAAGAGTGAAATCTCGGCCCTTGACATTGAGAAATGTCATAAATTTTGAATTAGCGACATGCATCAGCTACACTAATGGACTATCCGTGACTGTCCAGGATTAATCCATTATGAAGTACCCTGGAGTATCTTACAGACAGTTTTTTTTAAGAGACGATGCACTTTCTTAACCTTCTGTTTCCTCTCAATTCTGTTTTTTTCCAACGCCCACCCTTGAAGATTCGTCCATTTTTGGTGGCTCTGTAAAATGGATTCGGGTTGGTCGTTAATTTTGAGGCTGTTTTTCTAGATGGTTAGTGGCTTTACACTGTATCTTTTGAACAATAGGTATTGAATGATTATTTTTTAGGTGGGTACTTTCTTCAAAGCTGTATGAAATCAATTTGTGAAACGTGTTAAAATAGTATAATCTGACAAACGTTATCATAGTATGGTTATTGTTATGAGAGCGGAGTGTTTTTCTAAGGATAGGGAGGGAGAACAGATAATTTAAAAGCGATATGCTCTTTACCGTTTTACATAAAGATAAAGAAATTCAATTTCAGTTAATGAATGAATAACATTGTCAGAGAAACTTATCGACAATTCACCAACAAATAACTCTAGAGAACTAATTTTCCTTCTTGTTATGTTTCTTGAATACCTATTTATCTATATAGATGAGATAGTTTGAATGTTTAATTTAGAAAATGGACCGTTTTTCAAATTGTATAATCAACAATAGCTTAATCTTACTAATCTGAAAAGAGGAGGAGAATACCTTTTGACCACTAAAAAGTGAAGTTTCCCAACTCCATTGATAAACTACATAAAAGAAAAGGCATGAAAAACTAATTTTTATTGGTATTTAAAATATTCCTTTTAAACGTTTCCGTCAAAAATATTATAAAATTTAAAACTGATAAAAACTTCTTAAAATTTATCATCAAAATACGCTATCACTCTCAGACCTTTATCTCTCGCCAGCGAAAGCATTTGAATAACACCTTTCACGTCTCAATCTTTCAAACTCTTCTCCCCTCGAGTTTTTGCAGTGTAAAAAATCAAACAATGCAGTCTTTGCTAGATACCTAAAGATATCTTATTTAAGACTAGTTTCCCTTAAAACTTTTAAAACGTTACTAAAAGAGTTGGGTTGAAAAGATATTATACTGAATGTGAATACCCCTTGAAGGTAATTTGTTTTCATCCTTTGTTTTCTTTGTCTTCAACATACCTTACACTACACCCCTTGTAATCAATGGGCATCATTCCATTCAGTGATCCCTGTAGTTAGGAAATGAGTGATGTGTTAGAGACCGCTGGTCCATCCCATTTACGTAATAGAGGTTAGTGTGACATGCCCCAGTTGCGCTACCAAAGAGTGAAAACGCGGCCCTTGACATTGAATGTCAAATCTTTGAAAGATCGTCTGGACTCGGTGATGTCCTTTTCCGAAATGGAACGCTCGGTTGGGTTCTAGCAGACGGTGATGAGTCAAGTCGAATGATTTAATATGTTCTTTTGGTCGGGGTGGTGGAAAGTGCAATGAGAGCGTGCTGGATTAGAATAGATTTGGGATTTGCTTTTGGTGGAGAGAGATGAAAGGGATATGGAATGGATCCTGGAAGGGAGAGTGGCAGTTTCTTTTTAGTATAGTGATTGTTTTTCCACGAATTGGGAAAACGAGATTCTTTAAAGTTGGGGAGAGTGGGGCACTTTTTACTAAATTATTTTTCTAATTTACTTACGTTGTATTTAATCAAACGCGGCTAATATATTAAATATACTCCGGAATAAAATTTCCGACCAATTATCTCTTTTAAGGAATTCATAATTACCAATTTAAAAAGCTTCTTTTAATGTCCCAAGGTGTCCCACTAGTGGCACACCTTGGGACACTTCCAATAATAACATAAAAACTTATGTTATTTTGAAAAATATAAAAATAACACACTAAATTATGATAAAGCTAATCTTAAGAATCTTAAATTGGTCATCAATAATATTTTACATTCAAAATTTTTCACTGATTTCCTCATTTTTGTCATGATGTAAATCACTGATTTTTTTGTTTCCTTCAAGAAACTTCTTTGCACCAATTTCAAAATTATAATCCTCTAAATTCTTAAATTTCTTAACAAAAATACTATTTTTTTATTCTTGAAAATTTTGGGGTATATTTTAACATGTCCCAAGGTGCCCCACTTGCCACTTTGGTGGATATTATATTAAACTTAATTACTCTTTTATAGGTTTAGCAAAAAAATTTCATTTTCTTTTCTAAAATATGAATGGATACACATATTTTAATCTCAACATAATTATAATAACATTAATAAACCTCTTTCATCAAAAAATTTCTTTTGAAACTACAAGTGATTGTAGTTTTGCATCACGCAAAACAAGAAAACTGATGTAAATAATGACACAGACGCACCAAATATTCCAAAACATGTTAATTTTAGGATCATTTATTTTATTAGTACCTATAAGCACGAGTTCATTACTATAAAATTGCGTCTGAAAAGTGGAGTGTCCCAAGGTGGGCCATGTCCCAAGGAGCCCCAATAACCCCTATTATTTTAGAAATTATATAATAAGATTGTCCTTAATACTTCTCTTTGAGTAGATTTTTTCCCTAACTTTACACCATAATTATAATTTAAATAGTTTTAATGTATGCATTAGATTTGGTCAACCAAATCCTACCAAAAAATATGTCCAAAATTCGGACTAAGTGTAATAAAACAAGTTAAAACCCTGTTTTTAGGGGTAAAGTTAAAAACAAATTTCTGGGGTAGGACCCCCAAATCCCCTTTTGTACTTGGAATTCTATTTTTAATCACTTTAAAATTTTAAGTTCATATAAAAATGTAACATCCAAAATTCGGACTTAGTGTACAAAAACTAGTTGAAAATCTGGGTTTTTTTAGTCAAACTTCTAAAAATTTTCTGGGAGAGGACCCCCGGACCCCCCTTTGGTACTTGTATTTTTATTACTAACAACTTTTCCTATATTTAGGGCCTATATTAAGTTTTTAGAGCCTAAATTATCACCTATGCTATATTGGACCTATTAAATATGTGTGGGAGGGGCTGGGGAGTAAATTTGTTCCCCTCCCGAAATAAATTTCTATATACGCTACAGTTTGGAATTTATTAAAAATTAACTTGTCTACTTTAGCTTTAGGTAATAAAATCATTTAGAAGAGAGTAGACAAAATTATTTGAATGCGGAAACTTAATCGAAATTTGTTAGAATTAAAGTATTTCCAAGATACCAAATTATAAGAAATTTGTAGCTTGTAGATTGTGTAAATAAAAAATAAAAAAATATTCCTTAAATTTAATGAAAAAGGGTTTAAAAGCAATTATTATTATCCTCCTAAATATTTACTATTGTAATAATTAATAATAAATTATCATAATATTTGATAAACTAAATGCATGTATTATAAATTAACCAAATACAATTAAAAATAAAATTTACATAAATCCAGGAGTAATATCAATTATTTAACTTGCGCCCCCTCTGAAAGAGTGGGTGCCCCACCTAAGGGAAATTCGTGGCTACGGGCCTGATTTTTCGGTACTTTTCTGTTACACGAAACGAATGTGAACTGCAACTTCGATCTCAAACCAACCAACGTGGTCATTTTGGCTAGTTTATGAGATAGCTCACTGCATGAGATTTCCTAAATTCAAAGATAAATAGAATTTGTTTATTCTTGCTGCCCCCATTCAGAGGTTTAGAAAACATTTTTAAATTCAGTTTAAGTAGGGCTGACTTTTTATGAAGGCAATTTTCTTACTTCATGGAGACTCTTCATATTCCCTAACTTAGAACTCATTTCTTATGTAGCTCTTAACAGTCAGAAGTCTGAATTTAAATATGTAGCCAGAAATTCGCACAAAATTAATTTTATCCTGACTTTTAAGGAAGGGAAGAATTCTCACACAAATCACTGTGCACAAATACTGGACTTGTGTAATTAAAATTTGATTTTATGCAAATGCTTTAGAAAAGCATTTTCCTAATAAGAAAAATATGTATAGTAGTCAATAATAGGTGGAATTGGAAGGATTTAACTAGAGTTGAGCATTTTTAAAAATTATGCATTCTATTAATGCTATTCTATTATATGATTGCTATATTCTTACTATGCATCATATGCATTCTAACTTTCTGCAATTTTTAAATACAGAATAACTTTGTTACCTCGAACCCCCCCCCCCCCTTTAAATTAAGTATTTCTCTATTTCTCCTATTGCTATTTTGAAATTGTTTCGAGTTCCTTCCATTTTCAGATAACAAGGTTTATATGTATGTTTATAAAATCCCACTTTCTTTTTTAACTGGAATCAATCTTGGTTATCACACGAAGCCATCGAACAATATAACTGCTACATAACCATCAAATTCTTCATGATCGTTTCCAAACTAACCAACTCTTAGAAAGAAATATTTTGGAGTAGGTACTAGAAATAACTTATTTTTTTGTGCCTACTTTATAATAGAGCCCGCATGTTTTTCCACTCTATGCGATGAGTGGATTATTATTTCGTCTGACCTCAAAATTAGACTCTAAAATAGCTTCTCTTCCAACTCAACTTTAATCTAAAGATAGGTAAAGATTTATTATGTGAGCAAGTGTGATAGAAGCCAACCGCACCCCCTCTTCTTGATGACCCCTCCAGGCTAGTTGGTCTACTGACCTCATATCAGACAACTTGAAGAAGAAAGTGGCCTGAAGCTCATGTTTCTTCAATATATGTTAAAAATTGTTTCATCAAAGCCGAGGCAACCTACGATTTGAATAGCGTTGGTTTATTTTTTTATAACGAATGTCTGGGATATTTCGGGACGTCTTTTAATCTTTGTTCCGTAATTATTATTGTAGTATGGGTTAAGTCGGGTAATTAGAGTAATAAGGTTTGTAAAATAAATGATGATGATTTTAAATTTGAGAGCCATACAATCCTTAAATTTTCGGCTAAAAGTATTTAACAAATAGGATTTTGAAAATACTTCCTGTAAAATAACTTTTACAATGTAAACAAATATGCCTAACTAAAAAGTTTATTTTTAAATTTCATAGGTCATATTGAAGAAATTGTGAATATTCATAAAATACATCCGTGTAGATCTTTCTTATTCCTTTTTTTAAATTAATAAACATAAATTTAGCTTTTAAAGTTATGCATATCTAGTCAATTTATTTCTTTGTCCATCTAAAAAGCTAAAAATTGAAAATATCTTTTCCTTAAACCATACTTTATATCCACCAGCTTCTTAAGGTTACAAATAGGCAACCTATGGAAACGAGGCATAATTATCCCTCACAACATTCTTGTGACACTGTAGAATAAAGAGAAACGCATTTTCTGCTTATTAGTAAATGGAATACATTTTTCAAAGGAAACGCATTTTAAAGCTTTTTATATTCATCATATTTTTACTCCAGCCGAAAGTAGAATTCTTTTGCCGCAGTCAGAAAAAGAATGCGGAAAGCGAAGATTTTCCTTGGAGAATCCATGCTGCTTGAAATGTTTGAAAGGTGGATTAACCCTACAGTGTATTTTCTCCCAAAAAAAGTAAGGAAAGGGGTTAAAACTTTTTTTTATGAAAATTTCAACAATCCTAGCTGTTACCTTTTTATTCTGCTAGTTTATGAGTAGATGAGAAACCTATATAGTATCCCCCTATAGTATCATATGTACTATAGAGGGAAAAATGAACTCCTGGATTATCTTTTAGTTATAGACTTAAAAGATACTTTATGCTTGTTGACTTCCTGTAAATCCGTTTGTTTTAAACTCATACAGAGATGCACTCAGTTGTATTAAATTGTTCTTTTGCATTATATATCAAATTAATATGAGTATTCTATGTATTTTTATGATTTTTCTCAGTTTGTATTCAGACAATTTAATTTTTATCTACTCTTATACTCACCTTACCCTCTAATGCCCACTAAAAGAAATTATTATGGATAAAAAAAAATTTTCTAGCCTTAATCATGTAGTTTGGGTCCAAATAAAATAAAAATGCCAAAAAATTTTTGATTTTGTTAAAATTTGTGGATTTCTGTTCGGTAGCATATTTGCTACCATGAGCATATTAGGGAACAAAATGGAGGAGATCGGTTTACTTCAAAGTTTTTCAATTCTTGTGAAAATAGTTATATTTTTGGGAGAAAAAATTATTCCTCTTTTATAGTTTTGGAACTAATTGTTTTCTTTTCTTTTTTCAACCAGTATTTATTCGATTTTTATGCAATACACTATCTACCAGTGTTCGGCAACTAGTGGTCAAAAAATAGTTAACTACCAACTACTAACTAGTCTGGGAAAATCTAGTTGCAACTAGTAGTTAACTATTTTTTCCTGGGACTAGTTACAACTAGTAGTTAACTGTTTCCCAAAGTAGTTAACTACTAGTTAACTAGTCTATTTAATTTCATAACCTATTTTTTGCCCAAATTCTAATACCATCTTTCTTATCTATATCACAAAAAACGCGCAGAAAGGGCCTTTAATTCTGGTTATGGTATTTTGAGTACTCTACCATCTTAATTAAATTTGTTACAGTACAATTTTTTCTATATTTTGATAAAAATCTTAATAAGAATTTTTTTGAAAGTAGTTGAAATTTTGAAAGTAGTTTCAACTATTAGTTATTAAAAAAAGCAGTTCAACTACTAGTTGAACTAGTTTAAACCAAAAGTAGTTAAACTACTAGTTAACTACTAGTTGATCAGTAGTTAACTACTAGTTGCAACTAGTTCTAGTTAACTAGTGCCGAACATTACTATCTACCAATAAGTATTTGGACACCTGTGATAGAAAAGAAAAACAAACTATATTTATAATCAATAGTTGGTAGAACCTCCACAAGAGGCAACTACAGCATAAACTATCTGGGGCATACTTTCCACAAGTTTTTGTGTGACGGCTAATGGTATTTTCTTCCACTTGGCTTGGGAAAGACATGCAAGTTCCTCACCGATTTTGGACAGGCAGTGCACCCCCTAATTCAGTGATCCAACTCGTCCCAGAGGTTCTCGATAGGGTTCAGGTCTGGGCTCTGGGCAGGTCAGTCCATTCAATTAAACCCAATGGCACCATGCCAAGCCTTGGTGACCCTCGCAACGTGACAGTTGGCATTGTCGTTCTGTAAGTAACAGGGGTCCACCCCGTAAAACTGCCAAACCGTAGGAAGCACATTGTCATCCAAAATAGTGTAGTAGGCATCGGCGTTGAGATTACCATGAATGGGGACCACCAAGGGTCCCAATCTCAGGACCGCAGATAGTCATTTACATAGGTGTCCAAATACTTATTGGTAGATAGTGTATAAAACAAAAAAAAATATATTTTTTACTTATTGATTTTGCATACAATGTAATGCATACTGATAGTTTTATACAGGAACGGAACATATTAGGAATATTTATAAGCCTGTAAAAAATAATTTTACTCCTGAAATTAGGCTAATTAAGAAATTCTTATAAGTCGTAAAACAGATGTTTTAAATGTAATTAAATTATTTTCTTTATAAAGTATGCATAGTAGTGTTATTTCAGTGTTACATCATAGCTTTTTATTTAATTTTTGATAAAGTTTTCTTGATATTTTATGAAAAATTGAAAAATAAAAAAATAATTAAACTTTATAAATTATAACACCTAAAAGTATAATTATTTCTGCTGTAACTTAAAAATAGGTATTACTTATTAATTTCATGCTGAAAATTGAAGCTATTTAAATTGAAGTTCACCATAAAACTAATATTGAAGCAATAATTGGAATTGCCTGGTTGCCGTTTCAAAGATTCCACCTAAAAGAGTCCCAAAACCGTAACCAAAATTTATTCAGACAAAGAATAAAAAATAATAGTTAGACCATTATATTGCATTTAGAGAGATGTGGGACAGTAGATTGCAACTATCCAATAATTTAGTAAGCTATTTTTGTTTTAAATTTTTAAATACTTTTGAATTTTACAGGCCCTTAGGCATGTGACTACTTGAGTTTTAGTAAAACAGGGAATGCTCATCTGAAAAGTTAAAAAGTTTAATCTCAAATATAGCTTATTGTAAAAGTAAATGTGAGTCTTCCTTTTAATAATGTGAAAAATATCTCAAACAAAGTTGGAAGCGCTTTGCAATCTTAAAAAAAAAACGTCAAAGATGTCAACATTTTCCGACAGTCGTCTCGCCATTGAAGATGGCCTGCGAGATACGAGACTGGTAGTGAGACATCAGATCTCTACACAGCTAAGGGCTTTATTATTTCACTTTATTAAACCGGCCAAGAGAAAGTTTCTCCACTCTCACTCCACCCACTTTTTTTCCCCTTTTTTCAAGGTAGGAAGACGATTTATTAAAGCGGAGGGCACGCGTTTCATAAGGTGTAATGTTGTATCAACAGGAAAATACTAGAGATAATTGCATCATTGTAAGAACACCACTCATTATAACTTATCACTTAATTGACGAAATCAGCTGTCTGGAAGTTGCTTGCAAATAACTTAAACCTATGTGTAAGGGAAGGTAGTGTACCTCGGACCACGGCCGTAACCAGACTTTTGTTTTTCGGGGGGGGGGTTGACTCAAATATTTTCTGAGGTACCTCCTTACGGGTACTTTTATATGTTAAGTTTTAGATAACAACACTGGATTGAAATTTTGATGCACTAAATTTGAAAATTGTATAAACAATGAATTCTAAGTAAAAGGGGGGTCTGGGGGTCCTCCCCCAGAAAATTTTTGGAAATTTGCCCCTCAAAAGAGTGTTTTAGCTCATTTCTGAGTGAGACCCTTACCTTTAGATTACACCTATAGAGCACCACTCATTGTAAGCGGCCGAATTTTCAAGGTAAAAAAAAGGAATATTGTAATAAATGGCGAAATGTTAAGGGGGTTTCTAGGTTCCTACTCCAGAAAATTTTTTGAATTTTTCCCCTATAAGTGGCATTTTAACTCATTTTGAGACACTTTAGGTTACATTAAAGAGGACCACTCCTTGTAAATCACACATGTTTGAAGGAAAAACCGTATACTTAATAGATTTCAAAATTTCGAGGGGGTTTGGGGGTCTTCCCCCTGAAAAATTTTGGAAATTTTACCCTTAAAAGTAGGGTTTTGACCCATTTTGAGACCCTTTGGGTGATACACGAAGAGGATATCGCTCCTTGTGAGACATAATTTTCAAGAAAAATAGCAGTATAAAAATTGATGTCAAAATTTCGGGGGGGGGGGGGGTTTGAACCCCTAAACCCCCCCCTTGGATACGGCCCTGCCTCGGACCTTTGAGAAGTGTGCGGAAGTTGAGAGCGGCCGGCGAAGGAAAGAATTTTAGCTCGGCGTTCGCTTTTCTCCCTGCCTGTTTCTCGGTCGCACATATGCCGAAAAAAGGGGAAAATTCGTACAGCACTGAGAAGAAACCTCTCAAAATTTTTGTGATAAATTTTTCTTTTTGACATTTTGAATAGAAGGGAGACTTGAAGTTCCTCCCGAGTAGAGTACAAGTTGAAATAGATTTGTAATATTTTTTTTTATTTATTTTAATTAATTAGCCCTTTTTCATTTTCATTGGGGGTTCACGTGCACATGTGCTCCTATGGACGAGCAGCCACTGCTTGGACCTATCCAAAATACACTTAACTAACTTGATTTACTAAAAAAAATCACAATATTGACTTTTATTGCATTGGTATTTTGATTTTAAAAGCAGGGTAAGATAAGATTTAGTTCCATGACTAACACTAATTTTGAGGGAAATCTATAATTTTGTGATAGAAAACAAAGTTTCAAAACTTTTACGCTGAAAAGTGCTCCAACTAAATCTATAAGCTTATACATCTGGGTGGTTCAATGAGCACTTATTCCTTGAGTTTTTTTATCAGCATAACATTTTATTAGGTTTAGAGGAGCAAATAAAGTTTTTTTGACATACCAAGGTATACTACCCTTGAAATCAAGGTGCAATACCGGTGTTGTACCTTGGACCTATTTTCAGTTTTTTTTTCTTTCATGTTGTTGTGTTACTTATTCCAGTTGGTCTAGTGAAAACTAAACCACCTCCGTGAGTCCAAAGACTTTCAGAAAGTCCAAAAATAAAAAAAGGCTTAAGCAGAACGTCGTCATGAGTGTAAATTCCAGGCTGCTCAAAATGTGCTCGGGAGAGGCCTCAGCAGATTTGCACTTAGTGCATACAATGATAAATGTAATGTCTTGAAAACTCTCTGCCCCTGTTAGGCCCCTTAAATGCCCACTAGCGAATCGAGATAAACAGGTTTGCTGTGAAGTCGAGATCCCTCAAAGGTGAGGGCACTGCCAGGAGATTCTCTCGCGGAGGGGTCTTCCATACTTGCAGATCCATAAGTTTTCGAGTATATTTCCAGGAATGTCATATTAGCACGTGGTGCAGAAGAGACATAAGCTCCCTCTCTGGCCAGGACATCAGCCGATTCGTTTCCAGCAACTCCTATATGAGACGGCACCCATATTGTACATCCCGCTGTTGAGTGAGATTTTTTAACACTTCCAAAATAGCTAGTGAAGCTCTGTCTCCTTTTCTTTCTGTCCTTTTTCTTTCATTAATTACGTATTGAAATACTTCAATTAAAATTCCGAAATATGTTGTGTATGAAAGGCTAAAGTATGGAGGGGAAATTTTTTCGTTAATTTATTTTCATTAAATAAAAATTTACAGGGTAAAAAGTATGAAAAGTTCCGAGTCCGTATTACCACAGAAAACGACAAAAATAACCTTATAACCAAAAATGAAAATTAGAAAAATTTTCAAGTATGGTACCTATTACCTTTTAGTTATTTTTAAATGAAGGAAAAAATATTGAAATCTTAAGAAATATTTGTTAGCGATTTGCAGGTTAAGTTGAAATAAAATATAGGAGTGGCATTGGCATACGCATGTTTAATTGTTGAAAAGGACAGAAAATTCGTGATTTTTTTACACAATTTTAGTTACTAATTTAAGGAAAATATCCTAATACTAATAGCATAAAGATAGTAAAAGAATGCTGATACCGTATCAGTTCCTTTCACATTATGCAATTAAAAATTTCCATTAATTGAAGTAAATGATAAGTATGTAAGTATTCAATTACACAACATCTAAAAAGCTGAGAATAGCTACAGTTTTTTTATACTAAATGTGAATCATACACGTTATTTCAAGGGGGGCTCTTCCCCCCACCCCCAGCTTTTTACAGGTTTATGTAATATTTTCCCTTAAACATAAAAATTAGTTTTCGTTTGAACGTCTCATTTAAAAAAATTAAATTTTGAACTCAAAAGTCCTTTTAAATTCATTTAAGCTAACCTTAAAAAAAATGTGATTTTTCTAATTATTTCATACAGTGCCGTGAGTAACAAAAAAGCATTCAAGCCCTCCTAAATGGAGACGTCTCGTTTCTGTAAAATTTCTCTTGGTAACCAGATGTGTCCAGCAGTCCATTCTTCTGTAAACATTGAAAATAATAGTCTTAAGATAACAGTGGGGTCACAATAATAGGTTGAAAGGGGATGGGGCAGGTAGGGGCACTTTCATTTGGTCAGTGAGGCATCAGGCATGCTTTGAAAGATTTACGATTGGTCCTTTGATGTGTTTGTGTCCACCTGGGTGTGTACTTCCTGTTCTCAAAGGGAGCGTTGCTATTATAACAAACATTTCTCTGTAAAACTGTAAATTCGGTGAGGGTTCTTGTCCAGAAAATCTCGTGTGTGCTTTGGGGGGGGAGTGATTTCGCATCTTCTTGAGCTCTTCATCAGCTATTGGTTCATAGTGCAACGAACCAATCCCGATGCAGCAAATGAAGTATTTGGGGGGGTTTCGACCCCTTCCATAGTAGTAAGTGTTTAAATGAACGGTAAATCTCCAAAATAAGCAGCCAGAAATCAGATGAAAAATAAAAAAATCGGAATACATTTTTCTGGTAAGTTCCAATTTATTTTACGTATTTTATTGTAATCACAATAAATTTTAAGAAACTAATTTGATTTTTCAAAGTGAAATTTTTCTGTTCTGTAATAATTACAATTTAGAGGTTAATTGTGAGTTTTAAACTTTTTAAAGTGCAATTAATAATATTTCTCTCTATCTATAGAGTTCAAAACATGTAATACCTACATTTTATAATGTTTAAGTTGTACTGTACATAATATTAGTTTGAGACGAGTCAAAATGTCACAATTACTGAGAAATATTTCTTAAAGGTGGGGCACAAGGAAGGTGTTAATTTCTTTACAAATTGGACAAGCGATTAATTCTCCGTATATTCTAGAGAAATTGCATTAAATTAATATTGGAATTGTGATCTTTTCCTCCAAGAAATACTTCGTTTTTCTTTCGCTTCTCATTTTCTCATATCATTCCCTCCTTATTTAAGTGAAAGGAAGTTAAAAAAAAGGAGTAAAGGATACATGAAAACACTGTTTATCAGATCTCTGGTCAGATCTCTTAATCATAAATTATTGAAAATTTTCTGAATGAACTACTAAAAGCTTATTATCTGGAACTATTTAAATACCGTTAAAATATTTAGAAAAATGCAGTAGACTCTCGATTAACCAGTGGCGGACCCAGCCTGATCATAAGGGGGGCAACCATATTTTAGGAAGGTTGGGGGTTCTCCCCCAGAAGAATTTTGAAAATTTTACCCTAAAAACCTTTTTAGGTCATCTACAGAGCCGTACAACCAGACTTTTGTTTTTCGGGAAGGGTTTAGCAGATTCCCGTATTTTTCCCAAGGTCTCCGCACCCGACTATTTTATTGACGCCCTAGAAAAGGAAGGGGGTCTGGAGGTCCTGCCCCAGAAATTTTTTAAAAATTATACCTTAAAATGTAGTCTCTTGACTTATTTTTGAACTTTTAAGACGGAATTTAAGGTCCCATCCTCTGAGAGGAGATCCTAGAGATTAGCGGTCACCTCCTGCTCTAGATGGTCAAGAGGTTGAAATAGTAACGAGCGAAGCTCGCATCAGTGCCAAAGGCGCGTAATCTAGCTGGTAAGACGCGGCTTTGCCGGGTCATATCAGCTAGTGAGCTAGTATAGTTTTATTTCTATTTTTAAATTGGTTTGTTTTGAAAAAAGTATTTTAGAAAAAATAAATTGTTTTTTGTTGGACCTAATTTACAGCTTGTATAACGAAGTTTCTTACAACTACGTTATTTATCTAACTATCCGAGTAGCAGATGGACACCGTACTCACTGTTACCACATCTATTCCATCACAAAACCACACTGCCAAAAGCAAACCTTTTATCTCCCAATCCTTTCAGGGATTCGTTAAAACAGGAGGTGGACATGAGTCCCCAACTCTTAGTTATAAAACAGAGGGTGTCCAGTAAGAAGCCCCTTGCCATTGTAAACCCTTCAAACCATGTGTCACCGATCAAGTGATTTACGACCTTATGTCCTCCCAATCCTTGTTTCAGGAACTAAACAAAAACAGGTGCACGTGCATACACACACCACAGGTGGTCACACTCCAAAAGAGAGCTTACACTCAAGGGGATCTGGACAGGAAATCGCTCCTCCATACCCTGCCCTAGGTGTGCTTATCTTTCAATCCCTGAATGTGTACTTGAGAATAGCATAAAATCAGACACAAACAAATTTTTAATTTGAAAAAAGTTTAAAATTTTTGAGAGAAAATTTTGTGGTCAACTGAAGTTAAACTTGTTTAAAGTTAAGTTCTTGAATATTTGGGGGAACGCGTTCATCCTCCCCCCCCCCGTAAACGACGCCCTTGGGCCTACCATTTTCAGAAGAGCCGTTCAGGTATTAAAACAGGTTTAAACTAAATCACTGATTTATCTAAATAATCCTAACAACTTACATCACTAGTTCTAGTTAAGTTTCACCACAGGAAGTGTTTACTTACTGCTTCTATACCCAAAAACGCCCGAAGTGACAATAAAACAACGATTGACATCCAAGATGAACAGGAAGTTTGTGGAGAACCCCTAAGGAAACAAGTCCCCCTTTCTTATTGAGGTGCAGTTGATATGTGCCATCTTATTCACATCTTCCTGTTAGGAGCAAATATATGGATAACCCAATTCGGTAATTAGCAATTAATAGAGGAAAGTGCTTGCTAAAAAAGAGGATTAAAAAACACTAATTTGCATTTAAATCTTTGTGATGAAACAGATGTGGCGAAATTTTTTTTCCAAAATTGACGGATAAATAGTTCTTGGAAGCAGAGATCTTTATAAACGACTTATCTCTATTTTACGATCTTATAACTTGAAGCTTTGCCTTTTTTACTGGTTCCCATAAGTTAAGTGATTCACTCACACATAAAATACAATACTACTGTAAACTCAAAGACACACGTAGAGAAAATTATTGGGGTTTTTGGTTGACATATATTCTCTTTTTCTTTTGAAATAGTGTAGATATACACCACTTAAAAGTTTCTGCAATAGGGTTGGTGGGGGTAAAGCCCCGCAAATTTCAGTTTTTTTAAGATTGTGGTCAAAAGAGGGTAAATAGTCCCAAAATTTCAATTGGAGGTCTTTGATTAAGATCTTACCTATAAAATCAATCCCAGTTTTAACTCTTTTTGATGGTATATAAAGAGAAATTTACAATTTAAAAGAAAAAAAAATCCGCACTTGCGGGAAACATGGATGTATTGAAATAAACATGGATAAAACAGATTATTTCAATTTGAAAATACTAGAAATAATTTTTGTTACATTGTTTTGTTCTAGAGCATTTTCAATCAAATGACTCGGACGTAATGGCGGATTTACAGCATCGCGTCATAAGCGGGTTGCGGCAAAAGCGGCAGTTTTTGAGGCTTCCTATTGTCGCAAACCTATCGAAAACTACCGCTTTTGCCGCAAATCGCGTGCCGCAAACCGCATGGTATAAAGCCGCCATAACAACGGCCTTAGCAGCAGAAGGTTACAGTTTTTTGCCCTACGTACAGAAGGTTAACAGTTACAGAAAATGACTGGCCGTGGAATTCTTCTATTGGAGCATTTGCAATCACGCAGCGTTCGAAATTGGGGTGGTTTGCTGGTCCGGGACAACTGAAAAACGGCTCGGACCAGTGGAATCAGAAAATCACTGGTCCGCCGGACCAGTGTGTGTGTGGTGAAAAAGTATCATATCCTCCAGTTCTAGCAGCGTTTTTTTTTTTCGCTACGAGTTGGAGCCCCCGGTGAAAAAGAAAAAATATTATTGAATATGTATTAATTTTTAACATTACTATTTGGTTCTCACATTCAGTGCAACAGTTACTTTATAATGATATTTAAACAGGTCCCTTTTAATTTGTCGGACCAGTGATTTTTGTTACGGACCAGTAACATTGGCAAAAGCACTGGTCCGCAGGACCAGTGGTTTTTCCCCCCCCCAATTTCTAACGCTGCAATCACGTGACCCCCATACCTAAAAACCGCCTTAGCAACAGATACCTCGAACTGGCAAAGCATATCCACAGTGTTGAAGGCGGTGGTGGGTGATATAGGTAGGACTTGTGGCGATCCAAGCCAGTGGCGGATCCAGGGGGGGGGCCTGGGGGCCATGGCCCCCCCCGAGAAACCCTAACAAATAGCTTAAAAAACACTTTCTTAATGCTAAAATTCAAAAAATTTTCTGGGGGAGAACCCCCAGCCCCCCTTTAATATTTTGACATGTGACATCTGTTTTAGAGTGTTTTTCCCATGACAATTCTTCCGCTTAAAAGCTGTTCTCTTTTGGGAAGTTTTAAAATAGATGAATACTATAGTTTGAAAGGGCGCATTTGCACACATTTTCTGGGAGAGGACCCCCAGTACTTTTCAAAATTTGGCATCTATTTATAATTTCATCCTTGAAAATTCTGTGGTTCATGCTTTCAAAATGAGCTGAAACTTTATTTTTAGAGGCAAATGTTCAAAATTTTTCTGGGGGATTACCCCCCAGACCCCCTATTAATTTCTCATGGTTACTTATTTACTGTTTTCTACTTGAATTTGTTTCTCTCCTCTCCTTTTAGGAGTACAAGAAGTTGCTCTCTGTAGGTGTTATCCAATGGGTACCAAATGTACAAAAATGAGTAAAAAAACTTCTGTTGGAAGCCAAATTTCACAAAATTTTCCCTTTTGCTTTCGAGGTAGTATTATCTGATTAAACCTTTATAACTTTAACAAAGTTTCGTATTTTATTTATGTTATACTCGGAAAATAGGGAGCCAAACACCTTGCGAAACATAAGTATTGTTATGCCCCTACCAAAAAGGTTTCGCCCCCCCCACTTTCTAAAACAATGGTACGGGCCCTGGATATCCTCTAAGTTACTATAAACCCCTAAAAAGCTGCTTAAAAGCAAGCACTCTTCAAAAAAATTTCTGAGGCGCTGAAAATTTCGAATGTAATACCCTCCGACTCTGACATGGCCCCCCCCCCGAAAATCTGGTCTGGATCCGCCCTTGATCCAAGCGGGAAAAGTTGTCAAATGGTTTTCATTGTTGAAAACTCGGCTAGCCTGTATAGTAGGGTGTCCCAAAAAAACGCGACTTTTGAAATGTTTAACTCTCACCCCCCAAAAATGTTCTTTATGTGTATATAAGACACTGTGAATTTTTTTAGAATTTTTGAAAAATATTTAGAGGTCCCCCAAGGTCATTGAATTTTCAAAAAAATGGCCAAAAAAAAGGGTCAAATTTAACATTTTTTCTAATTTTTTTAAAATAACCATTAATGTTCAAATGGCATTATTTTCATTTATTAGAGCTATTTATATTGTTTTAAACCAATTCTGTTTTTATTATCTGGGTAGGAAATAATACGCATTATTATTAAAATCAAGAAACATGCGATATTTTTACCTTATGTATTACACTATGCAACAAAAAATGAGTCAAACTGCCACAGAAACTTTGAAAGCAGATTCTTATGTAAAATCACCCCCTGAATCCGAATCCGGCCCCCGCTTTTTACGTTTTTCGACGACTTTATAACTTTGAACTAGATTTTTAGGGTCAAAAAGCATTGTTTTAGTCTTCAAATTGCCCCCCCAGGAGAACAGAAAGGTTCAAATTAATAAAATATGAAAATTTGTATCAAATGGATAGGTTTAAGGGGTAATTAACCCCCTAAAAACGCAAAAAAATTGCTAAAAATAGTAGGATTTGTAATACCCTATTTATTTCTCTTATTTTGAAGCAATTCATTTTTAAAGGGTCCTAACCGTTCCCCAAGGACCCAAATTTAATAATAATATGCAGCAATAATTTTTAGGAAAAGCGGTTAAGGAGTTATCGCTCCCGAAGCACCCACGGAAGGGTTCGGAAGGATCTCTGAACCGCGTGCTAGTGCTTGCGCTCTCAGGAATTAATATTCATGCTGTGTTAATTATTATTAACTATAGTGACTAATAATTATTAGTCTTTCCTTTGTAGAAATTCTTTGTTTCGTTAGTAACTGGCGGGTTTTATGGAGGTATTCCATATTCCATGTTTATTAGATCTCTGAAGGATCTCTGAATCGCGCTGGCGAACGCGCGCTCGAGAAACATGGAATACCTTCATAAAACCGGCCAGTTACTAACGAAACAAATAATTTATACGTAGGAAAGACTAATAATGTACGAAAAATGTAATTTTTTAACTTTTCAAGGCATGAATATTAATTCCAGAGAGCGCAAGCGCTAGCACGGTAATGAGATCCTTCCGAACCCATCCGCGGGTGCTTCGGGGGCGATAACTCCCCAACCACTTTTCCTAAAAATCATTGCTGCATATCATTATTAAATTTGGGTCCTTGGGGAACGGTTAGGACCCTTTAAAAATGAATTGCTTCAAAAATAAGAGAAATAAATAGGGTATTACAAATCTTACTATTTTTAGCGATTTTTTTGCGTTTTTAGGGGGTTAATTACCCCTTAAACCTATCCATTTGTTACGAATTTTCATATTTTATTAATATGAACCTTTCTGTTCTCCTGGGGGGCAATTTGAAGACTAAAACAATGCTTTTTGACCCTAAAAATCGAGTTCAAAGTTATAAAGTCGTCGAAAAACGTAAAAGGGGGGGGGCGGGCTGTTCCCCGAAAATCTGAGGCTGATGGAGAAAAGCGGGGGCCGGATTCGGATTCAGGGGGTGATTTTACATAAGAATCTGCTTTCAAAGTTTCTGTGGCAGTTTGACTCAATTTTTGTTGCATAGTGTAATACATAAGGTAAAAATATGCCATTTGAACATTAATGGTTATTTTAAAAAAATTTGAAAAAATGTTAAATTTTACCCTTTTTTTGGCCATTTTTTGAAAATTCAATGACCTTGGGGGACCTCTAAATATTTTTCAAAAATTCTAAAAAAAAATTCACAGTGTCTTATTTACACATAAAGAACATTTTTGGGGGGTGAGAGTTAAACATTTCAAAAGTCGCGTTTTTTTGGGACACCCTACTGTATAGTATCTAGTAAGCCGTGTGAAAACACCACTCTATTCCCAAGTTACCCCAACAATATTAAACATAGAAATAATTTATTTTAATGAAAATTGCCAACCTGTTGAGCTCTCTTAAGGTTTTCTATTCCCTAAAAGGAGTTTAGGACCAACAAGATTGATACTTGCCAATTAAGATGTGCTACCTCGCTATAAGCTATAAATCCCGACAAGCCACTTGCCTGACAGAGCCGAAATCATCCCGACATCCCAAAATCCCGACACCCCAAAATCCCGACAGGGTCGAAATCCCAACAATCAAATGACCGACATGTAAGTTGCTCGATGAATACGTTTTCCCGACAACTCATTTTGGTCTCTAAAATATTATTTCTCTATCAGAAAAAATCTTAAAAAGTAAAATGAAAGTTTAATAGTAAACTGAAGGATTTGCATTTTGATGAACGTATGTAAAAAAAGTTTTAAATAGTATAGAGTTCCAAGTAACGAAGGGGATTTGGGGTCGTCTTCCTGAAAATTTCTGGAAATGTGAACCTAAAAAACAAGGTTTTGACTCGTTTTTGGTGGTCCGAATTTCGCCCCCCCCTTTTCCCCCTTAATTTTCAAACTCCCTCTTTTTCTCGAAAAATTCGAAGGGAAGGGGTAAAGAAAATACAAGAATGCTACGGGAAGGAAAAGAATAGGTCAAATAGAAATTGTTTCTAATCTCTGATAAACACGTACAAATAGGGAAAATAACAAAAACAAAATCTCATTTTTTATCTCGAAGGTAGTGGCTGAAGCGGCTGAAGCCCTCTAGCTCTCCCTAGTTCCGCGTTCCGCCATAGAGGGATCCGCAGGATTTTTCTGTATTTCAACCGTTTCAACCACCTGTTGGGAAATGTGACGCCATCTATGATTCATCTTAGGAAAAAAATATTCATAAATCATCCAATTTTTTCCCCAATGAATTGAACCTTCCTTCTTTCCTTTAGGCCACTTACTTGAGCGATTTAGCATTCAAAAGTTAACTTATTTACTTAATTTTTCTAAAAAAAAAAAAAGATGGGGGGGCAAAGAAGCTGCTTTCAAACAGACACGTGACACTTAAAAAATCCAATTGAAGGCAAAGGAAGAAGAGGACAAAGCGACTAATCTTGGTCAGCAAACGTCCCTACTATACCAATAACCAATACCAATCTTGTATAATATCAGAATATCACATCACAACCACAACACAACACAAAATATCCAATGGTGAGTTCTTTTTCAATTGAAATTTTTTAATATGTTCCCCATGCTTCTTTTTATCTCGATAAACATTTTATGTAATTTTGTATCGATGAATATCGCTTATATTTGAATATCTTTCTTGTTATGGTGAGTTTAAAAGATCTAATAATAGTCATGGCGGGAAAATCCCTCCACGCCAAAATAATCTAAATACGTCACAGCTTTCTATATCAATTTTAGCTCGCATCCGATCAGTTATATTGTCTTCGTAAAGTTCTTGAAATCATAAGTAAATGCATTTTGTAGTTTTAAAACCATTTGAACTATTATTAATGAATTTAGTCAGCTATACCTAATATACGGAACATTGGTATTTTGGGTCAGTGCTGATGTATAGACGCTGTTAATTATTTCAAAAATTGATGAATATGAAATATTTTTACCCAAGTTATTATATTTTTGATAGTTCCAATTATTACACTTACAGCCATATTTAAAGCTAACGTTTTTTTTTTAATTTCCAATGACAGGTGATTAAACAGTTAGAGCAGAAAAGAACTTAGAGATAAAGTTAAAAAGTAAAAAAACTGTAACAAAGTTCATTAACCATATAAGTCTCTCGCCTCCCAGTAACGCTCAGGGAGAGAACTCTTTCGAAGAGTAGGGAATCGTTTTTAACCCTTTCAGAACTACTGTCTCACGGGTGAGCCGGGAGCAAAGTGCTTCCATCTGGTGAGATGCCTGCTTTGAAAGGACCAGGGGACGGGCGTCTCATATGTGATACAGTATTAAAACTTAATATTAGTATTTTTTATTCTCATTAGATGTCACCCTATGTCTGTTACAGCAAAATAATTCGAAACTACAAACCTTTATCTTCAAACCCATAAAATATTTTATATTTTTGATAAGTTGTTTTCGAGGATTAGCGAGATTTATGAATGATGGCATAGAGAACAAAACGACGGCTTACAGTCGAAAGGCACTAAGTCACTCTTTGCCCAAATACTCCGTACGAGGTTATGCCAAATTTGGCGATCATTTTACCGTTGCCATTCTATGTATAGTGTATGAAAAAGAAAATATTATTATAAAATCTTTGAGAAATCGAATTATGAAATCTTTTAATCCCTAAAATAACTCAATTACATGATCAAATAATTTCAATTTAATAAATTTTTAATCGCAAACCAACATTTAAGCTCTTTACTGTATGAATTCTTTCTGTTTTAAAACAAACCAACCATCTATGCTAGGTTACTAGCTTTTCAGTTTGACGAGATTTTAGAGATGCACCAAGCTTCCACCGCTTTCAAAATATCTTCCAAAAGTGACTTAGTGCCTTTCGACTGTAAGCCGACGAAAAGTACTGTGAATTTAGAGTGTTCTCTTTCACTTTGTTAGCTAATACAAACTTACACACATGTTTTATAGGCTTCATACTTTTTTATTTTCATTTGAAGGATAAATGGGAGATTTGATGTTTTTATTACGATGGATTTAGTTTTTTCTTTTAGATTTCGCTTGTGTTTTGATGGAATTATTTATTGCTTGGTTAGAAATAATCCATATTTTTGACTGTCTTAGTTTTCAAACATCAGAATGGATAAATTTCCCCAGAACTGTCAGTCAGAATTTCCCCCGAACCTCGTGACATATTCCACACCCCTGCTATGACAATATTTTCCCTCCCCTATAAAAGTAAAGATCAGAAATTCCTGGTAGTCTCCTACCTTTACTGGATTATGGTCCAACTTTATTTTGGCAAGCAAATTTTGTATGCAAAAATGTTGTGTTTCTCACCAAAATGTAGTGTTCGGCAACTAGTGGTCAAAAAGTAGTTAACTACCAACTACAAACTAGTCTGGGAAAATCTAGTTGCAACTAGTAGTTAACTATTTTTTCCTGGGAATAGTTGCAACTAGTAGTTAACTATTTCCCAAAGTAGTTAACTACTAGTTAACTAGTCTATTTAATTTCATAACCTATTTTTTGCCCAAATTCTAATACTACATCTTTCTTATCTATATCACTAAAAACTTTATGCTTCGCTCAAAACGGCGCTTTATTTCTGGTTATGGTGTTTATGTTTAAGTACTCTACCATGACATTGTAGTTATAAATAGCAGTGTAATTTTTGTACATTTTGATAAAATTTTAAATATTTTTGGAATTTTAAACAAACTTTTTTTTAAAGTAGTTGAAAATTTGAAAGTAGTTTCAACTAGTAGTTATTAAAAAAAGTAGTTCAACTACTAGTTAAACTAGTTTAAGCCAAAAGTAGTTAAACTACTAGTTGATCGGTAGTTAACTACTAGTTGCAACTAGTTCTAGTTAACTAGTGCCGAACACTACCAAAATGTATTAGCTTAGTATGGTGTGGAAAACATTAAGGGTATTATTTAACAGTAAGATGATACTTGTTTCTTGTAGTTTTGCAGTACTATTGATTAATTTTTGTCTTCAAACCTTTATTTCAGCTCTTCCTTCTTCCATGGATGAAGATAGTGACTCAGATGACAGTGGGCGACTATCACCTCTGTTCCTTAACCTTGGCCCATCCAAAGATATCCCCAAAGTTAAACCAAAAGTAAGTGTTATGAAACGATACAAAAATCTAAAGCAAAAACTGATTCTTACTTTTTACTTGATCTTGCTTTAAGTTTCTGGTACTACCTCTCTTAGAAAAAGCTCAATGAGCATCACACTTATTTATTTTATTTTTTAATTGATACCTATCCATGAGATATATGTGCTCAAATTTTTTTATTAATTCAACACTTTTTAATATCAAATTTAATTTCAAAGTTTGCTTTTTAAAAATGGTGTGAAAACAGTATATGGTGTCATATTATCCAAATCAAGGGTCTTAGGCAGTGGCGTGCCGTCCATATAAGCAATGTAAGCATTGCTTGCCTAAAATATGAAGCTTTTCTTTAAAATTCCACACCAAGAATATAGAATTTTATTTTGTGAAATTTTATTTTTATATCCTTTCTCCTTCTGTATCAGAACAACAGAACGGTACCGGGTTGTCTCGAGGAGAATTCACTCGAGGCGCTCATAGTCACCGTCTTTTCCAATGCGCGGGAGAAACGGTGCCCTCTACCTCTACATTGTAAGCAATTCCAGAATTGCTTCGGTCGTCGCGTAGTTTACTGTATTTCAGTTCTCGTTAGACTACATTTTGTTCGAAGCTATTAAAGTGTGAATTGGAGAAAACCTTTGGCAGAATTCTTAAGTACTTGCAGTTTAAACTCTAAATTTATCTTGATTGAGTTTTTAAATGAGTGTTTAAGGGAAAAAAAAGTCATTTTAATTTTTTACTTGTAAGCAATTTGGATTTTGCTTTCAATGATTTGCAGAGCCATCTATCGGTTGACCAAGTAAACGTTAAACGATGTCTTGCTGCAAATTAGACATAGACAAGGGACCAATCTATATAGGATTTTAAACTTAACCCCCATTTTTCTGAAAAATTTTCACGGCAATTTATTTTTTGTGAAAAATTATAACACTTTTTTAATTTTTGTGAATTTTTTTATACTTATGTAGTTAATATTTTTAATGAAAACTATAAAATTAATGAAAGCTGCTTAAAATTACTTTTTTCTTCAATTTTATATAAACTTAAATACTCAATTAAATACAAGATATTCATATAATTTAATAATAATTTTTGTGAAGGTGCCGTACTTGTTAGTACATTTTTTGTGAAGGTGCCGATAAACGGCGCCAAAATTTACCTGTATTAGTCCCTGTAAAACTGCAACAACCATCCGAAATTAAAAAAAAAAAATTTACAAGAAATATACCCGATTGCTTGCCCTGGGAAAAATGTCACCGCACGCCACTGGTCTTAGGACTCAAAGCAATATTGTCAATTTTTACTTTAAAGTATTGAATTAACTAAACATAATTTGGAGAAAAAAGGCGTGTGATAGAGTTGCCTGGACAGCAGTTTTGGATTGGTGCAGCAGGTCAGGGGTGCAGAAAATGTTTCAAGGCCCAATATTTCCCCAGAACACAGCTAATTTTATCCGAAATTTCCCCCAGAGTCTCCATATTTTCATCAAAATTTCCCCGAAAATGTCCTCCTATTTTCAGTCCAGTTCATGTTACTATAAGAGTTTTATTAAAAAATATAGTTCTTTTTTGCTGAACTTATGTAATTGTTTAATAATTTCCAAATATTCGTTAAGTTTAAGTTTCAATTTTTATGGACTTAATACCTTTATTTTAATGGACTTAATACATATCACCTTAGCTCAAAAATATTGCTAGTTAAAAATCAGAATTATAAACTCTCAAATTTGACAATGCAATAAAAATCTCCTCTTTAACTAAACCTTTAAAGTCAAAGATTATTGTTAAGATCAAACAAGAATGCAATTTTTAGTGCAACTCACTGATCCCATTACCTGCAACTCACTGATCCCATTTCCTGCACACAGTGGCGTATATAGGAATTTATTTCGGGAGGGGCCCAAAATTAGTCCCCAGCCCCTCACCCACATAATTAATAGGTCCAATGTAGCTTTTTAGGTGATAATTAAGGTCCTAAAACTTATATGGGAAAAGTTGTTAGTAATAAAAATCAGGGCCGCTGAGAGTCAAGCCGGGCCCCGGGGACAAAGTTGAGAAGCGTCCCCCAGTTCTTATTTTGAGGGGGGGGCAAAAATTGTCTTTAGTAAATTCATAGGATTAATGCAGTTTTGAACATTTCTATGCAAAATTTAAATCTTGATAAACTTAAAAATTTCGTTTTCTTGATTATATACTCCTGTTCATAAAAAATGCAACACCAAGAAGGAATTGTCCGATCAACATGAAATTTTCAGGGTATGTTCATTATGGTTTTCTATTTAAATTGATGCAAATTCAGAGTTATAGCGCATGCGTGAGACGAACAGGGCCTTTTCAATCACTAATTTAGTTGTTTATATGGGGAGCTGTAACGGGTGGTTAAGAAGTTGTAAGAAGGTTGTCTGCCGCTGATTATTTTGTCGTTAGAAGTCATTATACCCCTTATACCTTAACGGATGCCATATGAGCATTTAACAGTGTTTGATCGAGGATCAATGATTGGCTTTCTTGAAGGGTGTTTTCACACTGTGTTACTGCTGCTCAGATGAAGGCCAATAGGACAATAGTGATATGGGTGTGAAAGCTGAGGTCCCAAGATGGTCAGACGAGTTGAAAATCAGGGGCTGAACGCCTCATTGTCATGTCAGCACGGGATCAAAGAGACTTCATTCGCATGACAGTGCCGGATCACTCAGCGACTTTTCGACATCTTTCAAACTGTCAAAACACTGCTACAGGTCTATCATTGTCTGCTCCAACAGTTAATTGGTGGTTGCTCCACCGAATTCCGCGAATTATCGTTCTTTTTTAAAGAGCTCCATTGATGGAATTCCATCAGTACATAAAGCTACCATGGGGTCATCAAAAAAAATTTTTTCGCGCGATTAATAGCAACAAATGGCCCTTTTAAACGAATCCAATTTCAATTTTCATCAACATGACACCCACATCGGCTTTTGGCGCTATATTGTAAAACGCCATCTTTAGAGAGTTTTATCTTGCGTCATACCGCACGAACGCCCAGCGTTATGAGATGGAGCACTATTAAGTATCATGGGCAACCTTGTAAAATAAGAAATGAAGGTGATCTTAACAGCCACAAATGCTTTAAAAAATTTTTGGAGCTAAAAATTATACCCTACCTTTGAAGCATTCCTGAAGCTGTATTTGATCAGGACAAACCTGGGACACGTTTTTTGGAATGTTCCGAACTTCCATTTTATCCATCAAAAGCAGTTTCTCTTTCAGCAAATTTCTTCACCCAATATTTCACCTATGGAACTTGGCTGAAATTTCGTTGATTAGTCCTCATGCTCAAAATTCTTGTTCTGTTGCCAACTTTGGCAAACTTTGGGTTTCAGAAGAATCTTTGATGAAAATCTCCTCCTCAGGTAAAAAAAACAATCTGTTTGATTTAATGACGTGTCGGATAGAGGCTCTCATTGTAGCGCGTATGGACTACATAAAACACTGATTTTCGATATTTAATTTCGTTCCTTTGTTCTGAAAATTTAATCGTTTATTTGCACCTACAAAGGTCACCAGCTGTGTAAATTTCATCAAAATCTAACAAGTCCTTCATGGTGTTGCATTTTTTATGAACAGGAGTATAGGATGAGTAACAAGCACTAGAGGGGGTCTGGGGGAATCCCCAGGAATTTTGGAATTTCGACCCTTAAAAAAGAAATTTTTAACTCATTTTTGGATACTTTTCACTATTTTGAGTTACCCAGGGATGGGCTTTTTCTGAAATGAAGGATCCTTTGAAAAAATTATTTAACTTGAGTATGAAATTTTAGAGAAGTAACTCCATTTCGTATTGAATTCTTTTAGGGGGTCTGGGGGTACCCCCCTGAAAATTTTTGGAAATACGCCTCTTGTAAACTGAAATTTACTCATATTCGACGGCCTTCAGGCTGAAAATTAATTTACAAAATATTCAAAATTAGTATATTCCTCTAACTTAGAGTAATAATTATCTTAGAGGGTAATTATAATTATCTTAGTTTGGAAACGTTGGAGATTGCATTCCAGGGAGGAGGGGGGCCCGGGGCCCGTTCTCAGGAAGAAGGGTCCTAGTTGGGAGAAAAATCTATGAATGGGTATTCTAGTTTCAGAACGTTTAGTAGAGTGTTTCTCAAGATGGAGATTCTTTACGGGCCCCTATGCGCTGGGAAAATCCCCGGGCCCGGGGGAAAGTGCCCCCTTTGTCCCCCCCTGTCGGCGGGCCTGATAAAAATACAAGTAACAAAGGGGGGTCTGGGGGCCCTCCCCCATAAAAATTTTGGAAGTTTGAATAAAAAAAACTGGTTTTGGTACACTAAGTCCGAATTTTGGATGTGGCACATTTTTATGAATTTAATATTTAAAAAGTTATTAAAATAGAGTTCCAAGTACAAAAGAAGATCGAGGGTCCTTCCTAAGAAAATTTTTGGAACTTAACCCCTGGAAACAGGGTTTTATCTTGTTTTTGGTACACTTAGTCTGAATTTTGGACATATATTTTTTTAGTAGGATTTGGATTTTGGTGAACTTATTTTAATGGTACTTACGTATTATACTGTCGACCGTAACGCTGAATCCGAAAACGTTATCAGATCTCATTGACTTTACTATTACTGTGCCGCTGAATTAGACGGCCGCTGAATGGTCGACGGGATAATACGCAAGTACCTTTTAATAAAGTTGTTGATAACAAAATTCCAAGTACAAAAGGGGGTGGGGGTCCTCCCCCGGAATTTTTTTGGAAATTTGACCCTAAAATACAGGGTTTTAACTTGTTTTGGTACACCTAGTCCGAATTTCGGGGGGGCCAGGGCCCCCTCGGCCCCCCCTTATATATACCACTGCCTGCACATCATTCAACATGTTAGGAAATGCCAACTTTCCTGTAAACACTAAGGAAATGCGGGGTTTTTTTTGGCCAAGGTCCGTAGCTTTGCGATATCATCCGTAATTACCTCTTAATTTCTATAGAATTAGCAGGGTATGATATTATCACCAGCCCAAATATTTGTTATCACAAATAATAAATTTGTAGATTTTTTTCTTAATAAACATGGGCAAAAATTTCCCCAGAACTCCCTGAATTTCCCCCGAACATCGTTCGGGCGTTCGGACATATTCTGCACCCCTGCAGCAGGCCAAGGCCCATCAAAGGCTGTAGAGCCGAAGAAGAAGAAAAATAATTTGGCACTTGCATATTTTCCCATCGACCTTCAGTGGCTGTCTAATT
Source organism: Tetragnatha montana (assembly GCA_963680715.1). NCBI lineage: Eukaryota > Metazoa > Arthropoda > Arachnida > Araneae > Tetragnathidae > Tetragnatha > Tetragnatha montana. The sequence continues at coordinate 31,686,203 of OY796682.1, read as the reverse complement.
CAGCAGCACAGCTATAGAACATTCAATGAGCTTTGATAGTTTGTTTGAATTAAGCAGCATGGTTGACAGGATACATGGGTGCCACTCTTCCGTTCTGGGGACGGGATTCCGTATTTCTAATACTTCTGTAAATGGAATTCCGTCCCGAATTTATTACGAAATGCAAAACAATCTGACCGATTGGCTGTACTTAAAATTTCAGTTCTTACATCACACATTATGCCCACAAATAAGCCTGTTTTACTCAGATACAGCTTTACCTTAAAATTTAAGGACCTATTTAGTTGTTCATATGATATTTTATAAGTTTTTCTGCAATTTTTAAAAAATGCTAGATTGGGGAAATATGATTAAAAAAGATAGTGCTAAGTTCAGTCTTTCTATTTTTGAAGAGTGGCGGCACCCATGGGGGATAAATACAGTAAACTTTCGTTAGTACGCCATTCAAGGGGATGTTTGAAAATGTTGTAATAAGCAGTACAATGGTATATGGGGAATTCCTTGAAACACCATTTCGGCGATATATGTTATACATATATCTTACCTAGAAACCTTTTGAGGCAGGATTTTATCACTTAAATAGAAACGAAAGAATAATGTCTAAAAACCGAACAAACATTCTTAACCTTTACATCTTTTATTGGTACATCTATAATCTTTACACTTTATGCACACCATAATCTGTTATTTTTAATTTACATTTCTGGTTAAAAAATTCTTCATAAGGAGTTGCTTCTGTTTTCTTTTCTAAAATTCGGAATCAGGAAGATTTCTATCCTACCGAGGTTTCTTTGCATATCTTCTGCATTATCAATAGCTGAGAGGGACTGCCTCAAACAGCTATTGAAATGTGAGCGCTAGTAAGTGAGAGAAGGAATTTGAATTGGAGGAAGGGAGAGAATTTCCAAGAAATTCAGGGAGGGTGCTGATTTGTCACAGGACAAGCTTAACAAGTCACGTGGCCTACAAGACAATGGTCTTCCTTGTTCTTGAGATCGCAACGGGGGGCCATTCGGGGAAAAGGGGGAGATTTGAAAGGAGCTTTAGTGAATTATAAGTTAGAATTACAAGTATTTTTCTCTACACCTACCTTCTACTCTTCACTATAATCAAAATAAATGACTGAATTTGATTTTCAGGTTCAAAAACCATTACTTTAGTCTTTAAATTACACCCAAGAGGACAAGAAAGGTTAAAGTTTCTAAAATATATATAAACTAAATGCTGTTTTATTTTTAATGTTATTTAATTTGTTCAATTCTTGTTTCACAGTCTGTCGGAGATCTACTGAATGAGTCCTTATCAATAATAGGGGACCTCATAAGCATCAAATCAACCTTTCAACCGTTGATTAAGGAAGATGCTACTGGTGGTGAAGCCCAATTATGTCAAGGACCAGCCAACTCAGATTCTGAAAAGCCAGAACCTGACTCCAGTATTAAACCTTCCGTTGTTGCTCAGAAGTGTTTTGGAGAATCTGGATATCTACAGTTCTTTTCTTTGAAGGTATTTTGCTAATTTTAAAAGATGATTACTGATTCCTTTTCTGAATGGTCACGTCAACAGACTAATGTGTAAGGACTGGTACTCCTTAAGTTCAGTATGGTAAAGTTTGATTGTGTAAAGGCTCATTTAGGCTATTCCTGACTGAGTGGTTCACTACTATGAATCTAGTTTGCATGGAAAAATGAAGGAATAAAGAGTGAAAAGTGAAACCAATTCACACTTTTCTCTTTGGATGATTCCTTCAAATTGAAGATCAAAAGTGAAAAGTCTGAATGAGCCTTAACTGTCTCTAAAGTTAAATGTGGTTTTTATACTTAAAAAATTTTTCCCGTTTACAAAAAGCTATCCCTAAAACTTTCCTTATGAATTGCATTATACTGACCTAGCAATTCTCTTTATATAGGACTTGGACCTGTGGAAATATGGGTATTGCAACATTGCACCAGAGCTGCTTTCCAAAACAGAAAAAACCTTGCTGTCCTGGTCACCAGAGACCCTCCAATCCATCTTGAGTTATGCCTTAAAAGGCTTTTCTAATGACAGTTTCAAAGACTTAAATCCCATCATACATTATGCATTGAGGGTGGTATCGGTTCATGAAGAGTCTTTGGTTGTCGACAGTTTTGCCAAATTTGTAAAGAGAATGTTAAGGGAGCATTTTAATGTTGCCAGCATTTCTTTTTCTAGTGAAGAGATCTTTGGCATTCTTTTTAATCATGGTAAGTACTTCAATGGGCTGGTATAATTGTAGATAAAAATTTCTTTTAATCATAAAAAACTATTGTATCTTAATGAAGTATTGGTATCTTTGAATGTTTTCACTACCTTTAAAATTCAGCTCTGATTTTCCCTTATTATTCTATTAACCTTTTAGCTCACATTCTTGTTATTGCAATGGAGGGGTACAGAAAATGTTTTAAGGCCCAACATTTCCCAGAATGCAATATATTTTGGTCCAAAATTTCCACAAATTAAACTAAAATTAAAAACTAAAACATTGATGTGATTAAACAAGAATGTTTTTTAGGGAAAATCACTGATCTTGTCTTGAATGTGTTATTTTTCCTGCATATCAATCAAGACTAGAAAAAGCCAGTAAGTTCCCTCTAATGGGGTATTTACAACACCGCGTCAAAAGAGGTTAAAGCGGCAAAAGCAATCGTTTTCAAGGCTTCCTATTGGTTCTTTTGTAAAAAAAAATTGCCGCAAACCGCTTTTGACTCGCTTCTGTAAATCCGCCATTAGTCAGTGATACCATTTAATTTCTCAACCTCTCTCTTTAATTTCTCTCTTGACTGTTTGTACAATATCATGCTACCAGTTCATTACAAATATAAGCAGCGTTAGAAATTGGGGGGGAAAACACTGGTCCGTTACAAAGATCACTGGTCCAACAAATTAAAAAGGACCGATTTAAATATTATTATAAAGTAAATATTGCCCTGAATGGGAGTACCGACTAGTCATGTTAAAAATTAGTACCATATTCAATAATATTTTTTCTTTTTCGCCTTGGGCTACCCTATCCCATATCGCCACATTTCGGGTTCTGTCAAATATATGTCCTTGCTTCACCAAATGCAATCATCAAACGCACTTAAAATACTGCTATCACTGAACAACTCGTCTAAATATTTTTATAAAAACGCTGCCAGAACTGGAGGGTGATAATTTTTCACCACACACAGGTCCGTCGGACCAGTGATTTTCTGATTCCACTGGTCTGAGCCGTTTTTTAGTTGTCCAGGACCAGCAATCCACCGCAATTTCAAACGCTGAATATAAGGAAGCTCTTATAAAGTGGTTGCATCAACAGTGAATAACAATGAAAAATCATGACAATTTCTTGAAAAAATCAGGTAATTTTGGTAAAATTTAGTATGTCTGCCCCTTTTAGTTAAAAATTTGGCCAAGTTCATGAAAATATTTGTAAAACTACTCTACTTTTCTTAAGACCTCTTTCTTTATATTAAAATTACTACAATTAATTTCTAAGGTTATTTCACCATCTATACTAGGTTCCAACTTAAGTTGACCCTACAACGTCCCTAATAAACAAAGTAGTTCCCATCGCGGTGTCTGAATTTTGAGTGAAATGAAGAACATCAATTTAAAACTATGATCACTTTGTTAAACCCATGTATATATATAGTGCTTTTCAATCACGATTTGCGTACCGAAACTACTCCTATCAACACAACAGGCTTCGTGTTTACTGATTTCTCCTTCCCCATTTGTGACGTACTGGGTTCAAGAAACGTTGCAACCAAGTATAATTTTCTGAAAAAAATACATGTTTTTGGCTTTAAGTGTAAAGAGCAAATAATTCCTTAACTAAAACTTTTTATTTCAGGTGTTGACATCAAGAACTCATCCATTCTTGAATTTCTGCCTTTATCAAAAAAAATAAGGTTACAAGAATTGGTGATAGGAAATACGAATAAGCAGCCTCAAAATTGGAAATATAACTTAAAGTCAGTCTTAAGTTGTCTTACAGATATTTTACAATACTGCAAATTCAACAAAAATGACTTGAGAGACATACTTCTGTATTTGCTGCTGATGTGTGTTGATGAGTCTGTAAGAGCTCTTTTTATATATTTAGAGATACAAAAGTGCTTAAGCAATGTACTGCTAAGCATTGATGATAACCTTTGGCCATCTTGTGTAAGTTTTTATATGCAAATATTATCTCATTTCTACAATATTTCTCTTTGTAAAGCTAATCATGTTTTTAAAGGATTAATTTTCATTTCCTTTCTCAACCTTTAAAGGCTGGTTATGAGCAAATGATTTACTGCAAATAGAAACGATAGTGCTTGTGAACTGATGAGTTCTGGGGAGCAATCTTGAAATACAGTGCGTTGCGCTTAATAGAAACTTGTCGGGACTGAGCCATTTCGTGATATTTTCTTTTATAATTTAACATTTATTTTAGGAGAAAACTATTGACTAAAAATAACATAACCAAGTGTTAAATAAAGTAGAAAAGATTTTTTAAAAGTATGTACATGTTTAATATGGTTAATTCACATTAGCGGATTTCTAAATAGGCTAGCTAGGCTGAAGCCTACGGCGGCAAATTTTCGTAGGCGGCAAATTTTTGACGGTAGAATTTTTTTTTCTCAAAAAAAAAGGGGGGGAACAAGCACTGGACAGACGGAGAACGCTCCTTTCAGGTAACCAAAATCCCAATCCACACCCACAAGTTTTGAGTAGTTTGATTCAGTAAAGTAACACAGCTAACAGTAACCTGCGGAACATTTAAAAAATTGTTATGGAGAAAAGTCAAAAGAAATACTTCAAAAAGTCTCAAAAGGGCTTAAAACACGAACACAGGACTTTGAGGATCAAATTTCAAAATTTTTCTGAGGGAGAACCCCCAAACCCCCTCCACATTTTGGAAGTCTGTTATGTAGTGTTTTTCCTTTGAAAATAATTCTGCCGCTTACAAGAAACGGTTCCCTTTGCGTGTTTCCCAAAGTGGTTTCAAATGAGATAAAACACTAGTTTAAGAGGGGAAATTTCAAAAATTTTCCTGGGGGAGGACCCCCAGCCCCCTCTAAAAATTGTGCGGTTTACAAGGAACCGTTCGTTCTCTTCAAATGTTACCCAAAGGGTCTCAAAATGAACTAATCACTACTTTTATAGGCAAATATTAAAAAAAAATCTGGATCTGATCCACAGACCCTCATTTTTACTTTACCCATTACCCATTTCATAATTTTTACGGTTCTCCACAACCAACCCAGCTGCCAGTTTAAAACCGTAAATTTTACGGAAATTTTTTCCAGTGTATATAGGCGGCAATTTTTGGTTCAGCCTATAGGCGGCACATTTGGAAATCCGCCACTGTTAATTCACCTTATTGATGTTGATAGCCAGGCATCCAAATTTCAAAACTAGGCTTAATGAGCACTTTTCAGGAATTATCAAAATTTTTGTTTAAACTGGTTGCCTGACAGTAATTTTGTATGCAACCAAAATACAAGAAAAAAAGAGTAATATTAGAACAGCATATAATTAACAAGAAATTGAATTATGGAAATCCAGGTATTTTGCCTGTGTATGTATGATTTCATGGTGCAGCCAGGTAGTCAGGATTACTGCCGAAGATTCCCCTTAATTTGTTTTCCTAAATATTTACGCTTTTCAGGAACTTTTAAAATTTTCTCAAAAGATTGTGAAACTTTTTCAACTTTCAAAGGTTTTAAAAAAAAAAAAAATTATGCACGGGTTCTTGATTACAAATACGTGTTGCCATTATTTATTGACTTCCCTCTGTATCCCCTCTTCCCTCTACTCAAATCAGGAGGAAGGATATGGAGATATATCTCCCCCTCAAGTCAGTTTTTTTCCCCATTTTTGACTATAGAAGAGTATACAATTTGTTACTTTATTAATATTCATTTGAGTTCCTTTATAATCTTCCATTAAAGAACCTGTATCGTTGTTCTCTAAGATGCTTCTCTTCTTTAAAGGTAGATAGCTTACAAAAATGAATAATACTTAAAAACACAATAATTTCTTTGTTTTAAATGATTATTGTTGGAAAGTGTTAGTAAAATATAGATTGGGATGCCTATAGATTTCCCTGTTGGGAATATTAGCGGTAAACTATTTTTAATCGCATTTCTTTCTAAAACCTGGTTTTCATCTTTTCATTATAAAAAAAGGTGATGGTCAGCAACTACAGTATTTAAAAATGATAGATATTTTTCATGAATTTGTACAAATGGTAAAATATTTTTCTTAGGTCTCTTGGACACTATCTACTTTGGCATCCAAAACCAGAGTTTTGCCTGCTGCCCAGAAATGGGGCTTTGTTCTTCAAATGACTCGAGCCATCCCCTTTGTTCTCAGACAAGGAATACAGCTGCGAACTCAGTTGGCTTTTGTGTCAGTTCGACATATTTGCGGCCAAGCTGATATTCGAGCTCCGTATCGATATCCAGAGGAGGGCTATGTGGTGAGTCTTAGAAGAAACACTTTTTTCATTTAAGGATCCGTTTCTTTTAAACTTTATGACAAATAGGCTTCTTGTGTATAAATTAAAGTATGTAGAGCAATAAAAGAAAATATTTTTTTTTCTTTGAACAGAGAAAATAAGAGATTATTTGCAGAAGAATAACATAAACTGGAACAATAATTTCTATTATTTACTGGTATATCGTGAACTAAACTTTTGTTACTATTTTCTTACACCAAAAAATTAGGCAATTCAATATTTTTACAATATGTATGTTATACAACGTTCTATTCTCTATTAGAAAAGTACATTTGTCATGGTTTTTCCAAACAGTTATTTTTTAAAATTCAAGGTTTTCTTTTCTTATGCATAAAACATAAAGGTCTCAATTTAATTAAAGGAATATAATACAATGTTATTGATAAATTTGTGTACAGTAGAATAATAAATCAAAAAGAATTCTTTAACATTGGAGCTCCCATAGAGGTATTGATTTCTTAGGCGAAAAATCGCTGTAACTCGCAGAAAAATTATCGGAAAAAGCAAAAAAAGACCTATTTATAAGGAAGAAAGTGAAAACTAATAACTTTGAGCTCAAAAGTGTAGATTAATCTTCAAAACATTTTAATAGATGGGAATTTTAAAGAACCTCGCACATAGTACAATTGCCTTCACACAAGCTTCATTCTATTAGATTTAGCATGATTTCAGTTAAACTACCTCTAATGTTATAAAATGAACATTTGTGAATTGATTGCATGTGTTTTGGAATCAATCATTCAAATCAGTATTTCTGGTTGAAAATTTTCTGTTAAGAAGTTATGACTCAAAACAAGCTTTGGCGACCCTTGCCGCCCGGGTTAAGTTGCCGTGTATGGGGTTAATTTTGTACATGGCAGTTTTCTCCCTCGCGAAGGTGCATGATCACTGCCAAATCTGGTAACCCCAAGCTCCAATGACCGGCGGTCTTGGCAACAGCTGCTTCCGTTGGATTCTAAACCGATTCACACTCTTATTTTTCTTTCCTAACTCTATGGCTACCATTCATCGTCCTTTTAACCTTATTTTTTTTTCAGGTGCCAGAATTTCTAGACTTCCTAGAAAGCCTTCCTTATGTCTCTAGAAGTCTGAAAAGTATTTGCATTGACTTTATGGGGATATTTTTAGTACACTATCAGTTTATTTCAGAAGTAAGTTGCTCTTTCATTTGTTGATCTTAACTGCAAATATGTCTTAAGGTTGCTGTTTTTTCTATTAGGACAAATATTTAATTGTTTGGGGAGAAAATATTTTTGTATGAATATAATAATTATGTATGATGAATTATTTAATAACACTGGTAAACAAGGTTTTTGGCACAAGATATTTTTAAAGTGTTTCTAGGGTAACTTTTTACGCTGATTTCAAATCTGCAATCAGAATTTCTATCACTCTCAGATTTTGCACAATTTTTTATATTTTATATATTTATATTGCTTCATAATGCTTAGTATGTCTTTTTAATGATAGCTTATATATTCAAAATAAAATGTTTAATAATTTATTTGATGATTATGATTATTTTTATTGATATCTACTATAGTAAACCTCATTTCTTTATTCCTACCTACTTTTAGAAGGTAATTTGTGTCCAATTTTGCACTCTAAAGATGACAGTGCTGTGCCTATCATACTGGGGCTATTTCGAGAGTCAAAATATTGAAAGAATGAATTAACTTTAAGGATTCTCAGAACTTCATTCAATTAAGCTCTTATGAGACCCAAAAAAATGATTATCAGTCATTGTTCCATCCACCGGAAAAGCTCCAGGAGCCAGAATTTGCCATAAGAGAAGACTGAGCCAGCATCTCTTATTTGCTCCCTAAAAATCCCATTCAAAGCTGGTACACATTCTATAAATCGTGCATTAAGTTCTTGTAGGATTCTATCATAATTAACTACATGAAATTTTTCATATAATGCTTTTTTTACAGACGTTTCTCTCACACGTGTATAGATCTCTTTTATTAGTGTAATTTCCCTGTACCATTTTAAATTTTTGTAATAATTTAAAATGGTAAGGGTAAATTTAATCACATATCCCAGAGATGCCAACCATTACAAATTTTGCAGAAACATTCCAGAACTCGGCACTGAATTCCGCGATTACGGACACAGCTAGAAAAACTACGGAAACCACTCTATTGTATTTTAAAGACAATGTATTTAAAAATTTCTTCTTAATTCTTTGTTTTTAGCGATTACACTAGTGATGAGTCATAGAGGGGGGGAATCGGAATCATCGGAATACTCAAATTCGCGGGGATAATTCATCCGCTAGAAGGCAAGGCAAATGGTTTTTTCTTTGCTAAGATTTTGTTTACGTTAAGTTTCATTTCGTAACTTATCTGAATAGCTTTTGCTTTTTCATTAGTCTTTTTGTATTTTTATTTTCTACCGATTTTTATTTTTTACCGATCTTTTTCCTTTGCTTTTTTGTTTGTTTTTCGCGTAAAATTGTTGTTTGCAGAACCGAAATCATAGAAAGTCAATGTTAAGTAATCTGAATCATAGCCGAAGGTCATGGAACATGCACGGATTCTTCGCGCACAAGTGACTTAATGGTGAATGTTGGTGGAGGAGCTGCCGGACATTCCCGTCATGAATTTTATTCAAATTTTTGCGTTTTCAGGACTTTTCTAGATTTTATAAAGATTGGAACACTTCGCACCGCGTAGAACAGAACGTGGGGTGGCGATAGGCCACGTGGCGCGCCAGCTTGCTTACGATAATCAACAGGCAGTAGTGGTGGATTTTGTTTGGTCTGCTTCTATTCGGCGCGAGAAAAAAAAGAAAGTAAATAAAATTCCTTGAACATCCGAAAAACAAGGGGGTAATATGGTTTCGCGCAGAACAGTACCATTCCGGTGGTTGGTGGATTTTTTTTTTGAGCGCGGAGGGGGCTTGATTACGGATGGGCGTCACCACGGGTTGGCGTCCCTGCATATCCTATATTTACCATCATTATGGATCTTATGCTATGATTTTTGTCCATGATAATAACTTTTGTTAGATGCTGTTGAGACAAATCCATTTGTTTCTGAATTTTTAGAAAAAAGTGGGGGTGCAGGGACAATGGGGGGCTAGAATTCTTGCTGGTTACTTCTGAACTGAACACTTTAATGCATGGGTGCCACTCTTCCGTCCCCTGGACGGAATTCAGTCTTTTTAAAATTTCCTTGAACGGAATTCCGTCCCAGGTATATTACGAAACGCAAATATAGTACTAAATTCCAATACCTACATTGCACAGTTGGTTCAATTCCGTTAACAATCCGGTTCAATTCCGTTCCTGCTAAATATTGCCATGCTTTTGAGAATGCCATACATTCAAGATTCAAATATCAAACATTTTTTTTATTTTTATTGAAAATATGAATAGTTTTTGATGTAACTAAACATTTTAATCTGAATAAAATTGTTTCGGCAATATATTACTACTTCTTTGGTATCCAAAAGAGCATAGCGGGAATATTAACGGAATTGAACCGCACATTTTGACCACAAGTAACATGGTTTTACTCACATACAGCCGGACCTGGAAAAAGCTGTAACCTTCCCCCGGACCTCACAAAATTTACCCGAACCTAATGTATTGCTTCTATGGAGCTGGCAGGGGCTTCCCCCAAACCATGTTCGCACTTTTTCCAGGTCTGCATACAGTTTTATCTTGATTTATAATTTAAGGAACTATGATTATTCATGATGTTTTATGAATTTTCATGCAATTAAAAAAAATAGCTAGACTGGATGAAAATGATTAATACAATTCTTTGAATTTCCGTCTTGTAAATTTTGAAAAGTGGCACCCATGCTTTAATGGAACATTTATGATGCTATACACAGAAGAAAATTTCAACCTTTATACTTCAAGTTAGTCAAATACTATCAGGTCTATGTGTGAAATGCAACATTTGGTTCAAAATTAAAATACATGTCACAAAAAAACTGTGGGTGATGGAGAAAAACAACTTGCATACTTGAATTCAGCGTAAAAAGTTCTATTAGGATCACCCCTTTTTCTCTTGTACCAGGAAAAAAGTTCAATTTTGTTGACTAGTGTAATTTGTGATATTTATTCCTTATTTCTATTTTAACCTGCCAAGTAAGTTATAAATTCTCAGTGTGTTCTGTAAAAAATGGTGAGTTTTTCTAGTTTTCCAAACCTGTAGTGTGAACTTTGCCTTTTTAACCTGATGAATTAATTTCTAAAGCAATGTTTCTTCCGCGAGGCCTCCTCAAGGGTTCCGCGAAAAATTCGAATTGTTTTTATTTTTTTAATGTTTCCTTTGAATTTCTCGCGGAACCCTAAAAACCTCTGTTTCCGATTCCCGAAAACGGACTTTTCTCACAAAATTCCAAGCCCATATGGTATCTCTCCCCCAATAGGGGGGGGGGGGTGTTGTTTGTAGTTTTGGAGAATAAAGAAGGAAGCGCGGCACTCCTTTGCATGGTAAACCAGATGTGTCCTCTGGGTCCGTTTGCAATGTTGTTTTAAGATACAGTGGGGGGTCAGCAGTAGCGTATATAAGGGGGGTCCGAGGGGGCCCTCGCCCCTCCCCAAAATTCGGACTAGGTGTACAAAAACAAGTTAAAACCCTGTATTTTAGGGTCAAATTTCAAAAAATTTTCAGGGGGAGGGCCTCCAAACCCCCCTTTTGTACTTGGAATTTTATTAACAACTTTATTTTATAAATTCCTCAAAATCCAAATCCTGCCAAAAAATATGTCCGAAATTCGGACTAATTGTACCAAAAACAAGATAAAATAATGTTTTTAGGGTTAAAATTCCAAATATTTTCTGGGGAAGGACCCCCATATCCCCTTTTATACTTGGAACTTTATTTTAATATCTTTTTAAATATTAAGCACATAAAAATGTTTTTTATGAAAATAATTAAGAAATATTTTTGAAAATAATTTAGTCTGTTCTTTACTATACTCCATTCCACCATGAGATGGCACTGAAGAGAAAGGCAGAAAGCGTAACAATCCGCACTAAGAAATAGTCCTTTTCTTTTTTCAGAATTTCAGATAAAAAATAAGCCAATGAATGCGCAAAAAAGCATGCTAGATGTAATAAATTGTGGTTTTAGTTTAAACATCTATTTAATCATATGAAAAAATGTTTCTGAACGAAGCGAATGAATACTATAATCCATGTTTTCGAAAGAGCAACATGATGCAACACCAGTTTGGCTTTCGGAACCGGTTTCTCGCATTCCTGACGAGCCTTTCTCCCGCCAATTCTACACATTCGCTTTGCGTGTCTTCTGCTGTTCGATCGTCGCTGATTTTGCTCCTGCTATTCATTGTATTTATTAGTCTTTTTCTTGACCTTTTCCATTTATTTTCTTGTACTATTTGATCAATTTTTCTTTCACTATTTTAATCGTTTATTTTTCTTTTCCTATATTCTTGTACTTTATTTAGTTTCATTTTACTAGTATTTTTTGTGTTTTTTTTTTAAATTTTTTGTGCAATTTCTATCGTTTTCTAATTACTTTTTAGTTTTATTTTACAAGTATTCTCTTGGGCTATTTTTTATAATTTTTTCTTGTGCCACTTTTATCGTTTTTTCTAGTACTTTTTAGTTTTTTTTAGTCAGTTCTATTTGTATTTTTTTGTCATTTATTGTGTTTTTATCGTTTTTTAATTGCTATTTTTATCGTTTTTTCTTGTACTAACTTTTATAACTTGATGTTTAAAGTGTGAATTTGATATTACTTTAATATGTTAATTTTCCATCCTGCTCATTTGGTTTTCCTGGAGATATTTTGTTTATTCACTGTGTTTAAAACATAAAGCATCTACAAATAATGGATTTGTTGTTTTTTACCAATAATTCAGCATTATAGCTCTAAATAAGTATTGGTCTCTTGCAGGAAGAGTACACAGATGTTTGTAGAGCACTTAAAGTTTGTGAAAATATTGTGTATCACGGTTCAAATCAGGATGACAGTTCTAGTGGAGTTTCAGTTGTAAGTATACTTAACCTTTAAAGCAAGGTTTCCCAAAGTGGTCGACCCCAGAGTGGTGTTAGAGGTTTTCTAAGGAGTCGATAAGGGGGTCAGTTAAGTTCAACTTAACCTTTTACCCGCCGCTATGTTCCCAAATGGGAACATCAATTGAGGGAATTTTTTTACCACTTAATTTCGCTAGAGAGCTACATCAAGATATGAATTTATTTTACAAGCAACTATTTTTCACTTAGTATTTAATCCTTTTTGTAGAATTTAGGTCAAATTTACTGATTTTTGGCTCTTTCAAAAGTTATACAAGTTTCAATTTCTGATAATTTTAAATAAAATTATTTATAAATAATTTTGCTGTGTTTTAGTAGCTGCAGTATGCATCTTTCCATTTGGCATAACAGAATAATTTTGCATTTTAATGTTAGAAAATAATTACCAATTCACCCAAATGGAAACATCGGCGTTTGGAGTATAGTTTTTGTGAGGATTTTTTGCCATCTAAAAACTCAAGTTTTTTCCTATTCTCTTTAATTTTTTTGACTTTTTATGTCTCAAAAGATCTAAAACTAGTTTAAAATGATACTTTTAGTATCTAAATCAATAATTTTAATTTTTTCACCTGAATTATTGTGGAATAATTACCGAATATTTATAGCAGATAACCATGAAAATATCACTTTTTTCACTTTTCTACCCATAAATTTTATGTAATAATCATAAAGGGTTATACTACAGATGTGAGTCGAGAATATTCTGAGAATGTTCTCCAGGGGCGAGAATTTTAGGAATAATCGAGAATATTCTATTTTTGGATTGATAAATGTAAAAATGTTTGATAATATGAAATGGTCATGTAGTATTAGTGTTAGAAACCTGAAAATAATAACAAATTCAATGAAACTTACCATTTAAAAGTCACCCTACAGTTCAGAGAATATTCTCTGAACTGTAATTTCATTATTTCGCAAGCTTTTTTTTTAAGTAAATTTTATTTAATACAAAATAATATTTTTTAAAGTTAGTTTTTACATATGTATAAATTAGTTTTACTGGGAGAAAATACTCATACAATTAAAAGAGGAGTCTAAATTATTTTCATATAGTTGTTAAAAGCAAAAGTATAATACCAATAGTTTTCAAACTGATGGACCTTTAAAACCTGACATTTAGCTAAAATTTTGAGAGAACTTTGTAAAATTAGGAGAATATTCTTAAAAGAAGGGGGTATCACATTAGAATTATCTGTTAAGAATGATATTTGAAATAATTTATTTTACAGAGAATAATTTATTGTGAGATTATTCTCAAAGAACTCTAAATTACTTAGTATTATCAGATGCAGTTTAATTTACTTTGTACTTAAAAATTATTTATGAATGAATAGTTTGTCTAAATTTTTTGTCTGCATAGTTTTAATTCAGATTCATTAATATTTTCCTTTATGAGAATATTATCAAAGTTACAATTAAATTTATATCTTACTTATTATCTTATATATTATTACTTTATATATTATTATTACTCTTGTGTTCCTGAAATAATTAAATCTTTAAACTTTCATCCACTATACGTATATATTTAAGTGCATCTCATAATTTTTTCTTCATGATAATATTTTCATTTTTCAAAAAAAAAAAATTATTTTAGTAGCTTCTAGGAGAATATTCTCGAAAATTCTCCTCTCTGAGAATATTCTCCAAAAGATAATTACCGAGAATTTTACATTTCTAGGCTATACAAAAGGAATATTTGAAAATATTGAAGAATTTTGAAAATGATGAGAATTTTGTACGGCTGAAAGACTCTTCTAACGTAAGTTGGATTCAAGAGATATATAAATCAGTTTGAAATCGTCCATGAGAAACTCAGTCTTATTGAATGAATGGAGATAATTATGATTATCACTTTTGGAAGCTAATTAGATTTGAATGAAATTCCGGGATTTTCTGCTAGGAATAGAAAGGCCCTAGGTATAGAAAAGTAATTTTTCACACTGGAGTAGAACTGTTGCGCTTCAAAAATCATTGTAAAACTCCTTTCGTATCTTTTATACCAAAATATTACATATAGTATAAGAAAATTTTAAGAAAAATTGTCTTGCATGTAATAAAAATGTGAATTTTTTCTAATGAAAATCGCTAAAATTTTAGCCAATTATTCAACCATGGCTAATAAAGGTGAAGAAACTGTTCAATATCATAAAGATGTCCCAAATTATTAAGTAGAAACAGATTTCAGTAATTTTATTTGAATAAATTGTTAAATATCACCCGAAACACCGATGTTCCCAAATGGGAACATCCTCAAAATCACCCTTAGGATTTTTTTTCTGCCAAAAAAAAGCAAGAGATTGGTTTTAATATTGATGGAACAAGCCATTTAAGCCAAAAAGCGGAATATTTACTTTGAAATTTGAATTACGCCGTTTAAAAGGTTAAGGAGGAGTTGTGGTAGTTGAATTATTTATTTTTTGAAAACATTGGTGAGGTTAGCAATTAAAGATGCCAGAAAACAAGCCTTGAATGTCTGTGCAACTAAGGACAACAATTATTAACCACAAATTCGAACACATACCATATTACAGTTAAAGTTAAACTGCCAAAAAGTGGAGATGATCGTGAAATGGTGTCTCCTTTAGTACAATCTCAGATAGCACTGTATACATTAGCTCACTACAGGGACATCCCACCATTTTCAAAAGTTTGGAAATTTTTACCCCCCTTCAGAAATTTTGCCCCCTAAGTAGAAAGTGGACTTTTGGTAGAGTGTAGATGAGGTCCATTCTAGATTCTTTCAGGGGCTCATGACATGAAAAAGTTTGGTAAACCCTGCTTTAAATTAAACCAATAATAATAAATTTGTTCACACTGAACATAGTTGGAATATATATTATTTTCATACTATATTTGCTGTTTTCATTTTAAAAATTGATTGATTATTGCTACATTAACAGACCTCTTATCCGTAAAGCTTGGCACCGGCATCATCTCGTATAATTTTACGGGGTTTTGAACATTTCCCTAAAAAAAGCCCCAAAAGACCGCATTAACACTAGAACCGCTAAGGTGCCTTTTTTGTCCCCTTGCAAAGTTGAGAGTTTTGCACATTCTATATATTTTGACAGATCACTCTGAAGCTCGGTGACTTTTATTTATTTTACGCCCTCTACTTAACACGGAAAAAAAAATCCCGATCGGTTGCGAATTTAGAAGAAAAATGTGGATTATACTAGAACTGCCAAAGGGGACATTTTTGTCCCCCCTACAGCAAAACTATTCTTTCAGGCACCAAACATGGCCTTCTGTCCTCCCCTATGCTTGCTAGACGTTCTTCCCTCATTGAATGCTCATCCTAGAACTCTACCCGTAGATTAGTCCCTTTCAAATTGTTCTCCTCTCCCTCCCACTGATAAAAAACTATAGTCCGTCCACATTCCAAGAATTGGTCTCAGCGCTCCTCCTGCTGGACAAAGAACGGGAGTGAATTGCTGAAACGGGAGGGAGAGCAGATCAAGGACAAGGGAGACACTTAACATCGGAACACGCTAAATCCCTTCCGAGTGCTGATTCGGAACTTTAAAAAAAATTAATTTCAGAAAATATTACAGATTTTCGCGACCCGGATAAGAGGTCCGTTACTGTATATCAAAAACCATAGGTTAAAAGGGTTCCTCCCCCAGGAAATTTTTGAATTTCAGCTTATTGAAAAGTGATTTTAAGCTACTTTTACAGGATTTTTATGTTTTTATATGCATAAAAAATGACATTAAGCATGACATTGATTGGCATGAAAAATGACATGACATAAAATAAATGACAAAAGTAGTCAAAGCCCCCTATTATTCTAATAATGTCTCCCAATTTCCTTTCAACTGATCACCGCTCCCCAAGAATTCAACGCCCCTTGGATGCGGTACTACCAACTTCAGGGACCACTGATGTGTGTAGAGAAACTATTTTCCCCCCTTCCTCCTAACTCCTATATTTACTGTTATATATTCCTGAAAACCTCTTTCAAAACTCTTGAGTGTATGAATTCTGTAGTTAGTCCAAAAGTAACATCATTCACCTCTACACTCAAGAAAACCCAACCCATTAGACATCCCAATCTTCCTTATAAATAAATTTGTAACACAACTAAATGACATTTTAAAAGCAGTTTTAAGTTTTTAAAAATTTCATTTTATATTTCAGATTACCTTGGCTATGCAATTAGTTAAAATTTATTCAACTTTAAAGCTCTTGCCTCCTAATTATAAGGTAAGTAACTTTCATGTTTTGTCTTACCATGTCTAATGTCAAAATAATATATAGGTATATTTTTGGTGTTAAATATTAGTTAACTTTTTATTTAATGCAAGTCATTTGATAGAAGATACTCTCTAAAGCAGTGGTTCCCAACCGGTGGTCTGTGGACCATTGGTGGTCCGTGATAGTCTTGGAAGTGGTCAGTGGAGAGACCCGAAAGCACACAAAAACAATTTCCTATAAATAATAGAAATTTGAATAATTTGAACAAGCTAAGGTTGGGTTATACTTTTGGCTATGTAATTTGTGAGGATAACAGTCACCACTAATTTAATAATAATTCTTTCTTGTACTGTAAACATATTTAAAGTGAATTTAGGAGTTCAGAAAAAGTAAGATGCAATTTTTTGGGTTCCGAAGATTTACTTATCTCACTTAAAAAAGTACTAATTCTCGAGATATGTAATTAAATTTTTCTTAACGAGAAGCGGAATAATTGTGAGAAGACTGGGTTGTTTTGCGTAGTATGTTTAGGGGGTTAGTTATACTGATGTACTTTTATTGATATATGTTTTGTGTAGTATAAAAATTTTATTGAGTCTAAATTGAGCATCTGAAGGGAAGGATGTGACAGTTAACTGTTTATATCCGTGATCAAGAGTGTTGACTGTATCTGTGCCTGTGACTGTTCTGTATAAATACACGTGGAATTTTGTATCTTGTTGCTTTTGATCTTGTACCTTAATAAAAGGTTTTATTATTGTAAACTGTGGTGGTAACTGACTTTTACAGAACCACGTGCATAGTTGGATAAAACAAAAAAACTATCTGCACACAAAAATTTCTTCAAATATTTTCTGCAAACTATTTAAGTGCCCCCAGTCGTTTGAATTTGACTTAAAACATAATGTTAGTCTCATTTTCACCTAAATACTGTAATAATACTTCATAAGCAACAACAGTAAGAAAAAAATCAATTTATTTATCAAAAATTTAAGTTATTTGAAAAGATTATCTGCGCTTGGCGTGCATGTGTGCTTCTATATTATCCAAGTCTTGAGTTAGTGTATTTAATACCTTAATGTGTACATTTATAGATTAAGTGTATTATAATTTAAAAGTAGAATTTATATTGTCTTACCCGTAATGTAAAAAATTTTATAATGTTAACTCAAAGTAAAGATGTAGGGTCTGGGGGTCACCCCCCAGAAAAGTTTTGAAAATTTGCCTTTAAAATTAGTGTTTCAGCTCCATTTTAAGACCCTTTGGGTTACTTCCAAAGGGAATAGCTCCTTGTAAACTACTGTTTTGAGTGGGGGGAAATTATAAATAGACATCAAAATTTCAAAGGGGGCTGGGGGTCCTCCCCCGAAAATTGTTTAGAAATTAGCTTCTTTTAAACATCTCAGTTTGAAACTCTTTGGGGAACCCTCAAAGGAAACCGCTGCTTTTAAGCAACAGAATTTTCAAGAGAAAACACCTTATAACTAACTGGTATCAAAATTTTGGAGGTATAAATTATATTTGTAAAAATTATCAGTGGCTCTGTTTAAAAGGGGTGCTGGGGATCACCCCCATAAAATTTGCCCCTTGTAAACAGTGTCAAACTCATTTCCAGTGTCAGGTCAGTAAATAAACTGTTGTTTCCTATGTGTGGTTTTCAACAATATCTGCTAAGTACCCCCTTGCAACATTTAGTGAGAACTTTTACTTGTTAAATTTTAGAACACTTACTGATATAATATTAATTTTGGGCTTAACACACAAATAGTATAAGAATTTGTATAAAATTTTAGCCCTAAGTAAAGATAAGGGTGTAGGGTTCCTTCTCTGGAAACATTTTTGAAATTTTATCTTTAAAAGTAACGTTTTAGCTTATTTTAAGGCTTTTTGGGTTACATTCAAAGAGAATCGCTCTTTGTGAGCCACAAAAATTTCAAGGAAAACATGCATATAAATACAGACGTCAACAGGGTTACTCCCCACAAAAAGTTTTAGGATAAGCTTATTTCAAAAAGTTTTGGCCGAGAGAACTACTCATCCATGGGGGTGCTGGCCCCACTTAAAAAGGAGAAAAGAACATTATTGTAGATTTGTAAGAAGAACAATTTAAACTAAGACTGTTTTGAATGGTGTGTTTTAAACAAGTCTGCTATTTTTTGCCAAGTATATACTTTTTAAAAGAAATTTACTGAATAATCTACAAGTTGAATATTTCTTTGTTGTTTTTTGCCTCTCTAAAATAAGTAAATAGTTGTATTAAGAGTGTATAAATGGAATTTTAATGAATTTTTTTTTTAATTTCAGAAATCTTAAGGTAAAGTTTTATTATCAGACACTTTTCTTAGTCCACAGGCCCCCGTTGAAAAATTTTATTGATTAATAACAGGCTGAATCTTCGTTGGTCGCTTGGTTTCGTCGAGACGCCCACATTACTCAGCTAAAAATCTTGAAAGCGGGTAGCTAATTTACTGCGCATGGGTCAAACATGTCGATTGGGTGGTTGTAAAATATTTATTAATAACGTTTTCTTTTTTAGTTAAATCTTGAGATAATGTGATAAATATCTCGAAAAAATGAGTGTCCTACAAAACTGGGGGTATGAACGGAGAGTCCCCCACTGCCAACATGTCCGAATAACGAGTTAAAAATATTTATTAATAACGATCTGATTTTTTTTACACCGGCTTGGTAAATATTTGTTTAATTAAATGGCCACATTGTCCTACAAATTAAGGGGTAGGTTTTCGCAGTCCTACACTCGGAAAATGTCAATTCCACGACGATTTTTTATTCATTAATAACAACCTGATTTTGGTTTTTTTCTTTAGGGAATAACGTGTGAAACACGATTTTACAACTGTCCTACTCAAAATGTGGTATATATTGATGAAAATTAACTTATTCTTAAAAACTCCTTCGACCGGCTTGTCGCAGTTTGGAGTTGGTTGCAAATACTATTTTTAAATGGTAATTGAGCTTTGTACTACTAGTCCCGCTCACGAGGCAAGAGGAAATGTTCATAAATATTGTTATTTATAGATTTTCCTTTTTTTTATTCGACAATCCGTGACGATAATTTTTTTACATTTAATCATTGTTAACATGAATTAAATTCAATAATTTATTTTTTTATCAATAAGCAATCAATTTTGTTCGAAACGACATCAGAATTAATTTTACAGAATCATTGAACCGAACTGAGTCGAATAAAATGATAAAAAATTTAAAAAAAAAGTGGTTATGGAAAGAATCTAAAGAACTTTAAAATATCCGGATCTTACCACCATTACTATGACTGCTTTTTGTGCACACTATTAAGTAAAAATACAAAATTTCGCAAAAAGAGAGTAAAAAATTTTCACAGGCAATTTTACTCTCATGTAAGAATTATTTGAGGGCAAGAAAGGAATGCAATCATAAATAAAAAGATGTTGTACTCCCCGATAATTCCTTTAGTTCCTAAAGAAAATAATCTAAATCAGGTTGTTGTTATTAATAAAAAATATCGTCATTGAATTGATATTTGAATAACGTTTGGAACACGATTTTATTACTGTCTTACTCAAAAAGTGGTGTATATTTGAGGCGAGCTTACTCACCACTATAAGAGTCAGATTTATTCAAATGGCTACAATACAAATTACCATCTTAAAAACTCCTTCGACCAAATAATCGCAGTTTGTTGCAAATACTATTTTTAAACTTTAGTAAAATTCAATACTGAAGCTTTGAACTACTAGTCCCGCCCACTCGACAAAGAGGAAATGGACAATAATATTTATATTTATATATTTTTCCCTTTTTTATTCGACAATCCATAGTTACTCCTTGTTGCTGTAAGCACCTCAATAATTATAAAAGTCGTATTTCAATCAATTCTTGTCGGTCTAGCGGTGGATACCCTTATTTTTGTCGGCCACTGTTATTTCCGGGGAGAGGATACACTAAACTATTATGTAGTATCTTTGTCCTACAGTTATTAATAAATAAAAAATCGTCGTGGAATTGACATTTTCCGAGTGTAGGACTGCGAAAACCTACCCCTTAATTTGTAGGACAATGTGGCCATTTAATTAAACAAATATTTACCAAGCCGGTGTAAAAAAAATCAGATCGTTATTAATAAATATTTTTAACTCGTTATTCGGACATGTTGGCAGTGGGGGACTCTCCGTTCATACCCCCAGTTTTGTAGGACACTCATTTTTTCGAGATATTTATCACATTATCTCAAGATTTAACTAAAAAAGAAAACGTTATTAATAAATATTTTACAACCACCCAATCGACATGTTTGACCCATGCGCAGTAAATTAGCTACCCGCTTTCGAGATTTTTAGCAGAGTAATGTGGGCGTCTGGACGAAACCAAGCGACCAACGAAGATTCAGCCTGTTATTAATCAATAAAATTTTTCAACGGGGGCCTGTGGACTATCTGTTTATATGTTGGAAATATTGATTTTTCCTTTTATTTTAATAGGTCTTAAAAGAAGATTCTGCACCTCCTGATCAAAGAGGGTTACAAACTGCAGAAAATAATACGGAAAATTCCTACCCTTTACTAAAGCCCCCAAAGCCTGTTAATGGATTTAAACTGAAGGGTGAAACAATTCTCTCTGAAAACTGCATGGCAATGAATCGATCTGTGTCAGCTTTGGACAAAGCGTCAAGTTCAAAATTTTCACCTGATAGCTTGACTATTTCTGGGAAAATATTATTCCAACCTAGTGAAGGTGATGGCTGTTGTGATAAAGAAAATTATGAAGCAATGGATGTTGAGACATGTACTGCAGTTGAAAAAAGTGCTCAGATGTATATCTCTGCTGAATTGGAAATTCAATCATCTCCTTCGGGAAATGAAATGCCTGCGAAATCTTTACCTGACACTTCTACTGCCCCTAATGTTAATATTTCAGATCTTTCCTATTCCTCTGTTAGTTTGGATTCTAGTCTACACAGAGTAAAAGAGTCGCCTTCACTTTCCAATGATGAAAATTATTCTCTTTTACGCTCTGACTCAAATCATGAGACTGATCTGATCATCTGTTCAAAAGAAAAAGAAGACTCACTGCCTATTAAAACATCTTTATCTTCAAATGACACTTCTATTTCAAACTCAGCTAGTGATTCATCTTCAAATGAAATTCCTAGTTTGAAACTTGGATATACAT
This sequence comes from Tetragnatha montana, assembly GCA_963680715.1. Taxonomy (NCBI): domain Eukaryota; kingdom Metazoa; phylum Arthropoda; class Arachnida; order Araneae; family Tetragnathidae; genus Tetragnatha; species Tetragnatha montana. Next base: position 31,664,292 of record OY796682.1, on the reverse strand, counting down.
CTGATTCAATTCAGGTTTCTATTTCTGATACAAGTCTAAAAGACATAAGTGAATTTGAAAAGCCAGAATCTGCTTTAGTTTCCACCTTATCATCAGGCAGCATATCTAGCCATGCCTTTACTGCAACTTCAAATGATATTTCTATCTTAGAAATGATGAAAAATTCTTCCTCTGTTAGTTTGGATTCTAGTCTACACAGAGAAAAAGAGTCCCCTTCACTTTCCAATGATGAATATCATTCTATTTTACGCTCTGACTCAAATCATAAGACTGATCTGATCATCTGTTCAAAAGAAAAAGAAGACTCACTGCCTAGTAAAACATCTTTATCTTCAAATGACACTTCTATTTCAAACTCAGCTAGTGATTCATCTCCAAATGAAATTCCTAGTTTGGAACTTGGATATACATCTGATTCAATTCAGGTTTCTATTTCTGATACGAGTCTAAAAGACATAAGTGAATTTGAAAAGCCAGAATCTGCTTTAGTTTCCACCTTATCATCAGGCAGCATATCTAGCCATGCCTTTACTGCAACTTCAAATGATATTTCTATCTTAGAAATGATGAAAAATTCTTCCTCAGAATACAATTTACATTTTAAAAGTGGTTTGTCTCACACCTCTAACACTGTAAAAAGACCAAGGGGAATTGAAGCATCTAATGCTAAAACTAACCTATTTTCAAAAATTAAGTCAATTAAACCATCTTTATTGGCTAAATTAAACAACTCTTGTGTGACAAGTGTTTCTTTAAGCCAATTATCCCAAAGTTGTCCCAACCCAGTAAAAAAAGCTTCACCTTCCAAATTTCTTTCTAAATCTTTCTTGAAGTGGAAAAGAAGGAGTCTTTCTCTTGGTCCAAAAACATTAGGTGACAGTAAATCAAATCAATTTTCTGAGTCATCCAATTCCAGTTCATTTCTTAATTCATTTCCTGAAGTTAAAGATATACAGCAGCCAAAGACCTTCATAGCCAAAGACCAGAATAAACCTTCCACAATAACTTTCCCTAATTCTGATTATTTTCACAGCAGTATTAATCCATCTAAACCTACTCCTGCGGTTTTAGAGGAAAGTGAAACAACACATCTGTTATCAAAGCCAAATAAAGGCATTAAGGATTGTGAATCCTTAAAGCCTCCTTCAGAATCATCAGTTGACAGCAGTTCAATTTGTTCATCTCCTGATAAAGAAAAAACTCCTGAAAATTGTACAGAAACATCCATTACCAAATCAGAACTCACTGAAAGCCCATTTCATAAACCTGCATCTTCTCCAAGTACAATGCATCAAATGAATGCATTAAAGCCTCCTTCAGAATCATCAGTTGACAGCAGTTCAATTTGTTCGTCTCCTGTAAAGGAAAAAACTCCTGAAAATTGTATGGAAACATCCATTACCAAATCAGAACTCACTTTAAGCCCATTTCATAAACCTGCATCTTCTCCAAGTACAATGCATCAAATGAATGCATTAAAGCCTCCTTCAGAATCATCAGTTGACAGCAGTTCAATTTGTTCATCTCCTGTTGAAGAAAAAACTCCTGAAAATTGTACCGAAACATCCATTACCAAATCAGAACTCACTTTAAGCCCATGTCATAAACCTCCATCTTCTCCTAGTACAATGCATCAAATGAACGCATTAAAGCCTCCTTCAGAATCATCAGTTGACAGCAATTCAATTTGTTCATCTCCTGTTAAAGAAAAAACTCCTGAAAATTGTACAGAAACATCCATTACCAAATCAGAACTCACTTTAAGCCCATGTCATAAACCTGTATCTTCTCCAAGTACAATGCATCAAATGAACGCATTAAAGCCTCCTTCAGAATCATCAGTTGACTGCAGTTTAGTTTGTTCATCTCCTGTTAAAGAAAAAACTACTGAAAATTATACAGAAACATCCATTACCAAATCAGAACTCACTTTAAGCCCATGTCATAAACCTCCATCTTCTCCAAGTACAATGCATCAAATGAACGCATTAAAGCCTCCTTCAGAATCATCAGTTGACTGCAGTTTAGTTTGTTCATCTCCTGTTAAAGAAAAAACTACTGAAAATTATACAGAAACATCCATTACCAAATCAGAACTCACTTTAAGCCCATGTCATAAACCTCCATCTTCTCCAAGTACAATGCATCAAATGAACGCATTAAAGCCTCCTTCAGAATCATCAGTTGACAGCAGTTCAATTTGTTCGTCTCCTGTTAAAGAAAAAACTCCTGAAAATTGTACAGAAACATCCATTACCAAATCAGAACTCACTTTAAGCCCATGTCATCAACCTCCATCTTCTCCAAGTACAATGCATCAAATGAACGCATTAAAGCCTCCTTCAGAATCATCAGTTAACTGCAGTTTAGTTTGTTCGTCTCCTGTAAAGGAAAAAACTCTTGAAAATTGTACCGAAACATCCATTATCAAATCAGAACTCACTCTAAGCCCATGTCATAAACCTCCATCTTCTCCGAGTAGATTGCATCAAATGACTTTATCTTCTGTATCGCCTCTCAGGGTTTTGAAAGCAAAATCAGGACATTCACTTCAAACCCCAATCAGGCACAGAAAATCTGTACGCAAACATTTTACTCAAAGTACCATTGTTTCCTTTCTAGTCAAGAAAGAATCTAGTCTCGAGAAACCTGTTTCAAGCAAGGCAACAAATTCCATCCTCATTGATGATGTAGGAAATTCTGTTGCAAAGAAAGACTCTGGCCCAGAAAAGCAATTGCCTGAAGACAGCAGAACTAAAGCTATGAAACGTCAGAACCAAAGTGTTAGTTCTCCATCTAAACGAAATAAAATACAACAAACACCTGAACAGACTGCAAAACTGTCAGACAGTGACGATGGAAGTGAAATAGAAGTTCTTTTTTATAGGGTGAAAGGCCCTGTATGCAAAACTATTATTGATTTAAGCAGTAATAACGGTGATGTAGACTGCAGTGCCAATATCACTAGTAGTCATGAAGATGATGATGTTGTTGTGATGAGAGAAGTTATTAAATCCAATAATGTTTCTGTTGTGGAGCATGATATTATTACTATTGATTAAAACTATTCCTGCTTTTTTGAAAAGCATGCGAAAACTAACTCTACGCTTGCAATACTTCCATTTCATAACATTCATTCTTTTGATGTTGAAAAATCAAAGTGCCTGGATTTTGTTAACTCACTTTCAACAAAATTGTTCTTATGTTATTGTTGTATTTTTAATCATTGTTGATTTGAGTCATTCCAAAATTCAAAGAAAAATTAAATATATTAGTCCTGGACTGAGGTATTTTAGTATATAATTAACCTATTTTCATGTATTTGAGTTAAATCAACAATGCTATCCTTTCACCTGAGATTTAGGTGAAAAAAAATACTGTTAAACTCTTTTAGTAATTTGATTAACTACTAGTTTCCGTTAGAGATGCATTCATTAACTAAAACTATATAGGCCTTGGAATAATTACTTTTGGAGCAAGCATTGCTGATTTAACACTTACTACTGTGAAGTACTATGCATTAAAAATACTTCTGGAGATATTTCTGACTATACCAACCAAGAAAGTAGTATATACTATAGAAATTTGGACCACAGTCAGACTGTGAAAGTGTCCAAAACTGGGAGAAGATAATGTTAAAGCCATTGTAGAATTCATTTTTCCTTTGTTGCTTTATGGCAATTCCTATTATGTAGAGAATTTAAAACTTATAATACTCAAGCTATACTTTATTTTAGTCAACAAGTTACTTAATTAAAAAAAAAGTTCAATATATGTATGTATATTTACTACCTATTGTTTTTTCAGATCAAAGATTCATGTCATTATTTTCAGGGGTCTGTTTAAGTTTTTTCAAGAGGTACAGTTGGGGAAATAAAAAACGACTCAGTTGAGATTTCTGACGAACCACTTGGGTTAGGAAGACAAACAAGGTGTCATTTTTCATGTCATGAAGTATTCTTTAAATGAAAGAAAATTTCGAGTCCTTAGGCCTTAGGGGGTCGTCTTCATATTAAACGAAACACCAACTTTTGTTTTTCCTATGGGGACCCCCAATTATTATGCGATTTTCTGAAAGAGCATCTTCATAAACCCCCAAATACCAAGTTTCATTCTAATCGTGCGGTAAATAAAGCTTTTACGTTTTGGGGGTCGTCTCCAGAGTGAGAAGGGTTAATTTTCTGTAAACACTATTTCTTAAAAACGGTGGGATAGTAAGACTTTTACTCACCACTTTAATGTTTATTGAAAAGTTTATAAGTAATTTATTGAAATTTTATATCAAATTTAAGTTTCAATTTAAGTTATGGTGATTAAAATAAGGCGACTGTTTCCAAAAAAAACCATTCACCAGTATACATTTGGCAGCGGTATACGGTCCCTTAAAGAGTGGGAATTTAGTTTAATTCGGTTTTTTCCAAAACTATTAAATGAAATCGACTGAAATTTTGGTTTTCCTCATAAAATTACAACCAGAATCGATTACCATAAAAATATTAAAAGATTTTAAAATTTAATTTTTGGGTCAAAATTAGATGTTAATTATCTATCTATTAACCATTAAATATCGCTATAAAAGCATAATTATTTTGTTTGGGGACACAAATTTGATCTAAATTCAAAGTTTCATATTTTTACGCCGAAAACATTTTGACAAATTTCACATTGAATGGTTGACATTTTAAAAATATAGTATGCTTTTATTTGGATACTTTCATGGATGAAACTTGGTATTTGGGGGTTTATGGGGATGCTCTTTCAGAAAAACGCATAATAATTGGGGGTCCCCATAGGAAAAAATAAAGTTAGTGTACCGTTTAATATGAAGACGACCCCCTAAGGACTCGAAATTTTTTCCATTTAAAGAATACTTCATGACATGAAAAATGACACCTTATTTGTCTTCCTAACCCAAGTGGTTCGTCAGAAATCTCAACTGAGTCGTTTTTTATTTCCCCAACTGTACATATTTTGTGAAATTTAAGTGGAAAATCAGCATAAAAATATGTACAGTATTTTTTAAACATTAATTTAAACAAAATAAATTTAGTCTAGAATGGCTAAAAAATTAACAATGAGAGAATATATCATACTAGTGAACTTTCTTTCAAAAATGTATTTTGTGAAGGTACCTTTTTTCCTAAAACTGAATTTGTGAAAGTACCTATTTATCAAATGATGAATTTGCGAAGGTACAAAAAACGGTAGTAAAATTGCCCTGGACAGACCACTGATTTTAATTATTTTTCAAGAAGTAAGAATTTGTATTTTTGTAAATACTAACATCATATATTGAGAACTATAAAAATTATGTATAAAACAAAAATATGATTATTCCTAAAGGTTTTTTATCATAGAATAGTTTGAAATACCAAATTGTGAAATTATAATTACTGTGATGACAATACCTATAAAATGTGTCAAATATGCTTCAGAATTAAAAAGACTAAATTTAATCTGGAAGAAAACTAATAACCCTGATTCAAACCTGTTACCAATGCTATTTCTATGGGATCCACTATCTATAATGACATGTCACCTTTTTAACGATGGGACCTCAATTTTTGGGCTATAGCCCCTATTTGGGATATTTTCTGGGTTGCAGCTTTGTACAACCACCCAAACTTAAAATTATATAACTTCCTCTTATTTCCACAATGTAGTAGATTCCTATAGAAGACTGGTCCGAGTCTCCTATAGATATAACACCAATATTAGTTGTGTAGCAAACATACCTGTCGAGCATCAAGAATGAGCTGTCGGGAAATAGCAACTCTCTTTATCCTGGTGACATTGTTTTTGGTTGAAAGTTCCTCAGCCTGTGTGTCAAAAAATTAATTTCAAATTTGGTTATGTACTAAACTCCTGTTATTCTTGTTTTGATGTCCTTGCCTGTGAGTTTTCTCACGGCTGTATTCACCACTAACCTAACCTAAGGTTAACCTGGAATCCAAACCTCTGATTGGACATTGAAGTAGGAAAACAATTTTTTAGCCAATCAGAGTTGGCAAAAAAGCTTGATTCCAGGTTAACCTTAGGTGAGGTTAGTGGTGAATACAGCAGTTAGTGACAAAACTTGTTGAGAAACAAATTTGTCGAGACTATTGGTTATTTCCCAATAGCCTTTCCCCCTTCATTTTTAAGGCAATTCTGAATTAACTAAAATGAAGGAACACGAACTATACTTCCATATACAATTTAGCAATCATTACTATTGACTTGATAATCATTCTTTTTTAAGGATTTCATGTTGAACATTAACATACACTTGTGGATCACATAAGATTCGGGAAGATCTGTTAATGTGTTTTTATTTAGTGCTATGTTGAAAAATATGGGTGAAAGTTTTCTGTGCAAAAAGAGATGGAAAGCCGTCCTAATAATTTTCGGACGAAACGGGGGGAGGTAAAAATTTCCACTCCAGTAATCAGAAAATAATCATTTTCAATGAAGATAGTGGTAACCAAATTCTGCCTTGGAAATTTTTTTAACTTTCATCCATGTTGGAAAGTGATAATTATTTAGCCAGAAAATTGTTACATGTTTTGTAAATACATAAACTGTAAATAATAAATTTTTAAGTTTTCTTAAAATAAAATGTTTTATTTTGAGTTATTTAACATTATTTAATCTCTCTGCAAGAGGTTCTCAATAAACATAAATGGCTCAATTTTAATGTCAATAAAGTATGTACAACTTGAATAATTTAAAACTGAAAGAACCACTAAAAATCTAAATATTTTCCAAACCTTCGAATTAAAGAAGTTACTTAGTTACATCCTGTAATTTCAGATTCACTGAATATAATTTGATTGAGAATACTTACTATGTGAACATGTAATCTAGGTTGGGTTTCCAACTTACAAGTGCTCAAGGGCTGCATTTGAGAACACCAGTTTAGTGGAGGGAGGTTGCAAAAATGGTGAAATTTTTTGTAAGGGTGTTTAATAATTTTTTCTAGAAAAACATGAAAATTTCAAGGGTGTGGGAACCCTCACCCTTATAGGACTGGTTTGTAAAGTGATGTGTTAAAGAAGTTATTTTTCCTGCATTTTTAAACAAATTTGGCTTCATAACTTTTGAATCTTTAAATCGTGAAATTAGGCTAATTTTATTTGTAATTTTTTCCCTTTAATTATCTAAAATTCATCTTATATTTAGTTCTAAAGTTAGAGCTACTTAAAAAATTCAAGAAAACAACTTAAAAAAAATTACCTCAAAAATTACTCCCAAAAGTGGGATGATATAAGATAAAACCTAGAACAATTTCTCCTTAGGGGACATCCATAAATTATGTGAGGTCAAAAGGGGGGGGGGAGTCGATTAAAATCTCGCGTCAACTTTTACTTTAGAAAATATTAGTTTATTTTTAGGGTTTTTTTCATATATTAGTTTTTTTATCTTTCTAGCCCAAGTTTAGGAAAAATGCGCAGATTAGTCAAAACAGCGACCTGATAATTATAATAGTTAAGACCAATTTTTGACACGTTCATCGTGGTTTCGTTCGAAAGTATTGAAGAATCTACTACGTCCAATGCTAAAATAATTTTAAATTGCAAAATACTAAAATAAATTCCATAAAAAAGTTCGGACACAAATTCGGCGCCTCTACCTGAATACGGCGCCCCCTTATTAACACGGCCCTGAGTGTCATGCCCCAACGTGGCTCGAACATATCAATCAAAGAAATTAATTTATTTTAAAAGAATTGGAGAAAACCTCACGTGAGAATTTGTGGGGGGGGGGTGTCCAGCAAAATCTCACGAAGGGGGAGGGAGGGGTCCAGAATTTGGGGGGGGAATATCTCGCGTAATTTATGGACGTCCCCTTAAGAATTTTTTTCTTTTAAAACTCAAAACTTGTTAAGGTTCTTGCGGGAAGCTAAGAAAAAAAATCAGCTGTGATTATGCCACTACTAAAATTCTACTAATAGTAATAGCATGATTAGTCCCTATACACATTATTGCTTTTTTTCCTCAATATTTTTCCATTCACAAAGAATGAAAAATGGTCTGAGCCAATTAATTCCATGTCACTACTTAATACCCAAGACGCGGAATTCAAATTCTCGTAAGCAGAGTTCTTAAAATAAAAAAATATATAGAACCTCAACAAGGGGCATCTTTCAACGTGAACGAGAAAAAGGAAATGACTTCGGAAACGACGTCAGAGCTCTGAGTTCCTTTTCAAAACAAAGGTTTGTTGTCACGATGCTGCCGGGTGTAGTGCTGTCGTTTACTCTATTAATAATAGGTATGAGTTGATTTTTCCCATTTTTTCACATACGAGAACAAGGAACTACTATATAAAAATTTAATTGAACCTCTAGTGTGTATGAATTTATGCAATGAATGAATTTATGCCCTAATGCAATTTATTCTTTTATTTGCTAACATGGAAAATTAAATTACTACAGCTTTAAGCAACGAACTGAATATTTTCTTCGAAACAAACTGAATTTGTCACAGTTTTAACACTTTATGAATTTTTATAATTAGTGTTACAGTAGATCAGCATAATGACTGGAAAAGGGTCGGTCTAATATATTAATTTGGATATTTTGAAATTATATTGTCTTACAAATGATTTTTCTGCTGAAGGACAATGAATTGATCAATTTGAGCTTTAAAGCTTACGTTTTATGGACTTTCAATGGCGAAGTCGAAAAAAAATTTCCATTGTTATTTACCCTATTCCTAAGTAAAGCCGCCCAGTGTTTTTGCATCTGAACAATTTATCTGCGCATCAGACATCCATCCGATAAAGAAGACGGGGTTTCCAATGATCAACATTTCGATAAAAAAAAAGTCTGTGAGATGTGGGCGGCAGTGTGATGTGGGCAGAAAAAATTTTGGAATGAGATTTTAGAATTTGGTAAAGGATGATAAGAGACATAATTAGCAGAAAAATTAGAAAAAAGGATGAAAATAATAATGAGTCTTTTAAGATAGCTGTACGTATAAGTGTCATATATGTGCATACTTATACATAGTACGTGCCAACAAGGAAAAAACCGATGCATATACTCTTACTAGCCTTTCCCCTAGAGTAAATTTAGTCATTTTATATTCTCTAACTTTCAAGAGGGAAAAATCCCCTATTGGGGTGCCCCTTAAACAGATTTCCATTCACGGCCCGGCTTTAAATTTTAAATAATTTTACATCGTCTACACATAATTTGGAAGTGATTATTTTGATATTTTGCTCTCTCATTGTATGTTCCCATCAGTAGTGACAGTAGATGGCTGCCACCCCCGATCGCGTAAGTTGCACGTGTGTCTCAACATGTATCTTGAGAAGGACCTCTCCAACCTGGAAACTCTTATCTTCCCACCAAATACCAGGCGGATTTTACCCATCATAGAAGATAATCAGATGCAGGAAATATGCACGTAAGAGTCCATTTTCTCATGTAGTGAACCCAAGATTTTTTTTTTACTAAAAACCTTCTTTTTATTCTGAGTTTTTCCATTGTAATTTTTTTTTAAACTTCGTAAGTCTAAAAAAGGTGCAAAGATAATTTAGTATTTAATAAAAAATCACCACAAAAAGAATAATTCTTAAAAACAAGTATGTATACATTGTATACAAGTCATAGTGGCATGTGATTAAGTTTAACAGTTTAACCTTCCATGCAGTCTTTATCCGCCTGAGATTTCCATTTCATGATTTCGTTGGGGTCTATTAAATTAGGTAGTTGTAATTATATTGCTTGTTATAAAGTCCGCCTCCTGTGATTAATCTAGAAGAACTCTGAAGTTTCTTCAAATAGTTCTAAGTTTCTCTCATTTGACCTAAAAAAAGAAAGAACAGATGCTTCCTAAAAGTACAGAAATTAACTGGTATAACTGGTACTGTCGGTTAATTTGTTAACTCCCCTCAAAATTTTGGTAATTATTAGTAAACTGACTTTTTCCTTTGAAAATTTTTTGGATTAGGAAAGAGACAAATATTATAAGGGAATATTATAGACCCCAATTGTACGAACTAGTACAAGTTAAAAAGTGAAAAAATTTACGCAAAAGGTACAAATTAAAGGGGTTCGAAACACCTTTCAAAATATCACAACTATCTTATTTATTTACAAAATTAGAGCATATATATTACAGCGATCATGACACGTGAGCTATTGTTGACTCCTCTTGAGAGTCCATTTGTTATCGCCATATTGTTGCACAGTTAAATTTAATATTACAAAACGGAACACCAATCAAATATTATATGCTATTGTATCGTATAGTTGAGGCCCTTTTTATCAGGGTGGGGAAGTTTCCGTAGGGAAGGAAATAATGATCTAGAACAGGGATGGCCAACCCAAATGATCTTGAGGGCCACTTTGGTAAACCACAATACTCCCGCGGGCCGCATATAAAATTTTAAGGTGTGAGCTGCTCAGAATGACACTGACATAAGTTGAAAAGTATAAAATGGGTATTTAGATTAGGGAGTTTAGGAATTAAACAGGTGCCTTTAAAAAAACATTCTGCGAAACTAAGTTAGGTGGATACGCACTACTGTCATTTTAATAATCTCTCAAGTCTGAAGACGAAGTCCCAAAACAAAAATTTTTAGTGAAAAATAAAAACAAATTTATTGATTCTTATTTCTTCGTCTAAATTACTACATTTAATGAATGCAATTAAGGTATTGAATATGTATTGATGAGATCAGTGGCTTATGTAAAAATATGTTTCGGGAGGGGCCCAAAATTACTCCTCAAGCCTCATGCATTTTTAATAGGTCCAATGTAACTTTTTAATAAATTTTTACGTAGAATTTGCATCCTAAACAACTAAATGTTAGAAAAAAGTTGTGAGCAATAAAGGTACAAGTACCAAAGGGGGGTCTGGGGGTCCTCCCCCAGAAGAGTTTTGGAAATTTGACTAAAAAAGACAAGATTTTAACTAGCTTTGGTACACCTAGTCCGAATTTTGGAAATACATTTGAGGTGGGCAATAATGGGGCATTTTTGCAACTAAACATTGTTCTTAAAGGAAAATTATAGCTCGAAGAATAAAGTTTTTTTTAAACTTACGAAAATTCCCGCGGGCCGCAAAATTACATCCAGCGGGCCGCGGGTTGGCCATGCCTGATCTAGAAAATTAGAGGAAAACTTGTATGTTTGCCTAAATGAACCTTAATTCTTTATTTTCCTTTTAGCCAAAGTATGGCATTCGCTTCATGTTATGCAACTTTGTTCCCCGAGTGTGATACGGGATGGCAGTTGGACAGATACTCCCGACTCATGGTTCTGCTAAATGACACTATATATTACGTGTGCAAGGAAAGAGCCAAAAACCTAAAAGGTATGGATGATTATAGTTGGAACAACAGGAAAAAGGGTTTATTAATAAATTCATTTGTAAACCATTTTGTTAAATTGATTTCTGTTGTCTTTAAGCAAGTGGTTTTATAAAGAGCCGCTTGGACCAACGACGAGCTAACTCCAACAGCTTTACATTGGAGTTAGCTCGTTGTGGCTGCAAGCGCCATACTAAGTCTAATCTTATGGTTAATGGTATTGTAGTTGTTAAACAACGTGAGCTTTTCATTGAATTTTGCTATCGAATTATTTACTTTTAGCTGTAAATTCTTCCTATGAAAAGCTTTATGCAAAATCAGAAGAAGTGCAGAGACCTGGAAGCGGCTTGAAAAAATGCTGTAAGCTACTCTTTTAGTACGTGCAATTGCATTTCATTTCAACATGGCCAAATTGTTATAGAGCCTGAAGACAAGCCACAGATCTTGAAGGTTAAACCATAATCTAAGTGCAACGAATCATTTATGTATCTAAGGTCTTTAGAAGGGTCTTTGTGGGTAAGCCAAGAATAAACAGATTTACAGGGTCAGGGGGGAGTAATGCCCTCCATCAACTTTTAAGGATATTCCATTTTTTGAATGGGAACAAAAATTTTCACTGCAATCACGGACAGTGCATGCCCCCAAAGTCTCCAGCTTTCTCCCCAGAATCTAGTGAATTTGCCTATGAAGCTAAGGTCCACCTCTAGATGGCCGAGAATACCAAACTTAAAGATCAGTGTTATTTTTTCTGAAACATTTTTAGGCTGAAACGTATTATTGATCATAAATTTCTAACTTCACTATATTTTGCCTGGGTTCAATCTTCAATCAACTATGGAATAACTTCTATGCTTCTGATTATTATAACAACATAAAACCTCTAAACCACCTTCAAAATAAAATCTTATCTCACATAAAAGGTAATTCTTTAATAAAACCTATTTTGACTGTAAGAGAACTCTATATTTTTCGACTATTACTTTTCATTTTCAATAATAGGTCCTTCTATCAATTAAAAACTAGTAACTATTCTCTTAGAAACACTCAAGGAAATTATTTTATTCCAAAGTCTAACAAAGAAATTTTTCATAAGTCTCATGTTTTTCTAGGTCCCTTTCTATTTAATAAATTAAACGTAACCCTTAAATCATCTAATAATAGAACTGAATTTAAAAATGGTCTTTATGATTTTATAGCAAGACATAATAACATCGAGAAATTATTTAATTTAATCAAATAGAGTCAGCGCAGCTTCGTTGCCAAAGCAAATAAAATTAAGTTTTAGTACCATGGACGAGCTATGAGCTCTTTTGGTACTCGTAACTATTTTTGTATGTATGTCTGTGTTTGTCCCCCCATTTTTGTCTTTTATTCTTTATGTGTGTATTCCTTCTGTTGTATTTTGTAAATCATTGTGTTAATAAATTCTAATTCTAATTTTCCCTCTTCCTGTGCAGAACTCCTCTACAAATCCGACTGTGTCATCTCCAGCAAAGCCTGCCGAGACTTCAACTGGATAGAAGCGTGGAAGGCCATCCTGCGTCTGAGCGCCGAACCCAGCGGCCTCTGTCCGGCCATGTACCAGCACCGGATATGTCTGCAAAGCCCTCCTGTGTTCGATTGCGGAACGAAAGCAAGTGAATTAGTGAGCCTGTGGCTTCAATCCTGGTGTGGCGAAGGAAGAGATTCGTTGAGCCATCTCTTCTTGCCGGTCAATCTGTGGAGTCCTTCCGGACTGGCCTATAATTGGACTTGGGACAACCCGATTCCGCCTTACAGCGAAAAGCATGTTTCAGCCTTGTTGTGAAGTGTCTGAAGAATTTGACAGTTTTTCATCATTAGAATCAGCATATTGGCTGATGGCGGATTTACAGTAGCGTGTCAAAAGCGGTGTGTGGCAAAGGAGACAAAATTTTTTATCGAAAGAACCAATAGGAAGCCTCGGAAACGATCGCTCTTGGGGGCCGTATTCAGAAACTTTTAACCGAGTCGTTAACGAGTCGATAACGATTCGAGACCGAGAAGATCGAAAAGGATCATTTTCGAAACGAGTACTTCAGCTCTCTCGTTTCCTCAAAAACGAGTAATATAGCGGACTCTGATTGGTTGAAAAGAAATTAAAAGAAATTCAGAAATTCAGAAATTCAGGACCTCCCAGCGATGACGCGAATTTCTTTTCAACCAATCAGAGTCCGCTATATTACTCGTTTTTGAGGAAACGAGAGAGCTGAAGTACTCGTTTCGAAAATGATCCTTTTCGATCTTCTCGGTCTCGAATCGTTATCGACTCGTTTTCGACTCGTTAACGACTCGGTTAAAAGTTTCTGAATACGGCCCGTCTCGTTTGACGTTCTGCTGTAAATCCCCCATGACAGCCTTTTGTAATCCCTGAAGGAGCTGCGAGCTATTTACAATAGCATAGGTGTCCTCTTTTTATTATGTTTTATGGATTTATACAATATTCTTATCCCTTAGGTATTAAATAGTATTTTGACTTTGTACCTTTTTCTCTACCTATTATTATTAAGCATCTAAATTTGTGATCAGTACTTTAAAATCAAATAAGAGTGATGGAAAGTTAGGCCTCCACCACTTAGGCCACCTCCTTTGTCTACAAGCAAGGAGTAAATCATCTCTGAAGAATAGTTTAAGTTTAAGACCTATTTTAATTACTATTAACACCTTGTATGATAGAATTTTCTTCCTTTTAATTAAATGGGATTTCAAAAAAAAAAAAAAAAATAGGTGGGGCTTGGGGCATCCTGGGGGATACACTAAAACCAATGGGGGGGGCAGGCTTCTCCGAAATGTTCCTTTAGCAGATTTTTATATCAAAAGAGTTTACAACAAAATATGCCGCTGTTGTGGCCCAGTTTAAACAGCTGACTTACGAATGCGGCCCCTCCGAAACAGGTTGAGTACCACTGGATTAATGTTTTTATTTATTCTAATTTGTAGAATTAACTTAAATGAATTTTTTAAGCAATTCATATTCACCACTCAAAAAATTAAGGAAACGATTTCAAGTCAAGCATATTTCCATTTCATCTAAAGTCAAAAAATTTAGTAAGATATACTATATGAACATTAATTAAACAGGTGGGGGATACGCATTAATTAATGTAATGAATTTCATTAATAAAAATAAAGAAAAGTCAGTACACTTTTGAAAATTAAAAAAAAATCGGAATAAAAATGGTTTTCAGTCGTCTTAGCATCCTTCAGTATTAGGGATTTTTAATAAAGTTATGGAGTGGTTGGTTGTCCTTCATACACACTCAAATTCATAAAATTAGAAAAAAGCCTCGAACCGAAAATTTTACAAACAAATAAGAAATAGCACTGAAAATAAATTCAACAAACATATTTTTAAAATTAAAAAAAAAAAATTCTTTTTTATTAGATAAAAGTTTTATTTTTTAAGCTATAGTCAGGTTGCATATGAAATTCAAATTTAAAAAATAATCTGTAAAGATCAATGCATTTTAAGTTTAACAGAACTAGACTAGAGTAGTTATTCAAGATAAAAGAGCTATAAAACTTTTTTCTTTCAAATTTTTAAAAAAATCACCAAAAAATTCAAATAAGTTTCTTTCGCAGTAAAGAATAACCCCTAAAATTGTTAGTGAAATTCACACATGAGGGTCAGGTTGAAGGTTAATACAGGATGATATACAAAATTCATACAAAAAATAAATTATAAACATAATTGAGAAAAATAAGACTTGGATAACACACACTGCATGTTCCTTATTGTTTACTATATCGAAATTAATAATCTCCAGTAGCTTTAAAATTCTCGGAAAAATGTGAGCGAATTGCCTGGACGTTAAGACCGTGATGCTACAAATCGAAAGGACCCGAGTTCGAAGCCTGCCTACCACTTTTTCAAATTTTGAATTTATATATTAACTTTAACTTATTAAAATAAACCGGAGGCTTCAGGAACGGATGGTACGGTTGGTTAACGCACTGCTGTCTGAGGTAGGTGACAGTTGTTCACAAAAGGTTTCGGGTTCCATCCTCTTATATTTTCTGGTTTTTTTTTAAATGGTGAAGTATCAACTTCAAATTATTTACAAGACTGTCGCAGCTGCAGGAACGGATGGCTTGGTGGTTAGCACACCAGACTGCCAACCGAAAGGCCCTCAGTTCAAATCTGAGCCTTCTCAGCGGGTATAGCACTCGGAAATAACTACTGATTGGTATTTATAAAATTTCCTGCTTAATTCACGGGGGATCTTAATATTTCTAATTTTCCAACGTTAACTGTAACCGTAACAGTAAAATTAATTGAAAATATTACTATTTTTGATGACTTTTACACTCTTTTTTGTAACATTTCAAGATTTTAACTCTTTTGCCTACGACGGAAACTAAAAGAATGTAAGAGTCTGAGGAATTGAGGAGGACAATAATAGATCCTTCCATCCGCAAACCCCTACCACCAGCCCAGGCATTTCATTTAACTTAGGATTTTTATCCTAATTTATTAAGTGGTAACAAAATTTCAGTCAGAGTTAATGTAGATGCTCTACTTAATATATTTTTTCTTAATTTAAAAAGTGGTGACTAAAAACCACATCCACTAATGCGAAACCGTTTAAGAACATAATTATTTCTAAAGTAATTTTTCACAGGTTATGGAAAGAATGGCTGGATGTTACCTTATATATTAACAGAACCATTCCAAACGCAGGACATAGATAGATCCCGTTAAAGATAGAATATTTTTGCTCTACTTAATATTTTTTTCTTAATTTAAAAAGCGGTGACTAAAAACCACAGCCACTATTTTAAAATAATCGAAACTGTTAATGAAGGGATATAGTATCTTCTAAACTAATACTCCACAGGTTATGGAAAGAAGGCCTGTACTGTTACCTTATATTAACAAAGCAATTCCAAACGCAGGACAAAGATAGATCCCAATAGAGCATTTTCAATCACATGACTCGGACCTAACAACGGCCTTAGCAACAGAAGATGTTACAGTTTTTTGCCCTACAGAGGTTAACAGTTACAGAAAATGACACTAGCCGTGGAATTCTTCTATTGGAGCATTTACAATCACGTGATCCCATACCTAAAAACCGCCTTAGCAACAGATAAACAACGGCCTTAGCAACAGTTAAAAGCCCTACAGAAGGTACACAGTTAAAAGAAAATAACCGGTTGTGACGTCACCTGAAAACACTCTATACAGAGATTTCACTATTGCTCTATCTCAATAATTTTCACTTAATTTAAACACCGGTGACTAAAAACCACTACCCCTAAAATGAAATAATCCAAACCGATTAAGAACAGAGCTCTAAACTTATATTTCACAGGTTATGGAAGGGATGCTTCACTGTTTTCTCATGTTAAGAGAAACACTTCTCACGCAGGACATAGATCCCGTTACAGAGCAAATAATTATGCTCAACTTAATACTTTTCACATAATTTAAACAGCGGTGACTAAAAACCACAACCACTTAAATGAAATAATCCAAACCGATTAAGAACCACAGAGAAATATCCTAACAGAGGGTCCACGAGGCTATTTTCAAATGCGTTACTGATGTGAGGGCGCCACACTAGAGTCTGGAACGTATGCCGGCCGCTTAAATCTCTCGCCAAATTAGAACTCAGCGCATGCGCAAAAAGGTGTTTTCAATCTCCCATAGGCAGCCGGCGAACGATTCAGACTGGATCCAGACGCTAGTTAGTTTAGTGCGATCCCAGCGCCACAATTCTCCCAACCTGTAACAAGATGTCATGATTTTCGATTTCCATTATGGCCTATGGCCGTGGACTCTCTGTTCTAGTACTCTGTGTTAAGAACAAAGCTCTAAACTTATAATTCACAGGTTATGGAAGGGAGGCTTCACAGATTTCTCATGTGAAGAGAAACACACGCAGGACATAGATCCCGTTACAGGCAAGATATTTATGCTCAACTTAAAACTTTTCACTTAATTTAAAAAGCGGTGACTAAAAACCACTACCACTAAAATGAAGTAATCCAAACCGATTAAGAACAGAGTTTTAAACTTATTTCACAGGTTTATGGAAGTAGGGTTACCATATTTTCTTGAGCTGAACCCAGGACACTTTGTCGACCTATCGGTCCATCAAAGATTAAAAACTAAATGAACACCCAAACTAAAAAAACTGAACATTTTCACTGAAATAACATACTTTTATTTAGTCATTTGTACTTTTCACTTGACATCACTTTTTTCAAAAATTCTTTTTGTTAGATTTAATTAAATCATAAAATTCACAACAATTAAGTTAAGAGTTAATTTTCTCATTTAAAAGGTCTTTGACAGTACAAATAGAGAGTCTGCCCCTTTCAGCAGTCTAAATATGAGTAAAGTGAAGCCGTAGAAGTAGGTAAAAAATGCAGTTCGAAAATTTTTATCAAAAATTTCACAAAAAATTTTGTCCAGTCTTAAAATTACAAAAACCCATGACATTTCGGGACCCAGGACATTTCCCAGGGATGCTTCACGGTTTTCTCATGTGAAGAGTTAGATTACACCCAAAGAATACCACTCATTGAGCGGCCGAATTTTCAAGATGAAATTAGGTTTATTGTGATAAATGGCAAAATGTGGAGGGGGTTTTTGGGTTCCTACTCCAGAAAATCTTTGAATTTTGCCCCTAAAAGTGGCATGTTAACTCATTCTGAGACACTTTAGGTTACATCAAAGAGGACCACTCCTTGTAAATCACACAAGTTTGAAGGAAACGCCATACTTAATAGATTTCAAAATTTCGAGGGGGTTTGGGGGTCCTCTCCCAGAAAAATTTTGGAAATTTTATCCTTAAAAGTAGGGGTTTGACTCATTTTGAGACCCTTTGGGCATGGGCGTAGCCAGGTCCCATGTTAGGGGGGGGCAAGGATACTTCCCTTTGCCCCATGGCATGGTCCCAGGTACCCCATGGGGAGTACTTTTACACGTTAAATTTTAGAGTAATTATACGAAGGGTTTGCACTTTGCACACTTAACGTAATTAATAGTGTAATAAATGTGTGCTCTAAGAAAAAGGGGGGGGGTCTGGGGGTCCTCCCCCATAAAATTTTTTAAAATTGACCCCTTAAAGTAGTGTTTTATCTCATTTTCAGACTCTAGCCCGAACAGAACCACCTCTTGTAAGCCACATAATTTTCAAGGAAATTTATGTGGCTTATGACTAAAAGTATAATTTGTAGAATCTAATCGAGTCGAATCGAGTAACTATCTATTCTATTTTATGTCACTGGATGAAACTTTCGTATGTTTGGACGTTAAAAAAACATCAAGCTTTAGGAAGATACGCTACTGCTTTAATTACATAATAATTTAGAAAAGAATAAAGAAGAATAAAAAGTTACATGAAATTATTTTTTCGGACATCTCTTTCAAATTTAATACCATAAGAACACCAAAACTATTTAAATTCAAAATCTTTTTAAAAACCCTTTACCCACAAGTTGCCTTTGGGCCTGGGATGCTTATTACGTAGCTTGTGCCCAGGTCGAGTGAATAGCCCGACGCTGGACCCCCAGTTGATTGATAACAATAATAAATTATGAAATTTATTTGATTACAATAAAATACTTAAAATAAATTAGAACCTTACCAGAAAAATTATACCAATTTTTATTTTCCAGCTGATTCAAATTGAGTAAATTCTCTCTAATTCAATGTTGTAGCAATCTCTCCTATACTGTCAAACAAAATCTCAGGCGATAACAGCTTGCATGGAGATTTACAGGTGACGTAAAAACTAACAATGAAAGGGGGTGAAAAACCCGGGAATTCTTCATTAGTTACACAGGATTGGTTCTTCGTACAATGAACCAATAGCTGATAAAGAGATCAAGAGGAGGCGTTGCGAATCCTTATAATTGATTCCTTTGGACGGCCTGGCCCGCCCACAGCATTTTACTTGAATTTTCAGGTCAAGAAATCTAGTTTTATGGAGAAACGAAAATCCTTCCCCTGCACCCCCCTCGCTACGCCCATGCTATTGAGACTCCACTGTATCAACACTGGACACATCTGAGTTCATTCAAGCGTGTCAGTGGGAGGT
Source organism: Tetragnatha montana (assembly GCA_963680715.1). Classification (NCBI taxonomy): domain Eukaryota; kingdom Metazoa; phylum Arthropoda; class Arachnida; order Araneae; family Tetragnathidae; genus Tetragnatha; species Tetragnatha montana. Next base: position 31,644,922 of record OY796682.1, on the reverse strand, counting down.
TACAAGTGTCACTGGTGATAAACAAGCTCAACTATTGCCCACACTCCAAGATAAACATGGGGAGGTCCTCTGTCGACGCCCCTGTTTACCAATAATTACGGCATCCTCCTTGTGAAAACATGGTCTTATCAGAACTTTTCTCCCCCGCCATTGCTTGACACTTGACCTCTTTGACCTTGGTCAAGGTTTAGACATTGCTCAGCTAACTTTGAAAGCAACAAAAAGTGTAAGAAAAATAATTTAGATTTGTAGATTCCAGAAAATTTTTAAAAAATAATTAACAAATTGAGAATTTAGGGGGGGGGCAGCTGCCCCCCCCTGGCTACGCCCATGCCTTTGGGTTATACCCGAAGAGGATCGCTCCTTGTGAGACATAATCATGACTTGACTTGAGTTCACTTGAGTTGACTTGAGACTTGAGTTCATAATTTTCAAGAAAAATAGCAGTATAAATATTGATGGCAAAATTTCGGGCGGGGGGGAGTTGAACCCCTAACCCCCCCTGACTTATGGTTACGGCACTTCAGAACGGGGCATCAACATCAGTGCATAAAACTCACCATACCAACTGTTCCTGCAACCACCTGCACCTGGTTTCCCCTTATTAATTCTAAGGAAAAATCATGAATGACAAAAAAATACCATCGGAAAAGCACAGCTCTACATTTAATTAGCATTAGGTTCTGTTCAACTGCTTTTTCAATTAGTTTAATTTAAGTTTGAAAGTAAACTGTTTTATCTGTTATTAGTTGATAGGGGGTCAAGTAAGGGGTTAATTGCTTAGGACCGTATTAGGTAGGTCTAAGTGGTAGGTATACAATATCACCAGGACACTGAATTGAAATAAAGTCGATAAATCACTGGATACGTTGATTGAGAACTTTTTACAACAGTTGGAAATTATTTAAACTTGAGTTCTTAGTTAATTTCATATATATTTATTTTTATACTCATCATTTAACCTAGTTTTTATTTTCTTTCATGCCCCCCTAGGCCTAAAAAAATAACGTTTCCAAAAATCGAATCTTGTGGTCAGTTTCATTCCACAAATGTGTTAAAAACCCATTTTTAGGCGTCCAATTTTCCGAAAACATTTTGGAGAAAATCCCCGAAACCCACTGAAGTATTTTTTTGAGATGCTCTGAAATTCAGTTTATAAGTTGGGGGCCGGGCAAATATTTTATACATTTTAAATTACACTGTTCATTTATGGATTTTGCGTTTTTGCTGATTTAAAAGTGCTTTGCTTTAGAAAGTAAACAACATTAAAAACAGCATTATCAAATCAGTAAGTTCTACGAGAAATTTAGATTATTTCTACTAGTGGTAGTTTCAGAAATGTTCCTTAGAAAAAATAACCCGTCTTAAATGGTTAAAACACTATCAGCCTGAATATAAAATTTTAAAAATTCGTTATTGTTTTATGTCTTATCTCAATTTTCATACAATCCGCTGGTTTGACAAACTTGACCAGCCTATATTAAAATTGTAAGAAAACTTAAGTTTTATGTCATTTTCCTCCTTTATTGACTCTGGCCCTCAATCTCTTATTCTTATACTAATGTTTGCTTGGCCGCCCTCACTGAGTTGCATTATTTGTTGTCTATTGTACTTTAAAAAGTACGAGTGGGAAAATTTTTTTATTTTTAATTCTATTTTTTGAAGTGCCAGCTAAATGAGTGCCTCAAGACTCAACAGGACTATTTCCATAAATAAGTTTATATATTAATATTTCTGAAAAACAGAGGAATTTGATATCATAGGAGGTAATTATGAAAATTTTATGAACTCTTTGCTCCAATTATGGTAGTTCTATCTACTAGTATTTGCGAACTATTTAAATTCCATAACAGAGTGTTATTATTTTTGCCTCTCTCATCCCTGATTTTTCCACGATGAAAAAAAAAATATACCCCTACGGGCTCGGCCGGGATTTGAACCCGGGACCTCTCGCACCCTAAGCGAGAATCATACCCCTAGACCACCGAGCCACATTGCAACTTTGTTTATGGTAAAAAATATTTGTATGAAAATAAATTGATTTTATGACTTTTAATACAGCCAAGACACAAAATAAATACTGGTTACCTCGGTCCCTTCGATAGTCTTTTCGTGCCAAACTCCATTTTAAGGAATAGGGATGAGGCTGCAGCCATCAAGAAGTAGATTTTGGCCTGATTACAAATAAAATGTTGCACCAAAGTATCAAAAACAACTTATACTGTGAGGATTTATTGCTTTTGAAAATTAGAAAGAACTAATAAATTAGAAATATTAATTGGAGGCTTTTTGTCATTTTTGAGTTAGCAACGCTATAACATGCACCAACTAATGTAAAATTTCAGTGCAATAATGAACCAAGTCCTAGTTCTGATAATATCCGCTATAAATGTTAATTTTAAAAAACGTTAACGTTAACATTAATTTTGCTATGAAGCTTTAAATTTAAACCTCTGTAGCTCAAAAGTAGCTAAAGTGGACTTGGTTCACTTCTATTTTGAACCCTCTTATTACAAATGAAAAAGCCAAAGCGCTTATCATGGTTCGTTGGTGCTGCTCTCTATCAACGTTTTACCCAAACAAAATTGTGAAGTAAATACCTTTTTGGAGAGGAGTATACACATACAGTGATACAGTATACCTTTCTTTTTCATTTTTTATTAAAATTAAAAAACAAGTACTTTTAACTTAAGTATATAAAAAAAAAGTGTAATAATTGATTAAAATAGCTATCATATGCTGCCGACTTGCACTTCATATTTAAAATGACATTATTTTTCAATTTTAAAAAATCAAAATCAATCTCAATAATCAGACTTAAATTTAATCAAAAGTCACAGGAATTTTCGAGTAAAAGTTCAGTTCTTATCCGAACCCTCTTTAAAGGATTTAGGCTAAATGGCTTCAATCTTCAACAATTCTTTCTGTTTGAAACTTTTGCGCCCTAAAATTTGCAGTTGAGTTAAAAAAGTGTTTCGATTGTCGGTTGTGTCATTGTAAATTTAGGCCATTGCGAAAAGAAAAAAAATATTTTTTTACTCCTCCCCCCTTGTCAGCAAAGATAAGCAAACCAGAAACCCCCCCTGACACAATTACGTAAGAAACCTGTCCAACCCCCCTTTTTGTTCTTTTTTTTTGTACAAAATCTTTTGTAATGCTTAGATTTCTGATTTCTGAAATTCATTGTTCTCCATGAACACAACCTATATCGTTAAAACTTTCCTTCTGAAAAATTTAATGAAATTTATTTTTGGTTGAATTTGAAATGATATATGCAAAAAACGAAAGATTTTTGAAAATGCAGTGTTTGTAACATCCTACGTAAGCATCATTCATACCCCCACCGTCAGGAAAAATAAGCAAATAGCAAACCACCTTCCCCCTTAGGTGCTTACGTAATATTTGAAAGGCCCCTACCTGTAAAATTTTCAGGTCTTTTAGAGGTCAATTTTTGATCCCCTGCGGCGCGAACCTCAAAAGTATGTTTCCCCAGTATAAGAAAAATATTAAAAATATCTTAACTTTTTATTGTTTTTATTAATTTAATAAGCCTGAAGGTTGTCAATATTTTGTTAAAACCTATATATCACCTTTGGGTTATCATTGTCCCAAGATCCTATTGATAAAAACATTCAATGGCCCCTGGGGCATGCGCATGGCACCCACATGTGTTTGAATTCAGGAGGAGCCAGTAATGTTTTAACTCATTTGGGTGACTTCTATATTGTTTTAATTTGTCTTGTTGGGAGCATAATGTCCTGATATGAACCATCAGCCATAAAACACAAACACCAATTAACCCTTTTGTGTGACATCCATCACATAGTATCGCTCTTAGTCGAGCCGCAAAATTTTAAATCGGAAACTTATATAAAAAGTGGTTATCATTATTGGAAACTATTTACAGAGTGCTTTTAATTTAGCTTTAAAATCATAATAAAAGGATTAAAACAATTCAAAATTTAAAATAAAAAAAGTTTAATAAGAACCGATTTATTATGGTCAAAGGAAGATTTTACATAAATTTTTCCGGTGCAAAGGGGGGGGGGCACGGCCCGGGCTCCTCTTTGCCCTTTATATATATGTGGGCGCCCAAGCCCATGACTGTGGGAATTCCCCCAATGAACCTTTTCTTGACTGAACCTTTTTTTTTAAGGTGTCCCCTTCTTCTTCTTCTTATCCTGTTCCTATTAGTAAAAAATGAAAATTATGTTAAATTTTAGCTCATTTGTTTTGACCTCCGCCCACTGCAATCAACTGATTTCTTATATAAGCCATTGCATATTATGCAGTGCGCTTTTAACCCTTGGGGAACTTCCCCCAGTAAATGCCACTGAAATGAAAAATTAAGATATTTTCAATATTTTTTCCCACTACATTAACATAGGAAAACTACTTTTGAGGTGCTCGGGGGTAAAAAAGAGACCTGAAAATTTGCAGGTAATAATATTGTATTATTGGTAACAACATGAAGGGGGAATGGAGAAGGAGGCTCTTGGGAAATTACAAAAAAAATCCCATAGACTTATGCAAGGGCCTTTTATAACTATTTAACAAATATCACCGAAAATCAATAAAGCTTGTTGATTCCCGCTGAGCTGTCGTTATTAAGGTAGGGCTAATTCCACGCGTGACTCGCACTACAAATGATACTCTTCTAAATTTCACTTATTTTATCTATTAATCTATCATAAAATAAATGAAATTTAGTAGCTTGAATGTAGTACAGTGGCGTATATAAGGGGGGCCGAGGGGGCCCTGCCCCCCCCCCGAAATTTGGACTAGGTGTACCAAAATCAGTTAAAACCCTGTATTTTAGGGTCAAAATTCAAAAAAATTTCTGAGGGAGGACCCCCAAACCCCCTTTTGTACTTGAAATTTTATTATTAACAACATTATAATTAACATTATAATAAGTTCATCAAAATCCTACCGAAAATGTATGTCCAAAATTCGGACTAAGTGTACCAAAAACAAGATAAAACCCTGTTTTTAGGGGAAAGTTCAAAAAATTTTCTGGGGAAGGACACCCAGATCCTTTTTTGTACTTGGAACTCTATTTTAATAACTTTTTAAATATTAAGTTCATAAAAATGTACATCCAAAATTCGGACTTAGTGTACCAAAACTAATTAAAACCCTGTTTTTTTTAGTCAAATTTCCAAAAATTTTCTGGGGGAGGACCCCCAGACCCACCTTTGGTATTTGTATTTTTATTATTAACAACTTTTCCTATATTAAGTTTTTAGGACCTAAATTATCACCTAAAAAGCTATGTAACTATTAAATATGTGGGAGAGGGGCTGGGGAGTAATTTTGGGCCCCTCCCGAAATAAATTCCTATATACGCCACTGATGTAGTATAAACTACCCATCAGCAAAAGGAAACTAAAAGTACTTCATTGAATAATAATCCTTCAGCTTCAATTGTGATTTTAAGATTCAAATTTAACTCATTTGTAGTGAGATCTGACGCGTGGAATTACCCGTTGATGATATTTCCTCCAGCCTCTGTTTCAGGAAGTGTGCAGGAGCACAGATGAAGGCTCCTTCAAGGGCAAATGATGAGTAAATCCATAGCTAACCCTGTCACATCTGATGCAGGAGTTTAGTTCGATTCAGCTGTTTGGCTGCAGGTAAGTTTTTTTATTCTCTTGCCAAAGAGAATGAGAGATTGTAGAGAGGCAGCCACACCAACTCAAGAAGCAGTTTTTATGTTGAAAATCCTGTTTCCTTGTGTTCGGTGGTCGTGCCTTTCCTTCGCTCTTTTGTCTTCGAAGAAAGTTAAGCTCAGTTATTGGGGAATGCGTAAAATGTGTGTTCTCTGAATGAGATCTTGTGGGGTTGAAGGGTGGTTGGTAATGCGCCTGGAAGAAAAGAAACTATTAATTTTGGGGCATTTAGAACTGCATTTCTACACACTAAAAGTTCCTGGTATCACTAGCGGAACACCCGGTTATGTAAAATAGAAAATATTTACAAAATAATTCAATGATGTCTATAAACCCGTTTTTTTTTTTCAAAATTTATTATTTACTGCATCAAAATCGCCAAACAATTTCCCCTTAAAAAAAGTTACTTATCCTGTACTATTAGAAATTTTTACAAGTCTTTTTGCTTTTGTGGCTTGATTTCTAGTAATGTTGGGAGATCTATACTAGTAGCATAATTGTGAAGATGCAACCAAAAAGATAATTTTAATGTAACTTTCAAGTTCCAAGCTGATTCCGAACACGAGAAGTTCCCCAAAATCCACTCCAGCGTTCTGCTACGAGAGTAAAGAAAGATTAGTCTAGTTCACTGCCCCTCAAGTTGCTTGACTGTGTATTTTGATTTCCCGTAGTCCATATTACATAAAATACCAAAGTTCATCGACATCCGTCCACCAGAACTACAAGGGTTCAAACAGGCTAGAACTAATTATAACCGCCCTGTAAACTAATTAAAATGACCCTAAAAAATCAAACTAAGGGTTTATTTAATATGTGGGAAATTAAAGACAGATTACTCCTCTTTAATTCCTATTTTTGCAATCCGCTAATAATATTTTGAACTAATCCAACTCCCCTAATATAAAAAATTTTATTCTACGCACTGAAATAAAAAGCCATGATACATCAACCCTATGCTGGACTGCAACGTTTCCTGACACTGTGACGTCACTACGCGGAAGGAAAAACTGCGTAAACAGAAATCCTGTTGGGTTGCTACGAGGAGTTTCGGTATATGCAAATCGTGATAAAAAGACGCTTTTATATACATGGGTTTAACAAACTAATAATATTTTTAAAATGACGTTCTTCATTTCACTCAAAATTCCGAACTACTTTGTTTGTTTTGTTTCTCCTGGGTCAAAAAGTAACGTTGCAGTCTAGTATCGGAAAAAATATTCCGTCAATACACAGAGAGATAAAAAAAAGCCCAAACCACTAGGGATCACTTTACGGAAATCACCATCTTCTTTTCCTGTACACGCCACCACGAAACACCATCCATATTTCTTGTCTCAAACCACAAATCCGTAAAATGACACTGATTAATGGGATAGGTAATGAAGTATTTCGGTAAATAGACCAGATGCGCGAGTCTCAAGTGACACTACAGCTATATTTAGATGGAAAGATACACGAGAGGGGATAAAAAAATAATAAGTTCAAGAAGAAAAGGGTTCCGCTCACGTTGTTCTTTTGAGCATGACCCTCCTGTATTCGTTTTTAATTCAACTGTGACACCTCGAATCATCTCTTGTTAATCATTAAAGACACTGGCTATGGTACGCTGCTTTGGCTGGTGCGTTCGGTCCATGCGTGATGAGATGGTTTTATATTTGCGGTGAAGTATAAGGTAATGTGGAGCATAAAAATGTAAAAAAATAACCTAAATTGTGTTTTAATCATTGGAATTACGGTCGTGGAAATCTCATAAAAACCCAAACTCTAATAAATAGACAAATTATGGTCAGACATTTGGGGTGTTTCTCGTTTTGATCCCATGGACATAGATAAATCTTTATTGTTCTAGACAAAACTGCTTTTATTCAAGCTAGCAACAAACATATTCAGGTAAGCTAACATAATATAATGCTATATACTAGACAGCAACGTTAGTTGACCCTATGACGTCACTAACAATAATGTAGTTCCCAGCGCGGTGTCTGAATTTTGAGTGAAATTAAGAACGTCAATTTAAAAATATGATTATTTTAGATTCCAAAATGGATTATTTTGACCCTGGAGAAACAAAGTAGTGTTCCTGAATTTTGAGTCAAATTAAGACCGTCAACGAAAGCATACAAATAACTCGATTAACTATTATGTTTCGGCGTAGTCTTTTAAGACAAAAATGGTAAGATAGAAAATTCCTGAAGAAAAGTGTAAATTTTTTTAGTCAAAATACGAAGTTTTTAAGTGTAGTTATAAAAAATCGATCCAAGCCTCTAAATGGAAATATTGGGAAAAAAACCGCAGTTCACAAATGAATGAATCTTATAATCCGTACAGGCCATTCCAGGAAAATTAACAATAGGATTAAGTACCGAAATTAATATATTTTATTACAAATTAACAACCGGTGGGTATTTATTCCTTTTTTTTAATTAGAATTCTAACCACTTTAATAAAATTATATTAAATAACTCATTTATTATTTTTCAATTCAATATTTGGGAATAGAAAATAGAAAAGTGACTATTATTCGTTAATGGCGAATTGAAAATTTCATATATTTAGGTAAAAAGTACGTAAGGAATGCTGCAGGACAACTGTACAATAAACATTTATCTCGATACCTCTATTTTAAGAATGTGCTTAAAGAAGACTCCTAGAAATATATCTTTGTGGATCCAATTTAAAGAAAGTGCTTTATCCCGATCCGCATCTTCTTTTCAAAGCACCGTATCAGCTACTCTTCGAAAGGAGATAAGAAAAAAAAACCAAACCATCTCGGTTTCATAAAAAAAAAGAATTCCCCCAAAATCACCAACGGAGCGATAAAGCCGAAATCCGGCAACCCAAGCGGAGATGTGCGGCCGTACCTGGCTCTGGCAAGCACGGTTCCTCTTTTTTGCTTCTGTTTCTGAATAGCCCTCTGGCGGTCATCGGAGTCGCGGAAAAAAGTGAAAACAAGCAATCGCAATAAAAACGGTAATTGTTGGAATTTCTCGCGAGTGGAAAAGAGTTGGCAATGATGCAGGGTGATAGATGGACAAACCGAGGGATTTTGTACGGGAAGGTCACAGCGGTTTGTTTCTCGCTTTTTTGAGAATTAATGATTCTGGTCATAATGCGATAAAGATAAGCCGTTTTATTTGCGGTGAAATGTTTTGAACCTTGTGAAGGGATGAGAGATGATTTTGTTGTTGGTTCGGAAAAGTGTCGAGTGGATTAAAACAGTCTTTGTGTCTGCAAATGCATAAATAAACGGCTCTAAAAGGAGCTTTTCTAATAAACATTGCTTAGTTAAAGGAATAGTAACGTCAGAAGTATATTGAGTGAGATTAGGTTCCCACATCAATGAAATTCACTTAAACTTGAACAACATTTCAATTAAAGAGAAATACTACGTAAAACTATTCATCTTTTTATGTTGAAAGTGTATAATTTAAATGCACAACAGCAAGCAATTTCGTTCTTTCAAAATGAAAATAGAATATTTAGATCTATTCTTATTCGACCAGTTGAGTGAAATCTGAACACTGTTTGAGAATATTTTTCTCCGTTATTTCTCCCACTCCTTTATTCTCATTTTTTCTTCTAAGGGGCCGTCCATAAATGATATCACACTCTTTCTCCACATTTTTAACCCCCTCCCTCCCCTAATAGGTGACAAAATGTCACACTTCACCATACCTCCTCCCCCACTTGTGATATCACGTTCTCCTACCAACAATGTCCAGCACAAGAATGGCAAGAACCTGAAACTCCACATTATATGCAAGCTAAAGAATGACACTTTCTACTTTAAAAAAAAATGTTGATTTGTAATGTGTGAAGTCACAATTATTATAATCCCTCTCTCCCCCTTGCCTCAAAGAAAGTGACACAGATGGATAAACTCCTTTCCTCCCCACACCCATGGACAGCACCTTCTTTCTCTTTACCTCATAATCTTTCTTTCTATTTCCCATTTATCACTATTGTGTGACTTCATTAGCTACTGCCATCAACATTGAGTTTCCTCAGACTTTTAAGTAACAGCCTCCCCAACATAATCGAATTTCTCCTGCAAAAAGTGTTTTGTTGTCGACAATCTCGACTCCACAGACATGACGATAGCATCTGCTCCCGACGAAGCTGTCTACCTGGATGAAAAAGATCCTTATCCCACAAATCTTTCTTTTATATACATTTACGTGATGCTCAGGGACCAGGACGTGCTTTGATTCTAGGTCGAGATTGAGGGTTTGTTATATAGATGGGAAAAAGAAGGGGGGGAGGAGAGAATAGAAGGAATGACTGTATTATAGAGGGGATTCTTTATTTGGATTCAAAATTATCTAGAGTAGTGCAGAAGAATGCAGTATTTGAGATGAATGATCTGTTGAAAATAATCAATTGTAGAAGTTCTCTGCATTTTTCAACTAGCAACAAATTAAGATTTTTAATTTAAACATACTTTTTAACGAATGATTTAACTAACTCGTCACTCTTCTTCAATACGATACAATTGTTTATATGATGTTTTCGATCTTTTAGGAATATAGAGGATAAGGTAAGTTTTTTTTTTTCAATATGATCATGGTATTCATCGGGAACGGAATATTATCATCGTAAATACTTAATCACAAGCGTAGTTAGAAGTCAATTATTACGAAATCTGATGCATATTCCTTTTTATTTTGGAATTAACTTTTCGATAAAAAGAGTAATTCTATGGGTCAAAAATATGAAAAGGTTTGCATTGCATATTTCAAATTAACTACAAATTAAAATTTTGTTACACAAGTTAAGAAAAAAAACTCATGGGGGTCACAATATTTTTATATGCGTATAAGATTTTAAGATTTTTCTGTTACTAAAAACTTTCAAATGAATAAACTTAAAATTTTACTTAATTCAATTTTGAGACTAAACTTGAACTAAACTAACTTGAAAATTATATTGAACTGTTTAATTTTGAGTCTCCCTTAAGGACTCAGGAGTCAGACACAGATTCGTACCTCAGTGTGAAACTTCAACGCCAATTGTATTGATTGCACATCTCAAATACTGCAGTGAATTTGGTTTTGCAATTCTTCTCAGTATAGTTTTGGCAAAGCACTTCTGTTAAACAGAAAGCCACTAATTGAGAAAGATTTTTAACCAATCTCTTTGTTATATCATTCAATGAAAAGCGCAACTTCAAAGAAACTGAAGCATATTCTCTGAATATATTATAAAACGTGTTTGAAATCCAATAATTTTAATGGCATGTTAAATTCACTATACATGCTGAGTGCTATCAGTCTTGAAACTACGTTTAAGGTATCTTCAATTCAATTTCGGAAATTAAAAAGCAAAAAAAAAGCATGCATATTTATTGTATTCCGTACATAGAGTATTTACAGACTAAGCTAACATTTCCCCTCAAATGATTATTTAAAAAGGAATGGTGCAAAGACTTTTTTTCAGTTTCTATCGAATACAAAGTTAGTAAACAACTCCCTTCGCCTCACATTTTTCAACACGATAACACATTCATTAATGTTTCAGAAGATATAAAACTTTGGTTCGAAAAAAATTCCATAAATTAGATAGTCTGGTTCGAGAAAAGTCCCAATCAGATGAAAAAAAAAAGTTTAGGGGACTTTTAACTTTCTAAATTTTTTAAAATATTTTATATTACATCTTTCTGCTACCTTTTTTACGGGCAGTTTGCTCATTACAATGAAGTATGTCTATATATCTCTATATCAGATCGGTTAGAGATCACATCTGATACATTATATTGACTTGTAAACATAATACAAAACATTCTATTTCACAAAAATTAGTTAGGGATATATTTTACTCCAATGATTAAACCCTCTAAATCCAATGAGTATAATCGTTCTAAAATATTTTTTCTCTCATGCTTTTTCTTAACAATAAAGTGACTTAATTTTACTAAAGATAACTCGGTAAGGGTGAATATCAAGAACATAATACTAATTCCCTGGAATTACTTAATTTTTCTCAAAAACCTCCTCTTTATTAATTCTAAGAAGTTCCCCATCGAAACAATGCAGTCCCTCAGCAGTCTGGAGGAAACAGAGGCTGGAAAGGAAGGTATACGTTCCAGAAGAACGTACTAGAACAAGAGATAATTTACGACCCTACTCGCTCAGAGATTCCACGAAAATCTCGGCGGAACAAACGATAATTTCCGGCCCCGCTTTTGCGCATTCGAAGTCCCTATCCTATCGTCTGACCTTTTGGTCTCCGGTACCACTAAACTTTCTCTTCCGTAGAATACACAACTCAGGAGAGGGAGGAGATTGGTCGGAAGAACTTGGAGTATGCTCCCTTTCCGATATCTCAAACAGGAAAAGAGGCTTGTTTTATCTAGCCCGGATTAACTGGAGGCTTAGCAGAGAGATGAGAGTGAATGATATAGGTTTTGGTGCTCTTGGATGGGTCTGAAGTGTTTTAGGGGTTTGGAAAGCTTTTTGTAGGTAAGCTGCAGTTTTAAAAGTTCGGGATAGATCATGAATTTTATCTAGGGTCCTTGACTGGGGGATGAAACCCCCTGAATGAAAGCTTGTGCGAGTCCTCTATTACAATTTGAACTCTAACGGTAGAGGAATTTAAGGGGGTTCATGGGGTCAATGCCCCTTAAACTTTTTTGGGTGTTCCATATGTGAAATCCAGAACAATCAGAGAGAGATATTGCACGAAACATTTTTCAATTTAGCATATATATGATGAATCTAGAGCGGATTTAAGGGGGTCTCGAGGATTGTCTCCTACCATTTTTAAGGAGCTACTATGTATTTTCAGAGCTCTTAGGGATAGTTTAATTTTATTGGTCTCTATCGTGTTCCCTCCAGCGTCTCCCACCTAAATCCACCCATGGTTAGTGCAGAAATTTGACACCTAATTTGTCATTGTTAAGAAAAATCAAATGCCTTTTTGTATCTCTTTTAAGGTGTGAGCTCCTCCACAGAAAACAGCTTTGAAACCGCATCCTGAGAAATTTAAATCTCACACGTTGTGAAGTTTTTTTTGGTTTGTTTCGTTACATTTGGGGGTTCTATAGTAAGCCCGTGCAGTCTATATTGTCTTTAAAATTAACTTTTTGCATATGGATCTAAATTATTCCCAATCCCAAGTAGAAACAGCAAAAAACTATTTAATATATATAGGTACTTTACTCAATTCTACTGTGTTTGAAACAGAAGGTGAGAAAAAGAAAGTAAAGAAAGAAGAATAGGAGAGAGATTCGAAAGCCCTTGCTCACATGGAAAAAAAAGAGTTGCTCTAAAAAGTTTTGAGAATAAATTATGAAATAGACATGGAAAATAAACTTCTATGCATGATATTCTTAAAATAAGATAAAAATATAAAGAAATATGATAAATTAATCTATTGTACAGAAACACGCTGCATTATGGTATAATTTACAGCCATCTAGAGTTTGATTTGAGGTGAAACGCACCGAAATGGCGTTATCTGGACTTCTCCTAACAACAAAAATTCCCATATTTATAAATATTAATTTACTCATTACTCTGTCGTTAACTCTATTGAGAATTAAAGTTTCGTCACCCCTGGAATGGACATATCAATTTAGATTTTTAATTAAACGATCAAGGCAAAGAGCATTCAATTAATACATTATGAGTAGTAAACTTCTGTATAGCCTAAAGTGCTAAATATAGCGAGCAACGTGGTAATTAGTCAGCATAAAATATTAAAAAGGATAGAAACTTTCTCAAGATGGGTGTAGTCTGTTTGGGCGTTTACCCTCTGCTGGTATGAAAGATACGCAAATATCGCTATCGGCAAATGTCAGGAGGTGAATCCTGAGTCTTATTCTAGCCTTGGGAGGATACCACGAAAACATACTGTATTGTAAGTAGTACAAGTTACTTTAGGATTAGAAGTAGCTGGCAAGTTCGAAGACCTATAAGCAGGCTTTTTTTTCTCACGAACCTTTTTACGAGAATTGGTTGCCTCTCCCTGAAAGATTAAAGTCTGGACGTCAGGTTTTTTTTATGTTCTTTTGTTTGAAAAATATTACATGACATATCTTTTCAAAGGATTGAATCTGAGAAGATTCAAATTTACGTGCTCTTTTTATGTAGCAGAGTATTTAATTAATGGAATCTCTTCACTAAAATTTTATACATTGCTCGCATTAGTTATTTAATAAATTAAGATATAAACTGCTGAAATATAATAGATAGGAGAAAAAACAATGGAATTTTAGAAACTTGGAGAGAAAGATTTATAAGATATACTTGAAGAAGAAGATAACTTGGAGAAAGTTTAATCTCTTTAAATTAAGACAATCTGAGTCCAATTTAAATATAAAGTATCACACATTATCCTGTAACAGAAATCTCAACACCTGTCAATGTCACACTCTGCAATCTGTTTTTAGTTTGAAATATTTAGGTTTGCACATTGATGCGAATCTTAAATGGAAAACTCATATCAACGAACTGGAGAAAAAGTTACGTTTTGTTTTAGTAAAATTTTACCACCTTAAAAATAAAATTGGTTTATCATTTCTTAAAACTTTATATTTTGCATGGTTTTATTCTTTATTTAATTACGGTGCTATCGTTTGGGGGGATGAATACAAGTCCAATCTCCTTCCAATTATCTCAATCCAAAACAAAATATTCAAAATTCTTAATACTCAACCCTATCCAAATAATTTTAGAACCCTTAGATTACTTCCAATTCGACACAATGCATATTTCCGTATTTTACTTCACCTTTTTCGACATAAATCTTTGTGTAACTTGCGTAATCGTAGTTACAATACTAGATCAACTGCAAGCTATCAGATACCAAAATTTTCCAAAGATATATTTTCTAAAAGTTTCTATTATCTTGCACCTAAATTATACAACAACAGTTTACCTCTAAATTTAATTACTATTACTAAATATTCCACTTTTAAAAGAAAACTACATGACTTCATAATAAATATTGACGACTTGGATTCATATTTTTCCCTCAATTGAAGCTATCTATTTATAATCAGTTATCCAGCTTATTGCCATTATTTATTTACTCATTTTCTTAAGTTGTTATAATTTTTTTTTCATTTATTTTGTATTTTATGTAAAATTCATTCTCTGTCGCCTGAACGGGAATATTTAAATTTCCCTTTGGCGTCAAATGTTTTTTTTTCCTTGTGTTTTTGTAAAAAAAAATTTTGTGCAGTAAATAAAGTTATTATTATTAAGAGTGAGGGTGTTAATTTCTTTATTCTTAAAATGTTTTTGGTTTACGGTTATCAGAGAAAAAAATTTATTTTTAATTGCTGGACCGAATGACACATTTTAAGTATTATTTAAATTTTTGAATTTTTTTTAAAAGTAAAGTTTGAAGTATATCAACGGTAGTACTATTTTAATAATTTGTGTAAATAATTTAAGAAATATAATTTGGTTGGAAAAAAATCTTAACACAGAGTTAGTTAGTTACTTTGAAGAGGGGGATGGAGAGAAAGAGAATGATAATAAGGATGGTAGAGTCAAAAGGATGAAGAGGATGAGATGGATAAAGATGAAAAGGACACAGAGAATGAGTTTAATGACGATGAGTGTAAAGATTTAAAAGGATAAAGATGCGAAGGATGAGAGTAATATTAGGGATTAAAGGAAGAACAGGATGAAAGGGATAAAGAGGATGAGAGGTTCTTGTGGATAAGAGATCGGAGAGAATAGAGTAATGATGAGGATTAGAGGGATGAATATGATGATGAAGATGATTAAGAGAATGATAGTATCATGAGGATGAGAGGGTTGCAGAAGATGAGAAGGATTTAGACAGAGCTCCGAATTATTGGTTGGGAACCACTGTTTGTACTACAGGGTCGTTCTTTCTTTAAGAAACTTTGAAATATTCTATTAAAACTATTTCAAGAAAGTTAGATGTGAAAATTCTAGCACCTTCATTACTAAAATTTGTTCCAGTTAAATTAACTCAAGTAAATCACCAGCAATTTTTCCAAACTCATAAGTCAAAGCAACTTAAATACGTTTTTCTCATACGATACAGTTACACTGTTAACTATTTTGTTCTTGAATATTGTGATATATTCTACTATATCTATCATTCATCACTACTACCACTATCTGCCAATGAACTATAAATGGATTATTTCTGCTTCAAATACTAACAAATAGGTTTTTTCCTCTTCTTCGTGTTTCCCGATAGCTCAATACACGATATGTCAAAGCAATACAAAGCAAAACCTATCTCTAACGTTATATCGACAAAGGGAGACGAAGTCTTTTTAGTCCTTTGATAACAATTGACGATCTGCCTCTCAGCATGCGATCTACTAAACACGCAATGGTTTTTGTTTATTATGAAAAGAACCATCACCATGGAAACATTTAATCTAAATTGGAAAAAAGAGACACAAAGTCAACTACAAGTAAAGCTAAAAGCTTCATAGAAGTTCAACAAACTAAACTGAGCCTAATTATATTACACAACATACCCTTTAACCATTAGGGCAAACGATAAAACTTTTTTTTTCATTTATTATTTTTGGAATTTCCAAATACCATCAGAAGATAGTCAGGAAAAAAGATCAAGGACTTGGAAAATAGTAGAGATTTGACTCCGTTTGCAAGGGAAAGTTCAAACTCTAACCCCCCCCCCAAAACTAAGATGTGGGTGATAATAATAGATGCTGGATTTGTTCTACAAAAACGGGATATAAGCGACGAACAACTTTACTGGAATTGAAAATTTCTTACTTACTAAACATATGGAAAATATATTGATATTAAATTTAAAAACTATTTCTCACTTATTTTAATTATGGAATAGAGTATATACCATTTCAAGCCACAAATAATAACCTTTCACCCAAAGTAACATTTAAAACTTCTCCCCAAATGACCGTTTTTGAAAAGATTTTTGAAGCGATCTAAATTACCAATTTTAAAATCTTGCGTAGTTTTCTTTAATTTCAGATAGAAATTCTTCCATGAGTTTTTATTTGAAATTCGAGAAAACTTCTGATCTTCCCTATTACTTAGGAGTTAATCAACGGTACTATACTTTTTACTTTTTCAGTTCACATACTACAATTTTTTTATAAATAAAGGCTTATGGTTTCAACTGAAAACTCCCGTTGTATTTGTGAATACTTGAATACTGAAGAAGTAAACAAAACAAACTACGAAACGGGAAGGAACACCTTGTGGTAGGCCATTGCAAAAGTCAATGGAATTTTATTTTTTTAATTTCCCAAGTGCCCCCCCCTCATGTTGTTACAATTACGGAAACATTATTACCTTCAAATTTGCAGGCCTCTAGGCCAATTTTTGGCCCCTGCGCACCTCAAGAGTAGTTTTCCCATGTTAATGTACAGGGGAAATAGTGAAAATATCTTAATTTTTTATTGTTTTTATTTTAATAAACCTGAACGCAGTCAATATTGAGATAAAACCTGTATAACACCTTTGTGATATCATTGTCCCAAGATCCTAATGGAAAAAACATTCAATAGGACCTACTGGGAGAAGTTCCCCGAGGGTTAAAAGTTAAAAACGCACTTCATAATATGCAATGGCAGAAATATGAAATCAGTTAATTGCAGTGGGCGGACGTCAAAACAAATGAGCTAAAATTTAACTTAATTCATTTTTTACTAATAGGAACAGAATAGAAGGGGGCCTTTATCCAGCTCCGGCACGCATGCCTCCTCATTTCTCGGTTAGAGTGCGTTTTTAACCCTCGGAGAACTTCCCCGAGTAGGTGCCGTTGAATGTTTTTCCAATAGGATCTCATATCTTATTCCAATAGGAATAGGACGTTATCTATAAATGATATCCCAAAGGTTCCGTCATTGGTGACCCGGACATGATAATGCCTTCCACTTCCGAAGCAAATCTTGCGTCGAGGTTCGCCACAACATGGTGGAATCCTGAGTAATGCCGGCAAGAATGAACTGAGGCTCCACCTGTGAGGACCAGAGTCCTGGTTTTTCTGCCCAAAACGGTGGTAGCTTGGTTCGTAGCATAGGTTCGGTACGCGGTGCCCAAGTTTCTTTGCTCGGGCACCAGAGGGGTTTGTTGAGCTATGATGATTTGTTGCTGTTACGCCGAGGCTTTTAATTCAGCCATTTGCTTCAGGATATCTTGTTGATGCAATTCCATTTTGAAACCGTCCGGGTCTCCAATGAAGGAACTTAATTCAGATTAAAACTTCAAGGCTTTATTTTAACTAGTAACAAGACGACAATAAAAAGAGTTCTCCCGCTCTCGGTGAACACGCGAAACGTCACCACGTCACCCCCTTACAACAGACGCGTATGGGCATCTGAAGCGGAAACTTAAACAGAGACTGTCCTCTTAAGCGGAACAGCGTATTCGACAATTGTTAGATGGAGAAGAGCTTGGGGATCGAAAGTCTTCCCACTTCTTGCGTTACGGAAAATCACTAGCCTTCAGAACCTCTACGTTCTTTGTGGCTGCAGCGCTAACCCCCAAATGTACAAGTGATTCTGCAAGTGCAAGGGTCCCTGTCACCAGATCAGATGACATAAGTAGCGGATCGTATCCTGGAGGTACAGGATACGTCTGGTTCTTGTGCAGTCAACGCAGTGAAGATACAAGTCGTATCGAAAGTAAAATACAAGAACTCGTGCAGGAGATCGCAGCGCTCAAGGTGGTGGTTTCCAGGCTCGCTACTGCACAATTTACAAGGACCATCACAAAACTATTATTTGATTTCCAGCAGCCTCGGGATAAATTACCTCCTGTTCAGCTCAATCAATTATCCTTCATCATTGGACAATTCACTACAACAACGTTCCCTAACTTGACCTATTCTACTGCGAGTTCTACTACTACAACAACAACAGCTGATTGCGAGACGAAAAACATTCTGCCGGCAAAGCGGGAAGTGGGCTAGAAAACACAGAACAGAGGCACTCGAGTTCTCGAACTATAGAGAAGGAAACATGGCGTGGGAAATAACCTACGTACTTTTGATATGTTTGGTCGGAGGAAGGATATCTGTTTTTGCTCACCCGGTTTTAGAAACGGGAAATAAGGAATATGTTCCATCAAAAGATCCAAGTGTAATGGACGATGCTCAAGAAATCACAGTACTTCCCAACACTACAACAAGTTCTCCGGATACTCCGACCACAACTACATTTCCGGACACTACTACTCCGACAACAACTGCATCTCCGGACACTACAACTCCGACCACAACTACATCTCCGGACACTACTACTCCGACCACAACTACATCTCCGGACACTACTACTCCGACCACAACTACATCTCCGGACACTACCACTCCGACCACAACTACATCTCCGGACACTACAACTCCGACCCCAACTGCATCTCCGGACACTACCACTCCGACCACAACTACATCTCCGGACACTACCACTCCGACCACAACTGTATCTCCGAAAACTACCACTCTGACCACAACTGCATCTCCGGACACTACCACTCCGACCACAACTGTATCACCGGAAACTACCACTCCGACCACAACTGCATCTCCGGACACTACCACTCCGACCACAACTGTATCTCCGGACACTACCACTCCGACCACACCTTCATCTCCGGACACTACTACTCCGACAACAACTGCATCTCCGGACACTACAACTTCGACCACAACTACATCTCCGGACACTACTACTCCGACCCCAACTGAATCTCCGGACACTACCACTCCGACCACAACTGCATCTCCGGACACTACCACTCCGACCACAACTGCACCTCCGGACACTACCACTCCGACCACAACTGTATCTCCGGACACTACCACTCCGACCACAACTGTATCTCCGGACACTACCACTCCGACCACAACTGCATCTCCGGACACTACCACTCCGACCACAACTGCATCTCCGGACACTACCACTCCGACCACAACTGTATCTCCGGACACTACCACTCCGACCATAATTGTATCTCCTGACACTACCACTCCGACCACAACTGTATCTCCGGACACTACCACTCCGACCACAACTGCATCTCCGGACACTACCACTCCGACCACAACTGTATCTCCGGACACTACCACTCCGACCATAATTGTATCTCCTGACACTACCACTCCGACCACAACTGTATCTCCGGACACTACCACTCCGACCACAACTGCATCTCCGGACACTACCACTCCGACCAAAACTGTATCTCCGGACACTACCACTCCGACCATAACTGCATCTCCGGACACTACCACTCCGACCACAACTGTATCTCCGGACACTACCACTCCGACCACAACTGCATCTCCGGACACTACCACTCCGACCACAACTGCATCTCCGGACACTACTACTCCGACCACAACTGCATCTCCGGACACTACCACTCCGACCACAACTGTATCTCCGGACACTACCACTCCGACCACATCTACATATCCGAACACTACTACTCCGACCACAACTACATATCCGGACACTACTACTCCGACCACATCTACATATCCGGACACTACTACTCCGACCACAACTACATCTCCGGGCACCACTACTCCGACCCCAACTACATCTCCGGACATTGCTACTCCGACCACAACTACTCCAGATACTACTACTCTGACAACAACTGCACCTGGGCCGGATTGGGATTGGCCAACTACAAATTCTCCAGGGCCGGACTGGGACTGGCCAAACGGGCAATCGGACTGCCCGGTGGGCCGCTGTCCTAGGAGGGTCGTGTTGGGACCACTGACTACAACTATGAATTAAAAAACAAACACAAGTTATTAAATTTTAAATGCTGCCGAAATGTTTTACTTTACAAACAGGACATAAAATATCTCTCGTCATGACCTGTTGTATCAGTTGACCCTGTTCTAGTGATTGTAACAGTGCCGTATCAAATTAATAAGTTGGTTATAGTTAGTGTTTAAAATTTTTATGATTATTTGTTTGATATTTACTTTAATTTTTGTGGTGAAACAAGGGGCCGGCCATCTTTCTATCCCGAATACCACTCTAGAGCAGGGGTCGGCATGTAATTTTGCTTGGGGTCCAAATAATTTTGAAAATTTTTGTCGCGGTCCGGAGAAAAAAGATACTTATTACTACTTTGAATTCGTATTTTTAGATACACAAAATAAGAAAAAAATGTTTTAATTTGAGTATGCTACCTGCGTAATTATATTTCTAAATTAAAAAAAACTTTTAATTTCTATTAAAATTGTTTCATTTAAGTTACTCATAAAATATTTTAGAAAACATTGATAAGGCTATCACTCAAACGAATGGCCGACCGTCAACAAATAAATGTTGAGAGTTATAGGCAAGGAATTTGAAATTCTTCTCGCAAATTATAAGACTCCTCCTAAATTATAAGACTCAAAATCATTGAATGAACATGTTATTATTAAGATATTTATGTTTAAAAAAAGGGGATCTGGGGGTTTCACCCAGGATTTTTATTTTTTGAAATTTGACCATTAAAATGCGGGTCAAACTAATTTTTGTTGTGTAAGAATACATATTTACGATTTTTCAAAATGTTTTGGCGGTCCGAGAAATAACCTCTCGCGGTCCGCCAGTTGCCGACCCTTGCTCTAGAGTTTCAGATGCCCAAAAATGAGTTAACACTACATTTAAAGACAGTTTTCTAAAATTTCCGGGGGGAGGCCCCTAGAACTTCCTTTTCAGCATGGAACTAACTCATTAATATGGTGTTTATTATTTATACTACAAGGATAAAATCTTATTTTTAAGTTTTAGAAAGCTGCATTTAAGGTACTTTAATTACGGTTAAACCTGGTTTTAAGAATTTATGATACGTTTTAAATATGAGAAAAATCAATAAAACAATTTAATCATTGCAAGAATGTCTAGTTAAAAAAAAATTAGGTATTCTTGGATAATGGAATACTCAGCAATGTGTATACTAAATTTCTTCCTTTTGTTTTGTTGGCTGTTAGGCGTTGGTTGTTTAGACGAGAATGCCTAACGTTGGGGCCATACGACTAACCCAGGGTTGACCGCAGCAATACAGCGAAGATATTTTGAATCTGAAAGGCAAAAAAGTGGTCGCCAGGAGGATTGCAACTTGAAGTTTTAAGTTACTGATGTGTCAGTAATTTTTGAAGTGCTTGTATACAGGGTGTATCTGAAATGATGCGACAAACTTTGAGGGGTGATAGTACTCATCAAGACGAACAAGAATTGGTATAGAAAGGGGGTAATATTTATAATATAGTGCGAGTGCGTTTCAAAAGGCCGTTTTTAGAAGGCCCGTGTGACAAAACAAAACATAATAAAATGAAAAACATTATTGCATGAGGCACAGGAGTATCCGTACTACTTAAATCCTCAATGTGACAAAAATTGGACCACTTGCTAAACCGTTAGGTTGAGTTTTAAAACGGGCAATATTCATCTTTTAGCCAATGAATGGAGTTCCCTTAATGGTACTTAGAAAAATGATGATCGGGGAAGGAATTTTCAATGATCATACAGTTCCAATGATCAATGTATGATCATTGAAAATTCCTTCCCCGATCATCATTTTTCTAAGTACTAATGTAAGGGAACTCCATTCTTTGGCTAAAAGATGAATATTGCACGTTTTAAAACTCACCCCACGGTTTAGCAAGTGGTCCAATTTCTATCACATTGAGGATTTAAGTAGTACGGATACTCCTGTACCTCACGCAATAATGTTTTTCATTTTATTATGTTTTGTTTCGTCACACAGGCCTTCTAAAAACGGCCTTTTGAAACGCACTCGCACTACATTAGGTCCTAGCTCTTTAACGGCGTATCTGCGACCCCCCTTTCTATACCAATTCTTGTTCGCCTTGATGAGTACTATCACCCCTCAAAGTTTGTCGCATCATTTCAGATACACCCTGTATATATTTTTGCGTGTTCGCCCAAGAAGCAGAACTCTTTCATTGTTGTATTGTTACAATAAAGCCTTAATACCTTAAAGCCTTACTTTAAGTTTTAATCTTAATTAATATAAGTTCGTTCAACCTTTTCAAAACCCTGAGGGGTCAATCCATTTCTAGTGGTCCAGCATTGATTGCTCGACCATTTTTTTTTAAATCTGAAATTTTTTGTACATCAACCCTTATCCAAAAGATCAAAACAACCATTATTTTAAATTTAACCTCTTTTGTTTGTCCACAGCAGCCATTCATATTTCGTCGTTTTTAATAGTTTTTGCTCATTTAAGGGTTTACGAAAATGTGAATATCTTCTCTATCTCCAAATCAACTGGGGTTTGAAGCAAAATTTTTCGCAAAAAAAAAACCCGGTCTAAAAGACTGAAGCAAATATTTTTTCCTAAAAGAAATATTTACTGAAAAAAAGTTTAATTAAAAGTTAAGGATATTTTTTTCGAAATTGGTCCGTCTTCAAGAGGAGAGGAGAGCAAGGAAGGAAACCTGTCAACACCATAATTGTTTTACAAATAGACAGAGTATAACTTAACTCGCATGCGAAGTTTTAGAACCAGGCTTAGTTTTTCATTTAAAAAATCTCAAAGTTAGCAATTTGTCAAAATTCTCACTTTTGAGGGTTCAATATCTTTGGGACATGAGATAAAAATATGAAATTTTGGCACCTTTATAGTACTTTAGGGAAGTATTATGCTCAAAAAGTTTCGAGATGGAAATTTGACTACAAGCAGAATTATGACAAGGACAAAATGTCAACAAATGCAACACAACTTGGAAGTAAATGTGTTTCTTAAAATCTGTCCCTCCGTTTACAAGAGGACTTTTTTCTGGGAAGGAAACCTATCAAGATAACATATTTTTTTTCAAGTACACGAAAACATAAACGTACATGCAATGATTTAAAGACGAGACTATTTAAGGAGATTCAATACAGTTAATTGTTCGACGTATGATTTACTTAACCTTTAAACTCGTGATTAGAACCAAAATCACACGAAAGTAAAAACAGTGCTGAAACTTCAATAAAACAACACTGTCACAATCCATTTCTTCTAAGAGATTGCATGCTTTTGGCAGTCTGTCACGCTTAAATAAGTTGTTAGAAAAAAATAGAGATAATATCTCTTCCGAAAATTTTGAAGTTTAAAATAAAATGGAAGCAATGTTATCTCGGTTCACAAATATTTTCCAGCCTTTGGGGGGGTTATGGCCTCATTTTTATATTTAAAACCCTTATCGCTACTTCTTAAGGTATCAGACTAGGTAAGAAATAACAAATATTTTTGTCTCCGTTTTTCCTTGAAAATCATAAATCTTAAAAAAGTTTTGAATATAGTGAACAGAATCATTATCTTGCTCTTACAGATAACTACATAATTTCATTTAAATAGGTTAAGCCGGGAGTTATTCTTAGGAAAAATTTATGCTTTTGCTTCAATTGTTTCAAATAATAGAAATTATACCCGTACACAGTAATTTTTTGTATATCATAGCGTAAATTTTTCCTGTTAACTCGTTAAGTCATATTAATTATTATTCAATCAAAATTTATACTTAGGATGTCAGATGTCAAAAACAACTTTCCTTTTGAAACTATTAAAAACGTATTTTAAAAAAGAGACTTAATAATTTAGTATAGCTTTAATTTGAATTCAATAATTCTGGTCTTTAATAACACAATGAAGTTTTAAAGACCATACTTTAAAACTTTACTTTCAGAGAGACTTTTTGAAGTAGACGGTTTTCAAAATATCCACTTTATGGTGGAACGAAAAAAACGAATTTTGTCAAATCGTTTTGTAATAGCGAGCAAAATTTGTTCATGATTTTTATAATGAATTACTAATGTTAAAGATATAAGGTTTTATTATTTGTCACCCCTCTTTTGGTAGTGATACTTTTTTAACATCTATGAAATTTGTAAAGTTGTTTTTCATGCATTTTTATACATATTTGTAACTCAAGAACTATATACAACTTAAAAACATGAAATCAAGCTCATTTTTTTAGTAATTTTATAATCTTTAATTTGGTGTGCTTCATTAAAACCTTTCTTCAATTATTTATCTTAGTTTAAAAACTGGGAAAAATTCATTTCTTTTTTGAAAAACATTTATATTAATAAATTTTTAAGGTTTTATTTCTTTTAAAATAAACTTTTCGACCAAATGTCAAGTTGGAAATTAAATTAAATCATGTAAAAAAATAAAAACCATCGAAATTTTCGTAATCCCCTATAAACATTCCCTTAAATAATAATTTATGTGAAATTTTTTGCATGTTTTGAATCATATGTGAACAGAACACCCTCAAAGGATTTTACGAATTTTCCACGGATATAATAGTTCTTGTTGTACTATTTGAGGGGGTGTTTAGGGTATTTATTTTTTTCTACTTGATTAATTAATTTCAAACTTGAAATTTAGTAGAAAGGTTTATTTTAGAAGTGAAATAACCTTAATTTTTTAATAAAATTTAAAGAATTGTTTTTCCATTTTTTTCCGTAGGTATTTTAAATTTTGAAAAAAAAAAATGAAGAAAGGTTGTTTTGATGGGCAAACCACATCAAAAGATAATACAATTACTAACAAAATAAGCCGAATTTCATGTTTTTAAGTTGTATACTTCTAAAGTTACAGTATTTTAAAAGGCAGGAAAAACAACTTTACGAATTTGTTGATATTAAAAAAATATCACTACCAAAAGAGTTATGATAAAAAAGCAACACCTATAACATAAACCTATAACATTAGTAGTTCATTATAAAAATCATGAACAAAATTTGAGGGTTTAATCTTTGGTTTTTTAGTTGTTTTGTATGAAAACCAACATTTTTTCAAAAATTCAAGGCCTTTGCGGCACCATAAGGTATATTTTGAATTTTTGATCAACTTTTAGTTTTCAAAAATTGATACTGATGGCTAAAGGCAACTTAGGCGCGCTTTTACAAATTGAATGCACGAAAAAAAATGTTTGTTCAGTTTTCGTTCCACCCTAATCCTCATCCTTACATCGGCAAATTTTTTATAGTTTCCCTTTTTTAAGTCGTTGATATATTACTTAAGAAGTCTTTCGTGTATACAAGGCTGTTTTCCTTTATAATATTTGTAAAAATTTTATTAAATTTCATGGATGAAAGTACAGTGTATCCATTTACACTTTTGGCAGTACCTTATGGATATGATGGTACTGTACATAAAATGGTTTTAATTTGGTTTAGGTTTTATGGCGGAATAATCAAGAAAAAATGGAAAAATAATTCTTGAATCATTGAACAACTTTTACAAAAGATTCCACGTTCCATAACATGGAAGGTTTTTCTCTCTCCTTCTGTGGTATCTACATACGAGTATAAATAGAAGGAAGTGTTAGTTAAACCCTATTCCTAGATCCAATTGATGCTGTATGTGTACTTACTTGATCATATTTTAAACACGAATCTGCAAATGAAATGAAATCCAAACCATTCTCTGTATGCAGAAACGGAATATGTCGTTATTAGAGGAAGTCATGCAAACAGAAACAAAGCCACGAATTCATTTTGATTACAATGAAACTGCATAAACAGAGTCCCAATCAAAAGCTCCTTACCTATAGTGTAGAAGCTGCAGCTTTCGTGAATCGATCTCTCATCACGCGTGCCTCATCCCACAGCACACACGCGAACACATCAGGAAAACCGGGAAAAACAGGTGGTCACACAGGACTCCTGTTTTTCTTGGGGGCAGATGTCAACCGGCATCGGTTCTCAGGTGTTTGATGTCGTGCTGCATGGCATAGATGTTCGATGACTGTCATTCGAGTCACCTTTTGGAATGATGAGTAATGTCGATGGAATTATCAGAGTTTGTCGAAAACAGATTTTTCAGATTGTCTATAGAGATGTGTCGAGTACTTGTCCTTAACAATGGTGGTTTTTTGTTTCAGAAAGTGGCTGTGGGTTCAATGACCGGTGTTTTCGGATTCGGTGTCTTTATGGGTTGTTTTATGGTGGACTCTAGATCTTTTTTGGTGCAGCTGTTCTTTTACGAAGGAAAACAAAGGGAGGTTGTTAATTTTTAACGGGATTTTTTAGGTGTTTGACCAGGTTAGTCTCTTCCATGAGGTTGAAAAGAATATTTTATGGCTTGTTGTATAGTTAGTTTAATTGTATGGAAATATTGATATCATTTATTCCTGATGCAGGAAAGAGAACTCCAGCGGTTTACAAACCTGTTTATAAATCACGAAGAAAGAGAATCATTAAGAGAAGAAAATAAACCATATTAATTATTAATAAACCAAATTGTTTCAAAGAGCATAATTTGTTTGAGAATATCTGTTTAAGATAATGAATATCGTTCTTGGATACTGGAAGATGAATTCTAACATTATATGAGATAAAACTTTCATTTAAAGGTTTATAACCTCTCTGGGTTCAATTACAACTGGTCTAAGCCAAAAGTTGAAAATCCTCAAGCCTTTTTTTTTTCGAATACATTTTTTCATAAAACTTTCCGAGTCTAAAATGATAATAAAGCCCAATTCCCATGGGCTGCGTTTTAAAATACGCATGCGGATAGCTTTCTCTGAACCTTTCTCTGAAGAAGAGCTATTCTTTCTTTTAAAAGTAGACTTAAAGGATCACATGTCAAAAAGGGGCCAATCACAGGCCTAGAAAAAAAAACGCTCAGCTCAAAATTCGCATTGAGCAAAGGATAGTTATAATTTCTATTTTCTTTAGTCTCTGATTTGATACTAGTTTGAATAAACATTTATATACCTTCTAGACTTGTGGTGAAAGTCCGAAAACCAAGGCAAAACTTTTAGTATCAGTTCATAGTAGTAGTTCATATCAGCTAGTTTTGTTTTAAAAAAATTCCCATCTGTTCAAAATGCCTGTTTTGAAATTTCAGTTTTTTTTTACCCAATAGTTTCGTCTGTAGAGAATTTTAAAGTAGGGTCGTTATTTTATGACCACCCTGTATATAATCTAGTCAAGCTGCTAACTGCTGTTGCTCTCCATCACCATTTGGAATCAGGCGCCTCGCCTGTCAAGTCAATGAAGTCAACACTGTCACTCTTACTCTTATCCTTCCGATCTGACCTCTAACCGTCCATCATAATATTAAACCAACCTTGCTGAACCCACCACAAAAAAAAAAAACCTACGTCCTTATAGACAACGCATCCCTTTCGTTCCAGACTTTCTCGCTCGTAGAACAATTACTTAATCCTTGTCCTACATTCGAAATTACTACAGCGAGATGCGGGCTATGGTTTGAAACAACAACAACAGGACTACTATATCGCGGATTCTGGGCGGGTGCTCCAAGCCATGCGATGTTCTGCAACGGGGCGTATACTCTGTAATTAGCGGAGCAGAGAAAAAACCGCTCTCGCCCTCTTTGCCACCATCGTTTAGAAAAGTCGTGTACGTCTTCACCTGTGAGGAGTTACATCATTGTATATCAATAAGGCCTTTGAACGTTAAAAACCGACACTAGATAGTTTGTTGAGGTATTAAGTATAACCTGCAGAGAACTTGATGGAATCCTAGTTTAAAGAGAGAAATTGGATTAAAGCATTTATTGTATAAGGAATTAATATTTCTCTTTATTTTGTTAAGCTGTTATATCCAGTTTTCTATCTTAATGGAACGAGGATTCAGAAACAAACAAACAGTTTTTACAAGTAGAAACAATGTGTTTAACATCATATCCCTCAACTTTTAACTCATTTGTAATCAGAGGAAACGTCGATACTAGAGTAGTAGAAAACACTTTTTCCTAAACATTCGTGAAATAGCATTAGTACAATTTATATTTCAGAGGTAACAATGATTTGTTAGTTTGTACAAATATCATTAAAAATTGTTAAGAATAAATAGATATTGGAAAATGCCTCCTCTAGAAATGTAGGAAAGCATTTCTTCAATATATCGTTTCTTTTCTTGGAATTTCATAAAAGAGTTAGCTGCGAGAGAAAAAATCTGAGCCTGGGGCAAGTTAGGGGAAAATCTGAAAGGCAGCGAATCAATGATACCCTCGAATCTAGGAAAAGTAAGATTTGATAAGAAAAATCGATAGAGATAAGGAAAACAGTCACAAGAAAACAGAAATTGCACGCATTAGAAAAAAAAGATTTTCCCTTTCAGACCATTTGCTTTTTTTTCGTTACCATAACGATGCTGTTCCAAAAAATACCCCAACAGCGTAGAACTTTTTTCTCTTTTTCAGTGCAGTTCACATTCCCCCTACACAAGAAACTTAATTCTCCATAAATGAGTTTGAGAAAAGAAGAAATAGTTTTACCCGATGTGGGAAGAAGTTTAAAGTTAATACATATTTATTCCAAAACTATCCCGATCTTTTTTTAAAAAATAAATAAAGCTGAAAAATTTTGATGGTATTATTTAATGTTTTCCTTTGAAAGTTTTACCTTAATTAATCTTTAAATAAATCACCATCACTATTTATAAGACTACTATACAAACTCCTTTCACGATTTAAGTATCTATCTCTCCTAAATTATTTCCTTTTTGTTAATTTATTTTATGTTTGATTTATCCATTTACTCATGAAAAATTAAATTAATTTTTGTTGTTATTTAACATGTTAGTTTCTTAAAAGATAGATCGTGAAAAATTCAAAAATTGTATTTTGAGCAGGGATACATCCATAAAACACAATATAATGGTAATCGGTATTAATATCGATATTTAACACTCCCTGACGCCAATGAATGAAAGTAAATATAGTTTCTTATACTATAGTGTAACGACATAAAAAATTTACTTCTTATCCTTCCTCCACAGTCCGAGTTATCATGATCCTCCTTTCATAAATAAAAAAAATATGATTATTGATTAAAATTATTCTTTAAGTTACTATCTTAAACGATTATTAATTTAAGCTCTTGTATTCAGTATTATTAGTTTTTCAGAGATGGTTCTAAAATGTGAAAAAAATTAAAAAAATTAGTAGATATATGGATAAAGTATATTTTAAAAGGATAAAAGATATTTTATTGATTGAATGAATTTTTTGTAAATTGTATTTTTATCATAATTTAAATTTAAACCACATTTATAGCCAAATACGCATTTTTTTAACCAACACCAAGAAATGTGGAGAGGTCATCTCAATAGAAAATTGAATGGTGGAAGGTCAAAATTCTCGCTTTTTACTGTTGTCCTGAAATCCCTTACACTATTTGGCGATGGACCCACGATTCAAAAGACACGTGGATCATCCTCTATCCAAAATGGTTGGGCAACCTTGTTGATCAGAAGACACGACTCTTGGTAGGGGGAAGACGGGCATACCCTGGGGGCGACTCTTTTTTTTTCTCTCTCTATCCACTTAACGAGCCGAACTGGTTTCTTTGCACGTAATTTTTCCGCTGTTGGTCAGATTTATAGATGATTGGGGTCTGGGGTCATCCTCCGAGGTAACCCGTGATTTGCCGACTGAGGAAGAGAGTCTTTCTTCTTCCAGTGGGAAAGAGAAAGTGGTGTGCTCACGTGGATCAACAGTGTGTCGTAATGCAGATTGTTCTATTTAGAAAAAAAAATCATATTCTGGTACTTACTTGGGGAGAAATGGCGGATAGTTTTGAAGTGAAACATGGTAAATTTTGAGAAGCAAGGCTATCTATGAAGTCAAAATTCAAACTTCTTTACAATCTGCAACAGAAGATCAATCAATCAATTAGTTTATTAGAATTCTTGAGTAATGAACAGACATTGAGAAAAAGAAATTAAAATTCGCCAAGGGGGGAAAACCAGTTTAGGCGAACGAAAATTTACTATCAAAGATACAGTTAAAACATACAATGAAACAATTATTATAGATTATACGTAATGTATTGATATTTCATGAAGTGAACATAAAATATATAAATAATATAATAATGATGCTATATTAAATTAAATTAAAATACAGGAAAATAGCAGAGCAAGGTATTGAATTTATGCTTCTACTATATTTAATTGCAAAAAAAGCATATAAACTATATCTATATTAATAATAAATCTAAATAAATAACTGTTTCAATATGTGATGAGAAGTTGGAATATTCTGAAACTAAATAGGTAAATTGTTGAATAATTTTGAAGCGAGATAGAAAAAATGTTTTTAAAAATTCCTTTATGGAAACGAGGAATTTCGTATAGTATTGTAGGTGTTCTATTAAATACATTAATTTTTAAATAACAAATATTCTTATCACGGTGTAGAAAAAATAACAAACGATAGAAAATAATATGGTGGATAGGTAATTTAATGTTTGTGGTGGTAATGTGGATTTAAAGTTACAGGGATGAGTAGATTGAGAATTTAATAGTTTAAGAAATTTATTTTGTATTGATATTAAAAGAAATAAACTATATTTGTATTCACCACCCCTAACTATAATTCCATTATTTATTAATAAATAAAATTAAGAGTAATACAATGAAAACAAAAGTGACTTGTGTACTTTATTTTTATATTTCATGTATTTTAAGAAGATGAAATGTTTTAAGACGATGCGGAGTTTTTTACACAATTCATTTATATGAGTTTTCAGTTGGACGAGTTTTCCATGAAGATAGTCAAGTAGTGAGGAAGCATTTTCTGCAGCTTTGAAAGATGAAAATTATTTTTGAGGATTGATGGACCAATACGTAGGCTGTGTGGGGAAGTTTTTACACGATGAAGAGAAAATAACACTAAAAAATTAACATACTGGTAAAAGTTAATCAATTGTTCCATCAAGAAATTTAATATTTAAAAAAGTTAAATAATATTAATTTTTTAATATTCTTTAATTATAATCATAATATTATAATAATCATAAATTATAATTTATGTAAATATAACATCAATGACGTACTTAGGCGTGAAATTTTTGAGTTATAAGAAGTGGATTGTTGGATGAATAGAACCAGTCAAATTTCTATATTCAATTTCAATCCAAAGAGAATAATATAGTTTATGCAAATATCCTAATTTAATATTTGTGCTGAATGAGGAGATCAAATGCTTTATTACAGCACAGGCTGACAAAATAGGGCCTTAATAAAATATTTTCACACTATAGAGAGAAAAAAAGAGCAAAGTATACTAATAACTAATACTCAAAACTTTTAAACACATTCTTAATTTCATTAGAATTTTATGTAAAACTTATTTTAATTTTATAAATAAATTATGTATATTTTTGAAGGAAAATAATCACAATCTTTCAGAAATAGATTTAATTACAATACTCGCAGATTTCCTTTAATATCCCCAAACGTTTTTTTACTAAAAACAAAAACAAAGTATCTTTTCATTCTTTCTTTCATTGTTTCAGTTTAATGTTTACGTTTCGTTCACAAAACAGTTTTTAAGTTTATTTTCCAAGAATTAATATCAATAAATTTAACTAATTTGGCCGTTTTTCTCTGTACACTCATTTCCAACAATTTAAAAAAAAGAGTAGTTTCAAAAACTGTTAAGAACAAATTCTGGAAACTTTCAACACAAATGTAAGCCTAAACTCATTGCATAACATTACAGTTTAATCAAAATGAAGTAAACCTATTATGCAAACTGTTTTCCTGCTTCCTTTTCCATTATTTGACATTTTGCTTAGTTTTCACTTCTTTCTTTGGAAACGCTGAAAGTAACACAAAAACTATTTTACTCTGTATTATGTAAAAGAAATTATTTGAAACAAAAATAAAGCCAACATTAAAAAACCATGATTTGCCTTGAATTCCCATTTTTCTAAAACATAACATGGAGTAGTTAGTATACAGAACACATAAAATTTTTCATTCTACATATTTTCACCACAGACTTTAAATTTGACTTAACAGTATTTCTAATCACCGAATTATCTTCTTTGTACACACACACACACACACATTTTAAAAATAAACAAAAAGACCTCATTAAAAAGAGATAGAGGTATTATGGCTATCTAATGAATGAAATACTTATGAATTATTTTATCTGTTAATTTTGCCTCCCTTTGTCCTTTGATATTATTAAAAAAATACATTTAATTAGGTTCAATTGTGTAATTCAATTCTCTTATTTTTCTTATTTCTCATTTTTACTTAGTCTCTTTTTAATGTTTTTGGTATTTGTTTTTTGCATGTATTGTGCTTTTAATCTTGTTCTCAAAAAACTTGATATGATGACAGTTTTATTTTATACGTATATTGAAATTATTGAAATACTATTATTCTTCAAGTCCAAGTTGAATGTCTCAATATTTCCTTTAAATTATTTCAGTGTGAATGTGACCTTTCATTTAAAAAACTCTTTAGTTCAAAGCTTTATTCCTATCACGTTTTACTTATTTAATTGGCATACCAAAATATAACAATATCGGCTTTTTGGCTCCTTTACTTTAACTGAACAATTTTGAATTTACTTATAGCAAAGGGATCAAAAATAAACCCACACTTCTTGAACTTGATAATAATATAAACTGTTTAAATTTCCAGAGCTTCCCTCCGCCAAACGCCTTTTCATCAATCAACCATAAGCAACCCCTTAACACTTGGATCAAACGATGGTGGAATTACTAAACCATTACCCTGTTTTTTATTCCATACCACGAAAAAAATTGGAGTTTCCAACTTCCGATGGGAAATGGAGTTTGCGTGCGATGGATTGTTAATCCTTTCCGATGAACTTCGACTTTTAAAAAATCGGGAGGAATAAATTCCATACCACCACAAATTCTCATCCGGGTGGGGCTTATCCGGATACTTGAGAGAATTTAATGCTATGTTTATATCGAAAATAACAACAAACTAATGAATTACGTGCTTCTGCATCATCAATTCATCTTATTGAATCGCCTACTTGATGAGAAGTAGTAAGACGCCTTTTGAATACAATGATTTGAGGGAACAATTTTAGCTAAAGTTACTTTAAGAATGAATGAAACATGATGAAAATATGGTATTTTCTTTATTTATTAATAAATGTTAACTAGAAATTTTATGTATAAATATCCCAGGATATGCTAACATTTCAATTAGCAATGTCTGTTTAAAATTTGTCCACTAAATGCTACTGTAAATGTACTGTAAACTAAAAGCTAATGTATATTTCTATCTCAAAAAGATCTTTAGTTTGGAATTTTGATCAAAGTTTAAAAAAAAGTGACCTATTAATTGATATGTTATTGGCAAAATGTGGTCCTACCTCCGGTTATCTTTGATACGCAATTAAATTTGGAATAATCTCTATATTTTTACCTAAGTACAAAGTTAACTGGTTGGTAAATACTTTCTACTCTAAATTTCTAAAGAATTACTTACATTAATATAAGCATTGTTCCAATAATGAAAATGTTTGAAATAAGATAAGAAAAACCTTTCAAATCAAAATATTTTTATTTTAAAAATGTGCTTTTCAATTTTTACCGTGGACTTATGATTACGTGTGTCAAAAAGACTATTATTTTATTATTATTATTATTATTATTATTATTATTATTGTTATTAAAAAAGCATCTGTCCAAGTTTAACATCGTGCTTCAATTTTATAATTCTTTTACTACTTTCGTTGTTTTTCCATGCTTTGAAGAATAAATTATAATGTGTTATATTATATAATTGTGTGTAATTATTGAATTGCACATGACATTTATAATCATAATTTCAATTTCGTGCGGGGCCACTAAGTAATAAAACATTTTTTTTTCCAGAATAGTATATTAGGTCGTGTTTTTACTTAAAAGAACTGATAAAACCTAGGTAAATGTTTAATTATTAATTCATAGAAAAACAAAGAAATCCAAACAAGTTCGAAAGGTGTAGACGCTCTTCAAACCTTCCCAATATCCATCCGAATCCATCGTGACTTGAAAACGTCCAGGAAAACAACACACCTGCTGAACACGATCCGGCTCAGACTGCTTTATATTCAATGACGAATGCAATATACCTTGAATGTTAAGTTAAGTTACGTAAAGCAGATTCTTCACACAAAAGGAAACTAGTTAGGGGAATCCTGATTGAAAGTGAAAACCGGTATTTTATTAGTATTGAATAGAAGAAACGCCCCTTCCTTTCCTTTAGAGTTTGAATGAAACACGAAGAAAATGAAATGTCTACAGATGAGTTGCTGGGCAGTTAGTAGTTAATGGTTTAAATTGGGATGATGATGAGTTAGCAAAACGAAAGAAAATATACTAGAGAGCCTTGAAAGGTTTTTACATTAAAACATCCTTAAAATAATGGATTTATCATCCTTAAAAATAATGGAGGATGTATTTTAAATGTAGTATTTATACTCATTAAAGAGTTAATTTTCTATAATAAAGTATGAATTATAAAGTTTTTCCATTTATATAGATTCTAACGAATTTATGCAGTATTATGTGGTTCTAATCATTTTCTCAACAGAATCAATCTTATAACAAAATCAGAGAATTGTTTTAAAAATGGCTTTTTGTGTCATTTCACGTTGTTTGTTTCAAAAGGGTGTGTAAAATTGATTATAACATTTAAAGGGCGAGTGTTAGGTTTATATATGGAGTTATATTATGGCAAATAACTTGCTCTTTTATACATGTTTTAGAAGACAATCCTTAATTTCCAATGAAAAAATTTTTTTGTCAAACAGACGCCTGTTTAATAACCTGAATAACAATTTATTGTATTATTTTCCAGGACACGAAAGGTACGGCCTACAATCCTGGAAAATGATTCGATAAAAAGAAGTCTGGTTAAAAAGTTTAAATGAACACTATTTTTTTTATCTCATTTGGCGTAATAGTGTCTGATCTTTATGATAGAAAAAAACCTGTAAAATTCATCAATTACCGCAAACAGAACTAAATATACCTCTCAAAAGCTCAAATAATCTCTTTTTTTATTCTCAAAACGCAAATGAATAAAAGAAATTCTATCGAAGAACACCAGACACTACTCACGACGAAAAGGACATAATAAAAAAATACACTTGTATACTTCTTATGTCTTCATCTGCAAAACGACCATTTTACGAGGGATGCCCAGTCCCAACGAGATTAATGCAGTCCATTTCGTCCTTATAACAGACCACGAAAAGCTCACTAAGATGCAATAACAGAGGATTATAATTCTTGGGTATAAAAACACACAGCCGCATATTTTTTTTTGTGGATTACACATTGTTTCTCCCTACACAAATTAATCGTGGTGAAGAACAGGACAATAGCGGTAGAAGCCCGAGTGTATTCATTCTTGTACATCGTAAAAATCTCGGTTTTGTGAATAAGATAGCGTTACCTGGATTATTTCTGAGAAATTTATGTCCTAGGTCGCTAGATTCTCAGAAATGCCACATCAGATATCTAGGTTCGTATGGAGAAAGTCGTTTTTCATTCTGATAAGTAAAAAATGATGTTGGTGGCAGTGTAAGAAATAACACATTTGTTGATTCTTTTCAGCTTGTTTCTTCTCGGTATCGATTGCCCAATCTTTCAGAGTTTGTATTTGAACGTTATCATGTAGTTATTTTTCCATTGATGAAAATTGAAATTGAATCGAATTGAATTGGGATATTATTTGTACTTCAGAGCCAAAAGGTCCCATCTCGGTTTTGCTAATTTGTTTCTGAGAGAGAAGAACAACAATAACTTTACATTTTAAATTGAATATTTGAAGTATTTTTTTATTTAAACTTTAATCAAATGTATTTAATTTAAGTACTACGTAACTCGAAAAATTCGTATTAAAATACAAAATTTCTCTTCTTAAAAACTAACGAAACAGAGATATGATCTTTTGCATCTGAGTATCGATACGTTTTTGAGGAAAATCCATAATAACTGATACCTTGATTAGATCCTCATTGAGACATTGTTATGCCTTTAGAGGAATTCTTAATTTCTTCTGGAATTTCTGAATAAAATTTCAGGGAAAACAAACCTCGATCTCCATTTTGATTTAATAGTAAAGGTTTGCGCATTTAAGTAAAATAAACTAAATACACATAAGCTACCAGTAAAATATGCAACTTCGTTCAGAATAAAATATTAAGGGATTGAAATATGACCATACTAATATTTATTTTGGAATTTTAGTTTTCAAAACAGATCCCAAATAGCTAAATTATACCAGGTAAGTTTTTTGAGTTGAAATTTCAGAGCCAATGAATGCCATCTTAAAATAATAGATCACTTTAAAGTAGCACTAGCTATAAACCTACATTTACTTTAATTAATTTAACATAAAAATGGATTTATTAGTATTTATCTCGTTAATTTGTTCACACATTATAAATACTTAATAATTTCTTTTATAAAAATATTTCAAAATTATAAACACAAACTTAATCATCCTTTCCAGGAAAACACACTCATTTCATACAAATAGGACAATAAACTTCAGTATAAAATATAGTACATTCCATCCTCAATTATTAAAAAAAAAGTCCAAAATGATCCCTCTACTCTCCAACCCAAGCATACAATAAACAACAGTTAATAGATAGTATAACACAGGACAAGCAATCACCGTTTGGAAAACCCAATAAATTGATTCCGCACCACACATTCGAATTTATTGGAGGATAGAATTACGATCTTTATTGCCCTTCCGATACCTTTCCATCGGTAGTGCAATTGAGTGGAGACAGCATAAAACTCCATCGATCACCATTGCCAAAGAAATAAGCGTAAAAAAACCCAACAAATAAAAGGTAAGCAGATAAGTGTTGTGCCCTCTCTGCATTAGCCTGAATCTGTTTCATTGTTTCCATGAGTTAGTGTCCCCTTTTTTGTGTTACACCGTTTGGCAGCATGATACTTCGGTTTTTCTATATCGGGATTTCTTGTAGTTAGTTAGATAAGAATTTTGTTTATTAGGAGTAAGAGTAGGTTTTTGGGATGAGTAAATTTTTTATGTTACTTCAAACAGCAACTTTCTTAGATTTGTTCTTTGTTTAGAAGTTTTACCATTTTTTTTTAAGAAATTGTGAAGAAGATAGTAATAGAAATTGTGTTTGCAAGATAGTACGTTTCTTTGCAACATTAAATTACAAGCAAAAATTTACAGAATGATTTTCCAGTTTTTAATTTAAGTTACAAATACAGCAAATATCCAGGGTTTATTTTGCATAAGTTAAGTTGGTACTATGAATAACGAAAGAGTAACTAAGATACCTGCAGGTTATTTACATAGTTTGATGTGAATTTCAATAAATAAATATGTTTTATGATAAAATTAAAACTGACATTCTAAAGAAATTTAACTTGTTTTAATGTTGTATTTTACACACAGATGCTTCACATTTTAAAAAACATTCCTTTGCACTTAAAATACCTAATAGAAAATTCCATAGTATATTTATGCATTGGAATTTTGTTTTTAGAACACATACATGCTTCATGGAAAAGGTGCCAAATAGTATGTTACAGCTAAAGTGGAAAATTAGTTATTTTACAGAATATCTATAGGTAATATATACTTAAACCAAAACTAAACTAGATCGTTATTGTTAACTTTGTGTTATTAGTAGTGTTCGGCACTAGTTAACTAGAACTAGTTGCAACTAGTAGTTAACTACCGATCAACTAGTAGTTTAACTACTTTTGGTTTAAACTAGTAGTTGAACTACTTTTTTTAATAACTACTAGTTGAAACTACTTTCAAATTTTCAACTACTTTAAAAAAAATTTTTGTTTAAAATTTCAAAAATATTTAAAATTTTTATCAAAATATACAAAAATTACACTGCTATTTATAACTACAATGTCATGGTAGAGTACTCAAATACCATAACCAGAAATAAAGCGCCGTTTTGAGCGAAGCATAAAGGTTTTTGTGATATAGATAAGAAAGATGTATTAGAATTTGGGCAAAAAAAAAAGGTTATGAAGTTAAATAGACTAGTTAACTAGTAGTTAACTACTTTGGGAAATAGTTAACTACTAGTTGCAACTAGTCCCAGGAAAAAATAGTTAACTACTAGTTGCAACTAGATTTTCCCAGACTAGTTAGTAGTTGGTAGTTAACTACTTTTTGACCACTAGTTGCCGAACACTAGTTATTAGACTAAATCAACCAACCATCATTGTTAAGAAAAGGTTTTGATCAAATCTAATTGAAAAGATAATTGAAATACATCATGTTAATGTTATTTCAAAATGTTATTTTTGTATATATATTTGTTATAGTTTGTATTCTTATAAAAAAAAGCTAAAATTATATTAAAGCATTTTGATTAGTTCTTACATTAAGTTAGATTAAAATTCTAAAAGGTGGAATGTATTTAATATAGAAATATAATTCTACTATAAAGTGGACTATTTAAGTGTCAGAATGTCGGCAAGAAACCCTGTCAAGCATACGGAACAGACACAAGATGCAAAGCCCTGGAGGAAGACATTTGAAAGTAATAACTCTTCCAAGACTTCGAAATGTATGTAAGAAAAAGGGATTTCCATTTGACAGATTCAAATACAGTGAAAAATGAAGACAACTAACGTAAATACCAAACTGTCCATTGAGATAATTTGCTCCGGTGCTTATTGGAAGCATTTTTCACTCGAGAAAGAACTTACATCAGAACCAATTTATTTTCCGTGCAACTTTCTAAAAAAAGCGGAGGAAACACTAAAAATCGTTTGAAAGTGCCGGTATTGGGTGTCGTTTTTTGTATGTTTTTATAAAGCGCCGATTCACCTTGACCGCGTCAAAATGGCGGAGCATGTATCGAGCCAAGGCCAGTACGTCAGCTATATTTTAAAATATTGGTGAAAGGAATTGCGAAAAAGGTTCCCCGTCACTAACTCTACGGGAATCTGATGTACTACTATTAGGAGTCTACGTGAAACGTTTATTGAATTGGGGATTGATGTTCGCTTGCTTTATCCCCTTGTCAATGGCGTTTTTATAATTTTTTTGTAGATAAACGAAGATTAGCCATCTACTTTTTTCAAGCCGAAATATAAACTATTTGACTTTTTTTTTTACTTAAAAACATCTTTATATAACTTGCTTTGAGCTAGCTTTGTCAAAATTAAAAGAATAAACAGAGTTAAAATATTACTCACTAAAACTGCTTAAATTTTGTATCATCATAGACATTTTAATGTATTGAAAGTTTTATAATGCATTCATTGCAAAACATAAATAAGACTACATTCTGTTAGAACCCTAGTGCTAATTTTGTAATTAAAAATGCGCCGAGTGCAATTCGTATCGTACTGAACAAACGGAGTTCTGTAAATATCGTTTTGCTGCGATGACAGGGTTTTAGCAGAAAAGCAAACATTTTCACTGGAAATAATATTTTTTGAACCTTTTCTTATCTCTATTATTTTACTCCTATATAAATCAAAATTGATCACCTTAAAAAAATTGCAAAAACTGAAAGGAAACCTGGTATAATTTAATATTTTATCACTGAAGTTATTTAACGATGTTTTAATAAATCATGTGTTTTGCATGAATGAATCAAATGACAAAAATAGGTTTTAAAGATGATTCTTTGAAGTGACTTCAAAAACTTGTATTTAATTCAAGTTTAAAGTGATAACATGAGTGATAATCTCTTTCAATATTCATGGTTTTAATCTGTATTATATACGGTACAAATCAAATGTACATTTTCAATTTTAGTGATGAAATTTATTTTTGAAACTCTCCTTGATGAGAGATAAATACTATATTTTTATAAAACTATATTTTTGCGTTTAGCATTTTCTTAAAGAGATTATTCTATTATCATAACATTAAAGGGAATGTAAAATAGTTTAGAGAATATTACTTAAAAATTTAATAAAGTTTCAATGCACAGAGAAAAACTTAACAAAATAAAAAAAAAAGTTTAATTTACTTATGTGAGTACAAAATAAATAGTAGGTACATCGAAAGAACGTAAATTTTTAAAATGATGTATATTTCATTAAGTTTTGTAAAATACTATATGTTTACTTTGCTACGTCCTGTTATAAAGAAGAAAAAAAGGATATGTTGTAGAAATTGGGAGATTAATCTGCAGGTTCTGTAAAAATATTTTTTGATAATAAATAACTACTAACATTGCTTTGTTACTTTCCTACATGAGCGAATAACATAACAGAATTATTTTAGCTTCCCAAATGCTTAGAACTTCCTATTGACATTTCCCCCATTATTTAGAAGCAAACTCAACTCTCATTCATCAACATTAGAAAAACCGAAACAAACCAAATACCGGAACTTGCCCTCCACTCGTAGGCGGTACAGGAAGCAGTCCTCATAAAAGTAAATAACGGGAACAGACAGCTCTACCCCTAAAATTCCAAAAAACACCATCCTCAATAAAAAAAAATCACAATTACGCCTCCTATTATCCCCCACATTCCTCTCCGAGTTGTAATTGCATGCAAGCGCTACTGCGCCAAATGTGGCCCTTGTTTTGTAAGGTGCCATTAGGTGGCCAATGGCCTCTACAACCACCTGGGTTGGTTGACCTCGGGTAACCTTCCGTGACGTCACTCGCCAAGTCTCATTCCGATGCATAGAAACAGTCTCTTCCGAAACCTGCTGCAAAAAAGCGAGTTTTTACTTTCAAAACCAGATAGATGGGGGGCTGATCAGGTTCTGTGATGGTGTCCTTTCATTAAAAGAGGGGTCATCCTTTCATTACATCATTTTAACACTGCCCATGCGTCTTCGAGACTATATTAATTTGTTTAAAACAATATTTTAATTTAAAATACTAAGGGCCGAATGCAGGCTTAGAAGAAAGAGTCAAAGACATGCATCAACCAAATAAACCTGGTGTGATATTTTAGTTAAAATACATACTTCTAAACCAAATATTGATTGTGAACTAAATAATGAAAGCAAACTACTCGAGGTTGACTTCTCTGTGTGCATCTGGAGCACACGTTTCTTACCCCACGTTAATTTGGTTGACAGGTTTGTATGTTTGTTTGACACGCTTACTATATTTAAAAATTATATTTCAATCGAACCTATTTTAACTTACTTAAATAACTTCGTATCCAAAAATATGATTTAATAAAAATCTTTCATATGCAAGTTTCCTAACTTTTTTACATCCTCTTCCCAAGAAAGCTTTTCCATTATATTTCCATTACAATATTTCTCTCCAAAAATTCAAATATTTTCCTCCTAAATCTTAAACAGCAATAATGTTAGAAATTTTCTACATTATTGCTTACATTATTGCTTTTCTTACATTATTACTTTTCTACATTATTGCTTTTCTTACATTATTACTTTTCTATATTATTGCTTTTCTACGTTATTGAATACTTTAAAAATTTAATACCTAGCATGATGAAACGAAAATTCATTTACAAAATATCTCATCTGGAGATAAAATGCATATAAACTCAGGGTCTCCTAAACGAGACCAGAAATCAACTCTAAAGTAATTAAAACTTTTAACATGTGTTTCTTTGTTAAGTAATGTAAAAATGTATTTAAAGTTTTATCTGTGAAACTAATTACAATACTTTCACATGTAGAGGATCTTTAGGTCAAATTATTAAAATACAAAAAATGCACACATTCCTTGAAATATATTCCTAAATCAGTTTATATATTTCATCCTTCCAAGTGGAAAACTAATTAGTATAGAACCAAATATAAAGATATAAATCTAAGTTTAAATTAAAATAATGCAAAAAGTATGTCAAGTATTTAGAACATCCAATATTCAAAAGTCGTTAAAAGAAAAATGCTAACAGCTTTGTAAAGCCACTAGATGTATTATGCAAATATAGTTTATAATGAGCTACACTGAACAAGATCTAAAATGATATTTTCATTGTCTTAATA
This sequence comes from Tetragnatha montana, assembly GCA_963680715.1. Classification (NCBI taxonomy): domain Eukaryota; kingdom Metazoa; phylum Arthropoda; class Arachnida; order Araneae; family Tetragnathidae; genus Tetragnatha; species Tetragnatha montana. Next base: position 31,602,583 of record OY796682.1, on the reverse strand, counting down.
TTTGCTTTTGTTTTCCAACATTATAAATTTCAAAAACAATACAAATAAGAAAGTTTTAAATGCAGATAAAAATTTCTTTGAGAAAATTTCATTGAGTGTTGAATCAGCGGAAACAATTAAAGTTATTTATACCTTAGCATTATGTTTTTATATTAAATATGTACCAAATCTATAATATGATAAGTGAATAATTTATATATTTTTCTAAATTGATCAATTTCTTAATAGTATGTTTAAATTTAACAGTAAAATAAAATTTTAACAGTAAGCTTTCATCGATTGATTTCAAAGAATAATATTAATTTTTAATGAAAATAAGATAATTACCCAATGGTTAAACTATTAAGGCTTAAAATATGTACTTTAAGTTTAAAGTATCAGTTTTATTTATTATTTCGCATTATTAAAATCACAAGTTCTTCAAAAATTACAAAAAACTACAGCACACAAAACTAGCAAATATTTTCTTGTAAATGCAAACCAGAAACAATTATTTTAGAAATGAAAAACAACCAAACTACAAAAGGAAAAATCATACGCAACAAACATCAAGACATACGCGATAGAACGTTTAATAAATATAATTAAATTGACTTCATTTTTACAAATCGTTACAAAAACAGTCAATAAACGAAATCAAGGTCTGTATTGGTGGCATAATTCTTATAATGAACAAAATCATTATTCCTGAAATGTACAGGTAAGTGGTAAGGTAGTACTTATTAAACCCCGTTGCTACAGGGTTTTCCGAACAAGTAAGATGTAAATCGAAATTACCTCCACTAATGGTATAATTTCTCCATAAAGAGGTGATAAAGATAATTTTCTCGATATCAAAAATGTTGTTCTTAGAGATTTGAATGCAAGTTTTATTTGGATTTCCATGAATGGAAATGATTTGATGATGCTCCGGATTATGATTAAAACCATAATTTGACATGAACTAAAAGATAAAATAATGAAAAAAAAATTGTGTTTTATGAAAATAAACAATGTTAAAAATAAATCAATTTTAGAGAGATTTATAAATGGTTATGAAAACAAAAATATGTGTTTTAATATTTTACATTGTGATAAATTTATGATGGTAGAACCATTTATACTCAGAATAATTATTTTTCTGTTTTTAAAATAGAATGCGAACGAAAATTCATTTACCAAATCTAAGAAAAGGTAAGCATAGTTAATATAGCTTTTAGTAACTAACTAAATTCTTTCCTTTCTTTTCTTTTGGATTAACATATTATTAAGTAAACTTCTCCAAATTTTCCAATTTTTACTACTTAATCGATACGAAAGAAACCTCTTTGACGCCTCTGTTCTCTGTTGAGCCCCACGACTTCATTTTATTCCATACTCTTATTTCCAAACAATAAAGTAAAAACTACAGTGTTCACAACCCCATTTTCCCATTCTTATCATCGCCTATATCTCTCATAAAATCGGTATTTTGAGTGAAAACATCAATTTTGCACTCTTAAAAACAAGACGTAAACGATCCCATACGATAAAGTTACTCTCATCGCTCCTTGCTGCTTGATTATAATAAACTTTATGGGCAGAAGATCACGAAAAATCTATTAAAGATACGTGACGAGGCGTTGCAGCATTCTCTAGAGACAATTCAGGAAACACCATTGAAGCAGTAAATTGAAAAGTTTGAGAGAAAAGGGGAACGTCATTAGCAGGCTTTTTCTCTTGTTCAAGTCAATAACATAGAGTAGTTGTGAGTATGTTTCTATCAGACATCTCTGAAGGATAAGTTTATGAAGTAAATGGTACCACAAAAGTAATGTATATAGATATGGAGATATTATTTTCGCGACTTAAAAAACTATGGTGTGGTTAAAATTTTGCATATCATTTAAAGATTTTGAGTCATAGCCAACTGTCGTTTTGTGGTTTTCCTCAATCAGAACCAACGTAAGGTTACAGATATACACAAAATGTGATATTAATTTCAGTGTGTCTGGTATAAAATTCGGATTAATATATTCATCGAAATTCAAAACAATTTTTTCGAAGGAAAACAGATTCAAAAATAAATAATAAAAATTCAAGTAAAAACTTTATGAATAGATATTATTTAGAAAATAATGTCACATCATTCGTTTGCTTTAATTTTTTTTAAAAATTAAGTAACCAACTATTTAAAATTTATTAAACAAAAACATTATATCATCATCAAAATTACTCATACTCAGTGTTATTCCTAGGATTTGTTTGGAGGAGTAAAAATACTCCTTGACTTTTTTAGGAGGAGTGAAATTCAAATATGAGGAGTGAAATACGGAAATAGCATAAACTACATATACAGAGACAAAATTTCTATTAAAAACGCTTACTTTTTAATGCACAAAATGAAATTGAAAAAAATTAAGATGCAACTTTGGGTTTCAATCAATCAAGCTCCCTAATCATCAGAACAATAAATTAAAAAGAAAGTACTATGGCTGTATGAAAACACAATTAAAAAGTATGATTATAAGGATGCCGTGGCTGAAGGTTTAAAGCTAAACCTTTGTGAAAAATTCAAAGAGTGAAAATACTCCTGTCTAGGTTTTTAAAGAGTTATTCCGATTTCCAAGGAGTGAAATACTCTCTCAGAGGAGTTAAAAATATCTCTGCTCATACTCATTATTACAAACATTATATCACTATCAAAATTACTCACACTCATTAGTACAAACATTATATCATACTCATTATTAAACACATAAAATTGACACAAATAGGATAACCAACTTTTATACATAGGCAGTAGAGTATCCACTTGGGGAGAGAATAGAGATATATCCACATGAAACCTTACTTTTTTATCCATAGAAAATTACGAAAAATACCCTCATATCCCTCTTCAATTTACCAATATCCCCATTCGAAATTTTTTCTGGCTGTGCCTATGCATTTACAAGGATTTGTTTCATAGGAACTACATTATTTCCACTAGCACTTATTGAAAATTTGGACAAAAAATTAATGTAAAAACGAGTATACAAAAACTCTTCTTAAAAAGACTCCTTAGGGGGAGAAATCAGCCAGTGATCACCGCTGAATAAATATAAAATAAATGCCTTTTATTCTCTCAGATCGTTCTATTCACTCATTTATTGCAAGACATGTATTCAGATCCAAGAACGTACGAACGATTCATCAAACCTCGGAAAATATTTGTCATGTGTCCCCATCATACACCCAGTCAGATCTTTTCACAGAATCTCCTCCGCCAGCTATCTTTGAAAGCATCCGAGAGAAAGTAAAGTTCATTCAACCAGAGTTCATTTGATGATACAACATTAGCATTTTCTTACATGAATATTTATTGTTACGAATGAATTACATTGGAATTAAAGGGAACCGCTCCTTTTGTCATTTACGTATTTCATTCAGAGTGTAGAAAGGGTTAACAACTATGGATTGCTTGGTAATGAAATGGAAGATCTTTAATACTTGCTTCAATGAAACCTTAAATTCAGATGTGTGTTTGAATGTTTTTCATTATTAGTGTTTGCATTTTCATAAAATCAATGAATGTGAAAACATATGATCTGCCATAGGGAGCAAAAAACTACCCTCTACAGGAAGATACAGCCAATTGAATTTGGCGAAATCGATTTCCATTCATTGTAATTCTTATAATTTAATTTAAGTTAATTTGTCTTCTTTTTTTTATTCTTTGGTTGTAAACTAAGCAAAAAACAAATTTGCTTTTAATTTAAAAATGTTTCTACTCTACTCCATTGATCATTGATTGAGCCTTAATGACTCGGTTTCATATTAATTTTAAATTTTATTTGTCTTAGCCTTCCTATTTCTCCCTTTTTGTGCTGTGAACTAAGCAGAAATTATAATTTAAATGTCAATATTAAGTGGTTTTTAAGAATTTTCTTCAGCTGAAATTTCATAAATGGTTTCATTTCATGGTTCAAAAAGAGAATAAGTCCATCAACTTTTTTTTTAACTGTACAATATTTTTTAATTCACTTATATTATTTCCATGATTTCTCTGTATTCGAAATAGAGTCTTGAATTTCCAGTAAAATTTGGTGGTTATACCATGAAAATTTCATTACTTAAACAGTTTTCTTTCGTTTTTCTCATTAATTACCCTTCTCGTTAATTAATTACGCTCCCTTGGTTTTATGACTTACTCCCTTTTACTGAAGATTCATATTACTACTTCTAATTTTCTCTGCAAAGTTTTTTTTTTTTAAATATAAGTGTTATTCCTCTTAAGCATAAGTATCAATAAAAGCGTTAAAATACCATGATCCTATAAATTTGGTTTTACTTCAAAAGATGAATTTAATGACTGTAAGGTTTATAAAGATCAGAACCATCAATTTCCCTTTTAAAAATTTACAAAAAGTTAGTTTTAGAAATTAAGTAATTTTGTTTCAACTTTATAAAATTACTTAAATAATATTGCAATAAAAACTATGGAAGATTTTTATAATACCTTCATACAATGGTGATTATAAAAAACGACACAAAATAAAAACAATTTTTTTAAATTTTAAAGATTAAAAATTTAAGTTTTTGTTAATTATGTAGCTTTCAATCTACTTGTACAAGTACAATCTACTTGTACTTGTATATCTTGGGGTTTGAGATATTCGTTGGTTTCTAAAAACTTGTTAGTTGAGTTAGTTGAATAAAAAATATACATCTATAGCTACATAAAAATTGAGAGATACAGGTTTCATTGAAAATTATTTTTATGTTTAAAATATTTAAATGCTACAATTAAGTAGCAGAAACCGAGTTAATTTGACAGAAAACAATATCAAAGAAATGAATATAAATCCCAGCTATCTAAAACATAAATGTTACAAAAGAAATTGCAAAAAGTTAAATTGTTTGAAATTATAGCAAAAGTTCCTTTAATAACTTCCATACAACGTAACAATTTGAAATCAAATTAAATTTAAAATCTTTAAAATGGTGAGAGACGTAACAGTATAGTATTTTTATGAGATCTAATTTTATGATAGTATGTATCCCTTTGTATTACAAAACCTTCATGATTACTGGGGTATTTTAAAACATTTTTACAAGTAATTGTTTGTTTCTGATCTGAATTAATGTATTGCATAAAACGTTTTCAACTTCAAACTCCTTAAAAATCACTGAATGCAATCCAAACAATATTGATCATCGTATTCAAATCTTCTTATTTTAAAGCATGATTATGAATGCGCAGGATAAATAGCGCCCTCAATTCACAAAAGGTATTTTTCAATCTCTAATGTATTAGAGGGCCTTTAACCCTACTTATCCCTCTGAAAATAGCGAAGAGTAGTTTATTCAAGGTCAAAAGAACACGAGATCATTTTTCAATCGGTGCCCGGGGGCTGAAAGGGGTTTTAATGTACCAAAGGTAGTTGTTCTACTTTCATCGAACGCTCGGATTATTTTTTTTGCTTTTTTGGGGCTCTTAATACAGGTAATGAATCTGCCGTTTCATTCTTTCGGAATGGCTTCGGTTATACAGCGGAGAGGAGAAAATTGCTGTATACAGAGATATTAAAGCAGCAGAGTTATATGATCCAATGCATTGTTATATGATCCATTTTTTTTCTTTGATGGAAGATGTAATTTACGCTTTTCTTAAGCAAAAATAGCAACGGCATTATTTATGTGTTCTTTTACTCCGGTTATTTCGCATTGGCTGAACTGCATGATCGCTACTCTGAAAATTGCTACCATTAATCTGTGTCCCATGCAACGTTTAAATACAATAAGATGTCTTCGGTCTCATTATATGTTAGTATAAGACACAGGTATAAGATATCTATGAAATGTATCATATACTGTTCTTTGGTTTGAGATGGATTGTTGAGTAGGATTCCGCAGAATTTTTTTATTATATTGAAAACAAAATATAATAGATAAAATCTCTGATAAAAATATTTACTCTATCACAGAACAGTTTTATTAATGTATCTAATTCGATGTTTCTATCAAAGAATTTTAAATACACATTTTTATCATTCATTTGTATCGTCTTATTTTTTTATAAGAAATTATTTTTTACTCTTTACAATATTCACTTTTACCTATTAAAGAAGTGATTATAAAATTTCAATAATCTACAAAACCCCAAAGATCCAAAACAATAAATAAATACGTACCCTTGAATTTGTAGAAATATTCAGTAATGAGTTTTTTCTTTGTGTAGTTTCTATCAAATTTTCTACCTAAAAAACTTCCGTATCTAACAAATTTTTTATTTCAGAATTTTTCTAAATCTTTTTTTCCATTCTAGTTTTTTTAAAGGGAATTTTTTTTTCTCTGTCTTAAACCCTGGTTACATATAACATTGGTTTTTGTTAACAAATTTTATTTTATTTTATTTTCAGTACTGAAGATACGATTATGGTAGGTATTTCTCTATTTTTGCATCTCCAACCTATTGAGTTTTCCAAGCAATTCGCAATTTATCTTAACGATACTCTAAAAATTCCTTTCATCTCAATGCCAAAGCGATTTTAAAATGACCGTTTTGAAATCCACTCCCATATAGGAAACGATTTTCATTGTCAACAAAGCCTTCTAAGTTCTCAAGAAGGAGTAAAATCACTTTAGAAAACCAATCTGCGACAAAGAATTCGAGGTCAATCAATCCTTTGTTTTCTCTCCCTCCTAAACAATTCAAAACGGCGTTAATTTTCATTAATTCTAGGGCGTTACAGTTCTACCCTCACCTGTTCGATTAGAGGTCATAGCAATAAATCATTTTGTATACGGTAACCCAATCGATGGGAGAGCAATTAATTAGGTAAAGGAAGCTTGGTGAATTTTGTTCACCCAAGAAATGTTTCTGGTGGAAAAACAAAGATTGGCCTTTGTTCTTCCGGGTAATTTTGAGCGCTATCTACTTAAATACCCGATAGATCATTTTTCAGGAACAATAAACGGGGGTTGTTTCATTCTTTTCTTCATGTGTATGGCAGCGTGATTTTTTTCGAAGCTTGTTGGTTGACTGGATGATTTTGGGTTGGAGCATGATGTTTGCCTGATGAAAATGTTTTTTTTTTTATATTTTCGTTGAGTGAGTAACTTGTAATAATAGTTGTTTTAAACTGAAAAAGAGGATTCTACTAAGAAGGAGGGGTTGTTAGCAAGAAATAATAATGACGACCTGTTAAAACCGCGTATTTATAAAAGGGGGGCGCAATTCTGAAGAACTTAAGAAGCGTTCATAGCAGAGGTCTAAAAAGTTTTCAGCACCAAAACAATAGGTATTAACTACCGCATTAAAATCTTGTTTTACTAGACTCAATTTTTTAGATTAAATTTGAGTCATGAACTTCAAGCGAGTTTTCAGTGGCCGGCCATGCTTTATATTTTTAAAAAATAAAAAATAAATAGAGAAAAAGAATTCATAAAGAATTTATTCCTTCCTTAAAAAAATCATTATTTAATAACGATATAGTACAATACAAACAACATACGTAAAATTAAAAGTTTTTCAGAAATGCATATATTTCAATGGTTATTTAGTAATTATAATAGTATTTTTTTAAATAGAAGTGTTTCAGTCCTTAAAACCATTATAAAACATTTTTTAACTTTTATTGATAAAAGTGTGTCCTACACAGTGCATTTAAAAAATGTTGGACATTTACAGATTTTGGAGGTTTTACATTAAAAATAAATATAATAAATAGTTTTTCTGGTAATGTACAGGTGTTTTTCATGAAATTACTATTCCAGGATTTCTATTTCTACATAGCCTTGAATGTAGGCAACTGGTTACATATAGCATATAGGTTATGAATTCGTGAATAGCTCTCAGTACATAGCTCACATGTAATTCTAAACAAGAAGTTCGAACAGAAATCGTGATTAAATCAAGAAGAACAGAATTGTACTGTAATCAAATTTCAACAGATGGTTTTTTCTATCTTGAAACGAAAAATATGTCTTGGATTTTCAATGACTCTCTTGTTTTGAAAAATTCACAGAGGTTTAACATCATTAAGGATTCATTAATTCTCGAAAGATAACCCATTCGAATTTAAGAATATTAAAAGAAATTCTTACTCATGGAATATATTAAACTATTTTGGTACTATTCAGGACCAGTCTCTTAATTTGTTATTATTCATGAAAAGATTTATTTTAGCATTTAATATTGTTTTTCTGAGTAACCTTTTATGCATCTATCTATTTCAGATTCAAGTTTAAGCTGAATTAGTTTTTCCATTCCATAATTGAATTTACTTCTGTTCGATGTTTTTGAAAGGAAAACATACCTTGGTCTCATTTTTCATGAACCATTAGCACAGAAGCATGCTTCTTGTACTTTCATCAAAATTTTAGGGCTTTTAAACCGAAAAATATTTTTTAAAGATGACATAGCACAAAATGCCAGTCTTGTATATCTAACTATTTCAGCTAACACCACTTAACCAAAAATAATATTTTTTTGTTATCACAGCTCCTAACCATCTTAACAAATGTAATCACATGTAAAACAAAATCTGATTTTGAATGCACGCATTATCAGTTGCAGAAATATGACATACAGTCCTTTATGAACTTGAACATGCTTAAGTAAGGAAATTATAAGGTGCAAATATCTCTACACTTCAGCAATGTTGTTAAATTTCACACACACATTTCCAATGCCTGAAATTGCAAAATGAAGTATAGATCATGCCATTTTGTTTTCACTCTCTCTAAAGAAAAGTTTAATACATGAAAAATCAATTCAAGTAAGGGGACATCCATAAATTACGTGAGGTCAAAAGAGGGGAGGGGGTCCAGGAAAATCTCACCAAATCTCACCAGGGGGAGGGGGGAGTTAATTAAAATCTCACGTCAACTTTTAGTTTAGAAAATATGCCTTTTTTCTTTTATCTTTTTAGCACAAATATAGGAAAAATGCGCAAAACAGCGAATCATTAGCCACTTAGTTGTGATAATTTCAAGTTAAGGCAAATTCTTGATTTCAACATGTAGTTATCTGCATCGAAATAAGGCGAAATAAACTTGGCTAGAACATACCAACCAAATTAATTTCTTTAAAATTATGGAGAAAATCTCACGTGAGAATTAGAGGGAAAGGGGGGTCAAGCAAAACCTCACTAAATCTCACCAAGGGGGAGGGAGGGGTCCAAAATTTGTAAAAAAAAAAAAAAACCTCACATAATTTATGGACGTGCCCTAACTTCTAAGGTCCTATAGTGTGATCAATGGCGTAGCTTTGAAAACAAATTTCAGAAGAGGATCTTCAGGTTAAGGGGGATATGGGATGTTCTGAGCTGTTTAATATTCTTAGGAAAGAAAAATTTTGGGAGTTGAAAAAAAGAGGAGAGATACGAATCGATGTTCACGATACTTTAGAAAGACAAAAATGCCGATAAACAACTCATAGTATTATAGTAGAATCCGACAGCAATTGGAGAAGAAAATACATCTCTGAGACAAAGATGGCCCTCCATAAGATGTTTAAATCTAGGCAATTATGATTATGAATCTATTAATACAATTTTACACTAGCCAACACCCCAAATGCATCGATGAAGTAGTAATGGTATTGGAGTACTTAAGGATTATTCCAGGTGTACTTGCTCATGCAACTTATAAATTGCGATCCAGGATCCCCCAAAGGCTATTAATTTCCAATACCCCTTTCACAAATAACAAACCACGGGAAGCCGAGGCTAAATAATACGGACGACAATGGGATTCCCATCCTGTGCACCACACAAGAAGTTCTACAACTGGTTTGCCTGAAACAAAACCCAACAACAACAACAGACCCAGTCTGCGATGACGTCGAACAAAAAGCCCAGTTCAAGGTCACTCTCTCCTCGTTAGTCCTCCAGGGCCTCCAACAATATCACTTCCCTTTCTTTCTGTACCGAACTGGGTGCGAAAAAACAAGGCTTTTGTGCCGTGCAGCCGCATTCATCACATTGTTTCGGGGGTGGCCAGAAAAGAAAGTTGATAGGATGGAATGGAAACCAAACGTGTGCCAGCAAGGTCGATTTTTTTCCACTATTAACTGGAGCGAGCAGTTAGGAAATGGATTCCATTGATCGGTCTTAATTACCGCTCTTTTGTGATGGCTTCCTCCCAAGAGAACTCTAATTTAGAGGGTTCTTTGGGGAATTTTTTAATCCGTCTTATTGATAGTCCGATTAGAAGGGGAAGGCGTATCTTGTTGGTCAGTCACCTTGTTGTGATGATCGATTTGGTGTGCATGTTTGAATATGTTAATAGCGCCTTTGATCTGTTTGCAGATTCACGCGGCGTTTTTATTAATGATACTTGCATTGTGTTTGTGTTACGTGAGTATGGCTCCAATATCGACTCGGTGAAAAGAGCTAATAATTTATGAGATTCTTGAGATATAGATAAGTTATAGATGATTTTCTTTTGCTTGAGAATCAATGGGGAGTGGGGAAAATGAGTGATCTCTAAGGTCGTGTAAAATTACTGGAACTATTGATGAATACATTGTAAAAATTGGATTAAATTTTAAATAAATGTATTGGGATAATCTAAAAAATTCCACTGTCAAACATAACGAAATGTTCTTTCTTTGTGGAATATAACAGTTTTATTTCAACAAAAAAATCAAATCTCCAATTGGTTTCCTTGATTCGTTCTTTAATGATTTACTAAAATATACAAAAATAAGCAGACAAAAAAGTTATTGCAATAGGCAGGACACCTATATAAACCTCTGAAATGCAAATGAATGAACTAAATTTTCATTAGGTTTAATAAATACGGTTGGCTAAGAACAGCAGAGAGGAAAATATCGCTAAGAAAAGTTTTTTATTCCCCAAAGAAAAAGCATGTTAAATCAAAAAATATCAACGTATCTGGTGCTAATGTTGAAGCAAGCGTAAAGAATGACAGTGTGAAAAGGATGATTGAATTTAACATGAATACGTGCCTTTTCATAGGTATGGTATTTAAAGTTGCTGAATATTGTTGTTTGAAATAGCGAAAAATATTCATGAGAGACCAAAATACTCTTCTTCATAATGTCAGAAATTTTCAATTTGCAGCGTATCCAACTTCGGAAGGAAATGAAAATCACAATTTGTGGTTTGTGCAAGGAGAAAAAGGAAATTGAAACTGAAGAGAATTTTATAAGTTGTCAATAATAGAGAATAATTTCTCCTTTTCTTATGTTTCTCAGCACAGTTACATGCGTGTTACTATGTATCGATTTTTAAATACGCCATACAGGGAATATAGTTTTGGGGGGTACATAAATTGAAATCTGATTTATTAGATTAAAGTTTTAAAAATATGTGAAATGTTATTAAGTATGAATCGGGAATTAGTATTGATCACATGAGATTTTAAGGTACCTCTCTAAATCCCCTTTTCAAAGGTTTTTCATAGTGAATAATTATGTTACCTATATGTTATGCTATGGTGTTATGAACTGTACACGTTAACGTTATCCAAGAAATTAATTTTGTTTCAAATAACATTTGCTGCAAAGAAAAAGTTAATAACATGAGGATTTTTATGGCCTACAATGTAATATCTCTCCAAGGAATATTAATCATGTTAAAACTATTCTTACTTCGTGGCTTAGTTGGAGATTTTCATATTTATACCAAATACTTAGGACATACTGACTCGTACTAGTTTCCAAAGGCTGTTCTTGATATTACTCAATACAAAAATTGAATGAAACAATTTATTAATTCACGACATTCTTTGCCTTACATTAAATTCAAAGCCATCAGAGCAACTCACGGAGAAAGCATAAGACGGTCCTGAATAAAGAGTCGTATAAGCAAATGGTGTCCAATGTGAGGCTCGATTGGATAAATGGTTTGACCGTTAGATAGAACTCTATTCCGTTCTTCTTGAAAGAACAATTTCCTTTTCCAAGTCAATTTATTTCAATGGAAGAAAGAGAGCAGCTCGATATTTCTTTTTCCCTCTGAAATCAAAATGTGTAGGGATAGTTGAAATAGCCATTTGTTAAAGCAATTCAGGACGAGAATCACCGAACTAATAACTGATAGCGGGCCATTTACATGAATCAATATAAATATATGGATTCATTTAAAAATATCATTCAATATATAATACTGTAACAAACTGGATAATTTTCTTTTTTATTTGTTTAAAGGAAATTCTAGTTCTTTTTTATTTGTTTAAAGGAAATCCTAGTCCTTTTTTACTTAGTACAAAACTAATAAAAATAATGTAGTACTAACTATGATGTAACTATGTATGAAGTAACTTCCCTATGATGACAGATATGGAAGGCCTCAATAAAAGGTAAGATTTATCTCCAAGGAACACCAAAAACCAAAGAACAAAATGAAAATCTGTTTTAAGATTAATATTTTTCAGGCTTAATACGTGTAACATGGCTGGATATACTTTTTAATGTTCTGAAGTAATTATAATGATGAGAAAATCCGGTACTTTAAAGAACTTTTTTCTCACGAAATAGAAACTTAAGAATATGTATGAAATATTTTTAGGAATTGAATTAACAACTAAAATACTGTAAGATACAGAAAAGTTTTAATATTTCACACCAAAGACATATTGTTAAAAAAAATCTAAATTACTAACTGAACACAAAAGTAAAATAACATAAACTGACATCAGTATTACTATATGTCGCAATATAAAAAGACCTTATTGAATTCATACAAAAAAAACCTCTTTTTCATTGCATGACGTGGTTGGATAGAGATAAATTCCCAAAAGAATTCCACTTGAAATTCAACGAGTTAGCAAAAGAAATGAAAAGTGTAGAAAAACGAAAATAAAACAGCCAAGCAGATTCTTCGGAACACAAGGGACACGAGAAATTTTCCACAACTGTGGATGAAGAATTCCTATCCCCGTTTTTGTCTCTGAATTTCATCAATGAAAGACTCTATACCATAACGAGAACAAAGGAACTCCTTCAACAAAGGAATTTTTACGTCCACATTAATTCGGAGACTTAGGCAGCTTTGCCTATGTTTTTCCACCTTGTTTTGCGTAAAAAACCCCATCAGGTCGTTTTAAATTATTAAGAAGTTATGTGGGTTGCTTTTACACAAAAAGAGTGTTACGAAACAAGATGACTTCTTAAAAAGAAGATCTCACTTTTTTAATGCCCACTAGTCGTAATTCACACAAGGTGTCCAAATTTCGGTTTGTTATAAACTAGATTCTTAACAATTTGAGATGAAAACTAATATGTATCTTGAATATTTTAAAATTATATTGTATAAGTCATAGTTTTTAATTTTTACTGCATTATATCAACCTAAAAGAATGATCTACACCTGAATAACATAAAATGTTACAGGAAAGTGAGTATACTGAAATAGTAATTTCACAGACCAAAGATAAGGTCTCCTGAGATTAAAAATAATATTTTTGAATCAATTGTGTGTAAAAGTTTGTTTTTCATTACTTGAGGTAAACATTAGTTTTAAAATGTTTAGGGACAATTTAAAAAGATAGAAATCGGAATAATAACGACAACTACATGATTTGAATGCCTTATAATGAATTTCAAAAAGAATACAAAACACATACGTTTTAACCAGTTATTTTGAACATGTTTCAACTTTTTCATTGAGCGATTAAAAAACATTTCTCCCGCAGAACTAAGCGAAGCCTTCAATACATGCGTGGGAAAACCCGAGTTTCTTTGATTACGAGCATCAGAAAAACCCAGAAACCTATTGTTGCGAGTTATTAAACGTAACCCCATTCTACTCCTGCCAGCTGAGAACAGAATTAAAGCTTTGAGAGGTGTAAAGCCCAATTTGTAAGAACTAAACTTTTCTTCTCAAGCATTGCTGCTTTGTCAGTATGCAACAACAACAATCGACGACTGTCAAGTTATTCCGCTTTGACATTTTCATTTCGAACCACTCTGAACTCATTAAAAATAAATTAATTTTCCTTCTATAAGCTATTTTAAGTACTACCCTTTTGAGGCATCAAATGAATACAAATTAGCTTTCAAAATAAAGCTTCTAAGGAGTCCTTTTGAATTTAAAAATAGAATTATTAGAGACGACAGCAGAATAAAATAAAAAAAAAGAGAGAAACTAAGAAACAACAAGGAAAATCCTACATCTTTAATAAGTAATTTTGTAAAGGTTCTACAGAAGATATTGAGTTTTCTAAAAGAATCACAGGAATAAGGTGTCAACTAGTTAAAAATTTTCAGCTAATAAACTTTTGTTTTTGAATAACAAAGTTCATCATCAATTATAGCTGAGTATTGAAATTCAAGAATAAGTGTAAATGTTGTTTCTAAGCATGAACAATACTATTGCAGGAAAACCTCTTTCCCAAACAATACGTTGTATTTGGTTTTTAATCGTAACCAAGAACTAAAGTATCGGTATAAAGGGAGGTTATAAATTAAACTTCCACTTTGTGATGGCTGTGATAAGAAAACTGCTGGACCAAATGCTCTCAAATTTGATCACTGATCATAGAATTTTATTTCCACTGTAAAAAAATTAGTTGAAAAATTTGCCACCAGAGGAAAATGGTGTTGTATAACATGTTTTCCTAAGTCCAAAGAAGAGTTATGATTCAAATTTTAACCCCCAAACTGGTGATCACAAATGTATACACGTTCAATACAATGCTAACTGTGGTGAGTTTAAAAACCTAATTTGGCACTAAGACACGAAGAGACAAGAGTTTAAAACATTTTAAATATCTTAAAAGGGAACAGTTTATCGGACTGTGAAAAATCTTCATGCCAATTCGACAAGATTTGTTGTAATTAATTTGGGTATTTAAGTTCTAATCCTAGCTCTTTTTGTTGGACATTGTGCGCCATTTTCCTATTGTGACGAATTTTTGAACTAAATTATTTTCGCTGGAAATAAAATCCCATGAAGTCTTCTGACCTGTGACCAAGTTTGAGAATATTAGGTCTAGTAGTTTTCTTTTTATAGCCATCACAAAGTGGAAATTTAATTATATATTACCCTGTATAATATTACCTGTTAAAATTCAGAAATTTATATTTTTTGGACAATGGAAATCAATCAAAATAACCTCTTCATTCATACCATTTCCTTGGTAATCTGCTTTCACCTTCAAAATGTTCAAAAAAAGATACGAGGGGAAGTGATTTTGAAATGTTAGTTCTTATCAGATCCGGTCATAAGGTAAATACGGAAGGATATTCACTTACTTTTTTGTGTAAAGACAATTGAATGTAGGAAAGACACTCACCCATCAGTTGACAGTTATTATAAATCTTAATTTTTTTTTGTGTTGAAAATTAAAAGACTACGATGGGAAAATAAATAAGATCTTCGAGTACAATATTGAAATCCCAAAGAAGGTGTCCCAAAAAAGATTGACACCTTTTAAAAATCAATAACTAATAACTTGAAAACTTAAAAAGATAAAAATACGTGGTTTATCGCATCCTACTCCTGAGACTCTTAGGAGGAGGAAGCAACAAACCGCGTATTTTTATCTTTTTTAGTTTTCGAGTTATTATTAGTTAGTGATTTTTAAAATGTGTCAGTCTTTTTTGGGACACCCTGTATTAGCTTCAATTTAAAATGCAGAAAATCTACTGGCCGTATAAAAACCTTTAAAATGCTGATTTATCCCCACAGGATGAAATTTGATGAAGTTAGCTGTAAGAACTAATTGGAATGGGTAACTAAACTACAAAAAACTGTAATTATTTTAATGGAAAGTAATTTATAAACCAGGTAGGTAAACTTCTGAGTCGAGGGCAGTGTCTGACCTACGGGTCCCAAGTAAGTAACTCGCATCGTGTCCGACCCAGGTTTCAGCTCTCACCATCATGAAAGAAAAACAAACGGCCATAAAAAAAAAGGGTTACATGCGATGAGAGGAGGGAGAATGGTGCTGAAAAGTTCAAGACTTCTGACATACTTTGCATCCGGTTTTCTTTTTGTCTCGAAGGGGGTCGGCGTTCCCAAGCACACTCTCCCGCCCAAGGAGCAAAAACCTCGAAGAGTGTGGAGGGATGCGAGAGAAGAAGATAGGGTGATGCTGTTGGAAGGAAGGAACCGGAATGGACGGAGTTCGAGTCGGTTGTTTGTAAAACTTCTTTGAGGATTTAAACAAGTTTTAAATTTCTGAGTGTGAGATGATTGTTGTTATTCACGGGGTTCCTAGAAAATGCATTTCAAGGGGTTCCTAGAAAATGCATTTCAAAAATACACTATGCAGTGTGAAAGTAGAGTAAAATGCCCGGGCAGTAGGGATAGTTTGGATATCTTAAGCCAAGAATTACGAAAGACCATAGGTATAACTAAATGCATTTTTTGTCTAAATATTGGCCAAAATAAAATGAAAAAAAGTGTCTGAAACTATTACCTTAATAGAAAAAGAAGGCCAGATAATTTAATTTTAAAAGATTGCAAAATACCATACCGCTCGAGTTGTAGAGCGAAAATTCCTGCATCAATGGCGTAGCCAAAAAAATATCGGAGAGGGATACTGAAATTTTTTGGGGGGGGGATATGGGATAAGTTTAATCCAAAAAAGGTAAATTGTTGACTTTCAGGGGGATATATCCTCTAACCCCCCTTGTCTACACATCTGTGCTGTGCTAAGAGATATATTCACATAATTTAGAATATTATCTCTATAGTATACGATACTAATAGTTGAAGTTGTGAGTATGCAGTTATAGACGTGAGATTTATTGATACATGCGTTGAAGATCTGGTTAAAAAGTAAATACAATTAAATCGTTCGGGTAAAATCAAATTTATTTTTGGAAAAATTTAGCTCATCATACTTAGTTGTTTTTAATATAGGATATTCTTGATATTTAAAAATTAAATTTTAGACATAATATAAGTTATTTTCAATTTTCCAACGAAATATTAAGTGGTCATTCATTCCATTACATTACGATAATAACTCTCTCCGAAATAACATTGGCACTTTGCGTATCATTTTATATGCAACCATTGATTAGAAAACCACCTATTGTGAAGTGAAATGTGTTTGCACGAAATGAAATTGAAATCCAATAATACTCAATAGGATAAATTGAACAAAATACCATAAATATAATTTCAAACTATAATCCCATAGGAAAAAATAATCATATTTTAATCTCACGCTCACAGAGATCAGGAATCAATAAACAAGTTCATAAACAATCACTTCAAACGAGTTTTTATAAACAAAATTGAAAAGGTATGTGTGTCAGTGAAACCTATTCGCACATTTCTCTCACGAAGATATCTAAAATCTACCGAAACCCGATTTCCTTAGAATCCTCCCCCCAAAACGCTTTCTTGTCTGCATCAATGCATCAGAAATTGTTTGGGAGTAGCAGTAGAGAGAGTAGGAAGCCGTGTTCCAAGAAAAAGGGAGAAAAGGGAAACATTGCAGCAGGCTTGCATAAACATGATGGGGATGAAAAATTCCAAAACACGTTTTCTTCTGCAAGGGGCAAGGTGCACACCTGAGATCCCCGTGCCAGCTCGAGACAGGTACGCAAGGACTTCGCCAAGTTGGCGGGCGTGGGTTGCCATGCTTGGGATTTATCCTCTTTTATGCGGGAAGTATCGTTCTGTGAGATGTAAAATACACTGCGAGGACAAATCTGTATACTTTCAACAGAAAAAAAATATCAGCAAGGATGTCAGTTCATTTTAATTTATTTTACAGATGTCCTCTCTAGTTTTAAGGGTTTATTTTTCAGATTTTGTTTACAGAATTTCTGTCAATGTGTCAGTATAATAGAATTTAACAGTCCTGGCTGGTATTTTTCTGTAATTTTTACAGATTTTTTTACAGTCAATTAAAAAGTCTAAAATAGCTTGTACTGACGAGAATAATTAAAATAAATTCTAAAGAAATAAAGTTACAATATTGACTAAAAGAGAATCCAATAATTCAAGAATGTGAATTGATATCATCCTTGTTCTTAAAGTCATCTTTTGAGGACATGAAATATTTTTATGAACATCAACATAAGGGCAGATATTTTTTAGTTTATCGTTATTCTATAAAATAAAATGCATTTCTTTTTTTTAATAATCACTTTTGGTTTGACAAAGTTTTATCTTCAATGGCGAGTTTAAGGAGATCAAACCTAATCAAATTAACGGCATGATGTTATAGTTTGATATAAACTACATAAAAATCCCAGGGTATTTAACAATGAATTTTTTTCGTTTGATTTCACTTTATGAAACTTTCAAGTCCTTTTTTATTTCTTATCTTTAAAATCATCCACGCCATACTGTATAATGGGTAAAATGTATTTTTAAGGACTTGGTAATTATATAATAACTACTTCAAATATTAAAAACCTCTTCTTATTTCACTTAACCTAGTTTTTCGAGGGAAATGGAATAACTTCTGTGGTACAAAATAAGATCAATGATGCGTTGAAATAAAGTCAAGTACGAGTAGTTGCAATTTTATGTGCTGCAAAATTTTCCACAAACTACTACATTGTACATTATTTTAATTTACTCACAAGGATAATAATTATTTCACTACAAAGATATTATTGTAGTTCAAAAAATTTATTCAGACGATTTATATGAAATATAATGCTTTTCTCGCATTGAATAGATGAACATAAAGAAAAGATAAGAAAATACAAATATTACAAAATAAAATTAAGCCTAATTATTTTTTAAAAAGAATAGTGAACGAATCAAAAATAAATTTTAGCTACAAAAAATTGTGAAGTTTCTGTGGTTTTATGAATAAATTACAAGTTTAAAGGTTTCAAAATGTGCTTTTATTGTATATTATGGAATTTTTTTATAAGTCCGGAAGAGTTTGTATATTTCTTTATTCAAATAACTTTCATATGATTTATCATTCTAATAAATGCATTCTCTTGCATGAGTTGCATACAATAAGTCATAAATTTTGACCACAATACATATTTACTAAAGATAATAAGTAATCTTTTACTAAATGATAGGTACGACACTGTAATTTTCTCCTGTCTCGTCTTCTATACTTAACTAATACTTACTTAATTTTTACATATGATGAAGCTGAAAAAGCTATTTTTTCAATCTTAATGCGACCGGTCATGAATAAAAGTAATTCCAGGTAGTGAGAGTTAATTACAAGTGTGCCACATGTATTTCCGAGAAATCAAATGTCAAGGGTAGGTAACCTTTGTGAAACCTTTAGTAACAGGTACTGTTTTTGTAAAGGAAGAAACTTGGAGCACCATAGTATTACATGAAGAAAATTGGAGAAACAGCTGTACGATAAATACTTTCTATCTCATTAAATAACTACTACGTATTTAGAATTAGGAATATATTCAGAAATAAAGGAGCAAAAATAAACGAAGATTAAACGAAATAAAATAATTATTTTGAATAAAAACAAAACTTAGAGGAAAAATCTGAGAAAAAGAGGGATAAATTGTAACAAAATTAGGCATAGTAAATAAGGATTCAACCTAAACTAAGACTTTACCAAAGAAGTTCTAAAGACAATTAATAAGCAAAATATTATGCTTAAAGATATCGAGATGTCATAAGCTAGCTAACCCCTCAGGAAGAAACAATTATTTCAGAACAGGAGCTATAGAGAATTATACGCGTTTATGTATTGTATTAGCCCAATTACCTCAAACTTTACTCAGACGATGCTGCATTGCATCTACTGTATTAGGATATCATGAACACCTATAACTCATTGTAATACAATATAGGATCGTCTGAAATGATGCTGAGAAGGGCAGGAATGAGGTTCCTCTGTAATACGATTAACCCTATGTCCGAACAGCGGGCTTTTGGGTCATGGCTTGTTGAGCCAGAAAAGCAAAACAGATGATTCTTTTAAGAGATGATTCGAATGGTCAGTCAAGGTCTGAACTTCCCAACCGTAGGTTACCCATTACCCCAAATTTAAGACTTCTTGAGAATTTGACTTTTGAGTAAGAATAATAGGGAACTTTGTGGGGTTAAAATGAAAACAGAGATGAGCTTCAAACTGTGAGAATTGGTTAATTTAATGAGACGTTATATGAGGATTAATAATGCATGTAATGAATTTCTGGAAATACTCTTTGAGGGGAGCGTTGCCAATGCATTCTTTTGTTGAAAATATTTTTTTCACAACCTAACTATAAGAGAAAGCTAAAGAATAGAAAATACAGAAAGTTTAATATACGGTATTTTTACAAATTGTACACAAGTTATGCACACAATAAATAATGTATGTAGGTGACACTGAATAACTATTATAATACGTATACAAGAAATAATATAATATTAGGAATAATATAGGTTAAAGTTGTTTAAAAATTGCGTATACTAATAAGGTACTAAAAAATGTAAGGTAAGTTTGTAAGTAAGTTTTATAATATTAATTCTGTAATAACTATAACTGTTGGTTCATCAAAATATCAATGGACCAAACAAAGATCGCTTACTTTTAAGCGTAATCTTTAAATTTAGGGAATTGAAGTAATAGAAAATAATCCACCTTTATAAATACATATTATTACAGTTTTTCTACGAATTATTTTTGTAATTTTATTTAAATTTAAGTTATCCATCGGATCCAGAACAGCCACGCGTTTGTTTTACAGAATGTTTTTATATAAAATGTAATTTATGCATAAATATGTATTTTCTTTACTTATAACGTATCTGTTACCACATGGCTGCGTGCATTTTATTAAATAGTTACATGACCATGACCATCACTAAAAATTTTAAATTCCTCTTTAGTAAGATGAAAAGTACCTTTGCAACAGGACGATACACAATGATGGTTAATTCTAATTCAAAATATTAAGGCTCCAGCACTAATTTTTTAAGAAATTAAACCCTACATATAGAGATTCAATGTTTTTAATCAAACTAACTCCTTTGAAAAAAGTTAAAAGCTCTTTGAAATAAATGCTAGTTGTTTCAACGAATCGAATTTAGCAATTAAATTTGATAAACGAATTAAAGAAATACTGATTTACAAGGACTATTACAGAATAGATATTTAATCTTATGTCATTTAAAGTAGTTTTAATAATCAGTAGTAATAAAACTATTAGTATAGTTTTCATCTGTAAAAATTGCAAACACGAACAAACGAATACAACACAAAACTTTCACCTTACACTTTCAAACGGGGACATTTTCGAAAAGACAAATGGTTAGGTTATGAAAAATCAACGTAAAATTGCATGCACATTACCAAGACTTCCGCTTATTAAACAATAAAAACGGTAGTTGCGTAATTAGGCTATGTACCGAGGCTTCCATGGAGGCTTCACATCGGACAGCTGGGTACATAAACTCTACCAGGACATGTGTCAACTCTTTTCTAGATGAATCACCCTGCCGTGTACGGTGATCCGAAAACGCAATGAGCAACATCCCCATTTGGAAGCTTTTTCAGATGTCAGTTCTCTCTCTCATTCGAATGCACTGATTTGGGACGAACAATTAGAACCGAGCGAAGGTTTCCATTGAATTTTTTGTTGCTTTGTGCTCCACAAATAGGGGTTGTCATACCAAGTGGAGCACTTTTGATAAACAACGTTTACAGTGCCTTCTCTAGAGGATTTAATTATATTCTTTTGTTTCTTAACGATGCGTATATTGTTTTAAAATGTCAAATTATATTTTAAATGGAAAATTTTAATATGATATAAATAAATTTAATTATATCTTTGTTTCTGAATGAAATTCCTTGAAAAACACTTTTTGTGTCAGTAAAATTAATTTAATATATTTTCTTTATTAATTCAATTTAAGGTGGATTTATGAGTGTTTCTATCTTCTGGGAATCGTTGATTTCTGACTCAGATTAAAGTAGAAGGTGATGGCATAAGATGATAAAGTTCATAGTCTAACATGAATGCACCCATGCATTCATAATCATATCCTTATTATACATCAGTGGCATGAGTCCCCTATATCTCATTAAGGCAGTTTTTTATGTCAAACTTTTTTATCAAAGAATTTTATGTTAACAGGTATAGAAGCAGTACTTTAAATACTCAACTTCCCTTTTGTACTGTAAATTTTTGTGTAGTATTATAGCTTTACATTTTAAGAACGCTCATTTTCTAAGATAGAAAATTACAATTCTAATTGATGATATTTTTTTGTCAACTAAGTAGGAAAAAATATAATAGATTAGACAGATATATAGAGAGGGAGAAGAGTATTTTAAATCAACTGATTTATAACCTGTCTGAAAAAATTAATTTATTTTTCATAGTGATTATTATACTTCTACTCCATACACATGTAAGTGCCACAACACAATAGATAATAATAAGTTCCAAACACACAACATACAAAAGCATTACGAAACAAACTTTCTACCTAGATAACTATACTAGATAGATTAACATAAAAACTTTCAGAGTAAAAATCTTACAAAATCGAGTCGAAAAAAGAAAAAAAAGGAAAGAATCATAATGGAATGTCCTTAACTCAAGCTTTTCATAGTGTTTAAACCTAAATGTTAATAGAATATAAAACTAAAATTGAAATAATCTAAATGAATATTAAAAATTGAAACAAATGAATATTATACTCAAATTACATATATTAAACGTTACTCTTTATTTAATATTTATAGAAATATTATTTTTATTTAAAGAAAGATATTCTATTTAACTTTTTTTACATAAAAAATTGATACACGCCCCCTTTTTTATTAAATTAAATTTCCAATCTTGAAAAGATTTTCAACTTACACCTATAAGCTTCCTTTATAACTTACCAAAACAATCCCAACCAAAAATATAACAAACCAAATATCCCAGCATCCGCAGCTATCTCTATCTCCAAGCATTGTTTCGAGCAACAATCGCATCGTATTAAAATTGGCTGTCCGCCGCATTTTGTCTTCCATATGGGTCAAGGCTCACGTCAACTGAAGTGAAGATTCCCCCCTCTTCCCTCGATCCGGTCATTTCCGATTCTTTTTGCGTGGGAGGGGGTCATTCCTTGGGTCATCGAGTGCAGTGACATCTCGACAATGTGTTTCTTGGTTTTAGTAATAGGAATAGGAATTTCGTAGAGACCGATGATTTGGTTGCTATGGTACCCACCGGAATGGTATTTCCGAATAAGGTTTTTCTCTACCTATCCCTTTTCCTTTTCCAAGTTTACTCATACTCTACCTGTGTTTCTTCTTTTTATCTTTCTTCTATTCTCTAATTCTCTTTCTCTTCCATTTCAAAGAAAGTGCTAATAATTTCTCTAATAATTTGATTGGTGGTATACATGCAATCTAAATCTGACAGTATAAACTCTATCTGAATGTAGACTAGGAATGAAAGAACTGAACTGAATAGAGGTGCTTAATGGAAAATGTGGTCTAACCATTAAACCCTGTCTGAACTTAAACGTAGCTGTTTATCAGAAACCATTACGAATCTACGAAAAAGGTAACCGGTTATTGTTAGAAAACCTTTATTCGAATAACTTGCACTTTTCACCTCAGAGAGCTTGTCCAAAAGTGATGATTCTCAAATTGTTTAAGTTAAAAAAAAAATACTTTTTTCATAAAACTTCTCATTATTTTTAAGTCAAATGCTGCAAAGTTTTTATGCTCGTAAGAAAATATTAAAGGATCGAAATAGCTTTTGCATATAAAAATGTTATTCTTGTACATAATTTTATTCTCTTATTAAAGAATTGAGAATTGGAGTACAGAAACCTGCTACGGAAGATTTCCCTCTAAAAATCAGGTGAACAAGAGACCAAAGATCTACTTCAAACCACTATTTATACAGATATGGTTGCAGGTGCTCAGTGACACAACTGGCAGCTTCGCCGGCTGGGATTAGGTCTCTGGGGAATTTACCATCGTAGATTTAAAAAAAGATTTCTCACCTTTGTAGAAATCCCAACTATACAAACACATTCTATAAACTATAAGGGTTGAAACAAATTTTAAACTTCGCTCATAAAGTGATTTTTTAATAAATAATAAATTTATTTTATATACTTGATTTGATAATTTTACTTAATTATTTTTCTGCACGCTGGTTATCCAATCTAGTCTAAAATCCTTCGAAGATTTCTATGCAAAGAAGAGCACTAAGTTCTGATAGATCAACAACCTTCAGGTATTCTGTATACTGTTGAGATAATATCTGACATTTATGTCCATTCCTGAACAGCTATGCTGAATACCAATTTTATTACCTATAAAAAAGTTTTCCTTAGACATAGTCGGAGAGAGAAGAAGATGTCAGATAGCATCTCCTCACTGCGTTGATATAAAAATAAATATATTGCAAAAGAAAAAGAAAAACAAAGATACTTTTAGGATGACTAACAGCCTTATTCACAGCAGTCAGGGATTCTAGATCCAAGTCTTAGGTTAAAGAAGGATTCCACCAATCAGAATCAGCTAAAAGCTATTTTAACTTTGGATATAGAGAACGTCATGCAACAGGGACTTAAATATCATTATATTAATCAATACAAGATAAATAATGATACAATAGGTGATATGATACAATCTATAAAATGGAAATATAAAGATATGTGCTTTGTATTTTTAGTCAAAATTTCCCTTTAGTTCAAAGCTTTTTCACTCCGTAGCATCAAAATTTCCACTGCCAAAACTCTTATTTGACGAGTCATTCACATCTTGTGACATCCATCTAAAGAGAATTCTACAGATGTCGATTCGTCAAAGTCATGGGTATCACCTGTATGTCCTGTTCAAACTTAAGAGAGTTCATCATAAACGCTCGCATAAAAAGATCTTACCCGTTTTTATTGATGGGCATACTTTTGAATCCGTTGATCTCAGATCAATGTCAACAGTCGTATAAAAATTTCTGTCAAACCAAGAACACATTGACCTTATAAAGATATACAAGATATACAGATTTTCTGAATGGTTGCACTGTGTCATTTTTAATTGAATTGATTTGAAAGTGTCAATAACGTGGGATAAAGAATTAGTGTAGAAAGTGTTACATATAATTATATTATTTTGAGTTTACAAGTTACTTGTGTAACTTTATTAGAGCAGTTATAGTTCAGTTGAATGAACAATGCTTGTTAGAAGATATATTACGCAATTAAATGTACCAAATATATAAAAAAAATATTAAATGTTTCAAATATTATATGTGCTCTCTCTTTTTCAGAGTAATCTATGTAAAATTGAAATGAGAAAACTTTTTTAATGTCTTCATTTTTGATTTAAACTCAAAAATTTTAGTAAACGTTAAGGGGTTTAATTCTACAAACAGATAAATTTTTCTTAACAAATGCGTTCTGGAAGATGGGAGTATTACATGTATTTTTTTAACAAATGAAGTTTAACAAAATATCACGATTAATATGTATATTTTAAATATATTAATCGTGTAAAAATCGTATTAATATTAAAATTAGAGAGAAATTTAAAATTTCCTCAACTGAGCGGGTTGTTCTTCCAACGAGAGCTACCTAACTAAATGATACATGAACTGAGTCAGAAATAGACTTGAACCATTGAAAGGAATTTACACCCTATTAAGTTACAAATCCCAATCGAAGAAACTGCATCTCTAACGAAGACTTGCATAATGCATGATCTTATCTCTAATGGTGGACCAAAAAAAGAACTGCCATCAAACCACCTCCTACCGTCAGAACTTTAAACCCATCGCAGTAACTTAATCCGTGACCTGAAATGGTAATATCTCCCGCAAGGGGGTGCAAGTTTAGAGAGAGAGAGAAAAAAAAATCGTCACGTCACCATATATACTAATCACCGAAGTACACATGCATACTGAGAAAGGCGAAAATCCCCATTGATAACGAAGAGCAATTACAGGTTCTTCTCCAGCAGATGATAAAAACAATTACGCTCATGCAGAACAAAGAGTTGAGGGTTGCGAAGAAGAAAAAAGAACGCAAAAAGGGGAGCACGACATGCCGAAAAGAAGCTTGGGCCATTCTTCGTTTCGCCCAAATGATGTCTTTTGGGGTTTGTTGTTTCTTTGGAGCTTTCGTTGTAATGGACCTTAACCTTGATTTGTGAAGTGGGCCGATCTTGGGGAGAAAAAACCATCGATTTCTTTCCGAGAATCAGAGCAGATTCTTTGGGGCAAAAGCTGGATAAAAAAAGAACCGTTAACGCCGAGATGAGTTTTGTTGGTTTTGTGTTTTTATATATGCAGCCTTTCTTCAGTAAACATAAACGAAAAACTTATTTCCCTTAATTGGATGAGTGTATTTTCCATCCATTTAATGGCCATGGTTTGTTTTTAAATTAAAGCAGATGTTTTCGTCAGATGTTTTTTTGTTGAAATGAAAGAGAGTGGTCAAATATTTATCCAAGTACATACCCTCTTTTTTCCCTTTATACCTATTGTATTTACCAGCACTTTAGTTAATGTATTAAGTGAAGTACCACTGTTATGTTTTAAAAGTCGAGATGATACAATGAAGAGTAATAATGATTTATTAAAAAATACAAACCAGGCAAATGTTTTAGAAAGGGAATTTATATTGCATTTTTAATTGGTTTAAGTTTTTTCCTATGAAAATCAGAAAAAAAGTGATGCTAAAAACCTTTTGAAGGTTTTTTCATGAAGTAAATAAAAATTCATTAAACGACTAGGGCTGTAGAACCCGATAACAAACTGTGCGCCGCATCCCCTACGCTGTACTACGAATCTCGTAAAAAAATATAAATTAAACCAATTTGCTGTTAATCCTAGCAATCTTTTTTTGGAGAAAGGTATATTATTTTACAACCTTAAAATAATTTCAAAACTTTCTATAGTACAAATTTCATCAAACTATTTCAATCTTATAAATCTCTCTTTATAATATTAAAATGTACTGATGGCCTGTTTCATCTAATGAAGTTGTTTCAAAATTTATATTCTTCCTTCATGTTACACACAATATAAAAATAAATACAAATTCAATACTTCACATTTCCAAAATTCTGATTATTAAAATAACTGATTATTAAACTCCCTTAAAATAGCAATCGTAATTTAATCTAATATTTACATACCTAAGTATATGTTTAATGGCGTCTTCGTTCATCCATTCAGTCTGCAAATTTTTCATTACTTTTATTTACGTTATAGATATTTTCAAAATATATACACGGCATTTTTGAAATCATCTCTATAGCGTTCAAGATTTATAGATAAAATATTTCACCAAACAATCTTGCTTTAAAAAGCAAGAATATGAAATTACACCACATCAAGTTAGAACAGTAATAAATAATAAAGGACATGATGATGTTGGATCAATAAAAATAATTTCAATACATTAAAAATGCAAAACTCATTTCTTTTTAAGGATTTATTCATGCTCCTTGTACTTTGGATTTAAAAGCTTTAACGACTATGTTACCAAACATACATACACTAACAGAATAAGAGTCAATAGCCCAATAATTATGAAAATTTCAATAAATATTTTTTTTTAGTTTCCTCTAATTTGAAATCATCATTCATATATAGTTTTGGAACGCGATTTGGAAATAATATATCTGTCAAAAGATGTATACAATAAATTTTTTTTAAATATTTCACAGTTTTGCTCTATGCAGTGAGAATTAGAACTATTTTCTGAAATTCAGTACAATGCGTATATATAAAAAATGTTTCATTATGATGTTTAATTAACAAACATTTCTAACTAGAAAGAGCAAAAATAATTTTTCTAAACACTACTCTTCTAACAATTAACGGAGAAGAAACTTCTTTATGATTAGAAATATCCCCTAATTTTAACCGTAACACTTGTTTCAAAAGCATGTAAACAAAATATAACCATGATACAAACAGATAATTTCAAACCATTGTTTCAAACCCTGAAATTATTCCATTGCCTCAAGAGACAAGCAAATTTAATTTTTCAAACCTGAAATCTCCCCACAGATTCCATTTTCCATCTCTACGACCCCCTCAAAACAGCCTTCTGTGCGCAAACGTGTTAAAAGCAAACCTGCGAAATTATCTCCCCCAAACCGCCTCATTAATATACAATGAGTTTCCGGGGTCCATCTCCACCATTTTGTTTACAGAAGCGTAAAGGGTTATTCGGCAGCTCCAATATATATGCAAATTCTGTTATATTGCAGCTTGAAACGCGGTTCGCTTCCTTATTTATATGCAAATCCCCCCTAACCATCCTCTCCTCCCTTGGATATTTTTAACTACATTTCGTATTGTGTAGGCAGACGATAAGAGAATGTGACTTATCATTCGTTTCCATCTGTAACATCTCTGAGCATAGAAGAGTAACAATGTTATCTTATAAATTTAGGATGGTGAAGAATCACAGATGGGATATTGGTAACCATAGCTCCATGTTGGTAACGCGATTCCATCCGATTTATACAGTATGTCCTTGTAATTTACATTAGCGTTAATAAAACAAAGGGGAGATTATTGATTCTTATGTACTTATGTGTGGATTCCTGGCACAGATGCAAGGCTAATATTTTCAACAAGTATCTCATAAATCCATAATAGCCCAGGCAACGAAAAGGTATAGAGGGAAATTCTTGGAGCACAATTTTTGACTTCGGAACTTTGTTTGGACTAGTTAGGAGGTGAACATATCAAAAGTCCCCGCCCGTAGCCCTTACGCCGGAGTGAGGAGGGGTGTTCGAAAGTCTCATTTTTCAGTTTTTGGCTAATTACTCTTACAAAATGCATCTCCACGAAAGAGTTTCAATTCGCTTTTTTAAAGTAGATAAAATTATCAACAATTTAAGACCCTTCCCAGGTTTATACGTCCAATTGATCCCGAGTTACATCTCTTCAAAAATGGGAAATGTTTTCTAAAAATTCGAAAATTTGAGTAAAAAATGTATTTAAAGCAATTTATTGGCTATATTACCCATCTAAAAGGGAATTAAAGGCTATTACCTTATAATGCACTTATTTAGCTTTAATTTAAGCCCTGAATCAAGTATGTGAGATCAATAGTTCTCACGTTATCTTAAAAAAAACAAAAATTGGGAAAATGGGATTATCCCAGTATAGTCCAGTCAAATAGTATTTATTTTGAGAAATATTTGGGGTAGAAGATATTTTTCTCTATCCGTACGTTTTTTTGGGGTGCTGAATCCGAATCTGAGGTTTTCCAACAAAATTTCGGGACGGAACATTGTGAAAATTCGAAAAAATGGCAAAAATTCGCCCCTTTTTTTCGTTTTTTGCCCCTAGAACATTACCTTTGCACTTCTGAGCTAAACAATCAATACAAAAAATAAAGAACACAAACCAAGCTACAAAAAAGTCTATTACAACTTTTCTCTCAGGCGCGTAGTTTCGCCGATAGAACACGTTGAAAAAGGGGTTATTTTCGTTCGATTGGTAGAAAATGTCACTAGTATCGCCAAAACGCCGAATTTTTGGAACATAATACTTTAAAAACTGCTTTAATAATATTCTTCATCAAATCGACCATCTAAAAACTCTAATGATGATTAACTAAATGCATTTTCGTTGCGAGATTTCTCTTACGAACGAAAGTTCCATAGGAGATTTTAGTATTTCGATAACTACATATATGTTGCTTCTTCGAGATTACATACAAAAGTGTTCTTTTGACTATTTTATAAGGTTTTGGGGGTGCTGAATCCCAATCTGACGTTTGCCAACAAAATTTCGGGACGGAACTTTGTGAAAATTCCAAAAAATGGCAATTTTTGGGGGCAATGGGGCGAATTTTTGCCATTTTTTGGAATTTTCACAAAGTTCCGTCACGAAATTTTGTCGGCAAACGTCAGATTCGGATTCAGCACCCCCAAAACCATATAAAATAGTCAAAAGAACACTTTTGTATGTAATCTCGAAGAAGCAACATATATGTAGTTATCGAAATACTAAAATCTCCTATGGAACTTTCGTTCGTAAGAGAAATCTCGCAACGAAAATGCATTTAGTTAATCATCATTAGAGTTTTTAGATGGTCGATTTGATGAAGAATATTATTAAAGCAGTTTTTAAAGTATTATGTTCCAAAAATTCGGCGTTTGGCGATACTAGTGACATTTTCTACAATCGAACGAAAATAACCCATTTTTCAACGTGTTCTATCGGCGAAACTACGCGCCTGAGAGAAAAGTTGTAATAGACTTTTTTGTAGCTTGGTTTGTGTTCTTTATTTTTTGTATTGATTGTTTAGCTCAGAAGTGCAAAGGTAATGTTCTAGGGGCAAAAAACGAAAAAAAGGGGCGAATTTTTGCCATTTTTTCGAATTTTCACAATGTTCCGTCCCGAAATTTTGTTGGAAAACCTCAGATTCGGATTCAGCACCCCAAAAAAAAACGTACGGATAGAGAAAAATATCTTCTACCCCAAATATTTCTCAAAATAAATACTATTTGACTGGACTATACTGGGATAATCCCATTTTCCCAATTTTTGTTTTTTTTAAGATAACGTGAGAACTATTGATCTCACATACTTGATTCAGGGCTTAAATTAAAGCTAAATAAGTGCATTATAAGGTAATAGCCTTTAATTCCCTTTTAGATGGGTAATATAACCAATAAATTGCTTTAAATACATTTTTTACTCAAATTTTCAAATTTTTAGAAAACATTTCCCATTTTTGAAGAGATGTAACTCGGGATCAATTGGACGTATAAACCTGGGAAGGGTCTTAAATTGTTGATAATTTTATCTACTTTAAAAAAGCGAATTGAAACTCTTTCGTGGGGATGCATTTTGTAAGAGTAATTAGCCAAAAACTGAAAAATGAGACTTTCGAACACCCCTCCTCACTCCGGCGTAAGGGCTACGGGCGGGGACTTTTGATATGTTCACCTCCTAACTAGTCCAAACAAAGTTCCGAAGTCAAAAATTGTGCTCCAAGAATTTCCCTCTATACCTTTTTTTGAGCATTCGTTGCCTGGACTATAATGGGAAATGGATATAATTTTGCATAGTGTAAGATGTGAAATCAAGAGGGTCTGTCACTTGCACAGTTCCCCTTTCTGCCCCTAGAGGGCACCCCAAGCGCTCCTATACCCACAATGTTAATTTTTTCAGAACATAATTTTTACGAATAGATAGTCCTTAGAACCCTCATTCTTTTTTACAATCAAACAAAAAGTGTCTTACTTTGTATTAAAATTCAAGAAACTGTGTCACACTAGGTGTAACATTTATAAAACCTCCTCAGCGTTAACTCCGATTACCACTTTCTGCTAAAACGAAACCTATTTCGATCCTCTGTGTGGCAGCGCCACCTACACATTTTTTCAAGTAAATATTGATTTTTTTAAATAATTAAGGAACAGAATAACATTATTTTGACTTTAGATACATCTAAGAAGGTCGAGAAATGTGAAACCTATTTAAACAACCGTCTTATGCGCTGTACTTTCATAAAATTATGTTCTGAAATATACGCTTTCTTGCTTTGGCGATATCTTACTTTGGCGATATCGCTGGCGAACAAAATCTGAAAAGCCAAGTGATGCAAAATGTCAGCAACCCTACAGTTGACTGGTTTCCTTTCCTCCTCCCTGAATGGAAATTGGGGAACTCAGGACAGGAACGAACCGGGGACAAAAGCCCTGCTTTTAACTACTCCAGTGGTGTAAATTATTGAAAAAAGCATGTAGGAAAAAAGGGGTTAACTTGACGGTACTATCCGAATTTTAGCGAAACACTGCACTTTTTGATGACGGTATGAAACTTGGTACAATGATTCTAGGGACAAATGAGTTTTCGATCTGGAGCCAATCAAAATTTAACCTTAGAATTTAAAATTTTTAATAATTAAGTTTTCATAAAATTTCAATTTTTGCGACAATTTAATATAATTAGAGGTCGTAGAGTACGATTATGAGGTTAAAATTGTATTGCATTGAATTTACTGAGCAGCTTTCCAAGCTGTACCACTAATTTAAACTAAAAGAATGCAGGCCATTTTTTAAAGAATTTTCACTGTGGGGGCAAAAGTCCATGAATTTTTCGGTAATGCTCTCGTTTCTCTTTTAGATTGAAGTGCAGGGGGGGAGAGAGAGAGAGAGAGAGAGAGAGAGAGAGAGAGAGAGAGAGAGAGAGAGAGAGAGAGAGAGAGAGAGAGAGAGAGAGAGAGAGAGAGAGAGAGAGAGAGAGAGAGAGAGAGAGAGAGAGAGAGAGAGAGAGAGAGAGAGAGAACTAAGGGAAAATCATACTAGTTATAAGAGGGTCTGAGGGTTTCTCGTGGGAAAAATTTGAAAACTTGATACAAAAAAACGTTTTTAAGAAGCCCAATTGTGACAGCAAAAATTTAGGAAAAAAGGTTTAGATTTTCTTCATTAAAAGAGACTTTTTATGAGGGCATCCCCAAAGGAGCGAAGAGGAGCAAGAAACGAAAAAAGGGAGGGACACCCTTTCTTCAAATTTGGACTGAGAACACTTGTAGTGCAGAAAGCTCTCTCGGATCTCAACATCAACATTCCCTGACCCCCAACAGGAAGGGCCATAAATTGGGGGCGAAAGGGATTAGCCCCCAATTTATGCGTAATTGGATCATGGTTTCACTGATTCAAAGAATGATATATACCGTGTAATTCTCAAAAATTAAAATTTTATAAAAAGTTAAAAACTTTAAATTCTAAAAAAAATTTGATTGGCTCCCGATCGAAAACTCATTTATTAGATAGAAGGTTGCACATGGAAATTACCTTAATAATGAAGTACTAAAAATCGGACCAAATCAGTGCAAAGGAAATTTAATTTTTAAAAAATGTGACTGATAATTTAAAAAAATATATCCAAAACGAACTCAAAATTTGAAAAAAAAAAAAGGGAGACGAGGTGCAAAACTTCATGTCTTAGTATGTGGCTGCAAAAAAATCCTAATTCTGTTGTTGTTAATAGTTTTAGCTGGAGGCGAATTCGTAGCAGAAAAATAACTAATTTTCTGGTTTTTTAATAGTTTGAATACATCCAGAATAACCTCATCATTAGCTTTTGGAATGAAAATGCCCCTAATTCATTTTTTTACAAATGTTCAAAATATTCCATCAAAACCTCTTGCATAATGTGAGTTTAAAACGATCTGAAATAGAAATTTTAGAATCAGCGGTAGCGTTGGCGGTTACTGTAACTTTTTTAAATAAAAGAGATAAGAAAATAAAATAGTGCATTTCTACGGTCCAGATATCTAACTATAGTGAGCAGCCAGTTTGGTTTGGTGCTATAGGAGTTTGAGGAAAACACTAAAAAATATTTGAATATTAAAGGTTTTCAAAATTTAAAATTATTTCACCGGCTTTCGATACCTCAAGAATATTTACCGTTTTACCGAATATAAAAGGATAAAACTTTCAACAAATAATTGAACAAATTTATGCATCTATGATAGTTTGATAGTAAGCTAATTTTTGCCTCTAGAAATTGCGATAGGAATAATATCTTTAGAGAAATCACAATATTTCTGAGAAAACTTTTTAGCCAACTTTTGTCACTCGTAATGAGGCAAAAGTTCAACACGTTTAGATTGTTGCCTCTTTGACTCGAACTTAATCAAAATAAAAATTCAAGAATAGTTGCATTATCATGGTTATGTGTATTTGAACTTTCAGGATTACTAGAAATAAAGCTCAAAAAGCTTATAACCATATAGAAGACCAAAATGTTTTCTAAAAGTGAGCTTTTCAGGCGATTTTGATGTAGTTATTTAGATGAACTTTGAACTCTAAAACTGGTTTAGGCATATATCTCGTATTTTTCCATGGTTTTATTGAATAAGACCAAGAAAAAAAAACACAATCCACTTGGAGTTTTTTGTTCAAAAATAAACAAGTATATACAAAAAAAAAACTGGTTTTGCGGTTTTGTGCCAACCTTGATCGCTACTAATTTTATCTTTTCAGTTTAGGGTCTTGTAAATATGATTTAATAATCATAAGATAATTTTATAAAAACGGGGTTACGGTTGCTTCGCCATACAGAAACTGGGGGTAGGGTAGGAAATTTCAGAGTTGGCGAAATGTCCGCGACACCATAAAAGCATGGAAACGTTTTGCTACTGGTCGGTACTTTCTATTCTAATTAGCCTTTATCTATAATATACACCATTCATTATAAGAATAGCACAAAAACGTATGAAGTTTGAAAAAGTTACTAAAATCTTTGTGATTTGATTTGAAAAAACACAATTTTTTACATGTGAACAGTTTATCAGAAAATACGAATTGAAATCATTTTTATTTTGAAGTAAAAATGTAGTTAAAATATTCTTTTATAACTTTTCTTAATTGATTTAAATAAAAAACATCAACTTTTAAAATTACTAACAATTCAACTTCTTGTCACAGCTGAATAAGAATATAAAATAAGAAAGATATTTTGAAACTCCTCAATACATTTCGAATTAATATTTCATAGAAACGAGAAAGAGCGTCTTCTATTGAAATGCAGTACAGTGGCTAAGAAAATAAACACAGCTTCCTTGTCTTGAAATACTGTCCTCCCTTCCAACCTGGCCGCAGCCTCCTTCCAAAAACTGTATTCCAATCCTCTCGGCTTAATTTTTTTATATTAACAGTGCTACCACTTTTATTTTTAGTTCTAAGTCTTGCAGTATGAAGAATTGGTCCTTATTATCATAAGATAAGTTTCACAAAAGTAAGGAAATGTTTTTTTCTTCTGAGTCGTAAAAATTGCCAAACGATTGAGCAAGTCACTAAAATAAGACTTTTTAATCAACAGATAATGTAGATTCTTAAAAGTTTTAAAAATTATTCTTTTTGGAACAATTTTCTGTCTTATTTTCTATAGAAACAATATTCGCTTTGAAAGTAACTATATATTTGACTTTTTTAGGAAAAAAATGCCTCACTTCAACTTGGTGTACTAAAATGAGTTAAAACCCTGTTTTAAGGGTCAAATTTCCAAAAGGGGGAGCCCCTCAGGCCCCCCCTTTTGTACTTGGAACTTTATTATTCACAATTTTTTTCAATATTCACTTCATCAAATCATACCTGGAACTATATTAAAAAAAAAACTACATTGAATCTATTAAATGTGCATGGCGGGAGGGCTTAGGAATATTTTTTGGTCGTCTCCCCCGGTGCGAAATTCTAGCTTTCGGCTTTTTAAAAACTAAGGGTTTTTTTAGGTTATTTTGGGTCCCTCCCGAAATAAATTTCTATATACGCCACTGTCAATAAGAAGTTTCCCTTGAAAATTTTGTGGCATACAAGGGGTACTTTTTATGGAACCACAAAATGTAAATATCCTCTTTTAAATCAGCTGTTATTAGTGGAGTATTTGATTTTACTGCAAATATATATTTATACTTTTTTTTGGCTAAAAAAGAGAGATGAAGTTTTTTCTTCACAAATCAATGTGTAAATAAACATTTTCTCAACATCTTAAGACTTCTGATTTATAGTTGCTTATTTTACTATATTATATTATATATAGCGAAAGAATTCTAAAAGCTACCAGTTTTGCTGACAGGGCGTTTCAACGACTAATATTTTATCAGTGAAATGTCCCGTTCGCTATAACGTCATCGACAAAATTTCCTTTTTGGAGAAATGTCCTGTTGGTGTCGACCAAATAGTCTTTCGGGCAGGCGGTAGGCGTTCGAACAAAATGCGTGTAGCGAGCGAGGTGAATTTCGGTGAGATGGGGGCATCGTTGCGAGCTTACCCCAACCCCCCCCCCCCC
This sequence comes from Tetragnatha montana, assembly GCA_963680715.1. NCBI lineage: Eukaryota > Metazoa > Arthropoda > Arachnida > Araneae > Tetragnathidae > Tetragnatha > Tetragnatha montana. Next base: position 31,566,984 of record OY796682.1, on the reverse strand, counting down.
AAACCGGTTCCTTCAATCCTCCTTGCATGGGGATCTTATATCTACCGAAATGTAGAAAAATGTACGTGACAGATCCGTCCTTTGTTTTCAATTCTGAAACTAATGTATTTCTACAATTCTACGGTCCAGAACTATAGCAGCAAGTTCTGGTTTGGGTCTAGGGAAGTCTAAAGTAAAACACTAATAAAGGTTTGAATAAGGTGTTCAAAATTTAAATTAACTTATGACACCGACTTTCGATACCTCAAGACTTTCTACCCTTATATTTACCGAATATAAAAGGATAAAACTTTCAAAAGTGCGTAATTTAACAAATTTATGCATCTATGATAGTAAGCTAATTTTTGCCGCTAAAAATTGCGATCGGAATAATATCCTTAGGGAAATCACGATATTTCTGACAGAACTTTTTAGCAAACTTTTGTGCCTCGTGATGAGCAAAAGTTCAGCATGTTTAGATTTTTGCCTTTTTGACTCGAATTTAATCAAAATAAAAATTCAAGAATTCAAGTTGCATTATTATCAATCATCACGGTTATGGGTATAGTTGAATTTTTCAGGATTACTAGAAATCAAACTCAAAAAGCTTATAACCTTAAAAGACCTTTAAAATTTTTTCTTAAAGTGGACTTTTTAGGTGATTTTGATGCAGTTTAGATGAACTCAAACTGATTTAGCCATCTCGTTAAATTTTTTAAACATATTTTTTATCATACAACTTTACATGTCCAGGGCGCCTGTAATTCTAACTTCATGTGTGCCGTCATAAAAAAGATTGAAAACAAAGGGCCTTGCAGGTAAACTGAATATTATAACCCAGGGATTTCCAACAGGCGGACCGCGGGCCGCATGCGACCCGCCGGGTCATTTTGTGCAGCCCGCGAAGCTCCCTGAAAACTCCCCAAAAAATAGCTCCAGAACATTTTTTAGCATACTAAAATTTTAAAAAATTTCGGGGGAGGACCGCCGAACCCCCTATTTTCTGGAGGAAGACCCATCTTTAATTAATATTAAGTATAATAAGATGTATAGGAGTATAGGGTTTAAATAGGGGTAAAAAATTTATATATCTTCTGAATTTTTTTAAAATACACTAGTACCTTAACAACATGTAAATAACCTTCTTCCCTCTCTCACCAATTTAGTGGAAAAAAAAGAACAATTTATTTTTTTAAATAACCCCCTTGACTCATAACCCCCCACAGAAATTTAAAAAGATTCAATTTTTAAATTTCCACTTTACTCGTAAAAAAACGCATGAAAAAAAATCCTTCATTTAAAAAAAATCACCTAACATTTTTTCCATTTTCTATTGAATATAATACCCCATACAAAACACAATCTACTTGGAGTTTTTTTGTTCAGAATTATATACATAGGGTCTCGCAAAGTGTAAAATAGGCCATAATACTAATACTATTTTTTTTTTTGTATAAAAGGATGGAAACGTTTTGCTACTGCTTAATACTTTCTATTCTAATTAACCTTCATCTATAATACAGAATACACCATTCATTATAAGAATAGCATAAAACGTTTGAAGTTTGAAAACGTTACTAAAATCTTTGTGAATTGATTTTAAAAAGAAAAGTTTTTAAATGAACAGTTTATCAGAAAATACGAATTGAAATCCTTTTTATTTTGAAGTAAAAAATATAGTTAAAATCTTATATATTAAAATAATTTGGTTTTTCTTTCGGCCGGCCGCCAGGCCGCACCCCCGTTCCGATTTGGACAAACTCGGCCTTGATCGAAAGCTCTCCACCCCTAGATGAGCCATTAATATATCACGTTCCTCCAAAAAATTCCATTTTTAAATTATGCGGTTTTTTCGTTTTGCCCCCATGTTAACTCTATGGGGAGGTTCCGTTCGGCCGGCTGCCAGCCCGAACCCCTGAACCGATTTTGACAAACTCGGTCTTGATCGAAAGATTTCCAACCCTAGATGAGCCAAAAAGGTGTCACGTTCCTTCAAAGCATTCCATTTTTAAATTAGAAACTTTTTTCAATTTGCCCCATTGTTTTCAGTTAATATTTTTGCCAACACAGGTAAAACGTCTTTTAAAGAGCGTGAAGAAAATCTACTTTGAAATTATCAAACTTCAATTTTTTGACGTTTTACTAGATTTATCGCAAACAGGATACTATAGGCATATTGGATTTATAAAAAAAATTACTGGTACAGGTTTATTAAAGTATTACTTCTTTCTCTTCAGATGACGCATAAGAATAAATTAGTTGTGGTTAGAAAAACCTATAATTTAATTGAAAATATTGAACAGTTTAGCGCTGACGATGCAGCTTAAAAAAAATAACAAATTGTAAAACATTTAACTGCGCTGCAAGCGTGTGGTAGTAACGAGCGAAGCTCGCATCAGTGCCAAAGGCGCGTAATCTAGCTGGTAAGACGCGGCTTTGCCGGGTCAAACCAGCTAGTATTCTTTTATAACTTTTCTTTATTGACTTTTAATAGAAAACATCAACTTTTAAGATTACTAAAAATTCAACTTCTTGTCACAGCTGAATAAGAATAAGAAAGAGTTTTTGAGACACCCCTCAATTCATTTCGAAACAATATTTCTTAGAAACGAAAAACAGCGTTTTCTATTGAAATATTGAAATGCAGTACAGTGGCTAAGAAAATAAAGACCGCTTCCTTGTCCTGAAATAATAAGGACCTCTCTTCCAACCTGGCCCCAGCCTCCTTCCAAAAACTGGATTCAAATCCACTTGGTTTAATTTTTTTATATAATTAACAGTGTTATCACTTTTATTTTTAGTTCTAGGTCTTTGAGTTAATTATTATCATAAAATAAGTTTCACACTATGCCCTGTTGCTGGCCTGAAAAAAATTATACCTTAATTAAAGATGAGGTGGGTCGCGTTAGATTCTATTCATAAAAAGTGGGTCGCGATGTTCAAAAGTTTGAGAACCCATGATCTACATCTTTAAAAACGCGGCCAGATGGAAATGCAGCAGTTTACCGTTTGCGAAACCCCTGGATGTCAATGTCAACCAACGCTCTCCTCTCCTCTCGGACATCTCATCTTTCCCCCTTTTTCTTAGAACCGCTCTCTCCTCTCTTTGAACCAGTCGTGCCAGTATTTGGCGCATATCGCTTCCCATGGCTTCCCTCGTTAATCTCGGCTATGTTCTTGGCTGACTTTCGATCGTGTGACTGTGTGAGTTTCAGTGCCATCTAGTGGGAAAAGGCGCAAATCGAAATGCTGACGGACCCTCTTAAGTAAAATCACATAAATACGTAAACTTCGAGAATACCAGAAATTTTTGATTGCATTTCTGTATTGTTTTTTTTTATCAAAAAGACTTACTTTTATTTTTACAAGTCTCCATATTTGTAGAAAAAAACTAAATACCGTGTATTCGAAGTTGCACTAACGTGATTCATAACAAGAATAGATTTAAAGGTAAAAAATTTCAGTTTATATTAAAAGTTCAACTCAGAGAAAAACAAGAAAATAGAAGCATCTCCCTTTATATAATGAAAGATCTTTCAGAATTGTTCACCTCATTATGTTTAAAGAACGCAGCTTTAAAATCTCCTAGACTATTTTTTTTTTCTGAAAACTGAAAAGTTCTGAATTGTTTCTTTATCCCCCGCTGTTAGAGTTTTTTATAAGGTGCTTAGCCTCCATCCATAATCACCTCCTTAAAATTCAGTAAAAGATTTGTTTCGAAATTCTGAAACGCTAAAAGGCATCTTGAACCATAAAAAAACTTCTCTTTCTAAAGTTCTAACATCAGTATTTTTTGCCTCGTTAACGTTAGAAGTACTTTGAAAGCATCTAATTAAATATAAAAGATGTGTGACGTAATTTTGCATAAATATCTATGATGTAAACATTTTTTGACACAGTGAATTACGTTGCGTAATTATGTATTAAATCCCAATTAACTTTTAGGTTTTAAAACACCTAAATTTATAAAATAAACGTTATTAAATCTCAATTCTTATAGTCAATCAAAATTTAAAAACAATTTATTTTGTTTTACACATCTTTGTTTGAAAAACCTTTTTAAGTAGGAATTAAATTCCTTACACAACTTTACACAAGCTCATTGTCTTTTTTATGCTATTGAGTAGGATACTAAATGAAAACCCTACGGAGGATGTATTTTAGACAGCCCTTATTGAGCTTTTGACTTAGGCTAATACCGCATGAGTTAAAATATGTAAAGAAATCTAAATCCTTGCTTTTTTCAAATTTTCGTATTTTTGAACTTAATACACTTTTATTGCTCAATTGCTTGTAGTGTTTTATACTGACAAGACAAAGTAAAGAAAACTTGTTCAATATTGGGCGCCAATGTTGTACACTAAGAGACCGTAAGTAAGCAATGAACTAAACAACGAAAGAATGAAATTAGGGGTCAACTTCACTAAACCAGCCGCAGAAATTCCGGGGAACTTCTTCCCCTTCATGTTTTTCACCAACTCCACGATCTTCCAATCGACCCGAGGGTTCGTCATTAATTCATCGCACCAAGACTGAAGGGCGTTTCTCTGCTCGTCCATTTGATTGTACACTCTGCCGGCACTGGCGCACATGACAAGGACATTCAGCGGAACAACCGACATGGCCGGCATCATCTCCCAAAAAGAGGTCGAATAAACACTGGCGGTACTCAGAAATACAGTGATGAGGGACAAGTACATGGACATGAGTTGAGAGCTTAATATAAAGAAGCAAGCTGTGGACAAAGCGTTTTCAAGTTGACGGCCCAGTGAGAAGAGTCTCCCGTGGGTCTTCAGCAGAGTCATTACAACGTAGAGATCCTTGTCTTTCGCGGCGTTGATATTAGTGCGAAAGTACTCCAGACATTCGCTGTAGTTATGGTACAAAACACTGCATAGTACTGACACGATGCTTGGGAAAGAGAAAAAATACAGCAGGTTGAGAAAAATGAACGTGAATCTAATGAAAAATATGCTGTAAGAGTTATCGTCTAGAGTCATGTAGAATGAATAGTAAAGTTTATACTGTGGCTTGGATTCGCTCAAAAAACTAACACACACTACAGAACATGTCAGTGGCACAAGAATAGAAAGGACTGTTAACATATTGATGGTGTATTCTGATTTTTTCGAGTTGTTATTGTAAGAAAGCTTTAGTTTTCCAAAATTAGCTATCAAACCTAGTATGGTTCTTTTCTTAGAGTAAAGAATAAGCCATAAAATACTAGAAACTGTACCGGATAAAAAGTAAGAGGTACTGACTAACTTCGAAGTTGATCCAAAAGATTTAACAGTTGCATAAATTATGTAAATCTGAATTAATAGCATCAAGATTGGATAAATTTTCATTCCACTTTTCTGCCATACTGAGTGACAAGTATCTTCAGTAATATCAATACCATAAAATTTCAGGACTCTCCATAAAATACCATGCATATTCTTAGTTTTAGGAACATTAATATTCCACGCTTGAAATACAATGTTAATTTTTTTAACTTTCACAGAACCTTCCATTGCTTCTAAGCTGCTGAGCACTTTTAAGCATTCATTCTAGCTAAAAGTGTAACAAGAGTGACTTTGAAATTCTGTATCAGTTTTGTTGAAAACACAGTTCAATATATTGATTATCTTTCAAAGAAGAAATCTATCTCATAATGAAAAAAATTAACTAATAGCTTATTTTAGGGAGTTTTGTAATATGAGACAAAATTGATCGTCATCTCTTCCATCTTTGGCTCAAAGTAATTTCTTGAGTAATTCTTTCATCTTCTAAATGCAGTTGAAGCAATCTATCAATATTATTTTATTTTTAAGCTATTCAATTCAAAAAAGTTTTCTGGAGTATTAAAACTTTGTTTTAGAAAGCTCCTTTTCTTTTTAAGAACAGTTGTATATTATTATTCTATTTTATTTAGATACACAATAATTCACATTTAGTATAATTCAATAAAACCTTTAATTTCATATTGCTTCCAAAAGTAAAAAAGGGAATGGTTAAAAACTAGAAAATTGTGTCCATTGATTCCACATCCACATATTTGTATTTTTTCAATGTTTTCAAACTTTTGTAGCAAACTGAAAAAATTGTATAGCTGAATTTGGAAAATATAATTTGTAGTGTATTAAAAAATTGTTAAATGGTCTAAAATAGAGAATTTGCCGTAAAAATTAATTGTAATATTGTTTTCAAATGGGTGAACACTCTCCAACCACAAAAAACTACGTTGTAACAAGTAGTTGTAGGTATTATATTTTTAAATAATTCATAAAACTATTAAAGTTTATAATGTACGTACCTAAACCTGAAAAAAACTATTTTTTGTAAAAAAGTCTTTTATTTAGCTCCTAAGTTCTTTAATTTACTACCTTTTGAAATTCAAAATAGCTCATCCAAACATGTATTTAAAAAGAAATTAAAAGAGTTTTTGTTTTGTATTGAAGATATTGAAACTTTTCTGGTTTAAATATTTTGTATTATTATAATAATTGTATATTATTAACTATTCTCATTTTTATGCAGTACCACTAACCTTATGACAGATATTAAACTCGTAATTCAGACACCCTGTTTGCCATTGCTGCTATGTAACTGCTGTTTATATTATTTTTATGTATTGTTTACTTACGTTAACGTTTGATGTACTTTGAAAACATCTAATTAAATGTAAAAAGTTGTGTGACGTAATTTTACATAACTATCTTTGATATAAGCATTTTTGACATAATGAATTACGTTTCGTTCTTATGCAGAAAATCCCTAGGTTTTAAAACACCTAAATTAATAAAAAAAATTTATTAAATCTCTATAAAAACAACTTATTTTGTTTTACACATCTTTATTTGAAAAACCATTTTAATTATGAATTATATTCATTACACAACTTTACACAAGCTTATTGTCTTCTTCATGCTATTTGAGTAGGATACTAGATAAATGAAAACTGGGATCACAGTGTTTACTTAATAATACATTTTTAGAAAAATATTCTACAAATTTCCATAAAGTTAAACTCAGAAAAATCAATGTACTTAGAAATGAAACGTTTAAGCGGTGGTTAATAAATTTGTAAATTCAATTTTAAATAAAGATGCATAAATATACACTCTCACACAATCAGTTTGAGGTTGATCAAAACATGTTATAATTTGTAACTAATAAATAAGTCCTACATTTTTATCACTTTGGTTTCGCATGATGTATTAATCGAGCTGGTTAAAATAAAAGTGGTATAATTCCACTGAACGTAGTTTTGAGTAATTTAATGTTAGAATATCTGACGGCGGATATGTTGATCCTATGTAGGAGATATTTTAGGCAGCTCTTACTGTCCACTTATTGAGCTTATAGATAAGACAAAGCAAGAATCATAATGATAATCAATATTAACAGGATTTAAAGAAAAATAAAAATGAACACAGGAAGAATATATTATACGCGAAGGTGAATAAAAAAATCCCGTCCAGGTGTAATAAAAATTGATACATTAACTGAGTAACGAAAATAAAAGAAAAAATTAACAATAAAACTACAAAAAAACAACAACAACAAGAAAATTAGAACAAAATCACACTAAAATATAGACTGGCAAAAGGCTGAGTAATATTTAACATGAAAAATTTGCTTCATAGGAGTGAGAAATACAGATACAGGTCTTTGATGTTATAATTACAAATTCAAAAATATTTCTTTTGGAAACTGAGGAACTATTTTTTTGAATTAAATAGGTAGGCAAACTATTTTACAATTAAGGTGCAAGAAGTGCTTACCAAATATGTCTTTAGAATGAAAACTAGTTCAAATTTGGGCTCCAAATATTGTACACTAAGAGACCGTAAGTAAGCAATGAACTAAACAACGAAAGAATGAAATTAGGAGTCAACTTCACTAAACCAGCCGCAGAAATTCCGGGGAACTTCTTCCCCTTCATGTTTTTCACCAACTCCACAATCTTCCAGTCGACACGAGGGTTCATCATTATTTCATCGCACCAGGACTGAAGGGCGTTTCTCTGCTCCTCCATTTGATTGTACACCCTGCCGGCACTGGCACACATGACAAGGACATTCAGCGGAACAAGCGACATAGCCGGCATCAACTCCCAAAAAGAGGCCGAAGAGCCACTGGCGGGACTCAGAACTACAGTGATGAGGAACAAGTACATGGGCATAAGTTGAGAGCATAAGATACAGAAACAAGCTGTGGACAAAGCGTTTTCAAGCTGACGGCCCAATGAGAAGAGTCTCCCGTGAGTCTTCAGCAGAGTCATTACAACGCAGAGGTCCTTGTCTTTCGCCGCATTAATATTAGTGCGAAAGTACTCCAGACATTCGCTGTAGTTGTAGTACAAAACACTGCATAGTACTGATGCGATGCTTGGGAAAGAGAAAAAATACAACTGGTTGAAAAAAATGAACGTGAATCGAATGAAAAATGTGCTGTAAGAGTTGTTGTCAAGTGTCATGTAAAATGAATAGTAAAGTTTATACTTTAGCTTGGATTCTCTCAAAAAATTATCACACATGACTACAGAACACGTTAGCGGCACAAGAATAGAAAGGACTGTTAACACATTGATGGTGTATTTTGATTTTTTCGAGTTTTTATTGTGAGAAAGCTTTAGTTTTCTGAAATTAGCTATCAAAGATAGTATGGTTCTTTTCTTAGAGTAAAGAATAAGCCATGAAATACTAGAAACTGTACCAGATAAAAGGTAAGAGATATTTACTAACGCTGTAGTTGATCCAAAAGATTTAACACATCCATAAATTAAATAAATCTGAATTAATATCATCAAGATTGGGTAAATTTTCATTCCACTTTTCAGCCATACTGAGTGAAAAGTATCTTCGGTAATATAAATACCATAAAATTTCAGGACTTTCCATAAAATACCATGCATATTCTTAGTTTTAGGCACATTAGTATTCAACGTTTGAAACACTAAGTTAATTTTTTTAATTTTTGTTGAACCTTGCATTGCTTCTACGCTGTTGAGCACTTTTAAATCATTTCATTCCTGAGAGTGTCTTTGGAATTATATACCAGTTTTGTTAAAATCACAATTCAATATATTGATTATTATTCAAAGAAGAAGAATATATCACATAATGAAAAATTAACTAATAGCTTCATTTTATGAAGTCTTGTAATATGGTAATATGAGTCAAAATTGATCGTCATCTCTTTCAACATTGGATCAAAGTAATTTCTTGAATAATTCGTTCATCTTCTTAATGCAGTTGAAGCAATCTATCAGTCTTATTTTATTTTTAAGCTATTCAAATCAAAAACAATCCTGGAATATTAAAAATTTGTTTTAGAAAGTTCCTACTTTCAATTTATAAACAGTTGTACCTATATATATATATTGGTACAACTGGTCATAAATTGAAAGTAATAATATCCTATTATTATTCCATTCTATTCAGATGCACAATAAATAATTCATTAGAATATTTTGTAGAATTCAATAAAACCTTTAATTTCCTATTGCTTCCAAAAGTAAAAAGAAAGGGAATGGTTAAAAACTATAAAAATTGCATCTATTGATTCCACAACTATGTTTGCATTTTTTCAATGTTTTCAAACTTTGGTAGCAAACTTTATTACTTTACAATTAATTTGTTATTGTTGTTATTAACAATAACAAATTAATTGTCTAAAATAGAGAATTTGTCGTAAAAATGGATTGGAATATTTCTTTCAAATGGGTGAACACTCTCCAACCACAAAAAAAAATGTTGTAAAAAGTAGTTGTATTATCTTTTTTTAAATAACTCATAAAACTATTAAAGTTTATAATGTACCTAAACCTGAAAAAACTATTTTTTGTGAAAATTTCTTTTACTTAGCTCCTAAGATCTTTTATTTACTACGTTTAGAAATTCAAAATAGTTCATCCAAACATATATTTAAAAAGAAATTAAAATAGTTTTTGTTTTCTATTGAAGATATTGAAACTATTCTGGTTTAAATTTTGTGCTATTATTATTGTATATTATTAACATTAACATTTTTATGTACTGCCACTAACATTATGATAGATATTAAACTCGTAATTTAGACACCCTGGTTGCCACTGCTGCTATGTAACTGCTGTTTATATTGTTTCGACATTATTTTTATGTATTGTTTACTTACGTTTATAATTTCATCACGTTTTTATATTTTTTTGTTGTAATTCGATTTGTATCCTAATCTGTAATTTATTTCTTATATGTAAGTTCATCTATACATGGATCTTTTTTGGAGATCCTAGGTGATATAAGTTTTTTTTCTCTCTTATTGCTGTTCGTAAATAAATATCTTTTTCGTAGGGTTCGCATGCCCATGGGCGAGTCAGTCGCTATTGGTAAAACGAAGAACCTGTTGTAATGCAAAGAGAATATGAAAGCTTAGTTTTAAAAATCTTCACGGTCTTGAGGCTAAAAAAGTTTTAATATATATTTCAAAGAAGAAAAAAGTAAAATTAATTTTTAATACTGCTTGCTTAATCAAACTTCAAAAAAAAAACCCTGTGTTTAAAACCACTTATCAGTTCAAAGAACTTCAAGGTCTTTTTGAAATGAAAGTAAGATACGTGTCTCTAAGGTATCATTTTTTTGTAGTTGAGGAGACGTGTAAGGAAATCTTAAGTCGAACACGTTTTTCTTTCCATCGGCTTTAGGATATAGTGGGATAACTTATGATAAAGTAGAAAAGAGAAAGTGTAAGAACTAAAAAGTCCATACAATGAACTTAAGCTAAGAACATAACTCACAACACATCAGGTTTGTCTTATGTAAAAGGAACATTCGTGAACGAGGATATTAACTTTTATCAGTTTTTCAGTAACTTTTTTAAATGAAAAAAAAAAACTTTTAAGTCTTCTCGCGTTTATAGTTCCCGACAGTAAATGAATTCAAAATTGAAATTTAAGAATATTGTATTTCAGACACAACACTTACTATTAAATTAAATTGCTTTAGTTTTTTTAAATCCGAATGTGCTTCAATAACCTTATAGATCAGTTCTTTATTTTTAGGCTTTGAGTACTTTAAATTGCTGTAGGTAAATCGTAAACAGTGCCACCACAGAAGCAAAAGCTTAAAAACTATTTTCTTAATAGACAAAAAAGATTAAACAAAAGAAAAAATTAATTATAAATTTTAAATGAGTAGAATTATGCAACATACTCAAATTTTATCAATCATAATGTGATTTATCATTTTACCATTTTAATAATTAATATACATATAATAAAGATATGCTAATGTGATATAAATCACCAAGGGGTAATATTTTTGATAATGATTTTTAATGCAATGTGACTATAAAAAATATTAAGCTATCCTATATTTTGTTTAGGTGTTAACGAGTGAAAAAGAAATATTAATGCCTAGTAACAAATGTAATATATATAAATGTTTTCACTTCTAATGCTATCTTACATTAGAATAAGAACACTAAATTATCTTTTTAATCAAATTAACTTTTAAAATTATACAATTTAAAAAATCCAATCCAAAAAAAAGGAACGAGATTTAGAATATCACATATAAAATTATAAAAGAATTTATAAATGTATAAATTTTTACACAAAAAATAAGTTCTATGGTATGGAAATGTAAAACTGCAATAATCTTTTGTCGCAGACGGAAAATAGGTCTTTAAACTACGGTCATCTGAGATACTTCTCTTTTTTTATATATATATATTTTTAAATTTTGTTTTCTGTGCTACTATTATTAATTTATTCTAAATTAATGTATTTGACACATAAAGACAAGCATAAATGTTAATCCCAAAATAGGAAATTAATAGACGATTAACATCGTCATGGCGAAGTTCTGAATTTTTTTTTCTACACTATCTGATCTTCCCGAATCATCAACCGACAAATCATGCATACTAATTCCTCTTTTTACGTTATTAAAACTTTACTAATGAGGTCAAACGGTTTAAAAAAAGACAGTTTTCGTTGTCATTCCGCCATCTTAAGTGATTGATATCGGTTGATGGTGGACCGTGTCTTAATTTCCGAAGAAACAAAAATTGATATTCGAGAATCAAGGACAACCTAATTATCTTGTTAAAGAAATTCACAAGTTATCCATTAAAGTTAATATCAATATATATCTTAACGAAATAAGAACTTTAGGTTTTACTAGTGACTTTAAAATCTTAAAGAATACATTGCGGTTTGAATAGCAATTAAGGATATCAAGATCCAGTCTTATCATAAAGTGTCTAATATCGTTTTATTTACATGAACCAAAGGAAGAGCATGCTCTCTTAAAAAGTAAATTATATATATTCACTGAGAATAAATTGCTAAGAATTTTCAAATTTTTAATTCCGATCTATGAGACGTTTCTATCCATTTGCTAGATAGGAAAATAATAAAGGCTGCTTTTAAAATTAAAAAATAATCAAAAATATATTTAAAACTTATCGTCGATCTTGTATGTAAACGTATTTTAAAATATCTATTCTATATTAATAGAATGGAATCTATTATTAATTAAAGTAAAAAATATATCTAAACGATATGTGTATAAATCAATTTAAAATGCTTTACAACATAAAAAACTTAATGAAAAGTTTGAACCAGTAAAATGTACTAATACAGAAATCAAAATATGGAACTTAAATATAATTGGGGAATAAAAAATGTAGCTTGAAGTATATTTACAAAAATAGAAACTTTTAAAAACATTGAATTCAAAAATTCAACTGCATTGGTAGGTGTGCTTCACAATAAACAACTTAACTATTTTATGCTCAGAGTTTTTTATGATAACTAATTAAATGCGGTAAAATATTACTAAGTTTAATATCCTATTATGAGGCCTGGTGTGATGGATATTTTATTTACATTTATTGTAGATGTTGTTACATAAACAAGATACCTGAGCATTTACAACACTAAACATAACTAAACTCAGCTCAAGAAAGTAATCCTCCAAAATTTTCTCAGTTAATAACTTTTCTTCGAAAATCTCCAATGCTTACAGCTGTTTGCATACATAGATTCTTTGCACTGATTTCAGTCCAGATTTGTTCAAACAAACGACAGTTTTTCGTGATCTTCTGTCACGAAGCTATTTTCTTACAGTCTTTTCTCTATCATTTGAATTTATGATTTTAGTCCTGTTTGTAGAGGAATGCCTTCACGTCTCGAAATCAGCACAAAAAGTGCAAAGTTTCGCTAATCCTTTTGAATATCTATTGGTTTTATGTAATGAAGGGTTACTTAATTCTTGTGAAACTCTGATAACACTTATAGAGGACAATTTTACATAATTTTCAACACGATGTTGATGAAAACCACTATTTAATTATAAAAATAACGTCAGTTAAAGTTTGATTGACAAATTTTGGATTATAGGATGCATTTTTTTCTAAAGCAATGGAAATAATGTAGACTGTATTAAAGTATTTTATACCAAATGGTCAGCTGAGAATGTACGTGGAAAATAAAATTCCAGTTTTTTATGCTTAAATAACTAGAGTATATTACTTTGGAAGTATTATATTTAAATGGATGGTATTTATATGGAAGTATGGCATTTATATTAGTGTGTGATAAAATCTAAAAAGGCCGTATGTTTTCAGGCCTAACTTACATTACTAACTTAAAAGACAACCTATCTAGCCTAGATAATTTTATTTAACTTTAACAACACGACATAAAGTTTTTAATACAATTTGTGAGTAGAGTTTTTTTTAAACTAAGACATTTTACTTCGGTGGTTGATTCATATGTATGGAAAATGTAATCACCCAAACTACGATACTATGCTTTAACCTTAATAAAAATAAGAACATCGTATACAAATACAGAAATACGTGCATTTTCCAAAATTTTTCGTAATTTGCTTGAATCCTCTCTGGTGTCATCTCCTAATTATTTCACGGACTCTTTTTCTGCATCGTTTGAAGCAGCACAGGAAATGGAGTGAATTCGTCTCCAGAAAGACACTTAGGGCAATGGTAGTATTTTTAACAGAGTCGCTTCCTATTTACGCCCCATTAGGGCTTGTAATCCTTCCAAAAAGAGATGAATCGCGTGTTTCGCAAGAACACGGGCAGTGGTTTTGCCGGTCATTACAGATAACACAATACTCTAATCTCAACTGATCCTTCGCCGACTAAATGGAAGATGCGGCTCAGAAACAATTTCTTACATCCTGAAGCAGACTAGAGTGTTAAGAGGAGAAATATAGTACAATGGCTAGCTGTGATATACTTGACCTTACACGAGCAGGATTTAAAACTAACACTAATTTTCAAAGTTTTATCAAGTCGTCTGTCTTCTCAATTATATATAGTTAACACCACGCCAAAAACACGATTCTGCTAGGTATAAGAATAGCAGATTCGTGTTTTTGGCTTGGTGGTAACGATATATTGTTTCTATTATTTTGAACAATAATTGAAGTAAACGAAAAGGAAGAGAACCCAAAGAGGATCTTTGGTTAGCTAAAACGTTATTTTTTTAGCCCCATATAGAGCCTGGTCAATGAATTTCTATAAGTTTTTCTAAACAATATTTTAGTGTATAAATAAAATGTCGTTCCGTTCATTGTAAATTGCAAGTTTAAATCTTAAATTTATAGAAGTAAGACCGCTGTTATGATCTCATATCAGAACACAAGAGTTCTACTTCAACACATTGAATGAACATTCAGGACCCGATTTAGAAAATTTTTTGAATAAGGCACACCACACCTAGAAAGGGCTTCCCTATTATATGTTATAATGTCAAAAACAAAATTATAACACACCATAATTTTTAGAAGAAAAAGCATTGAAATTGATTGCATTCCAAAAGTATGAAAAGTTATTTTTGTGCTTAAATTTATAGATAATTTTGAGATTTATGGGTCCTTTAAATTATGAGGCCCTTAGGCCGGTGCCTAAGCCTCACTGGCCTAATGGTATATCAGGGCCTGTGAACATTTCAGTTGCAATTGAGCGTTCCACAAGCGTCAGACCGAAGAAGAGAGAGAGAAGAACTTTTTCGAGAGAGAGACTAAGCGACGACTCTCACAATTTCTCGCCACAATGAACACGACGTTGGGCACGTCTCAGCCTAGTTTACACACGAAAAAAAAAACACCTAAACATTTTGGAAAATATAACATCATTTTCAAGAAGAAAAACTTCCACCGCAGGCAACGAACTCTCGCTGACCGAAAACGGACGAAGAGCTGTTGCCACAAAACGGAGACAAAAAACGATGGCATTTCGTGTGTTTAAGGACTAAAGAGAAGCTGTGAGTCACGCCTCATTTCGTCGTGGCAAGTGATGACCGTATTGGAAGGACTGTCACGTTTTGCACGTGCTAGTCACAGCAGGGAACATCTGCCGGCTTTATCTTCGTTTCTCAATGAATTTATATGAGGTTTTCAACTTTTAAGTTGTCTGGAGTAATTTCGCAACAGGTTTTATGATTGTCGAATGGAAATGCGGCTAGCCAAGAGACTTAAGGTGGATGGACATGATACGTTTCCAAGTGAAGCGATTTCTACCATTGGTTCTTGCCACTATGATATAAATGTGTTTAATGCCAAGAAGCCATACCCTAAACGTGCTTGAGGCGTGTTTCACGCCGAGTGAAACCGTACCATGTTTATCCGCGTGAAAGAGTTACCAATGGGTCGAAGAATTAAAAGAAGTAGAAAAGTACCATTGCGTAAGTTGGCAATTCATTAGTACAAAACTGAAAGGAATGAACTGTTGAAAAAAGGATGAAATGTTGAACATAGCACCCTACAACGAAAGTTAAGGAACATTGTATACAGACTAGGAGTTAACAATCACCTGAAATGGATCTCAGAAGAAATGCTGCTTGGATGTCTTTGCTTTAAACATCTTAAAGTTCTTAAAGTGTGTCTTTAGTTTCCATATTAACAAATCATTACAAAATCATGACAACGAAAAGCATTAGGTGACAAAATGTCTTGACATCAAGAGTATTAATAAGAAGTTACTAATTTAAGTAGTATTCTCAGCAAGGTGTAACCAGTTCATCTTCTAAAGTTCAGGTATCCCAACCAAAGATTTATAAAACAGGACGATTAGAGATCGGACTATTTTATAAGGATACGTATAAGTCATCCGTTTTGGTACGCATACCAGACTTCACAGAACAACTTATATATTTGAAGCAGTTCACCTTTCTTTCTATTTAAATTCATTCATAAAAACATCAAATGATAAAAGTGGTGAATTAATAAAAAAGGATGATGAATTAGGCACGAGTAAATATTAAACCTCCCGACTTCGGTACTTTTACCATAGTTGGAGCTAAGACATCTAAAATTAAAATGACGGGCCCCATTTACCCCGCTCCACCGATTCATTCAAAGAAGCTAGAGTTCACAACGCCGGTCCAAAAACCCAACCAGAAAATTGAGCAACCATTGAGCCAAGCGCTCATAAACTTCCACTTTCCATTGTTATCCCGACTCAACTCAGATCAGGAAACGTGGTGATCCTGCGAATCTCGTCCCATTCTATCTTCCATTTATTCGAGACTGATTCATTCCATTTGCGAAGTCGTTCTTCTCCATCATCATCCATGTGTTTCACAAAGAGGGATGGCACTGTTTGTTCTGGAGAATTGCGACATTAAAAAGAGAGGATGTCCATCCACTCCGTGCGAGGGTCTGTTCTGTCTTCTTCCTGTTGTGCAACTCAATTATGCTGGATGCCGAAGCGTCTTGAGATTTGTCTTCTTTTCTCTTTCTTATACGAAGCCCCTTCCGTGTTTTGACACATTCACAATGCATGCCTGATAACTTTGATGCTATTCTCAACAAAATGAAGCAGAAGAATGAATGGTGTAACGAAAACACCGGCCGACAAAAGAATAGGAAGAAAAAGTTGGTTTATGTCAAGCAACGAGGGGCGTTATTGCTTCTAATAATGGAAGTTAATATGTTTACAGAAATAGCAGAATATATGAAAAAACGCGTCAACAAGCAGCTACGTAAAAACATAAAGTTCGAAAAAGCCTTTGGAGGTTAGGATCTGGCCCTAGGGACATGTGAGCGCACGTAGGGATGGATCTCTTCTCGTGCCTTCACAGAGATTCAGCAACCCACTTGTAAACAATCATTTTAATAATCTTTGGATCGGTTAGGATTCGATTTACATATATTTTCCGGTTTGTGTGCTTGATACAAGGATCCGCTTGTAATTCAAGTAAGACAGACACAAACAGAATTTTTACTGACACAAAGAGAGAGAAATACACCCGGGGCAAGGCCGAGAATCGAACTCGGCACCAGGTAATGTACAGTGCGTAGACTGCTATTATAGCGTAGTTGACTGCACGTAATCCAACCAGGCCACCCTGGCCCCTTTTAATAATATTTTACCGATGTTGTATTATTTTTTTTTCAAAAGAAAAGAAATTTACTCGTTGTATTACGACAGATCAAAGCCAGATGAAGTGGGAAAAAGAGTTCATAAAAAATTAGTTCGAGAATGAGATGAGGATTAAATATCAGTAGATGTATGGGGCTACATATGTTCGGTGCCACCTTACAGTTCGTATAAAAGCAACCGTAAACTCGATAGTTTTATATTAAGTCAAAAATTGTTTTGACATCATGGGCATTAGATACAAAGTTTCTGATCTATGCTTACGAAAAGTTGTAATGTCGATAATGTAACCACTATGGATTGATTAAAAAATTTTTTGCTTACTTTTATATTACGAGTTAATTTAAAATCCAGAAAATTTCTCCTTTTTACTGCCTAATTTGGTGTAACGAATTCTCAGAAAAAAAAACTGTAATTTTTATTGTCTTTAAGACAGTACATAACCAGAAAACTTATTGATCTCATTAATTTTCTTAAAGCTATTCATTCACTCTCAACAAACCAACCTTTCTAATTTAAATTACGTAATTTCCGCTGTTCTATCAATTTTACTCTTGTAATTTTGCTTCTAATCTAAAATAAAGCTGTCAAAGGTGTCACACGCTTATAATGAGCTTTTCTTCACATTTAAAAAGTATTTCTTCCCTAAAGAAATCCTTTGTCAAAAAAATTGCCACACATGTTTTGCCTCACATTGTCCTTTTATTACCGCTGTTGCTTAACTTTTCCTTAAGAATGCAATAAAGACTGAATAAGTTGTTACACACGCTTTCAACCATAAATACAGCTTATTTATGCTTGTTGATTTTTTTTTTACCAGAATACAAAAGTTACAAAACTGTTAACACTATTTAAAGAGATTTTTAGATCACAGCAATTACAACATGTAAGTATACTCATTTACAATGTGTCTCAGTTTTAAATTTTAACTTGAAGGTTTAAAATAAACTTAAATTTCCTGCTGTAAAAATATAACGTTTACCAAGTATGTGCCTTTTTAGATACTCTTATTATCAGCTAATATCTCTTTGGATGTGAGTTTTAGTTTTTGGAAGAGTTTCTTCATCAACAAACAACACAAGAGAGTCTTGTTTTTATAACTTGATTTTTCTTGGTATATTATTCGATTATGTAAAGTTTTATGGCTAAGGACTAATTAGTTTTCCACAACTTAAGAAAGAAAGAAAATACAACCGAATATGACGTGGTTTCATTACAGGGTGTCCACACAGATTTTAGTTTCCCCCCCCCCGAAAAATAGGTATAACGTAATGTTCCTTAAAAATTATTCCCTTTCACGGCGAGCGCGTGCATGCGTAGTAGATATTTTAACATATAGTCTGTCTACAAACAAATGCAAATAACCATGTTTACGTTGTCCACAAATCTTTTCAGCCCAAACCGGATGTGACGTCATACCTTTCTCGAATCTTTCTGTGCTGAGTTTACGGGAACTTATTGAAACAGTGTCAGATTGGGTCCGCAGTTTTTCTAGAGACTATGCCATTTTCGCTAACAGATACATCTCAACACCACTCATCTTGAACACCCCCCCGACCCATAACACCTTTCTCTCTATATTAACAAAAGGCTCCATCATAATCACCATCCTCACACCTCCCCATAAAAAAAGTCCCCCGTCATTTGACCGCCAAGTAGCACTACTTCCCACTCAGGACCTCACTGCAGAAGAAATAAAAAGCCATTACACTCCATACCGTAAAGGTAGTGTTCCCCTCCGAATGAATCTCCATATCCACACAATCACATTTCCTTTTATAAATTACGAGGGCAGCCCGTCTCTCTTTGCGGGTGATTCAATTCCGGTTTTGTGAGTGTTCGAGTGAGTATCCGACCAGATAGATGGATAGATCCCTGTGGGTTATGTAACTAGCTACCTTCTATATAGCGAACAAACGAGTGGGCAGAAAAACTTGTTGGGGCGAATACGGTGGAGGAGAGACGGAGGCAGGAAAAGGTAACAAAAACGCGTTGAAGATGGAAAGTGTGGTGCGTTTTCGGAGGTTAGAAGGTCGTTTGAGGGTTGTGGTAATGCTTATTCGGGTTGTGAACCTGGATGTTGTTTCTGAGGCGAAATCTTCCATGGTCTTTTACAACGATAAAACGCGTTTTTTTTACTACAGCTAGCTGATTTATTTAGCTTGTCAGAATGGTGTTGGAAAAAAGTGAAATTAGTTTTGAAATAATGGAAGTTTTTTGGTAATAATGGCGCCTGGTGTTGTTTCTGCTCTAACGCCAATCATAGAATTTTTACTTCCAGTTCCATACGCGCTAATTGGATCTGAAAAAGAAACCCAAATCTGCACACTAGCTTACACATACATTTTTGCTATGCGCTTGTTAACTTGATTGAGGAAAGAAAATTAGTAATAGAGGCGAATTGGCGTAATCAAAGCAACGATACGACGATATAATCCAATGGAATAATTAAATCTGTATAAAAAATTAAATTGCAATCAAATGAACGCCACATAATTTGAACATCAAAGATGTACTACCTTAGTTCCACAACCTAACATTTTTGTGAATACAAAACAGGGCAGTATCCAAGGGGGGTTAAGAGGTTCCACCCCCCAAAATTATATGCTGTTTTTCCCTTGAAAATTCGGAAGAGAATAAAGATATATCATCTTCGAGTATCACCCAAAGGGTATACTAAATGTCCATAAATGACTCAACTACTTTTTAGTTCAAATTTGAACAATTTCTGAGGGAGGACCTCCCAGACCTTCCTCTTTTTTGGGGGCTAAGTATTATCAGCAAAACATTGAATGTACAAGAGCTTACATTTAATCAATTCGACCTAAAATATACTGGTTATGGCCCTGATACCATTTAACACATCTTAAAAGTCCATTCTTTCGGAGCGTTTTCGATGAAAGTTCATTCAACTCGCACTTTAAAACGAAATGAAAAGCCCGTCAACCCTTCACTCTCCCCCACAACCCACAACCGAACCCTCTCTCGTCATCGCAACAACAATGATATCCCTCACAAAGTATTCTTTGTCGCGAATTAAAACGCATATCCCTACTTCTCTTCCGGGCAACAGCGGCTTTGCACACTTCATCAAAAACGGATGCCTCTCGATTTATCAAAACGATTCAAAGCCAAAGCGGTGAAGCGGAAAATTTGTCAATGACCTGCTGCGGACTTTGGGAAAGGGTGGACAAATATACCGCTCTTTATCGAATAAAACGGTGCAGGAAACGCTGCCAATTATAGCGGGGAATGCCTTCCTCGTTGGCAATGGGGTGGGAACAAAGGTATGCGAAATTTCCAAGAGAATCGTCTGTTAATTATGTCGCATATTCAAAAAGGTGGGAGTCCGGAATGTCGGACTAATATGAGCCTTAAAATAGTTCCAAATTAACGGAAATTTAGAGCGAAGCAAGGGTGAATCCAGGGGGAGGGGGATAGAAATAAAAATTCCTCCAATTTTAGTACAAATCCCTTCAATAATTTGATTGTTTCAACTTTTTTTCATGAAAATAGGTAGTAATAG
The DNA here is from genome assembly GCA_963680715.1 of Tetragnatha montana. Lineage (NCBI taxonomy): Eukaryota > Metazoa > Arthropoda > Arachnida > Araneae > Tetragnathidae > Tetragnatha > Tetragnatha montana. The sequence goes on along the minus strand of OY796682.1, from coordinate 31,546,103 downwards.
AAAATTTATTATGATACTTTTAGATTATTTTGTTTTGATGTACTCGTATGTTTGACCAGACCGTAAGTTCATACTCTTTGCCTCCTGATGGATCATCGAGTCACATGCATAACGTACTTTTCGAGTAAAATGTAAATCCTGAACACCTATATGTTAAACGAAATTTAACTCTATGTGAAGCGAAATTTAACTCTTGTCAAATTAATTTAACTTCTTGACACTTCAACAATGTGCAATTTTAACTTATCATTTGGTAAGAGATGCTTTAAAAATTGAAGGATTAATGATTTATATTAATTAATGTGTTACAAACTAATAAAGATCAAAAAGTACTTTAAAAAATAAAACATGAGTTAAGGAACATTAATGACACTGATTTAGTCTGATCGAAACAAAGTAGAAAATACCCAAAACTAATGGGATTTGCTTTATAAAAATTTCAATAATTGATCCGAAAATTTGGAGAACAGTAGTTATAAAAACATGATTATTTTATAATTAGGTATAAAACAGGTATAGAAAGGTATTGAAGAAGTATTTTGACTATGCGAGTTGAGCTAAATAAGAATGCCATAGCATTCAGATTCCCTTTGTAACCTCTATATCAACGGTGGGCAACCTCCGGCCCGCGGGCCGGATCCGGCCCGCCACGTCATTTGGTCCGGCCCGCGGAACATTTTAAAAATTGTCATGGAGAAAAGTAAAAAGACTTCAAAAAGTCTCCAAAGGACTTAAAACACTACTTTGAGGATCAAATTTCAAAAATTTTCTTGGGGAGAACCCCAACCCCCCCCCCCTCCACCATTTGGAAGTCTGTTGCACAGTGTTTTTTCTTTAAAAATTCTGCAGCTTACAAGAAACGGTCCCCTTTGAGTGTTCCCCAAAGTGGTTAAAGCCCCCACTAGTTAAAGGGAAAAATTTTAAAAAATTTCCTGGGGGCTGGGGGTGGACCCACAGCCCCCTCGAAATTCTGAAATCTATTTATAATTTTTTCCCTTGAAAATTATGTGGTTTATAAGGAGCCGTTCTGTTCAGATTTTACCCAAAGGGTCTCAAAATGAGCAAAATCACTACTTTTATTGGCAAATTTTACTGGGGGTGACCCACGGACCCCCATTTTTACTTTTAGCTAGCTAACATTGTAAAATTTTGACATTTTATGTGCAGCATAGTTCAAATACTACTTTTAAGTGATCTAAAACTTAACGTAAAATGTACTAGTACCTTAGAAATGACGTCGAGTCAATACCCCAAAACAAAAGTCTGATTGCGGTTTGTCCCCCAACCAAAAACTGAACCCCTGGCCCTCCACGTCATTAGAATCTTTGAGTTTGGCCCGCAGATTCAAAAAGGTTGCCCATACCTGCTCTATATCATAAAACAGGTTAATATTTTAAAAATGTAGAAAAACAGGTTACCATCAACACGAGCTACCACGTAAAGACAAAATCTTTATCTTATAAGTCCTGAAGCTATCAATAAATACTTCGAGAAGAAATTTTTAAATTAAAAGGGATGAATATCAAAATATTTTCAGTCAGATAATGCTCGAGTGATAATTCTTAGAAGTAAAAGATAAAAGAAAATTCCTATGCATAAACAACTCTATAGCATAAACAAGTGAAAATTTTTCACATATGAATCAAGAAAGGATGACGAATACCCAGAAAATATCTCCACAAAGTTATCTGAAAGCGACTAACACAAAGAATGATAGTTTTTAAAATTAATTTTTTACGTGATCGAATGGTTTTTATTAAAATGAATTTTTGTTTTCTTTCATTTTGTGAGAATATAGATTTCATTAGTTTTAAAATCATGAGTTGGGATACTACTTTGAATACATTAATGATATTTTGACTCCAGTTTTATAATTTTTTTTAAAATTTCAATAATCATTACATTCTTCTACCGTTAGTTAAAATCTTATTTCTATGGAAGCATTGGAAGACACATCACACACAATGTTTAAGACCTTTGTTTATTGAATTTTTATTTTTTTCTCACCAGCCAAAAAAATTTTAAACTTCCGTAGGAAGACTTACTGTTTTCGTTAGTCTTTTTTTTAAATCTCTTAACTGCTGCAAACGCCAATTATAAGTAAAATATAATTATTTAGTAAGTAAGCATATCATTCAGAATGCGGAAAAATATCTCATTTAAATAGAAAAATACTATTATTCCAGTAACAATTGATGCAATTGGTTTTCTTCTTTCGAAATAAGATCATTTCATTAAAATAGAAAACAAATTAAGTATATTATGAAACAGAATATTAAGAAAACTATTAACATTCAGGTTATGAACACTAATATAAAATAACAAACTGTCAACTCCATGTAAAGAAACCAGACTAGACATAACTAACTGTCGGAAAGCCCAGACAAGATGGCGCACCTAGAGATGGATGACTCTCCGAGAATCAAATATTATATGCTCTTCCGAGGATGTTTAATGGAAGCTTCATTTCCAATTACGAACGAAACTAAATAAAAATATAGAGAGACTGCAGGAGATCCTATGAGAACCGGATTGGCAAAGTAGTTATTTCGGAGTTATGATAATGAAAGTCAGTCTCTTGTGTACGGAGTTTCCCACCCATCAAAATGGTTGTTGATGATGCGCTTTTCAACGACCGACCCGTTAGATTTGTTTTAAAAGTTGTGAATTTTATCAGGAATACTTTTCATTTTATCATTCATATAAGCAGTGACTACAATTTATGATTAATAGAATGATGAATGAAAAGTTGTCAGCCTCAAAGTGAATTTTAATACTAAACAAAACAAGAAATACGTACAGCAAAAATAATAAATAAATAAGGTAACAGAAAAGTAATTATATTTTTGTTACGCCATTCATTATATCAAATATATAATTATAAATACTCTTTGAGAATGAAACTGTTAAAAAATACTGTATAGAAAAACTTTAGGTTTTTAGCAAACTTATATTTTGAAAGGAGAGCTTTGGAAAAATATGTAACTGATGATACTAAAAACCCTTTTTAAAACCTGTAACTGCAAAATAAATTCCTGAAATCAAATCCCAAAGAGCTATTTTAAAAACAAATTTTACAGACATAAAATTTTTATATTCAATAAAATCAATAAGAAAATGCTTATAAAAAGCATTTTATTTTAATTAAAATTTAAAAAAAAACTTGTGAATGTGTTACGTTTACTTTGTTGGCAATGTTTTCATTAGCAAATATACGAGTACCTTATTAGTCCTTAAAAAAATTAACAGTCAATATGAAACAAATTACTGCATAATCATACCCTGAATTTCTTTTAAAGATTAACAGTATAAATGGAGTTTTTATATTCATAAATGTGTTTTTACAAGACCATATATAAATGGTACCTTCTACCTTATAAATTTTCTCAACCATAAAAAGCATTTTTAAATGTATCAAAACCACATGAGATTGATTGATTGATAAAAATTGATTTATATTTCAAAGAAAACACTTTGAGGGGATAATAGAACTATACTATTAGGATGCGATTCCATTAAAAACCGAGTTAGGATGAATAAAAAAAAGCAAGTGTCTCCATGTTAAAGGGCATTTCCAATGGGAAAAAATGGTCATTAAAAAAATCTTTCGGATTAGTTAAGGGCACATGCAAGTCACACTCGTGTGATAGGACCCGCAAACGATAAATAAGACGTCTATGAATTCTGAAACATCCTAACACGAATGAAGAAAACTATTATAATTACTTTCAGAGGGCAACTAAAAGCTGGAATTTGCACATGATTGTCCGATTGCAGAAGAGAGAATAACACTGCGACTCTTCGAGAAGGATTCATTCATTCACATTCCGAATGCCACTTATGGCGGAGTAATTATAAACTGCCTCAGAATGGCAACAGCAGAAAAACAATCCTCGTGATTTTGGTTGGGAAGACATGCATATTAAGCTTTCTCGATACATTTTAGGTTGCATTGGAATAGCCATTTCGCAAAATATTTATCTCAGTCACACTAATGTGTCATTCTGCCAGAGCACTTTCGAGATGAAATTGTTTCTTATTTCCTTGAGATAAATTTAAAATTAATTACTTAAAAATAACTAGTACAGTATAATTATTTGATCCAATTGTTATTCTAAAGTCCAATAATAGAAAACCATGTAAAAGTTTTTTAATTCGACTATAATTGTTGCATTCAATATAAATTGCAAAGTCTAAGAATAATCGAGAGATTCTTTAAAAAGGCTTTTACAACATAAAAGGTACAGAAGAGTCCTAAAATGTGTGCAGTATGTTTAATTTGAAATTAGTATTTTTTTTTTGTGATCAATAACATTGGTGTATATGTTAATGTATTTCTGGGTAAACAAAATGAAGGTTCCGGGTTATTTCTGGGGGTACATATATTCAGGCCCATAACTAGTAAACTTTAGACTCGGAGGAGGGACCTAAAACTATTTCTAGGGTATCCCCAATATTGTTTTTAGAAAATTGGTGTTTAACTCACTTTTAGACATTTGTGATCTATTGGATAACATATCAGAATAGACTGCTTCTTAAATAAAGTTCGGATTAACCTTTGAGTTAACTTTTGTATACAAGCTTTGATGAATTATCATTAGCTCTATGATAAAAAGAACCCCCTAGATAATTTGTGAAATGAACTCAAATTTGGTATTTCAGGAATACTAATGAATTTTTACAGTATTTACTATGCGATAAATCTAGTCCAAATTTCAGGGGAATCACCCACCTTATATACCCTGATAGATAAAGAAAACAATAATGCAAAAGAAAGATCAAGATTATAAATTGGATTTAAAATAGTCTTTACAAAAATCATATAGGTATAAAACAGCTTTATACACAACATTTACTGTAATGCTTGCCAAATTCTAACAACTTAACTTTGCAATGGATCAAAAAAATCTATAAGGTCTGATCTAGTGGGTCAAAGAATTGCAAGATTTCTATTATTAGCTCCTGATATAGATTAGAGTTATTGAATGTGGAGAAGAATGATCGCATAAATTTTATGTTTAAAAGATATAGGTTGCAAGATGCATGATTGTGCAATTATAACTTTGATAAAATTTGTAACTTTCTGTAATTTTTTTTAAAGAAAACAAAATAAATCCATATTTTAAATTTAAACTTCTTCAATCACTTAAATTTTTTTAACAACATTCAAGACTTATCGAGCCCCAAAAAGGTGTCTGAAAGAAACTATCCTTTTCAGTGTAATTAAAATTAGAGATAAGGTTTGTTTTAACTTCTCTTTTTTTTTAGAGCGTCAGAGCGTGGTCTCTATGTAAATTGCAGATGCCCATTACCGCTCTACAGTGCATTCAGAATGAAGAGGGATATTATATTTGTTCCCAGATTCCCTCTTCGAAACTAGTGTGGCTTCTTTTTCCCAGAACTTGAATAATCAATTTATTGTACGCAAAAGCGTGGGGCTCTCCTCAGCACATTCCATGAATATATTCAGTCTAATAAGGTAGTCTAAGAGGGTAGTTTGATTTGTGTTAAGGATGTGCGCTTTTTTTAGAAAGAAAGACGAGAAAATGTCTTGGTAGGTTTCGAAAATTAAGACTGTGTTAAGGTGAAGTCTCTTAGAAATAGTAGGTTTGGATTGTGAATAAGTGCGATAAATTTCCTCCATTTAAACACTTTTAACGAACGTACTTGCATGATTGAGAACCAATAATATTAAACCGCAAAATTTCAAATAAAATTATTTTTTAAAAGTTAGGCTATTTTACACTTTAAATTTCATACTGATCATAGTTTGCAGATAATGAATCAGATGCAGATATCGGTTGTTTAATTTTATACGCATGCTCATGCAAAGAAAAGAAGTGGAAATATCGTTACCAACATGACAAAACCGTGAGTTTATTTTTTTCTAGTTTCAATAAAAACGCAATGAAAGTTTGTCAAGAATAATAGGGGTTTCAACTGATACACAAAATTGATCGCTTAAAATTTTTACAAATCTATTATGAATTATGATTGTCGGCTCTTTGGAGGGGTGGTAACGATATCGTCAAATAAAAAAAAAAAATTTACAAAGGAAGATAATGAAAATTATGGGTTTCGATTTTGCGATTAAAAATAAATAAATGATATAGGTTACGGGGTTTAAATAAGAAACCATATTGAAAATTTTGTATTTTTCGCATTGGGACGCACGTTGAATGGTCACTATTAAACAAAACTAACAAACTCTACCCTTTCACTCTCCAACTTCAAAAGAAATATTTTATTGAAATAATATAAAAATTATGAAAAATAAACTAGAATTAAGACGCGATTGATTAAGATAAACTAAAAACTTAGTTCAAAAATCACGCGCATTAAAAATCCCATCTTTTGTTGATAATAATTGAAACATTTTCATAACGTTAGCTAATAACGTTGTTAGAAAGTACATCACTCGATTTTTAACGTTTTTCAAACACAATGGTTTTATCCATCTCTAGTCAATTGCTATCAAAATAGTTTACATCCTTCAGACATCTCCACCACTCTAGTAAGAAAAAAACATCTCGGAAAGACGTCAATACCCCGATACGAACAAACCGGCGCCTTCGATTTTGAGAAGAATCTCAACCAAACAGGTAAAGAGACTACCTGGAGAGGGAAAGAAGGCAATCTCTTTAAGGGGAAAACTTTTCTTTTTTTTTATAAATCATCCAGTGGTCAGACTACAATTTTCAAGGGCACCTGTCTCCAGCTGGTTTTCACTTTTGTTCACCCGTGGGCGGTATTATTCCCTTCCTGGTGCCTCCGTTCGACGTCACTGCACTCGTGTCATTGTCACGGGGTGGTCAATCCTGTCCATTGTCCAACCGATAAATAGGGGTGGGTAGGGTCAAGCGAAATGTCTGGCTAGCAGACGCCCCTGTTGAACGGTGATAAAATGCTTTGCGTTTACCTGTGCAACACTCCACGGTGAAATCTGTAAAAAAGCTAACGCATCTATTGCGTGTTTGGGTTTTTTGAGTGTTTTCAGCGATTGCTGATTCCGATTCAGATATTGATATCGCATTAGGAATTTAATCCCATCGTGAGGACGCGGGGATGAAATTCCAATGGAATTAAATACCTGCAGTCTCGTTCAATTGCACAATTAAATAACAATTCTTGGACTTAAAAAGAAAACTTAATAGTTTGGATATTTAAACATTCCGTTTTCTTTTGAACAGTTAACAGGTTTCAACTCTCAAATAATCAGTAAAATTAAAGAAATTACATTTTTGTTTTTTACATTATGACGTGTAACTTTTGATTTTAATATCTTTAATTAAAAAGGTTTTGAATCAATAGGTATACATGTTAATTAGAAAAAAGTAAGAACATAGAGGTGAAACGTAGAAATTTTAATAAAAATCAGCCTTTAGGAAAACTTTCTCTGCTTTCACCGCTGTTAATAGAGTCTAAATATTAATTATTCTTTAAATTTCTCAAATTAAAATTAAGTGGATTTGAATTTCTACAGTAAATCCCGTTTTCATTTTTTTTTTCAGATCTAGCTAGATTACATTTTTAAATGTGTGTGCACAAAAATATGTGCGCAACTAAATAAAAGTTATCCCATCATCATTTTTAGTTCTTAAAAAATAATTTAGACTTTATTTGAAATTATTTATTTTTACATTAATACTAAAATAGGTCATTAAAATCTCGCGTTGACCCTTTGGGATTTATGACATATTTTGCATACTTTACATTTTTATTATGTAGCGGGTAAAAATAGATGGAAAATACCATGGATATTCAAAAACAATGCAGCCATTGTTCTTTAGAGTTTCAAGTATAAAACAATTTTTAAAATATCTGAATTGCAGGATGTCAAAAACACGTTACGTAATTTCTTAGAAATTTTTCTTGTCTCTCTTCTCCCGAAACGTGATTTTTGGTTTAATGTGTGATTACATAAATAATTTAACTTTTTATATGCGATAACTGAAAATTTATCCAGTTTGTGGGTTCAAGTATGCAAATTATAATTGTATGCATTAAAAAAGCCAAATAAAATCTAAGCTGTCTTTAAAAATATATTAGATTTTCGTAGATTTTTTAAAAATTCAATCTTTTTGTGTTTTTGGATTACTTTTGAACCAAGATAAATAATGTCCATAATTGATTTGATTAAACGTTTAAAAGATAAATTTTGTCTGTTGATATTTTTAAATATTTCCATGTTGAACCAAGAGAGAAAGAACAGAGTAATTTGGTATTATGAAAACCTTATTGACGTACCAACCACACTAGGGAAGATCCCGGGGGTGACACGGTAACGTCGATAAAAAGACTTCAGTTAGAAAAAATATCAAAGTAAGACTCTTGAAGCTTTAGTATGTATAGTTGTATGCTACAAAAGCCTAAAAATACAATTTTAAACATTTCTCCGATTTTATTTCGAAAGGTGAATTTAAAATCCTGGTGCACAAGTCTTTATTCATATCAACAAATGTTCAACAAACAAAATCCTGGAGCCCCACCTCCAGTCTTCATATCCTGGATCCTAACCTGCTACCATCTAATATTATCCTAAATATCGATGTCTGATTTTGTTAAGCAAATTAAAATATAATACTTAAGTACTTACTAAATATAATTCAAAAACTTCAGTGTAAATCTATCAACATTTCCAAACATGTAGATCCTTCCTTCTATTGTTTTATCTTTTAATTAAAATCATTAAAACGATGAGAGCTGATCAATTATTCGCCTTAAGAAAATAGACAAACTCCATTCCATGTGATAATAGTGACAAGGCAATATTTCCTCTTAAAAATTATATTTTAGGAGAAGTTTTTGGTTTCATTATTTTTAATACGCTTTCTACGAAATTTTTAAATTTAAACTTGAATTTTAGAGTAAAAAATTTCTTAAAAACACCATTGCTTATTTTTATGGAAATAAAAATTTCACCACAGTTCCGAAGAAACGCATGATGTCGAAACAATTTTTTCGAACGGAATACTCCCAGAATTGAATTTTACTCCCTCAAATCAGGCAAAATTCGTTCCAAGAAAACCGCCAGTTTCGGAATCGCCGCCAAATCCCTCGGTTTCCTTGGCGACGCTCGCTTGGCGCGCAGGCGCCAGCCGTCGTAAACACAGCAGCCCTAGCAGGTAGCCCCGAGCTCTGCGTTCAAAGAGATGCCCTCAAACCTGTGGATCAAAGCATCACCGGAGTTGTTCGCTTCGAAATAGCTGCTATGTCGAGCTCTTCGACGTGATACCTGTGTGCATTTGGATTTTTAATGCAGTGACCAAGACACTAGTTCCTATTGAAGACTTTACTCAAATATGGATACCTTATTTACTCGCCGGAGGAATCTCCAATTGTGCCTAATATTAGTGTATCTTTGGAGTACCGTGCTTAGTTCTCACTCGGCAGAATTAGGTAAGTCGTGACCACTGGTGCATATAAGGATGGAATCGTGTCCGTAGAAGAAATTGTAAATCTTTTTAAGTGCTGTAGACGTATACGTGGATATGGCCGGGAAAATTTGCATGGGATTTACCGCGCAAATAGCAGTGTTTTCGGACCTGTCAAATGAATTTTTATTGTTGTTGTCGTTCAGTAGCGCCTTGTTTATTATTGGCATTTATGGAAACATATGAATGGGGCTTAAGCACGCAATTCACGCCAACTTCCATGTTTATCCGTAGGAAATTATTGATTTCCGATGGACGATTATGTTCTAGTGATTTTCGTTCCCTGTTTGTGAGTGAGGTATGCAATACGCCGACGAGCGATGTAACACATTGTTATGATGTTATTGTCATGTCAAATGTGTTATGTCAAAATGTCGATGAAAGCTAAACAAAATTCCAAACTAGAGAAAATATTTCTTTCAAATTAGGGCCGGCTATTATTTTCAGTGCTACCAATTTTTGTACAAAATTAAATACGCCTCTAAATATATAATTTCGATGTTTATGAAAATTCCACCTTTAAGGACACCTGGGTTTTAAAAATACCAAAATTCGAAGTAATTATTTAGGTTAAAACCTTGATTCGCGTAAGAATGCTGTTAGAAAGGAATAATTTAAAGTATTTAATATAATAAATTCACCTCCCCTTATTAACCTCCCCGTATTAACCTACGTTTTCAAGATTTTCTTACAATAAGACGCAATTATCGAACTTGGATAACGCATAATGAAATTTCATGTGTAATATTTTTTAGCGTTTTGAATTTGGGAAAGTAATAAAAAAATACGTAGTAATGCCGGTGTAAGCTTATTAAGTTTAAGTCAGTATGAGCTAATTTTATATACTTAATATTATCTTCCTCCCCTGTGTAGATGTAACTATACATTACTGAATTAATAACAAAGCTGTTTGTTTGAATAACTTCTCTTATGAGATAGAAAATTGAAGTGATACTGATAAGAAGTGTCAATTAAAGTATACAAACTTTAAAAAATTAGTAGTATAGGTAATAATCCTTCTGCAGAATTTATAAGTTTAGCCTAAACTTTATGTATAAGTAGATTAAAATTAGCTAAAACCTATCTGCATGTCTAACTGAAAATTTGAATGCAAGTTTGATATCAGAATTTTCCCCATTATTATAGAAATTAATTTAACCCGTGTATGTGCTGTCAAATTTCGGTTACCTTATATTTTTATCCATCTATAATTTACCAATTATTTTGATACTTTTATTTTAAATTTTTAAAAATATTGGAATTGGTGAGTTTTCCTAAAAATTTAATAATTGTTGTATATACTCTAAAGTTTGTAATCGGCCCAACTAAACCTTCTAACTTTATTAAAAGGTATCAGAGTAGTATTTTCCTTTAAGTAAAACTTGTTTCTTAGGTTTTTAAAACTTTTTTACAAAACACAAATTTGGATCGTTTTCTAAATGCTCTTAAATTAAATATGCATTTTTGGAGATAATATTTTAAGTTATTAAAACTGTAAATTTTAAAAGGTTTGGTTAGAAACTATCTGCTCTTTGACTCTGCTATGCAAAATTTCTACCTACTAAATAGAAACTAAATTTATGTAACACAAAAGAACGTAATGTGGTTTTTAGTTTTTTATTTCCTTCCATTAATAGACTGGAATAAATACCACACTTATTTCCTTAAATAAGCCGATCCATATTAAAAGCCGATAGAGTGAGTTTTAGTTTATAAACTCTTATATAAGCCAATAATTTAAAGTTGAAATAATTCTCCAAAGTTCCATTTTCCTTTCGACTGTGACCCAGCTACAATATAATGAACGATATTTCCTATTACCCCTAAAAGATGTTTTAAATAAACAAATAAGAACTAGTAAAATTATTTTTATTTAAGTGTCAACTATTGAAATAAAGTGATATTTGGTGATTACCCTCGGTTAAAGGAAAGGAACCTACGGTTGTTGCTAGATTAGTTTTTATCGAATTTTGGAGGTGCCCGACATTTTAGAGAAAGAAAAAAGAAAAAATTCCAATCTTTTATATAATTTAAAAAGTGAGCCCAATCTTCCACTCGAATGAGATTAAAAACATATTAATATTAATCCTCTTGCATTACGAATTAAGCCACTTATAAAAGAAAAAAAGGTGATTCTTGAAGGAGTTCCTAGGTCCCCCCTTAAGACCTTCAAATTCAGTATAACCAGCCTCACTTTATGCAACTTAATATGAAATTAGTTGTAAATTTATATCAGTGCGGTGAGCCCAACACCCCGATCTGTTATTCAGCTTTAGAAAAATGTTTCAAAAAATCTCGAAAATCAACACGTAATTAATTATCATCTGTTATAAAAATAAACGGAAATGCAGCTTCATATTCATTCAGAGATGAGTGTTCTTGGTTCTGAAAATGTTACCTCTTAAATCTGAGCAAGTAACGTCTCAACTTTATGAATCACGTTAAGGATTTTTATTTTCCTATACAGAGGCGAAAGGGCATTTTCTTATACATTTTAACCTTCGCTTGGATATTAAGTAATGGGTGTTTTTACGATGTCGCTTTTGTGATGCTAATGACAGGCAAGAAGTTTTGCAAGTTACCTCTTCTATATAACTCCTACTCCTTATCTATCTCTCGCTTCATCATTTCTGCTCTCCCGATCTTCTCTGACCTCTCGGGTCATTAAATAAACACGGAATGTGATCATAAGTGGCGTCACTCCGCTTTTGCTTAACCTCTTTGCATATCTTTAAGCTTGATTAGAGTCAAAAGATGATTTCTGATATTGGCTGAGCTAAACCACCTCATTTCCGAAAGGGTTTTCCCTGTTACAAGGAATTTCTAATCACAATTCTCTCAAACTTGTGTGCCACTGAGTTAAAAATCGCTTTAAATGTAAAAAAAATGCGTGAATTTATCTAATACTCAATCCATCCATATCCACAAAATAACTAATATATTACGAATTTTAAGAAAACTTAATTTGATTAAGATTTAGATTAAGTCTTCCAGGGCAATAAATAATTTTTATAGTCCAATCATCTCACCCACGGACAAAATTTCGGATTTTTATGGACATAAAATCTAGTGTCTTAAACACCCTTTTAAAACTTGATCTAATATTCCATGGAGGAATCGACATAAACGTTAAATTAGTTAAATTAATTTTTTACTCTAATTTTTACTCTTGTATTAGTGAAATAATATTGAATATAAAATTTAACTGACACTATTAAAAATATAATTTTTAACGTTAAAATTGTTTAATAATGTTTCCATGATGCACTTTCGATGCATCATGCCTGTTATGGGATCTAGTGAAGTGAGGCTACCCACGGCTGAGCATTGACTGCCAAAAATGACCTTAGAACGCGTAACCGGCTACACTTCAAAACACGTTTTGAAAACGTGAAAGAATTTTTCTGGATCTTCTAGATGGGTCTGAATGGTAGACTTGAGTATTCATTTGGTAAATGCGGACTGACTGAGCCAGTCCTCTAAGATGTATAGTTCAATTCTATGAATATCTTATAAAGTTTGAGTTATTCACAAAACTTTTCACCCTTGATTTGTATAATTTTATAAATGTAGGGCAATTTCATTTAAATCTAAATGAGTGAACTAATAAATTAGATTTTATGTGTTTCATGAGTAATCTTTATATCGTTGAAAGGGAGTACGGGTTTTGTGTAATAAGAGGGTCTAAATTTGGGAGGATATTTTTTCTAACTTGAGAAATTTCATAAATGGTCTAATTTAGACTTGGTTTTCATAGTTTTGTGGACAACCAAGCTGCAAACGTCATGCCCAAAAGCTCTTAGAATAGTTTGAAAAGGATTCTCTCAATTGATTTCTTAATTTTAAATTAATTTTTCCCATTTTCGCCTATTAATATTTTGTTTAATTTTTGGATATTTCTCAAAGGTTTAGTTAGGTGAAATTTCCAAACCAACTTCCCCTACAAACGTGTAAGATTGTTCTACATCTCGCGTGTTCACTACCTCGTTTCTCGTCTGTAGACCGCCTTCAGTCTTACTCTTAACCGAACCCTTGTAAACAATAACTCCAGAAAAAAAATTGTTTCGCAAGTTTCAATGATGCATTCGAATACCCGCGCTATCTCGTGAAACATTCACGGTCTCGCGATCGTAATTTCAACCGGATAAAAACAACCGAGGCTTGATGAAAGAACCATCGAGCGCGCACACTTCAGTTGAAACAACATTAAAGAGAAGAAAAAAAGCTCCTCAAGAAGCTCTCGTTTCAGCGTGTTATCTGCAACCTTTTTGCTTATCGGTTTTTCCGTTTTTAACCGAATCACCTTAATATAGCTCAAAAATGCCGGCTTGTATACAAATAAAAAAGATCAGTAGTGCAACCGGCTACGCTTGCTTGGTCTCCGGACACAGATGAGCAGACAACGATGAGACGAATCATACCTCCAGGCTATTGATGGATGAACTAAGCTCATCCGAACGGCTTAAAAATGCTGCCATGCTTGAACGGCTTTTAACTTGCCTGGGGGCACTTGGCCATTTTGCTTCTTGAGACTTGCATAACTAATCTTTTTCCATAACTCGAGTGTTACTTTTTTGCTACTAACTTGAAATGGTCACACATGCGATGCTTTGAAACTCGCGACGGGTTGCTGATGGAGTGACGATGATTTGACACTTGTCCTTTGTTGACGCCGGTTGACTTGTAGGTTAATGCATGTGTGTACATCAGCCGGTTGAATTCTTCAATAAGCGGTTCCGCAACCATTGTCTGAACATATTTTGAACAGTCATAAACAATGTTTTAAAATATAATAAAGCTATGGTATTTACACAAATTCAGCATAACTTCGAAACTGATGGGTCCTCATGTTGTTGATGGCACAGTGGCACAATACATCGAATCTCCATAGCTCTGGCTGGTACCAGTTTTTTCAAGAGCTGCATATTCCCTATTCACAATGGGGGATTCACGCGTATTAAATTTAATATTTTTCTTGATATTTGTTGGAAAACTACTGAAATAAGTTCCCTGTATAGTTTTGACTTTTTATTTTTAAATTTTCTCATTTAAAGCAGTGTCTTAAAGCGTCGAATATCTTGTCACAGTTATTAGCCTCTTAAAACTGTATTTCACTTAAAACTCAGGTCAATGACCCGACTGACGCATTTTGTTTAAAACTGCTTAGTCATTCCCACTCACTCTTTTTCGTGATGCTTTGACTATTTAAAATTTAACTAATCCGGAATTGGGTCAATCGATCTGCTTCTGAAATTATTTTTTTAACATGGGAAGTAGGCCGCGTTTGAATTGTTTTTAACGAGTAGGGTTTTTAGGTCCCCTTTTCCTAAATAAAATCTCAACTTCCTCCAGTTTCACAATCCAGGTAGCTCGACCTTGACAAACCTTCCTGGTCCACCGCATTTTCTGAATAGGGCCGGCTAATTATTTCACAGCTGGGATCTGCTGAAGAAATGTTATAAATTAGCCTCTCAATTATGTGGGTTTGTAACCGGCTTGTAATAGTTTAATTGGGTTTTTACCACACTGGCCGTGATTTTTTTTTCTTAAATCTTACCGGATAATAAATTGTAGTCATTTCGGAAACAACAATTTTATTTATGGAACAGAAATAAAATTAAGTTAGAAAAGGGTTTTGTATGGGATTCCTTAAGAATTCTAAAGGGTTTTTTCTGAAACATCTCTTGGGTTTTGGTTACTCCTTGTTTGCACTTATTCAAGGATTGTTAGAAAAAGAGTATTCGTAAATTTTTCTTGTATTGGCAAAATGGTCTTAAATAAAGAATTTTATTCGAAATTTTTGGAGATAATAATTATATGTAGCTCGTATTCTCGTGAATTAAGCACTTGCAGCTTTTGGCTTTGTGCTGTTTTATTTTAAAAATTTTGCGTATGAAATATTTTTCCTGAACCAGAATTTCCCAATTTCGTTACTTAATATTCTCTACTCGCTTTATATCAGTTACTCTTTTATAGAACATTGCAATTTATTTTGCAGTTTGTTTGTATGCAACAATAGTATGTAAGTAGTAGGTAGTCAATGTTTTTTAAATTAATGTAACATAGCGAAATTTTGATTTCATACGTTTAAAGGTTATGATAACCCGAATTTGAAATTTAAGCATTATTTTACAGTATATTATCTTTGCACAATTAAGTCTATTACGTTTTGAATTTACGACAGCAGTTAGAACTTCGTAAGTTGCACATTTAAATCCATTATTTCCATTAGCATGTTAGAGATTAACTGATTTTGCATCAACTGAAGCCGTGATTTTCCCAGTTACGTCGTATCAAGGAAATTGACATTGCATCAGTATTTACTTAAAATTTTATTTTAAACTTTCGTCTACATTGAACTACTCCTGTCTGTTTTAATAAACTAATGAAAAATATGTACTATTTTAGTTTAATTTTTTCACACAACTAATTGACTTTTAATGACTGTCTATTCTTTACGGCTTGGGACACAAGTACAAGGAAGACTTTGTATGGGATCTCACAAATAAATATTGCAATTATTTCTTTATTTATTATGTTTTTTCTATTGTCGGAATTTTTAAAAAAAAATTAATGGGATGGCCAATGAATTTGTTTTCAATTGCATTTGGGTCGACGATTTCTGTATTGATCTGCTCAGGATGAAAGTGGTGTAAGTCCAAAAATACAAAACTTGATACGAGTGCGGATTTGGATTTCTTTTAAGGTCCTTTACCTTAGAGTGGTAGTCACCTAAGTCAAGAGCTCAATGATTGGCCCGTAAGAGCTGCCTAAAAATGCCTTCTCCATAGGATTAACACAGAAAAGAGTTGGAGAAAATCTTCGATTACTCAAAACTACGTTCAGTGGACTTATACCAATTTCATTCAAACCAGCTCATTTACATTCGTGGGAGTTAAGCAGTCCTCTTGGCCTAAAATAACACGGATCACCCTTATCCTGTATCACTTTAGAACCGTTCGCAGAGGCAAAATTAAAAGAAGAAAGTTCATTTACTATGGTAAAGTATTTTGGGAAAATTTACAATTTAACTGCATTTTAGCTCTCGCCAAATGGTGATAACTTTGGCTTATTTTACACAAAAGCCATTATATGGTCGCTAAAGGTTCTTCAGCATCTCTCTGCTCTTGAATCTCCCTTTACCCTCCATCCCTTTGCTCTTCAACATCTTTCTGCTCTTTTGCATTTGGACTTTCAATTATCAGAGATGGTTAGGAAATGACTCGCAAAAGCTAATATCCCGAGGAAGGGCGTTTGGTAAATTAGTACAGATAAAATAGAAAAAATTTAATTTTACAACGATTTTCTTATAGTGCAATTACAAAATAGAAATTTAGTTTATCTCACTGTTTTGTTAAGAATCAAACGGGGATTGAAATCATTTTTGGTTTTTAATTTACTTCTAAGCGAACTTAAATACATAAATTTCTCAACATATTTTTTTTTAACAGTAATGCCTCTATCTTTGTCACCATTACACTTAATCATGCAAAAGTAATATTTTCTTCATTACTTTCAGACTTTGAAATTCTTTGTTTCTTCCTAACCGCAAGCTAAACAATATAGCGTTGCTCTTAAAACATAACAATCAAATCTCAAATCGCAATTAATTTATTCTCGCTTTCCGCACTTCCTTTTTTAAGAGAATTTCCCCCCAGATAATCTAATATCGATTAATCAAAAGTTAACTGTAGTGTTCTCCAAAGTCTTTTAATCAAAGGGTCATTAAGTCCCATGGGCTACTCCCCAAACTGCTTAATTATGATACTAGAGCGAAGACCTAGTTCTTTTTAAGAGCATATATAATCATGAGTAGCGTGCTAATATTTATTTTGGCTTGTGCTATCCCATATTTTTATTGATCTTGATTATAGCACTAAAAATTAGGAAAATAACTTCAAATTATACCACCGTTTTTATAATGCCTCCAAAGATCTGTTGATTGTTTAATTGTGCTATAAATTGATGCCGGGTCGGATATCGCCTCCCATAGGTCTACTGTTATAATTGCGGTTTTTTCACATTTTCAAAGTATGAAAGTTTTTAAGTAGTTTATTCTTTAAAAAAAATCTTTTCTTGCCAAATCCAGGCAGTTAGATCAGTTTCAACGTTTGCATTGCTGAAAGTTTTCAGTTCCTTTTCCTATATTTTCCGGTCATTGACCACTGCATTGTCATGTAGAGGGCTCTTTGTTTCTGGTGTCGTTCCATTCTCTTTTTATGCTCCCATGCGCACTCTACCGTTGAGAAACCTTGAAATACTTGTTGATTTCGGATATGGTAATTACCGAGCTATCAAATGTTTCAAAAAAAAATTTAGGTTTCCCTGTTCTCTGTTGAATTTTCTATGTGAAATACTATTTACCTCGCATCGATATTCTTGTAATGCGATTTCAGGTTGAAATGAGAGCAGTTGTATAAAGTGCAGCTCTGAAATTTGTTGGGACATTGAATTGTCGAGGGTTTTATTTAAACTTTGTTTGGTAGCCAATAGTTAATGCTTGCATGAAAGCGTTGATCCACAACTGCTACTTAAAAAGTAGCAATAACATTTGCTGCCTTTTGAGCTGCTAAAAATGACAGTACTGTGCTTGCAATGCAAACGCTTCACGCAAAAATAAACTCATATAAGAACTTTTTTTGTCCTCAAATTAACAACACTTTAGTGAACACTTTAACACCTTATCGTGCTGTGTTGGTGTTCTGAATATGTTTGAAAGAAAACTTGGAAATGTGTTCTAAAAATAGCGTTGTAAAATATGTTTAGAATCTGAAAGTGTTCTTTTTGAACACATTTTCTGTCTCTAATTTTTAAAAATACCTTTACACTATCTTTTTCTCACACAACACATTCGCGATACTATCACAATACAATCAAAATGTTTTTGATTAAAAGTGCTTATTATTGAATTAGCCCCTCAGCGTTACAAAAGTGTTTTACGAATTTGAAGTGGGTGTTCTTCCTATGGGGAAAGTTTGTCTTAGGCTTCTCGGGCATGCCAATTATCAAATTGACTTAAGACCTTTCACACTAAATTAAACAAAAAGTATAAAAAGAAATCCAAATTCATGCTTATTCTAAATTTTGTAACTGCTCCATTGTCATTCTGAGCAGCTATTTATGCGAAGGATCCAAATTTCAAAATTACAAATAGTTAAAACAGTTTGATTGAAAGATTAAACTAACAATAAAGTTTTAAGGAGCTGTAAATATATGCAAGCTTATTAATAATATAATATATTATTAATTATAAATATATTAAGCTGCTTATAAGTCTACACCCTATCCCAATTTGAGTCATGGGCGTAGCCAGGGGGCGGCAGGGGGGGGCAGCTGCCCCCCCCCCTAAATTTATCTTAACTCTTCAGAAATTTTCCCCCAAAATAATTTTTTCTGTAAAATTGAAAAACATTTTTAAAATCTTTTTTTTCTGAAAAATTTTTTTAAAGCTGAAAATATGTGCCAAAAAAACGAGCTTATATGTGAGATGTGGCGGAAGAATTCAAGCAAATTCATTTCATTCAGCATTTTTAGTTCCCCAAACGACCGGGCCAGTCAAAAAGCTAAATAATATTTGAGAAAGCAGGACGGTTTTACTTTTACATTTTAAGGTTATTGTTAAATGTTATATCTTATATCATGGTTATTCAAGTAACTGCAACAACTTGAACAGTTGATACAAAGTTGCTCGGACTATTTTCAGACTAACTGTAACTTTGTATTCTTCTTTATTCTCTTCTAAATTATTATGTAATTAAAGCAGTTGCGTATTTTCCTAAAGCTTGATGTTTTTTTTTAATGTTCAAACATACGAAAGTTTCACCCGGTAACATAAAATGAAATAGATAAAATTTATTGAATTTAACTCAACTCGATTAGATTCTACAAATTATACTTTTAGTCATTAGCCACATAAATTTCCTAGAAAAGTATGTGGCTCACAACTTACAAGAGGTGGTTCTGTTCTGGCCAAAGAGTCTAAAATTGAGCTAAAACACTACTTTAAGGGGCAAATTTTAAAAAGTTTTCTGGGGGAGGACCCCCAGACCCCCCCCCCATTTTTCTTAGAACACACATTAATTACACTATTATTTACGTTAAGTGTGCAAAGTGCAAAAGTTCTAACCCTTCGTGTAATTACTCTAAAATTTAACGTGTAAAAGTTCTCCCCATAGGGGTACCTGAGACCATGCCATGGGGCAAAGGTAAGTATCCTTGCCTTGCCCCCCCCTAACATGGAACCTGGCTACGCCCATGATTTGAGTAGTACGTAATTCTAATAATATAAACAACGTTTAATCCGCAATATAAAAACATTTAAAAACGTAATTAAACGTTTGTTTATATTACTAAAATTGCAATTATCCACAAGATTTACCTGACTTTGAGAAGTACGTGTTCAAAAATCCTGGTAGGTTTTGTAAAACTGATGTGAGGATTTGTTAGGTATTGAGCATTATATGAGTGTCTTGAAATATTCACGACTTGAGTATCAAAATGTCCGACGTTTGGATAGTGGATACTAAAGCATCTGGTTCTGAAGCTTTTCCTACTTCTAGGCCTAGGGTGAAGTAGTCGGGATGGTTTGGTTGTAGTATCGATTAATTGATGAATTTATTCAATTGATGGATATGCGAGAGTAAATAGTAAAACTTTTATAAAAAGGAAAGCTTTCAACAAGAGGCGAAATACGTTCTTGTTGTCCTTTCTTCAACATGGCTTTTGATGTTCATACTAGTGAACTTCACTATGAATTAGGGGCCGCGTTGCAACATTCTGCGAAAGCGCTACCTGCTGGGTGATTTGTAATAGGCACAAGGCTGTTTTCCACTCTTTGTCTTTTGCTGAAAAGACAAGTGGAAAAGCACTCTGTTTCGCCAAGCACTTTCTTTTACAACCTTTCGGCTTTAATTTTGACAGGTGCGCGTGCTTCAGAACTTGTAGTTTCTTAACACGTTTTTTCTGTGAGACTCGTATACTATTTCGCAACCGGTAGTTTTTGCTTTTGTTTTTACAAGTCATTCAAGGGATTTTTAAGTCCACACGTGTGTGTGTTTTGCGGACTTTGCTGTTCTTTGAAAGGGTAGTAAAAACCTTTAGGATGTATTTTTGCATTTGAAAAAAAGCATGATCTGACAATAGCTCAGATTTTTACGCCAAAGTAAAGGTTTTCATAAGAATTGTAGGGTAAAAATGGAGTATCTTTTTATAAACTTTTAAAACTAAACTTTTATCAAGGCAAACATTATCACTCCAATGATACATTTTTACGAACATAATTAAGTATTAAAGAAACGAAAAAAATGTAAAGTTATAAAAACTCGTACTCCTTCTATCCAGGATTTAATAAAAAAAATGTTGAGTTAATGTTTTGCTAAAGATATGCAGGTACTAATATCTAATTTAAACATCCTCCTTTGAACATTCCTTCGTGTCTCTTGTTGGGAAGAAAAGGGTTATGTGATTTGTAAAGAAACTTTTCATTAAAACTGGGTTACATTATTCAAAATTTAAAGTGAAATAAAAACTATGTTAATTAGATTATTACTACATCATATATCTGGTTTTAGTGTTGTGTCTGTATCACTAGAGTGCAATTTATAAGAATGTTCGGTGTTTTTTTATCAATGTTTCACAAAAGGCTTGAAAGTGTTGATTCATATTCTATGGACCAGTCATTCCTAATTATTTTTAAATTCATTCTTTTAAGTAATAAGTAGAAATAAGTAAAAACTTGTAAGTTTAGTTCTAATACCTTTCAATTTAAGAAAGGTATTTTTGTCACAGTATGGGTGAAACCAGTTTCGTATTCCAAGGATAGCGTGCGAGTTGACGTAAAATCACAATTACTCAAATGGGTCCTCTTCAAATGTTTCGCAAATGAGAAAGAAACTGTAGTTAAAAGCATTTTCAATCCCATTAATCTTAGTAACCGATGAAACACAGCAACGGTTGCTACATTTTCCCTGTGTTTCGATCATGGAGGTTGCGATATTCCTAAAACAATTTCGTCGGAAACGGTTGCTCTTTCTCTAGTTAGTCGAAGGTTGGAAAGCATTTGCTAATAAAAATATTTTGGTTTATGGGTATCATGCTAGGAAGCATTTTTAAATTTGAAATTTTTTGAGTGGTAACTTGCCATTTTCTATGCAAACATTACTGACATGATATAGTGCAGCATTACGTAGTATTTAAGAAGAGTTTTGCTGTATGAGAACTCATAAGAATGCTTCTTTAGCGATAAAACTCTAGTGTCAAATCCGTGAAAGTATTTACATTTTATTAAAAACACCTTATGTTTTTTGTTTTTAGTAACTAAACTAATTGCCACAATAATGCAAACGAAAGTTTAATAGGTTTTAAATACAATCTTTTAGTTTGGGTAGCCAGGAAATTCTTGGTATTAGTACTCAAACTGTATATCAGCGAGTACTTTTTAATTTACACCTTTTTGTGAACTTGTGGAAAATTTTTAAATGATTTTGTCATTAAATACAAATGCATAGTATTTTATGGAATCGAATTATTTTTAATTATAATGTTGTATCACAAGGTAATGTTTCAAAATTATTGATATCATTCATTAAAGTTTCATTACTTATAAAATTTATGGAAGTATTAATTTTTATTTGCTGTATAAAACTACATTCTTCCAGAGTCGTAATTGAAAAATTTGAAGCGGATTTCGACTTCAATGGAAGAGCTTTTAACCACTCTTTTTAAATTATTTATCTACTGAACGTAATATCATTCACCATATTGTGTTCAGAGTCATACGCCTATTTCATCATAAAGAAGCGGGAGTTGGCAGGGAACGTCGCAAAAGTTCATTACCCGCCGGTCACCCACGCTAGGTGGGTTCCTATAGAATGAGCCGTAATAGGCGTTATTATAACTTATCAAAAGACACTAAACTGTGAGTTGTTTCGAGATTGTTAAGAATTTTTTTTCGAATGATTCATTATTTTGTTTTCTAAAAATATGTTAGTGCCCTTGTGCACTAATTTAATCCACTTAAGCAAAAAATTTAAAAATCAGCCTGTGTATATTTGAAAATTTCAGTTTATTCTATACTTGACTTTAAGTTGAGATACTTAGCAGGGATTGCGATGTGAATTAGGTGAGAACCTGGTCATTCTAAAATAGATTCTTATTATACCCAATTCAGTTATATAGATGTAAAAAGTTGTCAACATATAATTTGTCACATTCAGCGTTTGAGTGTTCGGGGATACTTTGTGACAATACACCTACGTCAATCTAAGCTTGTTCTTTAACCCCCATGTTTAATCTACTCCTTCCTTGTGTGTATCTACATACGAGGGTTGTTTTTTTTTCAACTTCCGTTTTGCTCCTGAAAACAAAGTAGTAGGAATTTCGAAATAATTTTGGTACTGGTAGTTAGGTACATCCTTCAGGATCAATTTGCATCTTTACTGCATAAAAATCGGACATTTTTTCTGTTAGTTATCGAATTTAGAAGCGCGCTCCTCGAACTTATTTCCCGCCAACCCATAGAGAATTTCGCTTTCTCCTTCGCGCGACCGCTCGGTACGCCCAGCATTTAACATTAAACAATGAGTGAGCAGGTGAAAATCGCAGGAGGGGAAAGCGAAATTCTCTATGGGTTGGCGGGAAAAATGTTCGAGGAGTGCGCTTGTAAATTCGATAACTAACAGAAAAAATGTCCGATTTTTATGCAGTAAAGATGCAAATTGATCCTGAAGGATGTACCTAACTACCAGTACCAAAATTATTTCGAAATTCTTACTACTTTTTTTTCAGGAGCAAAACGGAAGTTGAAAAAAAAACAACCCTCGTATAATTCTTTATTCTTGCCTTAATTTCCCTTTGCTCATTAACTCGCATTACTTGTTATAATTCGTCTTGTAAAATTTTTAATGGTATTGCATTTTAAATAAATGCTAAAATCTGTTACATCTGTTATTGATAGTACGCTTTAAGCTAGGTACATACAACTAAAATTATTAAAGTAATTTTAGACTAATATTTGGTTAAAAGGAGTTTAAACTTTAGTGTGCTTTTAATAATGTTTGGTCTACGGTCGTTTCCGATAGTTGGAGATCAAATTAAAGTTATTTTTGCTATAAATGTGTGGTACTTTGACTTCACAAATAATGCTTTTGTGGTATTATAAGACACACATTTGACTTAATTTTTAAGAAAACTCAAAATTTTAAAAAATTATTTGCGTCTCAAGTTTCAAAGTCCTTATCAAACCTAATTAAAGTGTATAAAGTAGAGGAGTTTGGATCTAGCTATTCAGTACACTGTAAAAAAATCCCGTAAAATTTACGGTTTTAAACTGGCAGCTGGGTTGGTTGTGGAAAACCGTAAACATTACGAAGCAACAACGGTGTTTCGCCATGTAAAACAAAAAACATGGATTAAAATGGTAAAACGCCGTCGTTTTTACGGATTTACTTCGTAATGTTTACGGTTTTCCACAACCAACCCAGCTGCCAGTTTAAAACCGTAAATTTTACGGGAATTTTTTACAGTGTAGTAATGGTAAGGATACCTAATATTAAAGTTCAGTTGACTCGAGTAGACTTGTCGGTAAATTTTCGCGTCGTACTTTCTCGATGACCCCTATAGGTTTCTGTGTTGGAGGATTTTCTCCTGCCCCACTCACCAGGATTATGCCTTGTTACGTCTTGGTTATCCCGGGACTAGACAAGAAATGATGCCGGCGGCGTTAGAACTCCCTTTGGCCTCGTTAGGGTATTAAAAGGTGTGATTACTCAAGGTTGATTAATGGAGATAATCATCTTTTCTCTTCATGAAAGGCAATGCGCTTACAATTAGAAAAGCTTCTTTCCGTTTTGGGAGGGATAAGGTTGCATTCAAGCTAGTGTGCCATTGAAAGTTTTGTTTTTTTAGATACTTTTTATAGTCAAACTTGTTTTGCGTTGGCAGATGGGTGGACGTCTTGTTGCTTCATATGCAATGAAAGAAATTATTTATGAATGGAGTGTCCTATAATTGCTAACTCGATACATGAAAATTCAGTTCTAATTTCTAAAGGTACTGTAGCCAGACGAAAATTTTTACTCACCCACTG
The DNA here is from genome assembly GCA_963680715.1 of Tetragnatha montana. Taxonomy (NCBI): domain Eukaryota; kingdom Metazoa; phylum Arthropoda; class Arachnida; order Araneae; family Tetragnathidae; genus Tetragnatha; species Tetragnatha montana. The sequence goes on along the minus strand of OY796682.1, from coordinate 31,521,584 downwards.
TACTGGATTGAGGCACTTATTCGAGCTTGTAATATAGTTTGATGTGACGCAATTTATTCCTCAGCCTTGGATATTTGCTAACTAATGGTGGGTGGCTGAATTGAAAGTAGTTCATATACATAATTCCTCGTAATTTGAATTTCTTTCGTTAATTTCTGTTAAAGATTCTTTGCCTTCGTACTGAATTGAGGCGCTTATTGCTGCACCAACGAGCCCACTCCAGTGTAAATATATTAGAGTTGGCCCACTATGGCTGCAAGCGCCTTAGTTTCTTTTGGCACAACAAACGGTTTATGCTTTGCTTTCCCAACCACCTTCTAATGAACATTTTTAGTTAACGTGTGCAGCACGACTTTTTTCTCATAACGTAACTGCATTTGGCAAGATAACCGGTATCACTCACAATCCAAGGAAAGTGATATAAACATGTTTCAGAATTCATTCAACTTTCTCATAATCAATTCTTTTTTCGAAATGAACTTTTTGCAAATCACTTCTACCTACTATTTCACTAATTAAAATTACTAGATACTATTTTGGTGATTAATGTCTTGTGAATACTAACGAATTAATTATGCTACTGAAATGGTTTCTTTGAAATTTCTAACTAGTCAATTTTTTGGTTTTTCCTTCGAAAAGCATAACATATTATGAATGAATAGTCCACCCCAGATTTCGGGAGTGTGGAATTTATTAATTGGAACAAAACATTCCGGATCTAATGTTACTAGTTATAAGCTGAGTAAACCCCATACAAGCTCTGCAATCTGTTAAATCAGCCTTGAAAGTAGAAAATTTTAAACTGATGTAGTTAAGTATGAAAATGATGCTTTTACTTTTTTTATTATCCTTGACTTATTTTGTACCTTACGTAGTGTGGCATCTATCAAACCTATGAGTAGGTTAATCCAATTAATCAAATTATTTTCATTAGATATGAACTTCAATTTTTCTTGTTTAAAACATGCTGTATTACCTTATCCGCATTGATGCTGAAGCGTAAAATAAATTTTAATCTAATGTACTTGGCTGTTTGAGTTTTAGTTGGTTTGAAATCGGAAGGATTTTTTTTTTCAAACCTATGCGTTGCTGGGTTCGAATTTAAATTTTACCAACTAGTATGAAAAACTTCTCAAATATAAACCTTATTAGTAAGACTCTTATTTTTTTTATTAATTTGTTTACTTGAAACGTCCTAAGGGATTTTATAAGTGGGCATTGGGAAGTTGTGTATAATTCCCAGTGGAAAGATTAGATTAAAACTAGCAAAGTCGTTCTATTCATGCATATTTATTACACAAAACCAATTAAAGAGATGTAATTCAGTCGTAATTTCTCAGTTCTTAGATTTAAAATAAGTCATGACCTATTAAAAGCTTTTAAGATTGATAAATTACGATAGATCTGGTTAAGCATTTACTGAAATTTAATTTCTTTAATTGGTTTTTATCTAATGCCGGAATCGAATGATTTTGCTGGTTGCGTGTCGATTTCCGCGCTGGGGATTGTACAACCTTCCCATGGCCGTTTATAAAATCCCCCAAGTCTTTAGGGTGCATTTCCAATCCTCCCATTCCTATGTGATTCTGAGTCGTCTAGGTTTGCCCTACTCCCTAGAATATCTGAAACATCCTGTATATTGTGAAACTTTGAATTCCTATAATGTTGTGAAAGACACTAGTTATACGTGGAGAAATTACTTAATGCTGACCGTCTATACTTTTATGGAACAGAATTCAATCGTAGTATAAGTACTAATTTTTATTGCGAAATTAATCGAATATAAGAATTGTTTCCCTGACATAGCAGGAATGGGGAAACACAATAAGTTGATATTTTCCTTTAATTGGATCTGAGAATGAGTATGAAATATGGATAAATTGTATAGTCATGTATACGATTTAAGCATGGGTTCTCTCAAGGGGACATCCATAAATTACGTGAGGTGTTTTTTCCATAATCTGGACCCCCCCTCCCCCCTTGGTGAGATTTAGTGAGATTTTGCTGGACCCCCCCCCTCCCCCCACGTGGGGTATTCCTACAACTTTTTAAAGATTTTTTTCCTTTCTCATACTTAAAAAACAAAGAAAATCGTATAATTTACTCAAAAAGTTGACGTGATATTTTAATCGACCCCCCCCTCCCCCCTTGGTGAGACTTGGTGAGATTTTTCCAAACCCCTCCCCCCTTTTTGACCTCACGTAATTTATGGATGTCCCCCAATGCTTTTTATGTAAGGATATGGAGAACGGGAACTAAAGGAACGGTGTATTGTTTTTTTTTGTTAAGATATCCTTCTTGGGTGTAAAATTAGTCTTAAAATTATTGTGTCTAAATTAGGTGTAATTTTCATCTTGAAGGTAATGAGCAACTTGTCCTAAATTATCAGAAATTATTTTGTTTTGTTCAATTTGTAAAAAATATTATAGTACATAAAACATACATAAAACAAAAGATACGTTGGTCGAAATCTTGCTGATTTGCGTTTTTATTAGTGAAAAGACAGTGTGACCTCAATCAAAATCGCTATGCTTATACCGGATTGAATTTTGATAGAAATTTAATATTCTTATGGCTATTAAATACTATGAAGTCGATCTGCAGCAAATAGTTTTACTTATTTGTTTAGCCACCACGCCATCTTTCACGAAACATGAAAGATAACACCATAGAATGGACTCTAACCGTCTGACGTCACACGGAACCAACACGTGACCTACTGAGCTTGCGATTGGTTACCACAGATACTACACTAGTAGATCTACTAGTGTAGTATCTGTGGTAACCAATCGCAAGCTCAGTTGTAGGTCACGTGTTGGTTCCGTGAAGTCTCGAACCAGATAGGCGGTTAGAGTCCATTAATGAATGGCAGTAAGCTAGTAGCATGTGATAATTTTGTTCAAAGAGTGAAAACACGTGTTGTGGGCTGCTGGAAACCGCAGTTGTGGTTTCATGCATTCATTTCCTATCTTTTGAAAACGGACAGACTGAGAACGGTCACTGACCGTCCCCCCCTGACCTCCATTCATTCAGAACTATTTTATTGAACGTCAAAAGTAGCAAATTTTTTATCATAAGCCGATTTATTTTTGAACCTCAACTGATTAAAATAACTTTTAAAACCAAAAATGTATTTCAGATAAATAAAAAATAAACGGTTTCCAACGAATCTTTGTGGTTTTTATTATTTGTCTTGGGGGAGGAGGATAGTTGAATGATAATTGGCATCGTAAAATCTTTTGGATATCAGGAACATATTTTCCCGGACAATCGAAAATATTTTTCTGCAATATCTAAAACTTTTAAAACATTTTCTTCCATGCAAAATTTCTAATAAGCACAATAATTAAGTTTTTTTTATGAATGATGGAGAAACACGGCTTTAAATGAACTTACGGAGTAGCTAAATTTTATTTTTGTATTGTTGGCTTTTCTCCTCATTAAAAACTTGTGTATTCTTACTAAACTCAAATGCTTTTAATAAGTTGAATGTTACAAATATTTAACTCGTCACCTGTCAACTAATACTCTAAATAAGAGCTCAGTTGCTCTTTTATGGGTAAAAATGTTTATTGTAATGAATATCGATCTATCCTAAATGTCAGAAATTAGGGTGAATGAGACTTTGAGTATCGTTTAGGCGTCAGTAAATATTAATACAGGGGTCAACGAAAATTCTTTAAACAATTAACTTCATTTGCTGCTACATAGTCACATTCCCTTCCCATGCAAGCTTTTCACGTTTAAAGCACAAAATAAAATTGGCTCATGCTGCTGAGAATTTTGTTCAAGTTAGCGTTCAAGAATTGTTGATTTGGTCTCAAATGGGTGTTTATTGCAAAATTTATATGGAGGGAGTTTTGGAAATATTTAGGGAGTTATTTTTAATAGTTTGGGATAATACATTTCATAATGCATTTTGGCAATTTTTTGTTAAAAGTGTACAAACATAGCTGGTTACGATTGCATTAGGGAATATCCGTGATATAAATTGATCTAACTTATACGTTGATATGTGTTTGCTTTTTGCCCTTGGAGTTAAAGAGAATGCTAGTTTTTATTTTTAAGAAGGTACCCAATGCAACAATCCCCCGGTACCCAGCACGATGTCCATCTCTAAACTTGTAAGTAAAATCTTAGTAAACATATTTTCGAAGTTAATTCATAATTAGATAAAAGTTTATTGCTTTTTATATAGTTGTGGTTTAAGTTACCACAATGATATAATAAATTATTTAGATTGTGGCTTCTGAACTAATTTGGTTTTCCGTGTATGTAGTTCGTATTTGAATAATAAGCTACGTGCTTGAGTTTGCGGTTATCAATAATAAATTACAAAATAATAGGTGTTGGGTATAGAACAAGTTTTAATTACTCGCATAGCGGTCAGAAATGAGTTTTTCCTCATTGAAAACTAAAGAATAAATTTTCTGAAACTTGTTTGTTTTAGAGTCAAAAGAGTGTAGAGTAGAGTGTGGAAATATAATTCTGAAATTGTTAATACTGTTGTATATAAAATCTAAATTTCTTTCTTTTAAAACAATTTTGTGAAATTTTAAAAAAAAAACGTGTATTTTGAAGATTTATGACTTTGTAACAAATATTAAACCCTTTGAAAATAAAGCATAAACTACTCGACAACTATTTCGCAAATTTGTGCTAACATCTAACTTACGAATCGACTGAAAATGATGTCAGGGAAGTTGTTTTTTCTGCTACAGATGTAGTCGTACAGTGAAAACGATGTACAGGAATAGTTTGCAGTAAAACTTCTTTACAGTATAAACGCGTAATCTGTTCCTAAGTTTTTTAATAGAAGGAAATATCCGCCTTTTGTTAGAATTGTTCATGGATTCAACAAAACTATTTGATACGTGTAATGTTTTCTTCGTATTACGTGTTTACCATTTGCAACGTGTTTATACGTTTATGTAGGATAAAGAAAATTTTTAGAATTTTTAAATGTAATTCCCGAACATAGGTGAAAGTTCTAGCGTCGTTGTTATGTCCAAAATTTGGAAGATGAAAAAAATCTGCTCGTCATGACTGCTCGTTCATGAGAAATGACTGCATTATTTTCGCATGCCGACAATCGTATCTTTTATCGAAGATGTGCTGATAGTGTAAAAAAACCTGCGTGCTTTCTGAAATCGAGCATGAAAAATTGCTAATTTCACTTCCATGCTTCCATCTAAAACGTTTTTACTTCCATATGTTTTACGAATTCTAAAAAAATTTTCGGGATTTCCAGGTTAAAATTTATGGAAAATATTAGAACTTGAAAAACTGTCGATTCGTCTTATAAATATATGGAGTGAGATTCTTTCAAAATATGGTCATTATATATTGCTTTTTAAAGTGAAAATATTTTTTCTAAAACTTGCCAATTATTTTCCAATCTATTGAACAGAAAACAGTGTCAGTTTTTTTCTTAGTCTATTTAGAGTTTTGAAAGTATATTCATTGATTCCAAGTGCCGATAAATTTAAAAGTAATTATACAACTGAATTCTCAAGGACTTTCGAAAATCGATTTCAGTCTGTTCAGTAAGCAGGAACTTAATGAAGTGCATTTTATTGATGGATCCATCATTAAATGAATTTAATAACCGTTTGTGTCCCAGCTGTGAGAGTCGGTCCATTATTTAAAAGTATTATCGATTTAAATATTATCAGAAAATTGTTATTAATTTTAATGCAAGGAAAGTTAAACATGACATAAGATTAAAATTTATTTTAACGTTTATAGACTAGTTCAATCTGACCAAAGCCCTTCAGCACTTCCGGTGGATATTCCATAACATTGAAGGTAAATCGTATTTCCGGTTTGAACTATATTTACGTCTTAGAGGACTTTTTGACGTCACACCATTGAACTCTTCCATTCTCTCTTCCATTGAATTCTCCATTGATACTGATGTTTTCTTGTTTGTTTACGACTTAATTGATATAGGGGAGAGTGGGGCGCCTTGGGACACTCTAATTTTCGGACGCAATTTTATAGTTATGAACTTGTGCTTCTACGCACTAATAAATTAGACTAAAATCTACTCCTCAATGTGTTTTGGAATATTTGGTGCGTCTACAAAATTATTTACTTAACTTTTCTTGTTTTTCGTGGTCTCTGAAGTAAGATTCACCTGTAGTTTGAAAAGCCTTTTTAAAATAAAAAAAAATATATTTATGTTATTATAATTATGCTTAGACTAAAGTACGTGTATCCATTGATATTTTAGAAAAGAAAAAGAAAATTTATTGCTAAACCCAAAAGAGTAATTAAGATTAATACCCAAACTGTCAAGGTGGGGCACCTTGGGACATGTTAAAAGATACCAAAAAATTTTCAAGAATAAAAAAAGTTTTTATTAAAAAATTAAATAATTTAAGAAGTTAGAGGATTATAATTTAGAAATTGGTGCGAAAAAGTTTCTGGAAGGAAACAAAAAATCAGTGATTTACGTCATGACAAAAATGAGGAAATCGGTGAAAATTTTGAATGTAACTTATTATTGATAGCCAATTTAAGATTCTTAAGCATAGTTTTATCATAATTTAATGTTATTTTTTTATTTTTCAAAATAATATAAGTTTTTATGTTATTATTGGAAGTGTCCCAAGGTGGGCCACTAGTGGGGCACCTTGGGACATTAAAAGAGGTTTTTTAAAATTGTTATTATGAATTCCCTAAAAGAGATAATTGGTCGGGAAAAAATTTATTAGATGCGCAAAGGACTATATTTAATATATTAGCTTTGTTTGAATGAATATAACGGTATAAATAAATTAGAAAAATAGTTAAGTAAAAAGAGTCCCAAGGTGCCCCACTCTCCCTTACTCACTTGGTAGTTTTTATTGGTAATTGATTTATTTTAAAATGAGGATAGTTATATAATAATGATTTCAATTATTTTTAAACTCCGTGAACCCAATAGACCGAGAGATCGCCTCTAATTTCACAGGAAAGATTTATTTTTGAGAAGCATTTTATTTTATTGCAGTATACCCTTTCTTGGGAACTTTAATTCTGCTAATCCTAAAAGCCATTTCCTTTATTGATGGCAACTTATCAGAATCAGAAACCCTTTTTTTTTTTTCGCTGATAAACCGCTGGACGACAACCTGATACTAGATTTTTTTACCATAGAGTATTTTCAATCACATGACTGTGCCTAACAACGGCCTTAGCAACGTTGTTTTATTCCTCCAGTGACATCATGTGCGAATGCTGCTATTGGATACTTCTATGTCCCGCCCCTAACAACAGCCTTAGCAACGTTGATTTTGTCCTCCAAGTGACGTCATGTGCGAATGCTCTATTGTATAATATTTTTGATTATTGCATAATATTTTGTTTATGAATGAATTATCTTACTTTTTAAGCTAAAAAGAACCTAATAGCGCGCTTAAATATTGATATTGTCACAATTTAATTTTGCAGTGCACAGTGCAGCAGAATGAATTTTCATAAGAAAATTTTAAAAAATAAGAAATGTGAATATTTAAGGTACTCAAGCTATTAAAAAGTTTTGCGTTATTAGGGAATTTTTTTGAGGTAACTATTAGTAACTTCTCACTCAGCTGAGTACTAGTCGTCACAGATGATTCCAGTTTGCCCTGTCCTTATGGTCAAGGAGATATCGATTAATTAAGGTGGTTTCAGTTTCCCCAAAAAATTTGGACCCCTTCCTCCCTTTAGTACTTCATGCCGCTCCGCTAAATACCTAGTGCAGTGATGGCGAACCTATATGGCACGCGTGCCAGTGGGTGGCACGCGACATTCACTAAAAATAACGTAGAAAAGTGTTCTAGATCAGAGATTTCCTACTGGCGGCCCGCGAAGTCTCCTGAAAACTCTCCGAAAGGAAAAGGTATAGCTTTACAACACTTTTTGGCATGCTGAAATTCAAAAATTTTTAGGGAGGAGGACCCTCAAACTCCCAATTACATGGTTTTGGTCGTTTTCAACGGTAAAAAAATAAAAGTTTGAAATTCCCTCTTGGCGCAAAAGGGTTTATTGGGGGTCATATCAACCATAGAGGCTATGTATCCAAAAATGAGGTTAAACATTTTTTTAGGGAAATTTACAAAAATTTTCTGGAAGACCACTTTTAAAATTCACTATTAAAAGGTATTGAAACAAATCTATATATCAACTGATTTTTTTGAAAATATATTATCTTCACACCATGTAAATTACATTGCGGCCGCGGCCCGGCACTAGACTTGTGCTTTCGATTGCGGCCTTCTAATACCAATGGACTCTAACCGTCTGACGTCACACGGAACCAACACGTGACCTACTGAGCTTGCGATTGGTTACCACAGATACTACACTAGTAGATCTACTAGTGTAGTATCTGTGGTAACCAATTGCAACCTCAGTTGTAGGTCACGTGTTGGTTCCGTGAAGTCTCGAACCAGATAGGCGGTTAGAGTCCATTGTAAGTTGGAAACCCCTGTTCCAGACTATCGGCCATAAAAGGTGGATTTCATTTTCCAAGGGTTCAAAGATGATTTTTAAAAATGAGTAATAAGTATAATTATAGTGGCACACTAGAAACCTGAAAATGATAAACCGATATATAAATGGAACACTAATCCGAAAAGGTTCGCAATCCTGACCTAGTGAAACATTGTACTGATGTCTGCTATAAAATAGTTCAAATTTATTTCTTTTTGTTTTATAAAAATAAAAATCTTTTTCCAAATAAAAATGATCAATATCTCTATTTTTTATCTTATTTAAAAAGAAATAGATTTACTGTTTACGTCCCCTTAGCATTTTCGATGGGTATACTGAAGAAAGAGGGGGCCCGATATTTTTATTAACCCCTTTTCCTTGGTAAGATAGATTTTACCGGACCCCCACTTCCTATTTCGTTCTCACGTAATTAATGGACGTTCCCCAAGTTTCTTCCAACCTGCTTTCGTCCGCACCGGAAGGAGTGGAAGTTCCCCCGTTCCTCCGGCCGCCGCGCCGGTTGGTGTTTTGTTTTGGTTGTTTGTTTTTGTTGTGTTTTTTGTTTTGGTTTGTTTGGCTCCACATGCGGGTTTGATTGGATGGAGCATGATGTGAAATATATTTTGCTTTGATTCTTACAACCTCTTTGTTTACTAGATTTGGTTTTGTTGTATAGTTAAACATTAATACTAATAAAAAATCCCTCCTAAAAGAAAACTTGGTTTTAAATTTTAAAAATTGTGTATTATACGGTTAATAATGATATTGTTTCGAATGTTGCTCTTTTTAAAATGAAATAATTCTCAGTTTTTATGGCATGATCTTGTGGTTTAAATTTAATGCTATTCCAACTGCGTTTTGAATTCTGTGGCAAAATTATTTCAGCCCTTTTTAACTTTTAACGTCATTAATTCGATTCAGAATGGGATATAGTTTAACAAATTTTCAGCTAATTCTATTTGTACAGCATGGGGAAATAAGACTCAGTAATAGTATTTAAGTAAAACAATGAAGTTGCTTTGCTAAAAATGAAAGAATTTTGGTTATACTGATCCTCAGTTTTTGTTTCCAGAAAGCACATGTTCACAAGAAAGCTTCCGTTGTCTAAATGGAAGGTGTATACCAAAGCGGTGGGTATGTGATTATCAAAGAGATTGTGAAGAAGGGGAAGATGAATTCCAGTCATGTTGTAAGTTCCTTTACTGCATATTATACTGTTATGCTTTCATTACAAAACAATTAATAACTCAGTAAAATTTCTTGCAACTTTCTTTCTACAGAAGTGTTTTTACTTAAAATTTAATCTGATCAAACCCCAGGAAACATATTGCTACTTTGGAAAACTGCTTTTAATTAAAAAAGATAAAATCTTTTGATTTTGTCATGGCATACTTTTATAAGGAAGAGTCACAAATGGGCAGGTTTTGAAGATACTAGGGGATATGCTGTCCCTGGTTGAATTGAAAACATCTTTTATCAAATTAAGATAATTGGGACTAAATCTGTAGTTAATCTGAAAAAGGCGATTGAAGAGAGCTTTGAAGGTTGGCCGGAAATCCCAAATCATGGTTATCATACAAGTATTGTGTTACAAACGTATCTCACAATTCTTGCCTCCAGAAGGCAGTTTTGGCTTAGTTTAATGAAACCACAATTTAATCTAAAGATTTTGCCCAAACTGGAATTTTTGTTCATGAGATTTGCCAGTCTTTTTTGCATAGGTAGCAATATGGTTTTTAACTAAAATAATCTATATAACTGTAAAATGGAAATTAATGATAGTTTAATTTTTGTAACATGTACAACATTTAAAATACTCATTTGTTTATCTTAGTTTTGTTTATTAAGTGAGGTAAAACTTTTGGCATAATCAAGGTTGTTTTGTTCATTGCAGCACCTCCACAATGTAATCCTAATCAATTTTCATGTGGCCATTATGTTTTTAATCAGTCATATTGCATACCAAGGTTTCGCCGGTGTGATAGGGTTGTAGATTGTGTAGATGGTACAGATGAAGGAGAAACGTGTAGTAAGTTTTCTGCTTTGTCTGTTCTGTGTTCTTTGAAATCAAATCCAAATGGATACTTATTGCAAATTTGTTTCTTCAGATTATAGAAACTGTCTACCAAGTGATCATAAGTGTGGCAGTGGATTATGTATTCCTATTGAAAAGAGATGTGATCATTATTATGATTGCAGAGACGAAAGTGATGAATCGGATGAACATTGTAAAAGCAGTGAGTATACTATTTTTTTAGTTTTTCTAATAAAAAAGTTCAGTATTAACATTGCACAATAGGTAACCAAAGTTAATGATGGTTTTATTTCACCAATTGTAAAATTTCCTTTTGTTAAATAGTAAATAGTAGGTAAAATGTGTTTTGATATAAATAATTGAACATTTAGATGCCATTTTCACACTGCTTTTTTATTCCAGATACAACAAAGTGTAGTTTAAATGAATTTCGTTGTGCCAATGGTGTAAAATGTATTGATGAAAGCAAAAAATGTGATCATTGGAATGACTGTGGTGACAACTCGGATGAGGCTGAATGTGGTAAGTTTCAAGAATAATATAGATTTATATTTATAATTGGAACTAGTTGGCTTTTTTGTAGTATGTTTATATTCCTAACACTCTAATAAACAGCTGTAAAGCTTACATTTAAGAGCCTCTTTATGCTGTTTATGACTTCTTGGCAGTTTTATGGATTGAGTTCCTGATATTTTTTGACATTGATTTGAATTTTATTGATTTGGTTTACTGTGTTTTGAGCAGGCCTGCATAGCAGACCATATATGGCCTATAGGCTACATGTGGTTTGCCAGCCCTTTTTCATTGTGGCCTATCCAGTTTTGAGTTATTTCAAAATTGTAAAATACTTAGGAAAATTTAATTGTAAAGATAATTTTTTTATAAAGTTTTCCATAGAATTCGTTAAAGGAAAATATTGAACTATTTTTCTTCCAATTTACAAATGAAGTGATAGTAAAGTTTAATAAACCCTAAAATCATCAATAACAAAGAAATTTCATTCATTAAAATTATAAGGTATAACCTTGAGTATGTTTTGAACAAACATAGGTGATCCTCTTTTCATAATTTTACTGTTTGTTATTGCTCTGTGTTATCAAAAAGCAATAGAAAGTCTAAATTGCTCTCTTTTGGCTCGTGAAGATCTAACTAGATTGATTTTTTGGCCTGCAGCAGTGGCGTATATAGAAATTTTTTTCGGGAAGGGCCCAAAATTACTCCCAACCCCTCCCACACATATTTATTTGGTTCAATGTATCTCTTTAGGTGATAATTTAGGCTCTAAAAGCAATATAGGAAAAGTTGTTTGTAATAAAAATACAAGTATCAAAGGGGGGTCTGGTCCCCCAGAAAATATTTTGGAAGTTTGACAAAAAAAACAGGTTTTAACTAGTTTTGGTACACTAAGTCCGGATTTTGGGGGAGCAGGGCCCCCTCGGACTCGCCTTATATACGCCCCTGGTCTGCGGTAAGTTAAGAGGTAAAATTTTAGTCTGCATCAAAGTTAAAGTTGTGCAGGTCTGGTTTAGAGTAATAAATGTTTTGTGTAAAGTTCAGCAAAAAAAATTGAATCTAAAGGTTTTCTTTTGTTTTTAAAGAGTTTCCTGCTTGTAACACTGGACAGTTTCGATGTACTAATGCAATCTGTATACCAATGAGATGGAGGTGTGATGGTCATGCAGACTGTACTGACCAATCTGATGAAATGAATTGTAGTAAGTAGATACTTTTGGTGCAAGATCTTTTAATATAAGTTGCATATTATTATAAAATGAAACAATTTTATCTTAATTAATGCATGACTCTTCAATCTTGTAACTCTTTCTGCAAAGTTTTGTGTTTTATTCTGAGGTATATTTTTGATATTTCAGCATTGATATCTTGCCCTGATTCGAGGTTTCTTTGCCCATCTGAAAAGAAATGTATTGACAAAAAGAAGCTTTGTGATGGAATTCGGGATTGTGAAGATGGAGCTGATGAAAAAGATGCTTGTTGTAAGTAATCCTAATCACTTTTAAAAAGTTAATTTATGAATACCAAGAAAATATTAAGCAGTATAATAAATCAAAATTGGATTGTCAGCCTTCATTGTAAGCTATTGATGAACAAAAGTTTCCAGAATTATCAATACTTTTTTATAATGTGACTTCCTTCTCCTAGACTTCCTTCTCCGAAAAACTTCCAAAATTCCCTTTCTTACGATTGAAATGATTATACAGTAGATTCTCCTATAACACGTATTTGGCTACCTTTTTTCCCTATAGCACGGAAAAAACTCACGTTATACAAGAACCACGCCATCTAGTTATCTAATGTTAAGCTTAAAAATTGTGCGTGGTAATCGAACCGTTATCCCTACCAGTGTTTGTTTTATAATATATTAATATTTAAGTTATTTGGTTGGTTGGACGATAAATTTTAACATGTTTACAATTATTCTAGCCCTTAACCCCAAGAAACTGCGACTGAAATAATTAAATGGAACGTCCGGTTATTTAGGTGTAAAAACTTTGGAATCAAACAATTGTGTCGCTTAAGGTAGCATACTTGAGGTTATTATTCTTACCTAGAATTCCCGTTGTAGGAGAGGTTTCTTCATACAACGCGAATTCCTATAACTCGATTTTCCTATAACGCGTGACATTAATCGCGTTATAGGAGAACCTACTGTATTTACCACGTACCCCTCTCCAAAATATCAATATTTAACCTCCACAGAATTTTTCTGGCTTTGTCCCTGGCTTCTAAACATTTTGCATGCTATAAACAAAAGTTTTTTTAAATATTTAATGGTTGATTTTCATAGGTGTTCAGTGAGATTTAAATTTTTAAATTGAGAGAGCTTAAAATTTCATATTAATTTTCAATTTTGCTATTTAAATTGAATTTATGGTAATTTGCAGATAAGTCAATGATATATTTCTAATCCTTAATACATATATATATAATAAAATATCTTTGTCTACAGCTTCTCATTTATGCATGTCTTTGAGATGTGAATATGGTTGTAGAGCCTCATTAGAAGGAGGGGAATGCTATTGTGGCCTCGGTATGCAAGTGGATCCAATGAACTCGCAAAAATGCATAGGTATGTGTTTTTCCTTTGCAGCCAGTGCTATTTAAAATCTATATTTATCTTTAAACAGTTTTAATGAATTTTAGTTCATTACTACATGTATGAAGTTGTTATAAAACTTTTTTAGATTTAAACGAATGCAATGAATGGGGCTTCTGTGAACAAATGTGCTTCAACACTATGGGAAGCTATATCTGTTCCTGTGTAGCAGACTATACTCTTGTACCTCCTAGGCATTGCAGAGCTATTAACAGTAAGAACGATTTTCAGTTTTTTTAGTAATTGTAATTTACATTGCCTTGGCACATGCTCTTTTGAAAACCTTTCTTAAAAGGATTTTGAAATAGAAATGTTATGCATTTCAGGTTCAGCAATGAGGCTTATCTTTGCTCATCATAGTGCCATCTATAAAGTTAATGCAGAAGGATCTCTATTGGAATTGATTACCAACACCACTGCTGCAAGTGGACTTGATTTCCACTACCAAAAGAATCTACTGTTTTGGTCTGATACAGTTACTAGGAAGGTAAGAGGCAAAAGTGTAGTACCTAGTATTCAAACATAGTTCTATATTCAAATTATAGCATTTAATAAATTTTGATAAATACTATTACCAAGTCAATAAACACTTAAATTCTCAATTACTGAGTTCTTTACTAAAATGTCTTTTACTGTATGTTTACTAAATGTCTAAATCTTTTTCAGATTTATTCTATCAAATTGGATAGCTGGAGGGACTCGGATCACATATCTGATTTCAATGTGTCCTTTCCTTGGAGTCCTACTGCCTTTGCCATAGACTGGATTGGAAATAAGATCTATGTGTGTGATGCTATCGGTCAGAAAATTGATGTTATGGAGCTAGATGGAAGCCAGCACACTATTCTCATCAGTAGAAATCTGTCTTCTCCTACGGATATTGCTTTGGATCCTCATTTGGGGTATAAATTAAGCTTTTAAACCTCAATTATAAAACTTCCTCACTTCAGTTATTTGAAAATACCCTTAAACAAATAGATTTAAAAATGTGACAAAAATACTACGTACTGACGAACTAATATCTAAAATGCCTTCTTTTAAACCAAAACCCAAACACTTTAATCTAAAATTGTTCAGTTCTTTTACTAAGGATTGTGTAGTAGTATTGAGTAGTTGTAAGTAGTAATGAGTCATTGAAGGAAATTTTACTTGTTCTTTTATAGAATTTTTCCCTTTTGGAATAATTGTCCCTTAGAGACCAATATGAAATGTAAATCCACCCTAATTTGCTATTTATTTTCAGGTTAATGTTCTTTAGTGATGCAGATAACATAGATAGAGCAAACATGGATGGAACAATTAGAATTACAATTGTTAATACTTTCATCTACAAGGCATCTGGGCTTACATTGGATTATGTTGCAAAAAGAGTGTTTTGGTGTGATTCTCAGCTTGATCAAGTAGTTGCTTGCAACTATGATGGAAGCGGAAGGTAAAGAAAATAAGTTACTCTAACTATCTGTCCATGATACAAAATGAAGGAAATTAAAAATTCTTACTACCTTGTTTTTCTTTAGAACCTCCATTATTAGAGGAAGTACTAAAGTGCCTTCGCCTAGTAAGCTGACTATGTTTGAAAACAATATCTATTGGACTGATGGAACTCGACAGGGTGTTTTAAAAACAGACTTGTACAACAATTCTCAAACTGTTGTAACCATCTATAGAGACAGGTCTCTGCTGAAGGAACCAAAAGCTGTTAAAGCATACCATTACTTACGGCAACCAAGTGGTAAGGACCATTTTTAAGTGTAGATTCACTTAAACTGAGAAATAATTTATCCCTTTAAGGAGTATATAATTTGAGATAATGTGGGCTGATTAAATTTTGCATCAAGAAAGCTTTTGCTAAAGTTGCTAGTATTTTACAGTATTAAAAGTTATTTTCAGTTGTGTTTATTCAGCGGTCAATGTAAAAAAACGTAGATTTATTTTGAGTGTTCAAGTTGATTAGAAGTGTTAATTCTAAGTTTCTTCTTTTAGTTGCTAACCCCTGTTATTTCAACAATGGTGGATGTCAACACATGTGTCTCTTGACACGTTCTGCTGATAGCTTCAGTATAGGTTACCGATGTGTCTGTAATATTGGCTATGAAATTACGCATAATGAAAAAACTTGTAAAAGTAGGATTTGTTTATTTTGTATTGATTTATAATTTTTATCCCTCATTTTGATTTACTAAACATAAAAGATAAACCTCTATATTGATAAATATTAGGAATTTACATGAAATATTAGAGTAAAAAGCTACATTAATATGTTACTTTTAATTAACTTGTATATTTTTATGGATACTTTTAAACAGGCCATTGAATAGTTTTGTATTTCTTGAAAATTGTCCCTATGGTTAAGAATATTTTTGTTTAAAATATTTTGACTTTAAGTATTTTAGATCCTTTTATTTTTTCAAATACAACTTAGTGAAATCTTAAATTTTTACTTGGCTTATTTTCTTTAACAGGCAAATCAAATTTCTTTTAAGTATCAATTAGAGATCAAATATTTAGAATTCATTATTTTCCGTTTCAGAGGTTGAAGAATTTTTGCTGTATGCCCAGCAAAAATTTGTAAGAGGAGTTGTTTTAAGACCAGTTTCTAATGGATTTTCGGATGCTATGATTCCCATTGTCAGTAAAAGTGCCAGATTTGTTGGGTTGGATTACGATGCCAAGCAAGGATATATCTACTACTCAGATGTTATCTTGGATGTAATCTACAGAATAAAAGTAGATGGAACAGGTACAAAGGATTTTGTTTTCTTCGAAAGATTTAAAACTAATGTGAAATTTAAAAAATTAAACAACATTCATACAATTATGTTTTTCTTCAGTGTATTCATGAAACAAATTTTTTTTTTGAACAGGTCAAACAAATGTCCTTGCTTCCCAAAATGAAGGTGTAGAAGGTCTGGCTCTGGATTGGGTGTCAAACAACTTGTATTACATTGACAGCCGCAAAGGAACATTGAATGTGATAAACACAGTAAACTTCCAGTATAGAAGAACCCTTCTAAAGAATTTGAAAAGACCAAGAGCCATTGTTGTGCATCCCAATAAGGGGTAAGGATTTAATCTTTGCATAACCTTAATGCCTAAAGGTATATATATTTATGCCTTCACAGAAATTATACTTTCAGTAATTATCTCCATATGCAGTTAGTTAAACAAAAAGTTTTTGTTAGGGAAGAAAGTAAATTGTTTCTTTTTTATTAGAATAAGTTTAATTGGGTGGAATTAAAACTATTTTATTTGAAATAGTTGATATAATTAGTTTAAGATTTAGCTGCTTACCAAAATGAGTCTAATATTTCTATGTAATGCCATATTTTAGGTATGTATTCTATTCTGAATGGGACAGACCAGCCAACATCAGTAGAGCTTTCCTGGATGGTTCAAATTTGATGGTCTTCCGTGGAGTTCTTTTGGGATGGCCAAATGGTTTAGCTATTGACTATGAATACGATAGACTATATTGGTGTGATGCTCTTCTGGATCATATTCAACATGCTGATTTAGATGGAAATGATGTACAAACCATTAGCTCTCCCCGCATCAAACATCCTTTCTCCCTAGTCATTCATAATGGTACGTTACCTAAAGTTATTTCTTTTTCATGCTTTCCTTTTTAAAATGAGTATCTATTTTTAATCCTTTTTAATGAAAATTTAAGGCGACAGTTTTTATGCTTATATATTTGTGACTGAGATTCCAAGAGCAGTGGCAAAGAATTGAGTTTAATGTATACACAAATTGATTGCCTAAGTAGTTTATGAAGTCCACAAAACCATGTTTATAATAATCACTTGAAACTGTGTTTTCTTTTTGTAGAGTTCCTATATGTTACTGATTGGAGGTTAGATGCTATTTTAAGAATGCACAAAGAAAGTGGAGCTGGTGAAGAAATTGTTGCAAGTGTTGAAGAAGGTAGCAGGTTATATGGTATCAAAGTGTTCAGCCAAGAAAACCAAAAAATAGATAGTAAGAATTACTTTATTTCATTTCCAGCTTCTCAAAATTTAACAAATTGGTTGTGAAATTTTAGTTTCACAGGTATATTTTTTCTGGATTTAAACTAACGAGTTACCTTTTATTTAACTAGTTGTGTTACCTGCGAAATTTACATGCTTAAATATAAAACTATATTTCAGGTCGTCATCCTTGTTATAGCAATAATGGCTACTGCCAAAAGTTCTGCTTTCCAATTCCTTCCAACAACAGTCAAGGCTTTGGTCTCGAAGTTAGGTGTGGATGTCCGTATGGGGAGCGTTTGGCCAGTGACAATCGAACCTGTCAAGCAGATCCGGATGCTGAACCTCCTGTGCAAGCATGTCCCAATTCTTGGGATTTCACCTGTGACAATCAGAGGTGCATTCCTAAGACATGGGTTTGTGATGGAGATGATGATTGTCTGGATAATTCTGATGAAATGCAAAATTGTTCGAGTAAGGCAATTTTAAAGTGTTAATTTTTTACTTGTCTGTTGTTTTAATCGTGGAGCTCCACTTAATTTGTGTGTTTTATCATGTGTTATGTATGTGATTATGAATGTCTGTATGAAGTGTTGATGGGCATAGGTAGACATTAATTTTATTCCTAACAGAAAGCACTTGTGGACCTAGAGAGTTTGCTTGCAGTAGTGGTCGGTGCATACCGCAGTCATTTAAATGCGACTCTGACAATGACTGTGGTGACTACTCTGATGAAATGGGATGTGGTAAGTTCTCTTCCAAGGCAATTGCTTCATTTGATTTTGGTATGAGTGGTAGTTTTTGATTAATGTCTCTTTTTAGTCAATGTCACTTGTGAAACCACTGAATTTCCATGTGAGAACGGAAGATGTATACCTAAGTCATGGAAATGCGATTCTGAAAATGACTGTGGGGATGGCTCTGATGAAGGTGACTTTTGCAGTAAGTATAACCTTGTTTTTGTTAGGTTTGTGCTTATTTCAAATTACCAAAACTTGCTCTTTAAAAATACTAAATGGTCTGTTTGTCCTTGTAAATTATAACCAGCTAACGCAGTTGTCTAAAGCCAAGTGTACCAATTGTAAAAAGAAGGAATTAAGAATTCTATCAGTTTAATTTTCTCTTGTTTTCAAAATATTTAGTTTTAGATTGATGTGTTATAACAAAAGCAGTGTCACGTGTTTCGTTTTAAAAATGTGAATTTCTACCAAATATTTGTCTGCTTCTTTAGTCTGGAAAAATTAATTTTGCTGAGGTTGCATGAAATTTGCAAGACAAATTTAAATAAGACTTAGAAATAAAATTTAGTAATTACAAAAGATGTTCCTCTTTATTAATTAAAAATAGAATCAATACCCAAATGAACTACTTAAAACTAGACATTTAACTGTACCTACTTGTTTTCTAGCTGAAAAAACATGTGCATACTACCAATTTACCTGCCCTGGATCTGGACATTGTATTCCTCAAAGCTGGGTATGTGATGGCGACAACGATTGCTTTGATCAAGCAGATGAACAAAGCTGTCCTCCCATTTCTTGCACTTCTTCACAATTCCAATGTGCCAATCAGAAGCAATGCATTCATGAGAGCTACCATTGTGACGGTGTTTCTGACTGTCAAGATGGGAGTGACGAACGAAATTGTCGTAAGTGGTGGAATAATGTTTTGTTTTTATTCGTGTAATCTATAGTTGATTGAGGGAAATACTAGGGATTCTTCTAGGTAAACAAGATTATTAAAATAAAAGTGGTAGAGAGATAAAGAAAGGTTGAACTCTAGGTTTACTTAATTTATGTGTTCAGAACTTCAATGCTTATTTCCTATCTTTTCTTGCCAGGTACTAAAATTTAGTTGGGTCTATTAACTGCAAAAACATACTATAAGTAAAACTAAAACTTTAAATTTAAATTTGTAATGGTTAACAATGTCCTTAGTACTATCACTTTTTCTTCAAAACATTTTGGAATAAGTATTTTCTGAAAGTATCATAAAACAATGATAAAATAGGATAGCTCTCAATGTTTTTTTCCTATTGTCTCCATTTGTTTGCTACAGATACCTTTTTACTCTTAGCCTCCAGAGCCCCTGACCAATGTGATTCAGATAAAACGTTTCAGTGCCATACATCACGAATCTGTATTCCTAAGTCATGGTATTGCGATGGCAATGCTGATTGTGAAGATGCAAGCGATGAGCCAGCCTCATGTGGTAAAGACTTTTTTAGGCAACCTCATTTAATGTTTGAATAATATTTAAATTCCTAATATTTAGATCTTAAAGTTTTAATATAAAGTCAAGTAAATTATTCATTTCAAAGTGTTTTCCCCCTTGAGTCTTCAGTATCTAACTTAGAAAGGTTTGCAATTTGTTCTTGATTTTCAGGTGAAATCGAATGTCCACCAAATCACTTCAAGTGTAATAACACCAACTGTGTCTTTAAATCTTGGATTTGCGATGGAGCGGATGACTGTGGAGATGGGTCTGATGAAGATCATAGGCATGCATGTGGTAAGTAATGCACATTCAATTTTACTTTTTTACAAATTCATCCTACATTTAAACAAGCAACTAAAGCAAATTTTCTCTTTTCATAGGCCCTGCTCCTGAAAGTTGCCCCAGTGAAGAGTGGGCTTGTCCTGATGTTACTGGGCGATGTATTTCATTGAAAAAAGTATGTGATGGACAATCTGACTGTCCAGGGGACACTGATGAAGGACCTGGTTGCAGTAAGTATAATTATAAAAAAGTTTCTTTTAGTTTTTTAAATACTTAGTTTGTTTTTCTTAATAGCTTTAAATATTGATGAATTGAGATGGATTCTAAATACTTGCAACCATTTCTTTACAGCCCTAGAAACATGCTCATCTAAAAACATGGGTTGTACTCATAATTGCCATCAGACACCATCTGGTCCTATTTGTACATGCCCTCATGGAAAAATCCTTAATGATACCAAAACTTGTATTGGTAAGTTTCCTCTTTTATTGAATAACCAGAATGTGAACTGAATTAAAAATCAAATCTGCATTGTGTTATTAAACAAATTGTTGTCATTTGTTATTAGTTTGTTTAGGGTGTGTATTTAATCTGTTCCAAAATTGTAACCCTTAGACTTTGATGAATGTGCAATACCTGGTGCATGCAGTCAACAGTGCATTAACACTAAGGGTTCATTCAAGTGTCAATGTCAGGAAGGATATACGCTTACTACTGACCGTCATATGTGTAAAGCACTGAGTAAGTTTGGAAATTCCTTTGATTTTAAAAATGTTATTTCTTCAAGTCTATTCATTAATATATCATTCTTTCAGACTGGACCAGTGCTTACTTGGTTATATCCAATAGACGTTCCATTCTGGTTGCCAACTTGAACACAACTACATTAGAAAGAGTACCAGTTAGGGTGGAGAATGTTGTAGCCACTGCCTCTGAGATGTCTACTGGCACTATTTATTGGTCTGATATGGTATTAAAGAAAATATTCCGCATGATCAAAGGAGGTGAACCTGAAATAGTATGTTTACTCTTCTACCACTACGGTTAAAAGATAATTTTCCTGCTTGTGCTTATACTTCTATGACTTGTATTTTACAGTACTTTTAGCTAAAGCTTTATTTGTGAATTCACAGGTTGTCGGAAGTGGTCTGGATTTAGTAGAAGGCCTTGGTGTTGACTGGATTGGGAAAAATCTGTACTGGGTGGATTCCAGACTAAAGACCATTGACGTTTCTACTCTTAATGGAGAACATCATATGGTTCTTCTGAATGAAAACATCAGTCAGCCAAGAGGTCTTTCTATTGATCCTAGTGAAGGGTAAGAAATGCTGCTTGAGTTTTTAATTTTCTAGACCTTGTGTCTAGTAGTCTTGCTGTTATTAGATGTGTTCAAAGATGCTTTTAGTAATGTTAATGTATAGTAAATATATGTATAGTAAAAGATGCAATAGTAAAATGTTGAATCCTCAGTTTTTGTCACAAATTGTAATTTAATTTCTTTTTGGCAGAGCAAGAATAATGTTTTGGACTGATTGGGGGGAAAATCCTCGCCTAGAAAGCTGTGGTATGGATGGAACTCTCAGAAAAGTCATTGTTTCAACAAAGATATTTTGGCCTAATGGACTTACTTTGGATATCCCAAATAGAAGAGTTTATTTTGCTGACAGCAAGCTAGACTACATTGACTTTTGCAATTATGATGGATCTGGGCGTCATCAAGTCTTGGCCAAAAACCATGTATGGATTTTTTCTCTTGTCTTTTTCTTTCTATTTAAATGTAAAGAAAGTAACACAAATATGATTATATTTTCTAGTATCTACTTCATCCTCATTCACTGACAATTTTTGAAGATACATTATACTGGACGGACCGTCAGTTGAATAGAGTTCTATCTTGCCATAAGTTCAAAGGAGTCAACCAAACTGTTGTCTCCCATCTAGTCAGTCAGCCATTAGGAATTCATGTTAGTCATCCTCTTCTGCAACCAATTTGTAAGTTTTATTTGGTTGTAGAAATACTGTACAAATTATTATCATCTTTTATAAACTCTATTTTTAGTTATAAAAGTAAATTTTAAGACAGTGGCTTGTAAATCTTAACTTGAATCTTTGTCACATAAATATTATATTTTCACAATTTATTAAACCTTTTATACAAATTTTGATATTTTTAAATAGTTGTGTTTTTGTTATAAAAATGAAGTGTAGCATCATAAAAATTTGTTCTTACAGCTCCTAACCCTTGTGAAAATGCAACTTGCAGTCACTTGTGCCTTTTATCACCTTCTCATTCTTCTGGGTATACATGCAAATGTCCTCCAGGGTATGCAAGAGACACCAAAACTGCTGAAGGAAATTGTGTTCAGGGTAAGAACAATCACTTTATAATACTTTTGAAGGACTTGTGTTTTAAAACTGAACAGTTGTAATGGAATTTTATTCTATTTTGGCAGTGGATAACCCATATCTTATGGTGATGAGGTCTACTCAGCTGGTAGATATGAATCTTAATCCAGGAGAAAAGTCACCTGGCTATTTTACACCCATTATTGGAATTGAAAATGGTTATGATTTCGACTATGATAAAAAGGAAGGTGTTGTGTATTACATTCAGATGGAAGAAGAGGATAAGGAAAATGTAAGCCTTAAGAGGAGATGGTTCTTGACTTTTCTCCAACTTTATTTGTCATTAAAATACTGAGGATCATTGTTATGTTAACTATTGCTATGTTATAGGGCACAATTTACAAAGCTTCACTGACTGGAGGAAACCAGACTAAAATCCTTGCTGATGCTTTTGTCGGTGCTCCCTATATTCTTGCATTTGACTGGATTGGACGTAATCTTTATGTGGGAAATAGAAAAGCATCCAACTTTGAAGTGGTGAAAGTAGTAAGTGCAGATTACTATTTATTTTATTTAAAAATCGTTGAATGTATTAAGAAATCTTAAACAGTAATAGTGCATGAATGTCTTACACTTCAGTAAAATGAGCTGATGCATTCTAGATGAAATTTTTGTGTATAAATTTATTGTTTAATTTCATCATACTAAACTCAAAAGGTACTGGAGGACTGTAAGGAGACTGTATTGGATTATCTATTATTTATTGATAATATGTTTATGTACTTAAGGTTATATGCAGTACATTTATACAAGAAACTCAAATTTATGTTAATGGAAATGTATTCTTTAAGATATGGTTTTTTTTTTAAATATTTATCTACTTTTATAACATTATGGTTTGTCTAGTGGTGAAATGTGTTACTAAATTTGAACTATTTTATTCTACAGGGAGATAGTGATCATGAATATAGAAGAGTTATTTTAAGTAATGATGGTACTGAAAATGGTGTTGCCAGACCAAAAGCTATGGTTTTGGATGCAGAAGTTGGGTTAGTCAATCTTAATTTTTTTAATGTGCAAAACCCTATTCATAATTTAGTATTGACTTTCTACAATGTGTACCTGTAATGGTTAATGAGCTTTGATGTATTTTTATACCTAAACTTCTAATTCTCTTTTAGAATGCTTTATTGGTTGGATGAGGGTGGTTTTGGTATAAATGCCAAAATAGGAGCTGTTCAAATGGATGGAAATAACTCTCACATTCTTCTTAAAGATGGCCTTGGTCATTTGGAATCTCTTACTATTGATTTATTCAACAAGAGACTGTATTGGAGCCAGTCGTCAGATGCAGTGGTATGTTTGTAGTCTTTGAATAAATGTTTAATTACAAATTTTTCTGAAGTGGAACATTAAAATTCAAAATGAACTACCAGAAATATGTTTAATGAACTTTCTAGGGTTTAATTATTTGTTTTATATTAGATATGCAGCATAACAACTGAAGGAAAGGACAAAAGGACAATTGTTTCTACCAGTATATCAAAGCCTCTTGGCCTTACTGTCTACAGTAACAAGCTTTATTTCTTGGATCCCACCTATGAGAAAATTCAGCGTGTCTCTCTGCCTAATGGAACTGATTCAGTTGATCTTGAAAGCAATGCACTCAATCTTATAAACATGAAAGTCTACAACAAAAAGCCTTGTAAGTAGTTTTTGAATGATTGACTTATGGAAAAATTTAATTTTATGAAAAATATTAATAACGGTTTTCCTTCATGATGCATTCTTTTTTGTAGTGTCTGACAATCACAAGTGTACCAAGAACAATGGAGATTGTCAACAATTATGCATTCCTCTGGCGAATAACAAACGTCGCTGTATGTGTGGCACTGGTTATCAGTCTGATGGAGAAACCAGCTGCAAAGCTTACCAATCTTTTGCCATTGTATCTGAATTGGAAAAGGCTAGAGGATTCAGCTTGGAAGATCATAGCGAAGCTATGGCTCCTATATCAGGGACAGGTATGTTAAAAAATGAAATATAAACTCCAAATGAACATGGTAATAAAACATGGATTTTTTTTTTTTTTAATATTTTATCGATGGACTGAATTTATATGTAAAATTTATTTTCTCTCATAGTTCCCAAAAAGTTTAGGGACCTATTATGTAAATTAAAGTTGTAGTTTTCTCAGAAAAATTAAACTAATTATTAAAATATAATTTTTAGTACAAAATATGTTTTTAAAAGTTAGAAGAGTACAAGAATTTTTAGTAAATGAATATTAATTTTGGAATAAGGATTACCAACATCCAAGTGTCTGCCATTAAGAAAAAAAATTATTTGAAAGAATATCTTTAATAGAAATAATTTAACTTTGAAAACATTCAAAACTCAGTTTAATAACATATTTATTTACCTTTTGTTTCAATGTGGGAAAGAGTTGAAGCAAAATTTGAGATTTATATTTCCTTGTATTTTCACTACCCTCTTACATGAGCATATTTATTTTTCAGGTCACAATATTCTTCACTTAGATGTCCATTATGCTGAAAATCACATCTATTGGGTTGAGTTTAATCAAGGTGAAAAGAACGGAATATATCGTATAAAACCTGATGGAGCAGGATTAACTCACATTATATCTGATGGAATTGGAAGTAATGGTATCAGAGGTTTAGCTGTTGATTGGATTGCAGGTAAATTAATCTTCTACAGTTGCATTTACTTTGAAGAATTAAATTGAAACTTTTTGTTTTATTGATTTTGTGCAGTTCATATTGACTGCCTTTTCTTGCTAGCAGATTTTTTTCTTTTATAATGTTTACTGGTTTTATCACAAATAAAACTTTTAATTAGGCAGATTTTTCTGTTATGCTCTTAATCTCTAAAATGTTTTTGTATTTTCTTAAGTCTTAATTTTGAACAAAAATATTTTTTGTTCTATGATTACTATGATTCCATTAACAGTTTGAACCAAAACAATGAGTTTTGAAACTAAGACATTTGAGCATTAATGCATCCTTTTAGTTTTCTTTTGAAACAATAACACATTTTTCCTTGTAGGTAACTTGTATTTTACAAATGTGTTCCCTCACGAAACATTCATCGAAGTGGCATGGCTTGATGGGTCTAAAAGAATGGTTCTTTTGAAGACTACCACTGATTCTCCTAGAGAAGTTGCTGTTAATCCAATCAAAAAGTATTTGTATTGGACAGATTATGGCCACTTTCCTAAGATAGAAATGGCTTTCTTGGATGGAACCAACCGCACTCCCATTGTTGCTACTCAAATCAGCAGCCCTCGAGATCTGACCATTGATATTGAAACCCATGATGTGTATTGGGTGGACTCAAAGGAAGATGCTATACAAGTAAGCACTGTTTGCAAAGGATCCAGGATTTTTTTAAAATTTTCTTTTATCAGTTTAACTATTTTATGTAAATCTAAAACATATTTAGGAGGAAAGTCTTGTATATGTGGTTGAATGTCATGTTTCATTCATTTTAATTTTACTCATAGAAAGAAGTACATTAGTGTAAATATGAGTAGTTTATAGTTTATTTACAATATTGAATTTTGGGAAATGCGTACTCAATGGCAGTTTCTACTTTTGCGTTTGATTGAGAGGGACCAAATGACATATCTCTGGTAGACAAAAATGACATAATTTCATCCAGTCAGGAATCGCGTTCAAAAGTGGATAAGGTATTAAGTCATCTCGAGTACTTTTGGTTCTTGCAGGATTTTTCCTAATGAGGAACTCCTTTAGTTGAGATCACATCTCTCATATTATCACTTTTATGAGCTATTTTAATTATTTTTTAGTACATGAATATTTTTGCCTGATATTTCTTGTATTTAAAAACATATTACTTGTGGTATCAACTTCTAAAAATACTGTATTTTATTTCAGCGAGTGACTTTTGATGGAAAAGGGAGACAATATGTTTACAGAAACTACCCCAATCCTATGGGAGTTGCTGTATACCAATCTAAAGTATACTGGGTAGACAGGAATCTAAGATCCATTTTTAGAGCAGATAAAAATCCAACAAATGATACTAAAGTAGAATCCATGAGAGCTGATATGGACACTTTACGAGATATAGTTATATTTGATGAGAAAAACCAACCTTCTGGTAGGATATTTTCTATTATCTTGGTCATAAATCAATTTGACATTACTGTCTAATGAATTTACAATTACAAGAATAAAATGTTTTAAATTATGCTTTATAATTCTAGTTGATTCGCCTTGCGGTCCTAAGTCCTCAACTCGATGTGAACAGCTTTGCTTTGCTATGCCAGAAGCCTATAAAGAAAAAACATTCAAGTGTGCTTGTGCCTCTGGTGTTCTCATGGAGGATGGGAGAAAGTGTGGAGGTGAGTTGTATTAATTAATCTGTATTTTTTTTGTTATTGCTATTATCATTTAGGGCTGTCAGATTTCGGATCATTTTCATATAGCTGTGGTATTGTAAGACTAAATAAATTTTTGTTCTCTAGATTTGAAAGAGTACATTGTATTCAGTACAAGAAAAGAAATAAGAAGCCTGCATCTGGATCCTAAAGTCACTAGTGTGCCATTCCCTCCTAAGCTGAATCTGTCAAATGTTGTTGGGCTTGACTTTGATTACAAAGACAAGAAAATATTTTTTACCCGTAAGTATTTAATTAATGGCATTAAAAGTAAAGAATGTTTATTTTTATCAACAGTCTTATTAATTTAATCCATGTTGCAGAAATAAGGCCAGATGGAAGTATATCCTGGTCCAATTTGGATAATATGGACAAGGTCAATGTTGTATTAAACAAAGGAATCAATCCAGAAGGTATTGCTTATGATTGGACAAGACAAAAAATATACTGGACTGATTCTGGAAATCGAAGTATATATGCAATGAATATGGATGCTACCAATATAGTGATGATTACTCGTGTAGAAAGACCAAGAGCTCTTGTTTTAGATCCCTGTGAAGGGTGAGTTAAATCTAGATATATTGATAATTATAAATAGTGAAGAAGCAATTTCAGACTTTAACAAATGAAGCAAAATGTTCTCTCGGAATTTATTTAAAATCCACTTGGTAAAGAAAAATGTTTCTTTAACAGTAAGGAGTTGCTTTTACTCTTTTTACAATAATTCTCCCACTTCTATATTCCAGCAACTAGAATTTTCTTGGCTATTAATTTTCCTGTTTATTTTTGCATTGGGTTAAGCATAAAATTATTAGTGTTCCTAAAATTATACTTTGACTTGTGTGCCCATATTTTGTTTAGATTCAATTAAATTAAGGTTATTGAATATTTTAGGTTTATGTATTATACCGATTGGGGCAGATTTGGAAACACTGGTAAAATTTTCAAGGCTACCATGGGCGGTAACAACAGACAGGCAATCCATGAAACTAATTTGACTCAACCCAGTGGTTTAGCTATTGACTATGAAGACAGAAAATTGTATTGGACTGATGCATTAAGGTAAATTTTCCATCTTATTTCTATTTACCAATATTAATTTATCTAAATGTTAATTGGATTGTAAGGAAAATCATTAATATTGTGAATGTTTTAGGGAGAAAATAGAACGATCTGATCTAAATGGTTCGAATAGAGAGGTTCTGGTATCAGCAACAATATATCCATTTGCAATAACAGTATTTGGAAAATATATCTATTGGACTGACTTACAGCTAAGTAAGATTTGTTTGGTATTATAATATTAACATACTCTGTAATGTTGCTTCATTTCGAAAAATTTATACTTTCTCCATTTTTAGGAGGAGTTTACAGAGCTGAAAAACATACTGGTGCTGGTATGATTGACATGATTAAAAGATTAGAAGAATCCCCTCGAGATATTCATATATTTGCCCCTGATCGTCAAATATGTAAGGACACCTTGATGTTGTAAAAATTACTCTATTTCTCAATTTAAAATTATTTTGTTTGACCTTTTTGCATGTTTACTCTATTCCAGGCACTGAAAATCCTTGCAATATCAACAATGGAGGTTGTGCCCACTCTTGTCATCAGGCACCTAATGGCACTGTTGAATGCTTGTGTAAAGAAGGTTACAAAGTAGTAAATGAAGGTCGAATGTGTGCAGGTAATTTGAAGTTAAAAAAATCATTTTTTATATAGTAAAGCTTAATGTAAAGAACTTAGAAGGTCAACTTAAAGTACAAAATTAAAGTGTGTTAACAAGTTGACAAAGATATGGTTAGCACGAGTTTTGGGTTTTCTTGGTTGAAAATTTTAACTATTATGACTTTTTTTAGCTGAAAATGTGACTTGTAGTGATAACAAGTTCACTTGTGGAAACGGAAAGTGCATTCCTCGTTTGTGGGCTTGTGATGGCGATGACGACTGTGGAGACAAATCTGACGAAAATGACACATTTTGTTGTAAGTTGCACTTTTATGTAGTAATAAATTATGAATGTTTTCAAACACAAATTCTGTATTTATGTGGTTTAATATGAATCTTCCAGCTCAGCATACTTGCAGTTCTGCAGAGTTCCGTTGTGGTGTGGGTCGCTGCATTTTTAAGACGTGGAGGTGTGACCATGAAAATGACTGTGGAGATGGAACTGATGAATTGGATTGTGGTAAGTAATCATGTATGCTACTAATGTATGTTCCTAGGTGAAATATAATATTTTCAAAGAAAAATTAGCTTGTAGGTATATTTGAAAAATAGGCTCAAATTTCAGTACAGCTTTCTAAATTAAGAACACCAAATGTTACCTTAAATGTCCCTTTACCCTTCCCTAATAACTTTATCCTTATTCAAATTACCTTGTCCTTTTCATGAAAACATAATTTAATTCTTACCAATTCAGTTAATTTCTTTAATCTTGCAAGTTTGTTGATTAGAACCTGATCCTTCTCTTACAAACCTGATCCTGAAGTTAGTAGATCCGAATCTGATCCTTCTCTTGCAAATAAAGTTGCAAAGATGATGAGAATAATCTGGCTATTTCTTTTAGAATACCCACCATGTGCTGATGGAGAATTTACTTGTGCCAATTTCCGTTGCATACCTCAGGCTCAAGTTTGCAATGGAGTAAATGACTGTAAGGATAACAAGACATCTGATGAGAGTGCTGAACTTTGTAAAAACAATAGAACTTGTCCTGGAAATCACATCAAGTGCAACTCAACTAACATCTGTGTTGAACCATATTGGTTATGTGATGGTGATAACGATTGTGGAGACAACTCTGATGAGAATTCTGCCTTGTGTGCTCAGAAAACATGCCCACCCAATAGTTTCAGGTAAACATTGGATAAATTATTTTTGTTTAAAAATTGAATTCTTCCGAGAGTAACTGCCTTGACTTAATTGAAATTTGTGGAATCTTTCATCTCTTAAAAAGTAACCCTCTTGTAAGAATTATTTATCTCTGCAAGTTTTCAGTAATGATTTGCAAACAAAATTTTAACTGTGTTGTGTTATAGCTTGTATAATAGTGTACTTAATTAAATGATACTTCAGTGCATAAAAAACTAATGTAGCTTTTCCAAGCACAATTTATTTCTCGTTATACTTAAATAATGTTGACTTTTAAGAAATCCAAAAACTGCTCACTGATTGGACTAATTAGTTAAGTTTTTTTTACATAGTTTGAAACAATTTATACATATTTCCAATTATAACTTTAGGTGCTCTAATCATCGTTGCATACCTGCCACATGGTACTGTGATGGGGATGATGACTGTGGCGACAGAGCTGATGAACCAGAAGAATACTGTAAGAGTGAAAAGAAAACTTGTTATGGAGACTTGTTTACCTGTGACAATGGAAATTGTATCCCTCGAATTTACATTTGTGATGGAGACAATGATTGCCTTGATAACTCGGATGAGGATAAACGTCATCAATGTGGTAAGCTTTTCTGCTCAATTTAATATTTTCCTTCTAGGAAATCAAACTAAGCATCTTACTTGGTTAGCTATATTTTTCTTAATGAAAAATAACACTGTCAAACTTAATTTTGATTTTACTAATACAAAATTATCAGTTTCTATGGTTCTGAAAGGTTTGCTCTTAAAACCTTAGTTTATCACAGTAAAATTGAATTGCTAGAAGTGAGAACTTTTTTTACTTGCGCAAACCTTGATCCTGGAAACATTTTTCTTGTGATGAAATTGTACTTTAGGAATAA
This sequence comes from Tetragnatha montana, assembly GCA_963680715.1. Classification (NCBI taxonomy): domain Eukaryota; kingdom Metazoa; phylum Arthropoda; class Arachnida; order Araneae; family Tetragnathidae; genus Tetragnatha; species Tetragnatha montana. The sequence continues at coordinate 31,490,983 of OY796682.1, read as the reverse complement.
ATAAGTTAATCCCATGAGGTGTGGGGAAATGCCCCAGCAAAAATTTGTCTTACTATTTAGAGTTTATGATTGATTTAAAGTTCTAAAAGTAGTTTTGATACGTATTTGGTAATAGTTTGGTATGTATGAATGTCCTTATAAGGGCCTTGTGCCATAAAACTCCAAACAACCAACCTTCTATGTACTGAATGTACTCAATAACAATGTATCAATAACTTTAAGATTGTTTTATTCATCATTTGTTTCTCCTGAATATATGGAAGCTATCAAGGAATTTATAGGGGAAAAAATTTTGGTTTTCTAAAATAATTGCTACAAAACCTCTTTATTAAAAATGTTGAAATCCTTAAACTCAGAATCCAAACTTACGCTGTTATTTTTTAGAATCAGAAATGTGATCCCCTAGCCTTTTAGTCTATGTATTAAATTTTTGATTTGCCACCTTCATTCCTAAATCGTACAAAATACAAATTTCAGAAACAAGAGAATGTGATTCAGAGAAAGAATTCACCTGCCCACAGAATAAGCAGTGGGGACGGGCCTCTTGCATCCCTAAGCGCTGGGTCTGTGATGGAGACCCGGACTGTGTGGATGGTGCAGATGAAAACAGCACTTTGCACAACTGCCCCCCTCCTGAGCCTTGTGAAAACAATCAGTTCAGATGCGACAACCGCAGATGTATCAACAAGGACTGGCTGTGTGACCATGATAATGATTGCGGAGATGGCTCTGATGAACCGAAAAATTGCAGTAAGTGGTTGTTCATTGGTTTAAGGATGTGCAAATGTTTATTTTTTAATGCTTCATATCATGTATTTGAGCTTTGAGTGTTTTGGAAAATTCACAAAGTTGTAGAAACTTGCATCACATTTTGAACCTATTTAAATAGTTCTGAACTTTAAATACAGTTTAATCTGGTATCTCACTTTAGAGACCTTTATTTAGCATTTCAACAAACTTTTTTTTCTGTAAATGAATAAAAGTATAACACATATTTATATACTGGTCTTCTAAAAATGACTCCTTAAATTTTTAAAAGCAAACATTAATGTAAACTTTTTCATACTTAGTCTATTATGAGTCTCAAGCTAATGTATGAAATACTGCTGACTCATGATACTTTTTAAAATTACGTTTTGCATGTCTGAATAGTAATGAATAAACTGAATCGAAGTTTTTAATTATTAAGAACCAAATTTTTGATGATAATGTTGCATGCTGTGAACTACTTTTGAAAGTATGCCATCTAACTAACATCAATTAAAATATTTAAAATTTTTCTTTCAGCCTTCCGTACTTGCACAGATGATGAATTTACGTGCCGCAATGCCAAATGTATTCGCAAGATGTACCACTGTGATGGCGAAGATGACTGTGGGGATGGAAGCGATGAACTGGCCAAAGATTGTGCGAGTGAAGCTCCCTCCTGTTCCAGTTCCGAATTCAAATGCAAGAGTGGCCAATGCATTCCAAATGAGCGTGTGTGTGACAAGCAAATTGATTGCGATGACAGCTCGGATGAACCTGCTCATTGCCATGTGGATGAATGTGCCAAGGTGGAAAGTAACCAGTGTGAGCACAAGTGTGTGAATACTCTCACAAGCTATTACTGCGAGTGCAATGATGGATACGAGTTGGCTAAGGATGGAAAAGCTTGCAAGGATATTGACGAGTGCGTTGTCAAGCCTGAGGTTTGCTCTCAGTTTTGTTTCAACACTCCAGGGTCTTACTACTGTAAATGTAACGAGACCTATTATGAAAGAGAGTTGGATGGAAATACCTGCAAGAGGAAAGACAGTAAGTCTGTTTATGTTCATTTCTTTAATAAACTTTTGTGTGCTTAAATTCATTAAAATGATATTTCAAATAGTCATTAATACTGTGTTTTTGTTCTTGACTTAATCAAGTGTTATGTATTTCGAGGAAATGTCATCAGTATTTAAATTGTAGTGTTTTGACTTTGTAAAGTTTGAAAAAGTTAAAGTATTTACTAGTTTGAAGAATTCTTACCACTTGAAAAGGAGACTTAAAGTTGTTTTGAAAAGTTTTTATCATAGTATTTTAAGTTTATTTTAAAGTTTTGTTAGTCAATTTCTAAAAAAATTACACTTTTTCAGATACTGAACCTTGGCTGATCTTCACCAACAGATATTATTTACGAAACATGAGCACGGATGGAAAACAGTACAGCCTTATCAAAATGGATTTGAGGAATGTCGTTGCTCTTGACTTTGATTACCTGGATAGCAGGCTCTACTTCTGTGATGTTGGCAACAAAACAATTAGTCGTATCTTTATTAATGGAACAGGAGAAGAAACTCTTATTAAGCATGATACTCAAGGACTTGAAGGGTTAGCAATTGACTGGATAGGAAGGTAAACATTTGTAGTGAATTTTTTTCCTTTAGCTTATATGAAAATGTTTAAATACAAATTAATTATAATGGGTTTCTTTTTCATTTAATTTTCTTCATGTGTTCTTTGAATGTAATCTTTTAGGAAAATTTACTGGTTGGATAGAACTTCCAAGCAGTTGGATGTTGCTGAACTTGATGGAAACAACAGAAAAACTTTGTTATCACATGGCATTTCTGACCCTAGAGCTATTGCAGTGCATCCAGGAATAGGGTAAAATATTTGTCATTATTTACATTTCATGGAATGATTTTTCTTTTGAAATTGGGTTCTAAATATGTTTACTATTTTTCAGTTACCTGTATTTTACTGATTGGGGTCACCATGCCTACATAGCTAGAATTGGTATGGATGGCAGTAACTTCTCTCGGATTGTATTGTATGAAAACAAGCTTGTTTGGCCAAATGCTCTTACTATTGATTACTTCAGCAACAAAATATTTTGGGCAGATGCACATCTTGATTATATTGAGTAAGTATTAATTCTTAAAGTTGTCCGCTTAGTATTCCAAAAATCATTCAATAATAGTTTATTGAAATTCAAATTATCCTGAAAAGATATTTTCCATTGGAAAAAAAGTTTTTTTGTTCATCCTTAGTGCATACTTAGCACTTACTCAGTGGGTTACACCAAAGCCAATTTTGAAAAATGTGGTATCATGCCCCATTGATCACTTGAGCATGTGAATCTCCTGTAAAGAATTTAAGAAGTTGAATCAAAATAAAATGCTTAAAAACTAGATTTTTCAGAAGAAAATTTAAACTATGTCTAACATCAGTATTTTTGCTTATGAATAAATTTGCAGTTTAATTCCTCTTATTACTATCTCCTCTTAACAAATTGAATTAGAAATTCTTGTTGAGTGTAACCTTGCTCTTATAATTTGAAAAAGGAAATGTTAAAATTTATTATAAATTAATTCCCTTTGTATAACTAACTAGACCACTGCCTGAAGACCAAAATAGTTTGTCAATTTAGAGGTTTTCATATTTCCTTGTGAGTGTTTTAATAAGAAATGTGTGTCATAAACAAATGTTCATAGAAACACTTCTTTCAGGTTTGCCGATTTTGATGGTAAAAACCGCCATCAAGTACTATCTGGAAACTCAGTCCCTCACGTGTTTGCTCTCAGTGTGTTTGATAACTACATCTATTGGACTGATTGGAATATGAAGGGTGTATACAGAGCCGAAAAGTTTACTGGAGACCATATGCAAGTTCTTCGCAATACATCTCACAGGCCTTATGACATTCATGTGTACCATCCTCTACGACAGTTGCCTTGTATGTATTAATAATTTGATACCTTCTTTTAAATTTACTTTTTATTGAGTGTAAAGTAGTTCTTTTTTATGACTATTAAGGAATAGTCTTTAAGCTGTGGTACCTCAAAGAAATACTGGGCAACCAATTGAGAACCTGAAAAATTTTGATTTCATTTATATTATAGGGAATTTTTTCTCAGTTCACAATACATTCTAAGTCTGTCTTTTACATAGAGCTACTGTAATATATAAATACTTGAGCTACTGTAATGTTTAAATACTTGTTTTAAAATTCCTTCACAAGCACACATTTTTTAAGTAGATCATATTTGATTAATTCTGAAATTAACTAATTTTTTTTAAATGTTAAATAAAAATTGAGGCACTTGCTTCTACAACAAGTTATCTACAACAGCTTAACAGTGGAGTTAGCTCGTTGAAGCAAGCACCGAAATTAATGGAACTACCATAATTTTACTCTAAACTCTAATTGTATTGAGTTTTAAATAGCTTATTCACTCTTAGCTTTATAGCAAAGCATAACTCAATTCAGATTGAGGAAATTCTTTAAAATCCTTACTTTTTTCAGATACAAACCCTTGTGGTAAAAATAACGGAGGATGCACAAATTTGTGCCTTATTGCTCCTGGAGGTCAGTCGTACACTTGTGCCTGTCCTGACAATTTCGTACTTCTCCCTCATTCCGTTGGACCGGTTCCTGCAAACCACATGTGTGTGGCTAACTGCACTGATGGCCAGCACTTATGTGGCTATGAAGAATCCAGATGCATCCCATTGTATTACAAGTGTGATGGAAATAAAGACTGCAAGGACGGTTCTGATGAAGCAGGATGCCGTAAGTATTAGTTATGTCTGCTTTTAGGGAGAAATGAGTTCCATGATTATCGGTCTCATTACATTTAGTTGGAAGGCTTTTCACCAATTCAAATGACAAATTTTGACAATATGTAATATTGGAATATTTATTAAGTTTAATATAAAAATTCTTTTCAGGATTAACAAAAATTTGTGTAATGGGAATATAATTGATTATAAAACTTATATATCGTGTTTGACAAGCCAGTTATTGAGATTTTTCTAAATGCATAATTGCCAATGTTAATGAATAAATTAAATTTTCTCTAATGGTAGTTGATTCATTAAATCTTTTCTGTTAATTTTAATCCATATCTGGTACGATTTAAAAAGGTACTTTTTAGCCTTATGAATGATTACTTGTTTGGTTTTATGTTAGAATATGCTTAGTTTTTTTGGTGTTAACACTGTTGTAATGAAAAAAAATCATGTTCTATAGTTTTTTAAATTTGTGATTTTTGCAGCACCTTTTGTTTGCAAAGCTGGACAATTTCAATGCAAGAATAACCAGACCTGTATTTCTCGCATTAGAATCTGTGATGGCTCAGCAGATTGTAGTGACAAGTCAGATGAGGAGCATTGTGGTAAGTACAGAATTATTACCTGGTTATTGATTGTGTAAGAGTTAAATGTGTATGTATAGAAATTATAAGGAACTGCTGTAGAGAGTGAAACGTATTTTATTTTTCCTACAGCTCATGATTGTGGTGAACATAGTTTCAAATGCAAGAGTACTGGTAGATGCGTTTCTGAAGCATGGCATTGTGACGGAGATGAAGATTGTCCAGACGGCTCTGATGAAGATCCTGCTCTATGTCGTAAGTTACATGCTTGAGTTGACTTGTGTTAAAGTTGATAATGATGTACTGTAATTTAAGGTAAATATGTTGCATTTATGATAAAATGCATTTTAAAATTTCATCAAATGAGGCGCAACATTGTATAGGCAGCAGCAAAAACTACTAGATTATGAAAATTTAAACAATTATTTGAAGTTGTAACCTTTTTTCATATTGATATAATCATAACTTTACATATTTTCCATCAATTTGATTTGTATTTAAAGTTATTATACAGTTATAAAAGAGTAATATGATTAATACAAAATGAGCTTGTGCCATAAAACTTCGAATAACCAACAAAAAGAATAATGAAAGCAAGGGTCAGGGCTTATACATGACCTGGAACAAGTTAGTTTTTCAAGTAAATTTTAAATTTTTAGCTTAAATATGCAGCAGAAGAACGAAATTCAATCAGACAAGGTGCAGAGGTTAATTAAACATATCTAAGCCATGGCTGATCTACCCAAAGTTACAGTATTTAACTAAACATAATTCTAATCCTTGCACAATACCTACAAGTTCTACAATTTTGCTTATGCCTGTTTATGTTCTTGTGCAAGCAGTCATAAGTCTGTTATAGGAGTTAAGGTTTAGAATCAAGAATTTAATGATCTTATATGGATGGATTTTATGATTCGAAATATAGAGAAACATGTTTATTTTGTGTAGATCGAAAGCTTTTCAGCTGTTATTTCAATTTCTTAAACTGCTTTCAACTCAAAAATTGCACCTTTTTTAGTTAATGGCTTATAATTTCTGCATTTATTGTGCAATATGCTAATACTTCAACTATTTAAAAATATATTGTCTAATTGATCTATATATTTTAGACAAAAAAGAATGTGACCCAGAGACACAATTCAAGTGTAATAATGGAAAATGCATTCAAAAGTTGTGGTACTGTGACTTTGATGACGATTGTGGTGACAACTCAGATGAACCTTCTCATAGATGTCGTAAGTATAACGGAGAATTTTTTCTTATGCTCAGGTTATAGAGTACTTTCAGTTTAATTTACTAGTTTTCAACAAATAGTTCTGTTGTGATTAAATCCAGTAATAGATCATTGAAATAAATTAAACTCCAATGCATATTTTGGCATAATGATTAATCAAACCATTTTTTTATTAGGCAACCAAAATTGTACCACTGGATGGAGGAAATGTCCTTCTCATGGAAACTATCGTTGCATTCCAAGTTGGCTGTTCTGTGATGGGAAAGACGATTGCCGCGATAACTCGGATGAAACAGACCCAGTGTTCTGTCCCAAATGCCATCAAGCAGGGGACTTTGAATGCAAAAACAAGAGATGTATACCTCTCAGATGGAGATGTGACTTTGAAGACGACTGTGGGGATAACTCGGATGAAGATCCTAGTATATGCAGTAAGTAAATGGCTTCTACTATCATCAAGTTTAATCTTGGTTTAATTACTTCATAAATTCATTTTTTAAACTAGATGTAAGCCCTTATAAATGTAAACTAGATTGCCTTTACTATTTGAAGTAAATGAACTATCAATTTGCTTATTGCCCTTTCTTTGATTTCAGCTGAATTGTATCGTGAATGCACAGAAAGTGAATTCCAATGTACAAATAAAAAGTGTGTTCCTATGCGCTGGCGTTGCGATCATGATGACGACTGCGATGATGGATCTGATGAGCAGGGTTGTATGAATTATGAATGCCCTGTAAGTATTCAGTTTTTAGATAGTACTTCAGTAAAATTAATTTGGTAGTGCTCTTTCTTGCAGTTATTTTCAAACCCTTTTAATTAATACTTATTATTTTATAGGCTGATCAATTCAAGTGTAACAGTGGGCACTGTATTGCAAGTAGACTCAAATGTGATGGCAATAAGGACTGTAACGATGTATCTGATGAAATAGGATGTCCGCCAAGATTTCCGGAGGGAAAATACTGTGCTGACAACTATTTTCAGTGTAATAATACAGTAAGTAGAACACCAAAACACTGTTTACTTTTGAAGTTCTGTGGATTTTGTTTTTGTTGCTATAAATTGTAATTTTCTTTTAGGTCTGCATTCGAAGAGACTTTTTGTGTGATGGTGATGATGATTGTGGAGACACTTCAGATGAATCGATTGAATTGTGCAGTAAGTAAACTATTCAAACACCTTTCAAAACTTTATCAAATTTAATTACTACTGATACAGTCAATCCTTTGCTTGATTTTATGTACAATGTCTTATATACTTTAAAGATAAGGCATTTCTTAAGTGATAAAATTATTCCGTTGATAGAAATTTATCAGAGTACAATAAAGGTTGTAAACTTGGACAATAGTCCTTAAATTCCATATTTATTTGCTGTACCCTAGGAAATTTGAGTTTATTTTTATTTTATGGCTTGAAAACTAATATTTAACTGTTTTATTTTAAAGGCTTGACAATTGTGTACTTAATATTAATAACTTGTGTACCACAAACTTTAATCTTTTTTTGTGATAGTGAACTTTGAATGTATAATTTAGCCCACAATTACAGATGCATTACTAAGAAATTAAAGTTATTTTCAGTCCTCAACTATTTACAATTTGTAAAAGATCAATGCAGGATTAAGGAAATAATATTGTGATTAAACCTATCACTCCTAAGTCACCCGAGATTGCCATTGAATTCAATGGAAAGTTTGGGGCAGCTAGGACTGAAAGGGTTAAAACTACTATAAAATAGTAATAAATATTTTTATAGGTTAAAAATTGTTTTCTCTTAGGGAGCTTCTCTTGTGACATGAATCACAAGTTCCAATGCCAGAACCACCGCTGCATTCCCACTTGGCACGTTTGCAATGGCCTGGATGATTGTGGGGACGGCTCTGATGAAAACAACCACACCATGTGTGAACGCCCTCCAGTCAAATGCAGTAATGATGAATACAAATGTCTCACTGGAAAATGCATTCCTTTGACTGAGGTGTGTAACCTGGAAGACGATTGTGGAGATCTGTCTGATGAGAGAGGATGTCGTAAGTATTCTGTTTTAATATTTATAGGATATTGCTGGGAAATGAAGAAGCAGTTTCAGTGCGTTAGCGAAAAACACGTTTTATTACAAGCCTAAAAATTAGAGAAGAGTTGAGTTGTATCAAAATAAAACAAAAGAAGATGTTGCCAAACATAAAATACACATTAGAAGAAATTATATTTAGTGAACACTTTAACACTTTCCCTTGTTAATTAAATATAATTTACTAGAGTAACTGTTGTTATTAACTATTATTACTTTACCAATTTAAATTTACTTAACCTAATAATCAAGTTAATTTCAAACTAATCCAATGTTCTGATTTAAAACTGAAAGTCTAGGTCCAAACAATGGTTTAGTAAACAGGTCTGCAAGTTGCATTTCTGTAGAAACCTGCTCCACCAAAATATCTTCACTCTGCACCATCTCCCTAACAAAGAAATGTCTGATCCGAATGTGTTTGGTGCGCTTGTGACATTCTCCTTGGTTCTGAGAAAGTCTAATAGCTGCTTCGTTGTCAATTCTAAGCACAGGTATTGCCTTTAATGAGATGATCTCGCAAAAAAGTCTCTTTAGCCACATTATCTCTCTAGCTGCTTCACTGGCTGCAACTATTTCTGCCTCTGTAGTAGAAAGAGCAACAGTAGGCTGTCTTTGGCTTAGCCATGATACTGCTCCTCCACCATAGATGCACACGACTCCTGTAGTAGATCGACCAGTCATGTTGTCTCCACCGTGATCAGCATCGCTGTAACTTTCGAGAATTCCTTTCTTGAAATTTGGCTGGTAGACTATTCCTTTATCAATGGTCCCCTTTAGATAGCGTAGTATTCTCTTGACTTTTTGCCAATCTTCATCTTTAGGATCTTCTAAGGTTCTAGACACTACACCTATAGCATAGGCTAAATCAGGTCTGGTACCGGTCATCAAGTGCATCAGCGCTCCAACTGCTTGTCTGTAAGGGAATGTTCTTTCCGTTTCCGAAACTTTCCCTGCTTGGATATCCTCCTTGATGATGGGTGTTAGTATGGGCTTGCAATCACTCATTCTAAATCTTTCAAGAACTTTCTTGGCATAAGCAGCTTGAGATATCTTTACTGTACCATCCTCTTGATGTTGAATCTCAAATCCTAAATAGCATGAGGCTTGCTTAGCTGTAATCTTGAATTCTCTCTTCAGATCTTTGAGAAAGTCTTCTAATTGAGCCTTGTCTGAAGATGCCACTAAACCATCATCAACATAGAGCACTAATAGGAGTAATTCTGAATTTTTCTTTCTTATAAATAAACAAGGATCTGCTTCACTTCTTTTGAAGCCTAGGTTGAGAAGATAGTCTCCAAAACGCTGGTTCCAGCACCTGGGTGCCTGTTTTAAACCATAAAGGCTTCTCTTCAAATGACATACCCTATCAGTTCCATCTTCGAAACCTTCGGGTTGATCCATGAAAATGTCATCATCCAAATTTCCATACAAGAATGCTGTTGAAACATCAAATTGCATCAAGTTCATACTTTCACTTGCAGCAATACTAATCAAGGTTCTTATACTGCTTGCTCTTGCAACAGGACTAAAAATTTCATTATAGTCTATACCTTTACGTTGAGCAAATCCTTTTACAACAAGTCTCGCCTTATACTTGTCTAAGGTGCCATCTGGATTCCTTTTAACTTTGTAGACCCATTTGCATGGTATGGACTTGAATCCTTTAGGTAGTTCGGTCAGCTCCCACGTTTGATTTTCTTTTAACGATGACATTTCTTCTTCCATAGCCTTTGTCCAGTTTTTGTGCTCTTGACTTTCCAATGCTTCTTGATAGGTCTCAGGATTTTCTTCATTAACATACGATTCCACTTCCATAACATAATCATCAAATCTTGATGGTTTCTTAGTTTGTGTTCTGTCTCTCAAACACATCTGTTGGGGAAGCTCTGATTTCATCTCTTCATCTTCACAAACTTCTTCGCCTTGAGATGGAATAGGTATCTCTGTTTCCAATTTCTTTTCCAGTTCTTTTTCCTGGTTTGGTGTTCCTTCTTCTCTGTTGGAATCTATTTGTTTTTCACAAAAATTTGTTTTTTCTTGGAAAATGACATCTCTGGAAACAGTAACATTTCTTGTTCCTGGTAACCATATTCTGTATCTTTCTTCTTTGTCGTATCCTATGAGTACACCTTTGATGGCTTTCTTGTCCATTTTCCTTCTTTTCTGAGATGGGACATGGCTGTAGCATTGCGAGCCAATTATTCGCATATGCTTAATCCTTGGTTTTCTTTCAAACCATAATCTGTATGGACTAATACCCTTTTTTGAGGAAACTCCAGTTCTATTTAGGATGTAGGCAGCAGTGTTGATCAGCTCTGCCCAAAGGAATGATGGAAATTCAACTTCTGATTTGGAGTACTTTAGGGTACGAGCCATTTCGACCACTGTTCTGATATCACGCTCACTTGTTCCATTTTGTTGAGGTGTATATGGAGCTGTAAGTCTCTGGGCAATTCCCTTTTCTTCCAATATTCCTTTTACAGCCTGATTATCGAATTCCCCACCATTATCGCTCAAGATTTCCTTGATGGAGTGACCTAAATTTTCTGCTTCTGCCAAAAATAATTTTAATGCAGACACAACTTCTGACTTCTTTCTTAAGAAATATATAAATCTGTACTTTGAGAAATGATCTTTGAAGATGACAAAGTACCGAAACTTGCGGCTTGACTCATCAAACGGACCGCAAACGTCTGTTGACACAAGTTCTCCTACTTTTGTTGTTTTGGGTTTTGTACCAAATTGTAGCCTCTTCGCTTTTCCATAAATACAAGGCTCACATGGCTCTTGATCTAGCTTAACCTTCAAATTTAATTCTTCTTTGAGAACATCACGTATGTGATTTTTGTTTTGATGTCCCCATCTCTCATGATATAGATGCAAAAGAGAACTGTCCATAGCTACATTGACTTCAATTGGTACTTTTGGACTTATCACTTCCATATCAACCCTAAACAGTCCCTTTCCTTGGTATCTTGTACCATAGAGCACAGTTTCATTATTGACTTTCAACCAGCACTCTGTGGCTGTTGAAATGAACTTGCTGTTTGGGATTCTATCATGTGAGGATAAAACAGAAAAAAGGTTTTTCTTTATTTGTGGTACGTACCAGACATCTTTCATTTCCTTAACATGCCTTCTGCCATTTACTCTTGTGGCAATCATAATAGTCCCTTTTCCATGTGCTTGGATTATTTCCCCATTCGCTGTTGTGACTACATGATGAGTTTCAAACGGTTCAAAAGAAATGAAGTTTTGACAGTCCATGGTGATGTGCCTTGATGCACCATTGTCCACAAACCAGTCATCAGGATTAACGGCACAATTAAAAACGTCACTTGCACATAGAGATACTGCATTTGCGGATTCTTCTTTCCAGTTTGAAACAGGCTTTGGAGGTCTGCCATCAGCAATCCACTTGTAGCATTTCTTGATCCAGTGGCCTCTTCCTTGGCAGTAATGACATCTCGGCACCTGCTTCTTCGGAAAGCTCTTCTTATTCTTTCCTGTTTTCACAAAGAGGGCTTCTTCTTCTGTGTCAGTCTCCTTAACTTTGACCTTTAGCTCCCTTTCATGTGAACAGAGTTGAATCGTCAATTCATCAACTGTCCTCTTGTCTTCTCCCAACATCATCCAACTTGACTTGAAAGATCGATATTCATGTGGAAGAATATCCAAAATTTTGCAGCTCAAAAGTAGTTCTGGTAATCTTGTCTCACCTTTAGAAACTAGTCCAGTATTTAAATCCTTCCATAAATTCTTCAATTTAGAAAGACGGGCTGCCATGTCTTCAGTTTCATTCCACTTGAATTGGAAAAACTGCATACATATATTGTACAGTTGGTTCTCTGTAGAGGCTTCAAAGAGTTTGTGAAGTTCCTTCCACACTTCACTCGCGAGCTGGAATCTCATTACCTTTTGTAAAGTATCTTCTGTCATCGCATTTGTTAATACCATCATTGCACTGTTATTGGCCTTTTTAAAAATCCTTAGCTCGTTGTCATACCTGGTTTGTTGATCAGCAGTTGCACCAGCTTGAAGAACTGGAGGAACTAAGCTTCCTTCTGTAACTTCCACTGCATTAGAATAACAGTTCAGAACGAATTTTATTTTATACTTCCATAAGGTCCAATCTCTCTCTCCCTCCAATGGCTTCAATTGAGCCTTAGCTAGATCCATCTCCGATGACAGTCTTTTTCCCAGTTCTATATGCAATTTGTGAGCGTGCATAAACCCATAACCTTTTAATATTTATAGGATATTGCTGGGAAATGAAGAAGCAGTTTCAGTGCGTTAGCGAAAAACACGTTTTATTACAAGCCTAAAAATTAGAGAAGAGTTGAGTTGTATCAAAATAAAACAAAAGAAGATGTTGCCAAACATAAAATACACATTAGAAGAAATTATATTTAGTGAACACTTTAACATTCTGATCTCAACTTTTAGTTTCCCTTTTCCCCCTCCTGAAATTATTTGACCTTGTTTCATTTTTTCCAGACATGGGCACTTGCGATAGCAAACGAGGCGGATGCGAACATAACTGCACATCACTGTCTGGAGGAGGCTATATTTGCAATTGTCCAAAAGGATATAAAGTCAGTCATGAAGATCCTAAACTGTGCATAGGTATGTAAGGAATAAGATTTGCACAAACCCGATAGGTAATTACGCTGGAGAACAAATTTTTGGTTGAGTTTATACAAGTACTTGACCTTACCTAATTCAGTATATCAAATCTGGAGTTACCTTTGTTCAGAAAGCAGATTTTTTCAAAATGTACTTGTTTATATTGGTTGATTCACAGGGTCTTTCAGAACTCTATGTCAAAAACGATAGGGTGATTAGAGGGGACCTACCCATAAATCAAATACAAATTTTCTTTTTTTTTCCGTTTAAAATGCTAGTACGTACATAATGTTAAAAAAGCGGTTTTCATAATGCCTGTAAAAATAATAAACACAATTGAGCCAAAAGATTCAATGTATAAGGTACATCAGTATGTCAGCTACTTTTACAAATAGTTTCATCAAAATTGAAACATTTAATCAAACTAGGGATGAGTATAAAAGTCAATATCATTATTAAACTGCATAAAAACTAATGTTTTAAAGTGAAAAATATTGCAGATTTGAAATCAGTGGTGGCAAAAATATCAGACCAGTCAAAAAATCCCATGTTACAGAAAAATTGTTCTCCAGTGTTATGATCATTTAAGATTATAATAGTTATAAATATTTTGAATTCAGTTTGTTCATTATTACTATTTACAACTAGATTGTCCTTACGATTTCTTTTCTTTCAGATGTTGATGAATGCTCTAACTTTGGGCATAACTGCTCACAAATTTGCACCAACTTGGAAGGAACCTATCAGTGCTCTTGTCATTTTGGATTTGAAGATTATAGAGGACATTGTGCGGCTACAGGTTAGTAATCTATGATCTCATTCTTTTTAAAACTTTATTTCTGACTATTTTAGCTCTAACTAAGATTAATTTATAATGATTAACTTATTAATGATTCAAATTGATGTTAATGTTAAATTGAATATCAATTCAAGTTGCATTGAACCAAAGTCTTGTTCAACTTATAATAACAGTTAAGGACACACTGTAAAACAGCACCCTTGTTTGGTTTCAGCATTTATTGCACCAACTACTATCTATATATTGTTTCTTCCTGAAAGAAATTTTGACCAATGAAATTTAAGATGCTATGTCTCAGATTCAACAAATCACTTTATTGAGTTGAATTTCAATTTTTACTTGGTTATTAGGTTAGACATTTGATACCAAAGTAAAATAAAGTTCAACTAATGGTTAACCAACTCTCACGATTCCCATTTATTATGGAATAAATGGTCGCAATTATTTTACCCCCATTGCACAGCAGTCTACTGTATGTGTAGAGTCAAATATTGGTTATTCAAATATTATTTCTGTTTATTTCTTAAATTTTAGGAATATTTTTGTTACGTGCTAATTAAAAGGCTGTTTATGATTAAAGAAAAATTTTGAATTCAAACTAATATTTAACTTTTTATGGATACCTTTATTGTTACAGGTCCCAATCCACTAATTTTGTATGCTGCTGGCTCTGATGTTAGAGCGTTTGCTTTGAATATGGATCATCAGTATGGCTTTATAAGTGGAGAAAGCAGGATACAATCAATTGACTATGATGCTTCTAAAGGTATGTTTTACTAGCATGAAGATGAAGAATCAAGTTCTATAATTTATATGCAGATAATCTATTGAATAACCTTTGAAAAATTAATGTACAGACCATCTGAATATTTTTTTCTAAAGCTTTTAAAGCTGCTGTGCTGACACAAAAAATTATGCAGTTAGAATGATATACAAAACAGTACAAGCTTAAGAGTTGTTAAATAGGTTCTTCTCATTTTTTATTTTAAGAATATTTATACTATTAGGGACATAGGTTTCGAAAATGCAGTTCCTTCTGATCTTTCGATTCTCTGAATCGATCAAAGTTATTAAAGGAGCATTGATATGATTTGTAATGATGGCTCTCATGGTAGTATTGAGAAAAATTATCAGAGGTTTCTTTGCTTGCCATTTAGGCTAATTTCATTTACTCAATTATATTTTCAACTTCAAACTGCTATGAAAAAGTTTAATACTGTTTTTCTGTTCAATCTGTCCAACATTTTTAGGTAATAACATCTTTTTCATTTCAGGAATTATGTATTGGATTGACACTTATAATCTTACTCGCAAGACAATCAAACGATCTTTCATTCCCGAAGCTTCCTATCCCGATTCCAGCACTGGATTTGCTCAAAATTTGGACATGAAGGGTCTAAACAAGCCTTCAGCTTTGGCTATTGACTGGGTTGGCAAGTGAGTAGATCTATAAAAGTAGTTACGCTGTTCAGTGAAGTTAGCGTGATCACTAATTTGTATAACTCTTTCAGTCATTTGTATTGGATGGATACAGATATATCAGGTCCAAGACCTAAAGGTCGTATCTATGTTAGTGAATTGGATGGAAGATACAGGTTTGCAGTTGTGTCATTTGGTGTGGAGCAACTCACATCACTTGCATTAGATCCTGAGCATGGGTAAGATGCATTTTATTAGCATTGAAATAATTTTTATGCATAGGCACTTCTCATCTAAAAATTACAATGTGTTTTGAAACAAACACATGTTTTTTCTCTTGAACCTGGTTAACTTAATAATGCAGGCATTCTTGATAATTATTTCATGTGGTTTAAGTCATCTTTATATTTCAGTATTTTTTATTTTATCTCGCACAAGTTTTGACAGTATTCATTGTGCCTTTCAGTGTAATGTTCTGGACGGATGCAAGTATATCCCCAAAAATTGAAACTTCCTGGATGGATGGCACTAGGCGTAAAGTGTTGGTCAGCGAGCGTCTTGGTTACCCAGCTGGCATTACTATTGATTACGCTGGTGATCATCGTATTTATTGGTGTGACACTAAACTTGATACTATTGAAAGTATGAACAAAGATGGCACCAATAGAGTGATTGTACTTTCTGGTAAGACTTGCATTGATTATGTAATTCATACTTTGATGATGATACAGTGGAAGCTCTTATAGCGACCTGCTCTTATAAAAATACTCTTATAAAGACCCAAAAATTAGTCTCTATAAGAGCACTTTTGTGCTCTTATAAAGACTAACCTTAGAATCGATTCAGCTTATCAAATACTTTTCTGGATCGGTTTGTGTGCGTCACACCAGAATTAGCCAATAAACAAATATCAGGGTATGACAAACAGCACCAAGTAACGATCGCATCTTCTCGCTTGCTTTAGCCCGGGGTAACTGGCTACAATCCCAAACGAAACCTTTCGCTATCTTATGTCCTTGTTGATTTTAGACTTAAAATTTATTAGCGTATTCATTTATCTTTCTTTATTTCCAATTTTTTTACTTATATTTAAGACATAAATTTTTCAAATTGCATGCAGATGCAGGTGAAATTGATGTAATAAATTTTGTTAAGCATCAGACCTTTCTAAGGAAGCTAAGCCTTGAAGCTAAGCTATGCAATAAATTAATATCAAAATCAAAATTTTAAAAGCAAATATTTATACTCTGTAAAATATTGATCTTAAACTTTATATAAATTAAAATAAAAGCAAAAAATAAGGTAATATAACATGAAATTGGAAGTATCAAGACTTTAAAATAAGAAATAATTGTTTAAAGAGAGGAAAGATCAATTGGATGATTCGAACTGTGTTCTAAATCCCAATGATATCGTTTTCAGGTTGAGATTTCCTCCAGACTTTATAAATTAGTCTATTAAAAATACATCATTGAGGGAATAGAGTCCACCTTCCCGAAAAGCATCAAAATTGATAGTTTAGCTTAACGAGTTTATTGCTTTTAAACGAGTGATATTCTACAATCGAGTGTATCACTCGAAGTTTGCTCTTATAGCGACAAAAAACTCGGTACGAATTAATTACGCTATAAAAGCTTCCACTGTATGTGGAAAAACAACCCTGCAAAATTAAAACTTATGGAGCAATGGATTTTTTTTTGCATTTAACATTTCAAACTTAACTTAGTTAATCTCAGTCTTCTCTATAATATCTATGAAGAGTTGAGAAATGTTCAAACAGTAGATTAATTATTCTTTTGACTGATATTTTCCCACTGGATAATCTTAACTTCTAATGAAAGGCTGCTGTAATATTCTTAATTGAATGTTTAAAATCTCTACATATATGTATTTTAAAATTGATATTCCCTATTTAAGGTGTCAGTCATCCAACTTCTATTGACTTATTTGAGGATCATGTTTATTGGATTACAAGAGATTCGGGTGAAATGTGGAGGCAGGACAAGTTTGGTCGTGGCGTTAAAGTCAGAGTTCGACGCAATGTGGAAGCACCAACTTCCATCAAAATTTACCATCCACTTAGATACAATACAACCAGTAAGTTTTACCACCTACTGTTATTTCTTGAATGCTATACTGTGAGGTTGAAATAAAGCATGTCTTTAAACTTGATGTAATATTTTCCCTATACCTATACTGTTTCTTTTGCAGTTCAAAATCCTTGCCCGAAAGATGGCTGCTCTCACCTTTGTCTGATTATTCCTAATGGACATAGATGTGCCTGCCCTGATGGTTCTGATATTTCTGTTGGAGTTATGTCTTGTAATGCTGGTATGTGCCTTACAGAACATATTAAGATTCAGATTATTTAATTTAACTACGAAGGAAAACTCTTTCGTATCATTTTAACGTTATTACAAAATTGACATACTCTGTTGGAATTTGTAGCTTTGTTAAAATTATCTGTAATCAGTGCAAAAAGAATCTTCAACTAATTTGATGGTTTTGAAAGGATTTTATAAAAAGCATCTTCAATAAGATAAACTACAGATTTAAAAAAAAAAACTTAAGAAAGGATTCATGAAGTATGGCTAAAATTTTAGTCTACATCACAGGTTTTCAGGAATAAAAAAAATTAATTGGTAATTATTATCTAATGTTTTTATTTTAAAAAAAATTATGTAGAAGTTTAACATCAACACAAAAAATGAGCATATGAATTTTAATTTAAATATTGAGGTTAAAGTAATTTAGTGTTTGACTTGCGTGCATTAATTGTATGTTCCCCCACAGGCTTTGAACAGCCGAAACCTCTTCCACATCACTGTCCATGTAGGAACGGTGGACATTGTGAAGCCGACGAATCCAATAAAGTAATTTGCATTTGTCCAGAAGACTACAGTGGAATACACTGTGGTGATTACAACCCGTCAGATGACGTCCATTCAAGAGTTCAAGGTGGCAGTAAGTATAAATTTTTTACCTTATGGGAAGTGCTGATACCAATATAATATTTTGTATGTTAAAGATGGTGTTCTTACTTTCTAGTGATTATAGAGTGGGGGAGTGATTCTAGATGATTTGGGGGATATCAATTTTGTGTTAAATCCGAATGGATAAGTAAATCTAAATGGTAAAATACTTGTGAAATAACTATTTTTTTTTATTTTAAGGTGTTGCTGCTATTGTGATTCCTATATTTTTAATACTACTAGTCCTTGTTGGAGGTGTAGTCATCTTCTATCTCTTCAAAAAACGCCATTTGTAAGTAGCCAAGTTGTCAATGTTTTTTATGACAATTATCCTTAGAGTTAGATTATTAGTTTATTTTATAATAACTAAAATTTTCTATTTAGGAAACCCAGCGGCTTTGGTGGCAGCAACCAGAGTGTATCCTTCCGTAGTGGAACTAATGTTGAGTTTTCTCCTACTTTTATGGGCCGAAACGGACCTACTGAAACAGTTACTGAGGTATGTATTTATTTTTTCCTCCTTTAATTGTAAGTAAATATTAAATTAAATAAAATAACGGGTAGTCAATGTTAAATTAAAATATTTTTACTACCTAATTACCAGTTCATTTGTGCAGCTAGGACTTTTCATGAAGACATTTAGAAAAATAAATTAACAGTCTTATGCCAATCAATGTTGTGGAATTTTACTCAAAATATATCAGAATAATTTATTCCTAATTTTTTCAGGAACCTCTTGATACCCATTTCCACTTGGGAGATTTTGACAAGCCTACCGACTTCAGCAATCCCATGTATGATGTCATTGGCACCACCCCAAATGACAAGCCACCTCAGTTGTATGAGGTGCCTTCAGAAGCCAAAGCTGCGGAGAAAAACAAATCTTCGCCGGCTGTACTACAACTTCGAAAGAGTGCTTTAGATCCCATGACATTAGACACGGACAAAGACACTGCTCAGCTAGTTGTTGAGGACAAATCAGAGTGTTGATATGCTGGACATGTACTGTAAGAAATTGACTAGTTTTTCAAGATGGCTGAAAGTGTTTTTAGGCCATTTCAGTAAAAGTGAGACTAGAGGGCTTTTACTCATTGTACATAATGAGAACACAATCCATTCCAATTTTTTTTTGTTTACAAGAGTGAGATGTGTCATTGTCAGACTGGAAATAATGTATATTTTGCAATTCGTGCTCCAAGTGTTGTTTGACAGGTATCTCGTACCTTTGAAAGAAATCGCGCAGGTGGATAAGGCTCATTCCATTTCTTCAAATGAGAGTATCATACCAGTGTAAATATGTGTTTACTAGTGTCTAGGATTTTTTAAAAGAAAGACGAATATTGGAGTTATTTTTTTGTAAATGACAAATTAGGATTTCTAACTAATATATAATTTCTTCTAATGTGAATAAATGTACAAATTAGAGCAAATGTGATGCTCCTAATGCTTTAATTTTTTTTAAATTTTAGTGACAGCTTATGAAAGTTAAAACTATTAGCATGTTTTTTAAATTGGACACTTAGATATATTTAATTTAAAACTATCTAATTTATGTGAGTAGATGGGGTTTATAACCTTATGCACTGCATACGTCAGTGTTTGTTTTTAACATTGAATTTTTAAACATTCCACTTATTAAGTTTTTGAACTTTATTTCACTTTAAAGCAACTGGTATCTGCTGTATTAATGAAGTTTGCTTGTTGCCGAAAAGGATTCAATGACCAAACTGTGATAGAACTTTTTTCACATATCAAAGACAATACCTCCTTTGAAATAAATTTAGTATCAAATTCACGCCTATAAATTCTAATACATTGTGCAAAAATACAAAGTTGATAAGTTATCCAGATTCTGAAATCAATGGTTCACAGCATAGAATTCATTAATACAGCTTGTATCATAGTTGTGCCTTGTGTGTAATTTGTGTAGAGTGTAAATTTCGCTTGATCTGGAAGGGGACAAGAAGAGAAGTAATCCTGCTCATAACCACTAATGCATTTTGAAAGTTTTTTCCAGCTGTAGATCTGTTATTTACCCCAGTTGATCTGGTGAATTAAATTGTATAGTCTTTCATAACAAGATCTTAATATATTAATACTCTTTTCAGTTCATTTTCATGTCATAGAGAGGAAGAGTTGATCATTATTTTATTACTCTCATTTTGATTACTTCTACTCTGATCTGATTCAAATCATCCACAATTCATTTGACTGTAGCAAGATGGTATTTAAAAACTTATATTAGTTCTGGTTTAAAGTATTAAATTGTGTGTTTGGAAGTATTTTTAGTGTTTGTGAAATTGTAATGACTGCACAGTTTTGTGCTGTCTTGTTTTGATATGGTTTCCTGTGATATGTAAATCCTTTGTTTACTTTGGAAATGTAGAATCAAATGTGAATTAATCAAAAATTTTACTGTCATTCTAAGTTAATTTCAATATTTTACGTACTTATTGCATAATCTAGTAAATCAGAACAAACCTTTTTAACTAGCCTGTATATCAGCTTAAAAGGAAAATTCAAAGGCAATAGTTGATAAGAGTTCATATATCCCCTAGCCTAATTTACCATAAGCTGTTTTTGTTTATAACTTTCCAGGGTAATCAATTTTCAGTCTTAAAATTTACAATGTAAGGGAACTAGTGTTAATATTTAAACATGAATGCATTTATAATATTCTAAGCTATGAATACTTCCAAAGTTAGTCAAATATTAAATTTTTGAAGTGAGGATGATGCAATCAACCAGTTTGTCTTATTCTATTTAGTATCAAGATCTAGAGAGAAACCATCACATTTTCTATGGAATTCTTTGGTTACTTGTTTGTCACCTCTGTATCAATGCAATTCTGAACTTCCAACCTCATACAGCAAGGTAATAATTTGCTATGAATTAACTTTAATCAACTGTGTGAAAAGATGTAGAAAAATTCTCTGCCATGTTTGAATCAATTTGGATTTCAGAAAGTGTTGCGAAAAGTTTATGAAAATAGCTAGTTAAGTTGTGCTGTATTGTCTTGAGTATGTTAAATCTTTTAAAATAATACCTTGTTAAATAGTATGGCAGCTGTGTGTTATGAAGCCGTCCATGTTCTGCTCTAAAGCATATCTTTAAATAGTGCTTCCACTTTCTCATCAAAGTATACTCATGAGTTGCTCATTATTCAAATGAGTACTTTTGGAAAAATGTTAAAAGTTTCCTTTTTCAATCAAGCACTTCAAAAATATCTTGGAACTAGTGAAAATATGTCACTTAAGTGTCCTTTGAGATTTTCCATGTTAGAATGGAAAATTTTGTAATGTTAAAGTATTCCTCACATTAAAGAAATATATTTTGATAACATTTGACTTATTATTTATTTGTCTTGAGTGTTTTGCTCATCAAACTCTGCCTAGTTGTGTGAATTTTTCTTTTAAATTATTTTGGCATGTGTGTACTGTAGAACAATTCCAGATATCTCCAAGTTATTTTTGATATTTTAACTAAGCAAATACATTCCAATAGTTCAAAATCTCAGTTTTATTCAACTCTGCATGTTGAAATGTGTTATAAAGCAATAGAGTAAGCTTGGAAGGTTTAAATAATGGATTTTCCTTCTTGTGAAGGAATGAAATATAGAAAGTGTTGTTCACACCAAGAAAAAACTGTCACAACCCCTTAGTAAGGTTGTAATGTTCAATCCATCTTTAAATTTAAACAGATGAGATTTTATAGATGATTTCCTTTAATCCCTACAAACTATTATTCACCATAAATGAAGTTTTCCAGAAATCTCTTGAAAGCTTACAGGTTATTTTATATTTGTAATAAATATATAAAGCTTAGGAGTTCAGTGGGAAATGAAATACTCCAGACATGGAAAGGAAATTATTTTAATTAAGAATGAATAAACCTTTATACATGTGGTTATGAAACTTGGCAAATAGGATTTTGACTTATAATAATTAGTTTTCTTAACCAAGAATCCAATATCCTTTTGATAAAGGATTTTCAGACTGAAAATTTTCAACTTTTAACTGTGTTTACAACCAGGTTATAAATATATAATATATATCTGAGCTTTCAACACCTTTCAGAAATAGTATTTCTCATACTTCTCAACATTCCTCAACTCCCTATTGATGGCGCTCTTCACCGGCCCTTCCAGCACCCTAGCCACTCCCTTACTGAAATACTTCGCCGCCAAATCGGCCAGCCTGGACGCCAACCTGTTGGCCGGACCGAGCCCATCGAACTGCACCTTCACCCCTTCCAACATGGTGATCTTGAACTCCTCCACCTCGGCCTGGTTGGTGCGTCTCAGCCTGGTGAAGAGCACGTCCGCTTCCACGTCCCCCACGAACACGTCCACCAGCCCTCTGAAGACGGGCATGCGGGGCACGTCCGTCTCCCAGAAGTATCGTCCGGTGAGGTTGGTCAAGGCGACGGGCACCAGGAAGCTGACCGAGTCGTCCGAGCAGCGGACCAGGGCCCGCCCTGAGCGGCGGAGGGAGCCCGGGAGGTTGCTCAGGGTGCCGTTGAAGAGGACGAGTCGCCCGATGCGGTCGGGGAGAAAGGCGGGGTCGGGGATCTTGGGGCGGGTCTCGGAGAGCACCTTGTCGATGTAGCCGTCGGTGTTGCGGTGGGTGGCCGCTTGGCAGCCATTGGTGGGTTCGGGCGGTTCGAGCGTCGATTCCGCCTCTCCTGGAGAGAGAGAGATAGTCGTATTACATATACGGTGTGTCCAAATGAAAGGATTACATTTAGGGGCTGTCCATAAATGACGTCACGCTTAGAGGAGGGGGAGGGGATTCATCAATCTGTGACACTTTGTAACAAGGGGGGAGGGGGGTTCAAAAATTGTGACATCACACTTTGGAAATCAAAAATAGAACTAAATAACAATTTTTTTCTGGAAAATGTAGCTCAAATGACATTATTATAACATTCATACCAACGAAATAAGAGTTCACTTTGAACTTATAAGGTGGGGTGCACTTAAACTTCAATAAAAACATAGAGTCCCAAATTCTTACCAACCTTATTCTAAACTTATTATTGGTAGCAGTCCGTGACAAAGGGGGGGGGGGTATGGTGAAGTGTGCCACTTTGTGACATAGGAGGGGATAGGGAGGGGGTCAAAAATGTTGAAAAAAAGTGTGACATTTATGGATGGCCCCTTATTGGTGTTGAAGTTTTAATAGCAGCATTGTAATTACAGTTTTTGTGAAGCAGTACAACGACAAATAATTGCTATTGCGGCTTCGATACACTGATCCCAGCACCCCTACAAGAAATTGGGCATATTTTTTGCTGATCTGATGGTGAGGCAGTGGAGCCAGGCAAAAAACATTTGAGTTGTATTTCAATTTTTCGGGAGGAATGGGGTACTTTGTCATTTTTTATAGTCAAAGGGAAAACAATTCGGACTTCCAAAATAGTTAATTAAAAAAGTTCTCTTTTGCTCTTTTTGGCAAAGGAAAAATTATTAGAATATTAAATTCCATACAGTTTTAATTCACCCATATCAAGGATAATTTAATCTTTCACAAAATTCAACAACAAAATCCATACATAATGTGAATAACTGCGCTTCTACCGTCTCGCCTTGTACACTTTTAAAGGAATATTCATTGCCCAATATTGATTTGTAGGCGGGATTTTTAGAATTAAACAGACTATCTACCTTTATTAATTTATAGAAGGCTCTTTAAGCACTATAGTTTATCTCATTTAATTAATTTGATCTCGATTCCAACTTCACGTTCCATTGTAGTTTTACCCTTTATTTTTTTATCTGGTTAAAAAGTAAACTAGGGATTTTTTCTTTCATGTTACTGGAGTATTCTGTTGAGTGAAACAGGGCTTACATAAAATTTATTTTTATATTTATCTACATAAAAAAACTATTAACTAGCGTTATTTCTTTTCTAGTGAGTAATTTTCTTAAAAGATATTCCATTTAGAAGTTGTATTATTTTTTTAAAACTTAATGCAAAGAAAAACGTCTAATTGAATTTAGTTCTATATACATACCACTATAGTTCAGATTTTCATCATCCAAAAATCCCAGCTCTACTTCTTCAGTTCGGAAAAAATTTCCAAATTCTGGCTTAGCCCACGCAAAGGCAAAAAGCGATACAAGAAGTACACCTTTTAGAATCATTTTCGGCCCCTTGACTCTTCTGAATGTCCGAAAGAAAATAAAAGGAATAGGATTCAATTTCCAAATAAAATTTTCATTGAATTACTTTGGATAAGAAATGTTAATAAACACAAATGTTTTTACTTTCAGTACTTTCCTTAGTCATGATACAAAGCAAACAAACAGATACTTCCTATATTGATTCGAGAATTTACTCTTTTTTTAATTAACCTCCATCGTAAATAAAGTACAAAAAATAAAATTCCCTTATTAAGTAGCTATTTTTGCATGTCTTTTTTAGTGAATAGAGGAGTGAACGCGTAAGAAAAGTAAATCACTTTTTAAAAAATTAATACTTGCCGGAAGAAAATAAATCATACTAGAGAGTAAATATAATTATCCGTATTAGAGTAAATTAAACGTGAAATTTTCAAAATATATATAATTATTTTAGAAAAAAAATAAATATGGTGCAATTATAATCTTGTTTTGAATTTCAATTAAAATGTAGTCACAAAAATGATTAGAATCAATCTAACGTACTTCATTTTAAACTACAGTAAAAATATCTTCACACTTCAAAGTAATAAATCAGAGTTTATAAAAAAAATGTTGCTTACCTTGATTCCAATGAAGAACTATAATTATGGTACCAAGATAACCCTTTAAAATCTTTTATACCTTGTTTTAAAGGAAATCGATTGCTATTTGCATCCTGTGTGGTTCCGAAACAGGATATCATATCTCAATCAGATGTACACAATTAATTCTTCAAGTGTTTTCTTAAAAAAGCCTATATCGGAAGTCAACAGAAAACAATGTTGATCAATTTTATTTCCAAACGTATTAAGAACTAAAGTAGGTTATTTCCTTTCAACAACTTCGAATCTTCGAAACACTTGAAAATTGCAATTAACCTTCATATATGCAAAATTACATTAAAATGTGGAGTGTATTTTTATGCCCCCCTGATATTTAAGTGTCCTTGCCGTGTATTAACATTTATAAAGGTTTAATTTTTAATGATTTTTTCTAGTACATATTTCGTACTTCCTTTATAGATTTTAAATGGATTTTCATGAGAAGGAATACACTTAAATATTCAGGATTTCTTTTGTAATTTTTAACTATTATCGCAGCGTTTTAAATCTGAAAAAAAACCCCGCTGTGGCATATCGATTTCTTATGGGGATATTCGTTACTTTGAATTTTTTCTTATCATCAATCAATTGACCTTAGACAAACAATAATAACCTCAAATAAGCTCCAAATTTTTAACATCTTGTCTCTCAACACCTCGCAAAAATAATAAAACTGACGAAAAAGCCTGTGATAATTATTGACATTCTGTCAGTTAAGTTTACATACTTAATGGATGCTGGTCAATTTACCTAAGCGTTTTAATAAAACTCGTGTTAAAATGACGTTTTTCATCTTATCCTTGGATCAACATTCCTTTCGAACCTTGTAGATGACTTTTTCCTCTAGCCAAAGTCACTTGTGTTCCTTAGTCTGGTGCTTAACGCATCATCTTATGACTTTAATTTTGCCGAGAAATATTTGATGGTTGAATCATTTTTAAAAAACTCCTCTATAAGATAGATATTTAATATTTGATTATATTGATCTTTTTTCCCCATACATAAGATTTTAAGGGTGATTCTACCCTTTCGCATTATGGATTACATTACCATAGTAATGCCGAAGCTGAAGAACAGCGTGAAAGAAAGCTTAAAAACTCCCACAAACGAAAAGCATGAAGAAGATTTCAAACATCAAGACTCTGGGGCACAACTTCAGCGAGATTTAAGCCCATGTATAAATATCCTTTCACTTTTGGGAACATTCCTGATTGACAAGGAGGCCAGCAAGCAAGTCTCCTTCTGCTCCCGATTGTTGCAAAGAACAATAGAAAACGTCGTGCACGTTCTGTGGCTGTACACGTTCATGATGAGTGCCTTCGCCTTCGTCAAGATGGAAAAACTGGCGCACTCCGTCGTGGCCATCAGCTTCATGAACTTTCTCATCGGACTAATCCGCTTCGTGTTCCACCTGAAACGGCACAAGATCTTCTCGGTCATTCGTTCCATCGAAGAATTCCGCTACTCAGTGTCGATCGGCGAATACAAACCCATCAAGAACGTCCTCAGAGCGCTGAGCACCTTTTCCATTCTGTGCGGGGTGGTGATGGGGATAGTGTCCACCGAACACCTGAAAGTAACCGGGTTTCTGCCCCTGTACGAACACGACTTCTTGTTCCGAATGAACCTGACGGAGGGTCCCTTTTCCTTCGTCAGGACTTTCCCGAAAATCCTGATATCGGGCGTGGTCTTCTACCACCACTTCACCCCCATCGCCGCTTCCCTCTTCATCTGCAGCGTCTACTTCACCTTCGGGAAGACGGCGGTGAAGTTCAAGGAGATGATCCGGAGGGACCGCTTCGAGAACGGAACGAACATCGACCTGTACATCTTCCTCTACAACAGAATGATGGAGGTTCTGGCCGAAGTCGAAGACCTGCTGTCCTCTAACACCTTCTTCCTCTACGGCTGCTTGATGGTCAACCAACTCTGCGTCCTCACGCAAGTCATAGCCGGAGGGGGAGTCCTCACCCACCCAGCTTCTGTCCTCATGGAAGTCCTGGTCTCCATCAAGAACGTGACCGTGTTCTTCGCCATGACTCTCATAGGGTCTTCCGTTTCCCACGCGATTCAGTGTGTGGGAGCGGAGGTGAAGTGTCTGACTGCCGAGAACAGTCGGGATTATCAGAAGTTGTCGGTTCTGTTGCAGAACGTTTGCAGTTCGTGTGCCACTCTCACAGCTTGGAGAATGTTCAGCTTGAAGAGGA
Source organism: Tetragnatha montana (assembly GCA_963680715.1). Taxonomy (NCBI): domain Eukaryota; kingdom Metazoa; phylum Arthropoda; class Arachnida; order Araneae; family Tetragnathidae; genus Tetragnatha; species Tetragnatha montana. The sequence continues at coordinate 31,463,768 of OY796682.1, read as the reverse complement.
GTTTGATTTTGACCATGGCGAGTGTTATGATTTCTTATGGAATGCTGCTCATGCAGTTTTCACAACAAAATAGAGGTTGATATAGAGTCGCTTGAAAGTTCCCTCCTATTCCTATCTCTATGAAACAAGTATTCTATATGTTGTAAAATGTAGCTTAAATAAGTTAGTCTAAGTAGGTTAGTCTAGTTAGTCTAGTATTTAACATTTAACCTAGTAACTAATTGTAATCTGAAGCAGAGATATTTTTAACTCCTCTGAGAGAGTATTTCACTCCTTGAAAATCGGAAATACTCTTTAAAAAACTAGCCAGGAGTATTTTCACTCTGATTTTTTACAAAGGTTTAGCTTAAAAAATGCACCGTGTTGCACCGAAATTTTTTTGGCAATGATTCCAATCAATTAGACTTTACATACCTATGAAATTTAACTTTATATAAATGGTTTGTGGCCATAATGTTGTAGCGTAGCCGGAAAAAATTTGGAAAGATTGGATCTACTTTTGGTCGTTTTAGGAGAGGAATAAATTATATTTTTTTCACTTATTGTTCTGATGCTTAGGGAGTTTTATTACGGTTTTCTTTCGTGTCTCTGAATATGTAATTTATGCTATTTCCGTATTTCACTCCTCATAATTGAATTTCACTCCTCCTAAAAAAAGTCAAGGAGTATTTTTTACTCCTCCAAAAAAATCCTAGGAATAACACTGATCTGAAGATTTGAAGCTTAAAAAGTATATTTAATGTTAAAATTTTTGTTTTTTTATCAACATTATAAAATTATCTTTTCATATATATTTCTGGAAAAGCCATGCACTTTGGTTGTAAATTTTCATGCATTAAAACAGGTATGGGCAACCTTTTTGAATCTGCGGGCCGAACTCAAAGATTTTAATGACGTGGAGGGCCAGGGGTGTAATTTCAGTTTTTGGTTGGGGGACAAACCGCAATCAGACTTTTGTTTTGGGGTATTGACTCGACGTCATTTCTAAGGTACTATGTACATTTTACGTTAAGTTTCAGATCACTTAAAAGTAGTATTTGAACTATGTTGCACATAAAATGTCAAAATTTTACAATGTTAGCTAGGTGCTACAAGTAAAAATGGGGGTCTGTGGGTCACCCCCAGTATTTTTTTTTTAAATTTGCCTATAATAGTAGTGATTTAGCTCATTTTGAGACCCTTTGGGTAACATCTGAATGGAACGGCTCCTTATAAACCACATAATTTTCAAGGGAAAAAATTGTAAATATTAGACTTCAGAATTTCGAGGGGGCTGGGGGTCCTCCCCCAGGAAATTTTTTAAAATTTTCCCCCTTAACTAGTGGGGGCTTTAACCACTTTGGGGAACACTCAAAGTGAACCGTTTCTCGTAAGCGGCAGAATTTTCAAAGAAAAAACACTGTATAACAGACTTCCAAATGGTGGAGGGGGCGTTGGGGTTCTCCCCCAGAAAAAAATTTGAAATTTGATCCTCAAAAGTAGTGTTTTAAGTTCTTTGGAGACTTTTTGAAGTCTTTTTTTACTTTTCTCCATGACAATTTTTCAAATGTTCCGCGGGCCGGACCAAATGACGTGGCGGGCCGGATCCGGCCCGCGGGCCGGAGGTTGCCCACCGTTGCATTAAAACATTGCAGCATAAACTATGTTTTCCTTATGTATTTCCTTGATTTTAAGGATTTACTAAGATAAGTTTACAGTACTTTATTACTGAAAATAATAGTTTAATGCTAAAGTTTTAACTCATTTTGTAAAATTAACATATTTATTATTATTAAACTCTATTACTACTAAATACTTAACTTTTATTGAAAAATCTCAATTTTTACGCATTGATAAGTGAATTGTCAGTTTAAGGAAGGGAATGAGTCCAAAAACCAAGTTTTGAGGAAATTGAAAAAGAAAAAAAACATATGATTAATGGAATTTTCAGTGTATAACCACCAAATTTTTACTGGGAAAATATTATTTAGAATACAGATAATCACAGCAAAATATAAGTTCATTTAAAAATATTGTGCAGTTGAAAAAGTTAATGGATTTATTTCCTTTTTCAAACTTATGAAATTTCAAGGGGCTATGTCTGCTTATAGGGGGTAGTTATTTTTTCCACTCACGTGTAGAGCGAGCGATATTTGGAGATTTTTTGTGCACAAAATTCACACAATTCACCATTTCCCTTTTTCAAACTGACGATTCAAGCGGTGGTCTACTTATGGTATTCATGAAAATAAAAATGAAAGCAAATCAACACAATTAAATGAAAAAAAAAATACACAGTTTTAAAAAGGTAAAGCTATTTTATTTAACTGAGTTTCCAATCCTTCTTTAATCATATCCTCCATCTTGCTAGTTATTTTCCCTGACCACAGTTTACTCAACATATTGACAGCTCCTGAAATTACTGGGTTAAGTGGCCCCAAGCCAGAGAATCCAAATTTGAAACCATCCAATTTGGTCACCAAAGTGTTGGTCACATCAAAACTCATGCCCTTTGCGAAGTTCCACACTATCTCTACAGCAAACTCCACCTTAAAGAAAAAAATATAAATATACTAACTATATAAAGCAATAAGCAAGTTTTATTTGAGAATTTTTTTTAGTAGGGTTTATTAATAAATTACTGAATCCCGTAATTTTGATTTTAAACTTATTTATTAGAACACTACTTCCCTTTATAGGGAGCATTTATCCAATACTAATTCATTGTTACATTATTAACCAATTTGATTTCCGTAAAACTTTTTTTTTCTTATACATAGTAGGCGGCGATGTGCAGTATAAACCACTTAATTATGTCATACGTACAAGCTGATTCTATTTTGATATTGATAAAAGGTAATCACAGAGAAGTATTTTTGAAAATACCAAAATAAACTATAACAATACCAATATTTTTAAAAAGATCCATTATTTACTTTTGGAAGGGGTAGATGGACAACAGAGGAAATAAATCTATCCCAATAAAAAAAGAATCCGCCAAAAGAACACATAGTTGAAAAGTTGTTTTTTCCTCATACTGTCTACTATAAAGGAAAAAATGGTTTTACAGAAACGTAAACATGAGCTTTGAAAAATCGAATTTAATGCAGTTTTATTAGTTTTCCAACTCTGTTCATTGTCTCTGCTATTATTACCTGTTAGAGTGAGAAACAATACTCCTTTTAGAGTTATTTTTTATTAAAATTGAGCCTAGATCTGTATAAAAACTTTAACTACAACACAGCTTTTGGCTTCTGTCCATTCCTTTTTTAAGGAAAAAATTTGAAGGTTAGGGAAGAGGTATTTCTCCTCTCTGAACAAAAAAAAGTGATACTTCAAATTTTTCTAATTGTAAGTATTTTTCAGAGAAAATTCAGTAATAAATTTACATTCAAAGATTTATTTTTAAAACTTTTTTAAAAAAAGACTAAAGGAATCGTACAATCCTAGCATTTAATAAACAAAAAGAGCTGTGAATAAAAAAAGTTTGAAAAAACATGAATCTTGGTGAAAATGCTTGTCTATTTACAGTTTTATAAAAGCTATCATTTCTTAGTTATCTCATATAAATTCATTTTATTTAATACTGTTTGAATTTTAAGCTGTAAGAAATTTATAAAAAAATGACCAGAAATAAATCTTTAAACAATGAACAGTCACTCCTTTCAAACATCCTTTTTTCAGACCATCCAGAAATATAAATATTAAAAAAAAATCTCACACTTTAGCTAAACAAATTAGAAAAACTTTACCTTTTTAGCTCTTGTCCAGATGTGACCCGAAAACCTGTAGAGAACCCTGCGTTTCCACAGATACTTTATCTCCGCATCGGTCATACCCAGTGTTGTACTGAAGATGACCAGATCTCCTTTGCACTCCACGTTTAGAGCTGTCGTATTGGTCAAGGTGGACAGTCCGCGGAAGACCCCGTCATAGAGATGACAGTCTTCAACGTCTCCGATGTCCATTGGATCGTGCTTGCGAATGTCCTCTAGCGAGCTTAGGAATAGCTGTATGTAAAGGAGGGAATAGGCGTCATTGGAAATATATTAAAAATAAATATCTTATCGGCAATTTATTCGGTTTAATAAAATGTGAACATTATAGGCGAATAAAGGTCAATACGTGAACATTTATGTGAACTGAAAGAAAAAACCTTTTTCATCGAAATTTAAAAAGATACCCACACAGCATTGCAATTTTTAAAATTAGTTAATATCTTGAGCTTGAATCTAAAAAACGACCATTTCTACAGAATTTTTAGGATTACCTAAGATGCAATGATTGACACTTTATGATCTTAAATGTTTCTTCTATGGTTACAATAAGTCCAATAAAATTTTAAGCTTTTTGTTTCCATCAAAAAGCTTCTTTGTCTTCTTCTTTACATAAGTTTCAAAAACACGGAAATTTTCAGCGCCTGTAAAGTTGCTTTTTTGCATATCATCATCCTTTATCTGTGAAAAAGACCCAGGACCCCGATAATATCTTTAAAAAAGGGGTAAAAAATCTTTACATTCCTCCTCTACTTGGTCCATTTGGCTAATTAGATTAATTTAAGGAAGTCATAGAGGCGCTGATGCCCTATCTTGTGGTTTTAAAGTCCATCCTATTTTCTCATTAGAGACCCAAACTGTGTTTAACCCTTTCAGTCCTAAGCCGCACGAGATTTCTATTGAATCCTAAGAAGAATTTGGGGCGGTCATTCCTTTCTTAAAACTGCAAATTCAGAACTTAAAATAGTCTGTAATTAAAAAAGATTTTTATGCTAGTTTATATCATTAATGCAGAAATATAACTATTAGGAGGGGAAAACCTTACTCCTTCAATTATATGTTCCAATCCAAGAAAACAGATTATGTTCCTCTTATGACGAACTTTTCCTATGCTTTCCTTCTTGAGGGTTTCATTGTATCCTAAAATAAATAACTTACTTAGTGTTTATACAAACAAAATGATTGAATAAATTAATTTTGAAATATTCCAGTATTGCGAGGGGAATTAGTTATGTTAAGACCATAGGGGGGAATAAACTGGATTAGTAAACAGAAATTCTGTTATAAAATACTAGTACTAAGTAATTAATGAACAAATAAACACAAAAAGTAATCGTGAAAAAGAATCGCTAGTAGAGCATATATGGAGTTTTTCAATCTATATAGTTAAGATGAAAAAAAACCCACCATAATTTTGAATTAAACTTTATAGAGTGTCCCAAAAAGACCGACACATTTTAAAAATCAATAACTAATAACTCAAAAACTGAGAGACTCAGGTGTAGGATGCAACAAACAGCGTATTTTTATATTTTTTAGTTTTCGAGTTATTAGTTACTGACTTTTAAAAAAAAAAATTTGGTACACCCTTAGGTAATAATGTAGTATCTCAGGAATATATTTTATGAAATCTTGCACATTATTTATAAGGGTCATTGAATAAATGAACCTCTTGTCACCAATGAATTACCTGCCACCAAGGTTGAGTAACATATTATCCAGGAAACCAATCCAACCAGAGAAACAGACACATAGCACCATCCCCACATAGTGGATCAATCTGAAAAATGATGAAACTATCAACGATAAAAATGTAAAGCACCTAGAATTTATCCATATCCACAATGGTTTCGTTTCAGTAATAAATAACTTATTCACTCGTACTGAGAACACTAGAAAATGGTCGTGTCTCCAAACTTTGGATACACATTGTTAGAGCTTGACGTTTGCGGTAGGAGAGTGTTAAGCCAAATGCGTTTTATGTAACAAAGAGAATTTCACAACTGATGAGAATTACAGGTGGAACGCCTCCCCATGCTTTCAAGTCCATTCTGTGTGTTTGAGTTGAGTTACAAGGAAATTTTTCGATTTGTACACGAAAGTTAAAAATTCCAGGACCATTTCTCTGTGTTACTGTGTCAAGTAATGCAAATTAGAACTATAGTAAGCTTGAATGATTTATAAGGTAAAAAAAAGTTATGAACATTTGTTTTTTTTTTAATTTCGGAACAGATGAAGTAAGCTTACATAAATTTAGCGTAATAAAGTAATTGGGTTTGACTGATATTATTTATTGAACTTAAAATATCGCTATACATCCTAACTATGGCTGTGGGCCATATGTAATTAAAAAACGCAAAATGTATAATGTGTATTTATTTTCAGGTAAATATGAATTAAAAATTGCAAAATATGCATTTTAAACAACGTGGGAAAAATTGGACTCTTTTAAAAAGTTGTCAATGGACACTGAAAACAAATACTAATGTCTAAATCTCTAATTTAAAAATCAGCACAGAAAGTTAGGGAACGTACCCATACTACGTGACCCGTTCAGGGGGGGAGGTCTTCAAAATACCACACTTGGTCACAGGGGGGGGGGCTTAAGGGTTTCGTCACGTAGTCAAAAAATAAACTTGAATAAAAGAAAAAAAGACTTGTTTTGTAAATTAAGTTCCTGTTACAATATCTTTTACGTAAGGTTTTTCTTCTTGATAATATATATTCCTCCTGTTACTATAAGCATGCACGCACTCTTGGCGTGCGGCAAGCGCTGTATTAATAAAGACAAATTAAGCCATATGATTTTTTTTAACTTTCTGTTTGCAAAAATGATGAAAACTAGAGGGGGAGGTGTGTCTTGGTATATACTACGGGTGGTCACCAAGGGGGGGAGGTCAAAAATAGTAAAAAATGGGTCACGTAGTTTGGGTACGTTCCCTTATAGGTACGCGATTATTACTACATGATAATTCAAACTTTCATAAAAATTCGAGAATATGGAGTTAAAGTTGTTTTGTAACTGCTGAACTATCGTTCAAGATCAACTTCTCCTCTTTTCCGTTGTAGAAGGTAATTTGTTTTCATTCATTTTTTTAAAAAGCGTGATTGTTAATTAAGGTAACATTTATAAGCATAACAAAACATGCATTAGAAACTTAAATTTGTAAAAAATTGTAACTTATTGTAGTGAATGAATTGGGTACGTTTTAGACCTACATTTTAGTACAGGCACCGACACCATCTATCTGGTCTAGGATAAGAAAAAAAGATATTTGGAAACTACTAGGAAAGAGATATTTGAAATACAAGCGTTTAGGTTTATATCTCTTCCTTTTCGAATGTCTAATAGTCTAATTCATATAGGAATGTAGAGGAAAAATATTCATTTATTTGTAGTAAATGAAAAGTTCATGGCTGAACACTCGTGTAATAGTGAAGAAGTTACAAATAATTTAAAGATATAGAGAATTGTTGCAGTTGTTAACTTCAAATTATTACTTACCAAAATTGAAATCTATGTTACTGAAGTGCTTACGTTTGGAAGTTACTAAAAGTAGTCAAGTATACAGATGTGTAAGGTTTAGTTTAAAGCTTTCTATTAACACATATTTGTGTATTTTTAAGTACTATCCGAACTTTTAAGCTGTATTATTTTCGCGCGTTCGGTCATTCAGGGAACATATTATTTCCTTTCACCTGGTCACACAGCATCCGCAATTTCAAAGAATTATTTTGACTTGGAATTTCAAGTATACAGCTGTACCTAACTCGCGAATGTATTATTCAGAAATAAGCAGTTAAATTAAATGACGCTGCAATATCTGTATGTGTCAGTGTAAAATGATTCGGTAAACGAAAAAAAACTTTTAAATAGCCCCATTTCAAAATACCATTTCCTTCATTTCACAAAATTCTCTGCATGAATAGGTTTGAGAAAGTGGGACTACCTATTATGGGGGGTGATCTATTTCATTAAATATCTCCATACATTGAAAATGGTTTAAGTTCTGTTTGTTCTCAAGAAGTTAACTACCGTATGTGTCTTGAAATGTAATCCTAGAATATGGGTTGAATTAGCACATACTGGCAACATGCTTTGTAGTTTGGAGCAAAAAAAAATTTATTTACACTAAACATTAATTTTAAAACGTTTTACACTTGAAAATAAATGTATTTTTATATTCAATCTGGTCATATCATATGTAGTCATCATGTCAATCATATGTAGAACATAAAAAAATATGAACTATACAACGATATGAAATCTATATGAAAAACTTGAACATGGTTATTTTTATATGTTATAAGTATTATATGACAGACAAAGAAAAAAATCCATTAATAACAAATTAAAAAAAAACATCCATTGCACATGCATACGCTACGCGTGCCGTGGAATGAAATATTAAAGCTTTTACCAGATATGACGTCATAGTCATAAAAGTCGTCCATAGAGGTAGTTTTTAGCACCATTGTGTGTATATAGCACTATTTCCAGATATTTAAATTCATTTACCTTATTTTTGCTCGAAATTTTTGTTCAGAACATTTTTGCGTATCGAAAAATGGCTTCTCTAATTCACAAGTGATTGAAGCGCATGGTGCATTAAAGCTCTCGTCAAACCGAGAGTACTTTCATTTCATAAATGTTCTATTGAAACGCTCGTCATTAAATTTTCTATGGTGTTAGGAAATGTTTCCTTAAGGATATTCAAAACATGAATCTATAACGTTTGAGTACTGATACAGAGGAATATGTCGTGAACAATATCTTTAAACTACTCTCTAATCCGAGGGGGAGACTTACAAAATATCAATTTTTAAGTTTTGCCTAACTGTCTCTGATTTTTTTTAATACGAGCTGGTTTATCCAAATCTAAAGAATTAACCTTCACTGTTTCCAATGCTGTGTAATGTAATGTATAAAAGGTAAAATACTATTATAATTTCTCAGCAGTATGGTATTTGGAATCTACAACAAGTTTTGTACTTAGATATTTATATTTCCAGACCCTGCGAGGTGAAATACATCTCAGTTTTTCCAGACAAATACGTTGAAAGTCTTTCAAGTCGAAATTACGATTATCGCGGCTCTGATAAAGTGTTAAGTATATCGCCAAGGAATTCCAATAATGCAATAAGTTGAAAATGACCAAACAAGCAAATTGGTGTTTTAAGTGTTGAGATAAAACGAGAGATAAACTCATTATTGATAACGCTTTTTTTAACTTACTATAAACACTAACGTAAAATGTAATAAAATAGAAACAACATCTCTTATCTGGATCTTTCCAATAAAGGAACTAATCCGCGAGATACTGAAATCAGTTTGATTTCATCAGTACAATACAGTCATTAGATCATTTTTAAGCAACAAAAAATAAAATAAAACATTACCTAAATATGAGGGATGTATTAAAAGCTGACAAAAGATTAGCTGCCAACACCAGCTTGTTTTGCTTGCTTGGTATAAAAGGCTCTGAGTGCTCCTCTAAATTGGAAAAGGGTTCTCTCCCCAAGGAAAGGAAGTCCCTTGAGAGGGATGTGACGTCAAAAAGAAGCCTCCCCCCAATTGGAATATCCACTAACAAGCCCACCCCCTCGCTGTGCAAACGATTATAAAGGTTTGAGATTGATTGAGGGGTCAGAAGACGGGGAAGAGATAAGTGATTTCTCGTTTTCCGGGAACTGGCAAGGACGTACACCCTTGTGCAGTAAATTTGTCAACGTATTAAAATTAAGATTAACTAATTAATGTTTTAAATATCTTGTTAAATCACGCAATTTATATCAGGATTTACTTTAAAAAAGCTTCATACACAAAAAATTAAAGAAAAATCTTTACTGGTTTCTTTCACTTCCAGAAAATAATCTTCCACTCTTTTTTTCTATACCCTACATTTTTTTCTCTATCTCTCTCGTCTCTTCTTCTCCTTTCAACGCTTAAACATCCGCGAAAGCATGGCAAGAAATTTATAATCATTTACTGTGTTTTTATTATTTGTTACTCAAAAATAGTTTAACTGGAAACTTTTGAACCCCTCAAAAAAATATATAAAACTTTAAAATTGTATAATTTTTTTAAGCCTTCATTCTGAGATACCATCACCCATTTATGAAATGGAGATGATGAGCACCGCCTGATAGGCCAATTGAAACGAAAGAATTTTATTTGATTTTACTTATTTAAGGAGTCGATATTAAATACTGCCACGTAGTTGAGGTAAAATTTATACGGTTTTTTTTTGTCTTGGTTTTTAGTAAACTTGAAACTAAAGTAAAATTAACATTAAATAAAAACAGTATGAAATTTAGAAACAATTTCACAATTTATATCAAAAATGGTAAAGGCTTGAGTGGCGATGATCCAGTGTTTTATTTGTTCAGATGTCGAATAAGGGCTTCTTTCATAATCTGAAATCCGACATACTTTTATGGTTAGTTGGAATTTAATGCTATCGAATAATTTTGATTGAAACTAAGATTCCTGAAATCCCCGGGATCGATGGCCATGAAGCTAAAATGTGAGCATGACTCTCAAATATAACAAATTTAAAAGGTAGGAACAAGGTAGGCAATTGAATTGAATAGGCACAAGCTAGTAATAAGCAGGAACTGAAAGCTAAAACTATGACGTAATCACCGTAACAAATTAACTTACTCCAAGCGTGTTTTTCACTAGACCCAGTTCCGTTGTTCATTTCCGTAGGAAGTGGTTTGCTCTCTAGTTGGTCCTACTATTCTGTGTCACTAAGCTCCTGCTTGATAAGGGCAGTCTACGACTGTCCAGTAGGGCGTATCACGAAAAACTTTTTTGAAAATTCAAAAAGGCATACACAGAAAAAAAGTTTCCTCAGGGGTCACGTATTCTACAGAAAAAATTTCAGAATAAAAAAAAACATTTAGATCCCACGGAATTGAGTCAAAGTTTATGAAATTTCATAATTTTTCAATAAATTGGGCAAAAATGCCAAGATACAATTTTCATTCAAAGTTCAAACTTCATAATTTTTCTATGATGATGTACTAGATCAGTGGTTCCCAAAGTGGGTTCCGTGAAACCCTGGTGTTCCACGAAAAAATTTAGGGGTTCCGCGTGACAAATTTTATTTCCTTAAAGAAAATAAGAAGGGTTTTTTTTGTATTAAGTTCATCAAAATGCAAATCCTACCAAAAATATGTATTAAATTCTTAAAAATGTATGACCGAAATTCGCATTAGGTGAACGAAAACAAGTTAAAACCCTCTTTTCATAGTCAAGTTTCCAAACATTTTCTGGGGGAGGACCCCCAGACCCCCTGAATGTTCAAGGAACTCGATTAATCTCAACTTTTTTTTAACACTAAGTTGGCTTGTTTAATTTAATATCAGATATTAAATTTTGAAAAGTCGTTGATTAGAAAATATTCAGGGTTCCACGATCATTGGCAACAATTGGGGGTTCCACGAGAAAAATATAGTTTGGGAACCTCTGTACTAGGTGATGTACTATTATGCCTTACAATTTGAGCTTAGTTTCTTATTTTTATTACCATTAGTTTGAAAGAAATAATTCTTTATAGATATGAATCACATATACCTATACTACAAAATTTTTAAATTTGCTTGAAATTTAGAATTAGAAATTTTTCGTCTAATTCTAGTATGTTCTTATTTTGGACTATTTGTAGTTGAAAACCGTTTGAATTGCTTCTTTTGTAGTTATTTTGTGGTTTTGAGCGATGTTTTAATTTTTTTAAGTATCAAATTTTTTAAATTAATTTTTTTCAATTGATATATTTCTTTCAATTTTAATGGAATATTCCAATTCAACACTGAAAAATAGCCAACAAACATGAATCATAAGCCCCAATTACTTTTACTAAATGTTTTAAAATTTGTGTTAGGCCATTTTTAAAAATTTTAATTTTTAAAAAATCCTCCAAATTTGCAACTATTTGCAACCGGTTTCGAAATCTACCGAAACCTTAGAAAATGTTATGGGAGTCTTGTGGTGTCGCCATCTAGTGATGATAAGATGAAATGTTTTAAAAGTCTATTAAACACTTAAAAGATGTCGCTACCACTAAAAAAGTGAAAATTAAATTAAGAGTGGTTAAAAAACAACTCAAATATAAAAAATTAGAAAAATGTATCAAACTTATAAAAGAAGAAATTTTTCATATAGCTATTATTCTCTTGGTATTATTTTTAGAGGTGGCCAACAATACAAGATTAAGAAAGCTATAAATTATGTCAGTTTTAACCTCCTTATTTTTCGTCCTTTATGGCCAGTTGGCCACCTCACAGGTCTTTTCGCAGCCCCGTCCACATTTATGCTTCCAGGAGACTCAACTGATAGGGGGTCGCATTTTCGAGTGAAACCGCTTATCTGGGTGTAGATCCAGAATCTAGGTTGTTCTTTCGTGTAATTCTGAAGACCTTTTTAACCTTGCTTAGAGGGAAAAGTAGAATAAATAAATTGAATATCAAAACAATATACTACCTGATATATGATATACAACTACAAAATTTCTGTGTTATTTCCCCCTATATATTATTTTTCGCTCGTCATCCATCATCCATAATAAAACGGTTAAGTTGGTCATGATTACTACTAAATTACTAAATAGCTTGATGATTTGATTACTACAATTCTTTATGGCCCATGGCAGCTATGAGTATTAATATTTTGGAAATGTAACTGACATAACAGCAGACTCAATGAATATTAAAATCAATATTCAAGAAAAATATTTTGAGAGTGATTTATTTCTTTTTTTTTTCCAGGTCCTTAGAAACTATATTTTTTAGATATTTTACCACAATGGGCCAGTTGGCATTATTAACAGGCTCAAAACCGAACATGACGGTCTAGTTTTGAATTAGATTCTGGAAAATTGGTAAAAAAAAATTAACCGAAGAGTGTCACTTATTTTTTACTACGACAGATGGTAATAAATTACTTACCGATTAAACTAATTTAAAAGATTCATTCCCTTAAAATTGCATTCGCTTTCAAAAATGCTGATAAATCCTAAAGTCATGGAATAATAAATCATGTATTGAACAAAAAATTTGTGCTGATATGTTATTAATGTTTCTCTCTATATTAAAAAAAAGTAACAGTCGCCGCCGCCGCTGCCGCCGCCGCCGCCGCTGTTTCAGAAAATCTTCACTTTGACAATTTTGAACTGTCACTATGCAAAAACTATGGAACGGAAATTATTGAAATTTTGACCATTTGTAGACAAATGTATGAGGGTCCTTTTCGTTCCAATAGCTAATTAATGAGATAATTAGTTCTGGAATTATTTAATGTCAAAGTCAAAAATTATTTTTTTCTGCTGCGAGTTCGCCCCCAGCAGAATCTATTGGCAGCAGAAATATGATTTTTTGCAGCCGCATTCTCTTAGATGTGAAGTTTTGCACCTCGTCGCCCTTTTTTCGAATTTCGAATTAATTTTGGAGTAATTAAGTTTTAAAGTTTCGAAATGATGGGTTTTCGGTTTTTTCGTTATAAAAGAAAAACTAATAACAGTAGAACTATGATATTTTAAACACACATACAATTATTTTTTATAAAAATATTGGCGTTTTGTTTTTCAAAAAATTCTAATTAGTTTTGGAGTTATTAAGATTCAAAGTTTTAATTTTTTCTTCTCTTTCTGTGGCCGTTCACTAGAGAAACAGACGAGTTTTATGATGAGTCTGATTTCTTTTATTTTCAACAATGTTTTTTCTACAAAATGGTTTATGATTATTAGTAGACTTGCTGTATATTTTTTTAACATTTCGATTAAATTATTGATAAGCTAAAAAAGGAATATATTTCAGCAACATTTTTGTTGTTAATTTAGGGGAATGATACGAATTAAATTATTTATAAGCAAGACAGAGGTATTTTCGGTATTACAAGAGGCTTAATTAAGTCGAGAAGAGGGTTAGGCTGGATTGTTGAGATGAACAAGCGAGCTCTGCTCGCTAAGATCGCGAAGCGATCTGAAAAGAACTGCGAAGCAGTTACGGGGGTTGGTGAGCGATAGCGAGCAGGGGGCAGGCCCCCTAGTGTTGAAAAATAAAAATATATGTTTGTTGTTAAGAGCTTCTCTGCAACAAATATACTCTTGCAAAGAAGCAGGTTTTACAGAACTTTTTGCAGCTTAGCGGTGAAGCAGTAATGTTTGTTGTAAAGAGCTCTTCTCTGCAACAAATACTCTCTTGCAAGGAAGCTGGTTCTACAGGACTCAATGTCATTTGATTCGGAACTGTTTCTTCGGTATGTGCTGTTTCTTTCTGTTAAAACGGCCTTTCTAACGAGGTTTTTTTTATGAAATTTGAGTCTATTCTTTTAAAGATATAAGGATAAAAAAATAATAACTATCTAATGTTCGTTCTATTTTTTTACCCTTTCAAAATCAACATTTTAAAGCAATTTTCAAAATCTTTTTTAAAGCAAGAAGAAGTTACACCTTCTTCCTTCCTTTTACAGTTAAAACGCATATTTAAACTTAAATGTTTCTTGAAGAACATAAATTTGTTAATTACTAAATATATTCACATTCTGAAGCAAATGTGAAATAGGATAATCGCCTTTATTTTTCATCAATACATTTTCATTAAAAATATTATAATACATTAAAAGCCATAAATTAAAATTGGCCTTTTTTCATGGAAAACTTTTCGATGAAAATATCTGAAGCGATGATCATTTCTTTTATTTTGGTGTCAATCGTTGTTTTGAATCCTGTGCCCTTCCAACGGTTCGATTGGTAACTCGTGTATGAAAATAATACATTGCTACTTTCTTTGTTCTCATTATCATTCTGAACAAATCAGTTCTTCAAGCAGCAAATTTGTTTCTTTAGAAAATTCGTTTCTATTCAAAACTATCGATGATGTTGTAAAATATGTAATGGAGAAATCGTAAAATCTCTAAACTCGATATTTTTAAAATTAATTTGTTTCTTGCTTTGTAATTCAAATTGATTCAAAAATTTAATCTACCAAAAATACGTAAATTTAATCAGATTGAAATTATAGTAAACGATTTTGTTTAGTTCAAATTATAGCTGTCAGAAAATAACAAAGAACGGACTAGTTTCATGATTCTCTTGGATCCATAATCGACTCTAAAACCACCAAATAAATAGGTGTCAGACTTATCATGGTTATTGTGGAAGCATCTTGGGTTAATCCCTCTTATTTAAATTTACTGGAAAGATTTAATGAAGAATGGAGGCTTCCTATTCGATTGTTAATGTTTTGCGGTTTCTACTTACCGTATCTGAATGAAAATGCTACCTTAAAAGATCGCTTCAAAAATTTACTTAGCAAAATAACTAAGATTATTACGTTTATATCTGCCTTATGCGCTTTGCATTACACCATACCCATTTTGCTGTGGCTTGGATCGGTTAACGATTTTTTCCTTTGCATAGAAATCCTACTCTTAATTATTTTACATTCCTATCTCGTGAAGAAAACTATGGCAGTATTGGATAAAACGAAAGATTTTTATATCCATCAAGACATAAAACCGCACAGAAGAATGTTTATTAAGTACGCCTTTCTTATTCTTTCATTTATTGCCTTAGTGATTATACTCCTAAACGTATTGAGCTTGTTTTCTCGAAATTTTATACCAGAATACATCAATCACTTGACGTTCGGGTACGTTAGAAAAACCTCTGAAATAAATTACAAATTCCCAGTAAAAATACTGATTTTGATTTGTACTGTAATGCGACTGATATGGGAAATGCTTATCCCACTTGCAGCATTTACTCTTTGTTGCATAGCGTTATTAACTTGTTTCAAAGTCTTTCAGAAGCACAACGAAGAATTCGAAAATAAACTTATCCCAGGTTTAACTTCAAATAGCATTTACGAATTATCAGTTTCAGTGTCTAAAATAAGTGTGCATGTAAGAAAAGCCAACGAAATTTTATCCCCGATTATTTTCATTTGGATTTCATATCAAGTCATACATATATGCAACGTCGCCAACTATTTATTCTCAAACTCTGCATCAAGCGTCATGTACATCATATCTGTCGCACTGAACTTGTGTCTGCATATACTTCAGTTTGTCTGTCTCTTGCTGATAGCAGACAAGTGTAACATTGAGAATTCAAGAGCGAGAATTATGTTGATGGACTACTTGGGGGTCGACAAGCCCATTTTCTCGGACATTCACTTGTCCAAGAATGCTCAACTCATCATCCCCTTGATGGTCCACTATTCTCAACAAATGTCTATCAAACTAATTGGAGTGATCAATTTAGACAAAAAGTTTCTACTTTTGACATTTGTTAGCATAGCAGCCTATGAAGTACTGATGTTACAGTAGCGTAGTACCTTCCTATCTTGTATTATTACTACACCTGAAAGTCATGGTCTTAATTTAACTTAGCTTTTCCGTATCTTGTCAATTATTACATAAATGTTTTAAATCAGTGGAACAATACTTGTTATTAATCATAAGGGGCCGTTCAAATATTACGTAAACATATAAGGGGGAGGGGATTTTCTATTTGCTTATTTTTTCTGACAATGCGGGGAGGGGGAGTATGGAGTGATGCTTACGTAAGATGTTACAAAAACACTGCATTTTCAAAAATCTATTGATTCTTGCATAAACAATTTCAAAATTCAACCAAAAATAAATTTTACAAAAAAATTGAGCTAGGAAAACATTTTCAAGCATTTTTTTCACCAGGAAAGTTTTAACGATAGGTTAAGTGTTCATAGAGAAAAATGAATTTCAGAAATCTAAGCATTACTAAAGATTTTGTACAAAAAAAAGAACAAAAGGGGAGTCGGGCAGTTTTCTTACGTAATTATGAGAGGGGGGTTGCATCTTGCTTATCTTTACTGACAAGAGGGAAGAGGGGGTCAAAAATGATCAAAAACATGCTTACGTAATATTTGAACGGCCCCTAATAAATGTACAGTAATTTATAAAAAAGTTTTTATAGATTACTATAGCACTATTTAGGTACTCTATCCACAATTAATATTTATCCATAGTATTATTATAAACCAAGTAAAATTGACAATAAAAATTTTAGTGATTATAAAATCTTGGTTGGTATCCTTTAAAACCAATATTTTTAAAATATGGAGGAGTTCAACCGTGGGGCAAAGTTATGGAATACACACTTGAAGTGCTCGAGGCGCATAGTCATCCGGTTGAACTCGTCTAGACACTTTAAAGTTTTAAACACAACATTAAGAATTTTATATTTGAATACAGTTATTGCTTATAAATAATTATTATTAGTTGGCACACTAATTTTATTTGTTTTCAGGATTTTGGTCAGTGAAAATTTAAACGACACCAAAATACTGAACATACCTATATTTGTTAGTTGTTCAAAAAGTATGTCATGAGATTGTATTTTTACCGACTTACCATATCAATTTTCAACATACTGTTTCTCCCTTTAAGTATTATTTTAATCAATGTTGTGTTTGTGAATTCTAGATTATTAAAAATATATTTATTAAACCAATAGCCAGAGATATTTTAACTCCTCTGAGAGGGTATTTCACTCCTCTTGAAAATCAGAAATACTCCTTAAAAAACTAGCCAGGAGTATTTTCACTCTTTGAATTTTTCACTAAGTATTTTTTTTCATACATTGTTCTGATGCTTAGGGAGTTGGATTGTGGTTTTGGTGTCTCTGTATATGAAGTTTATGCTATTTTCGTATTTCACTCCTCATAATTGAATTTCACTCCTCCTAAAAAAGTCAAGGAGTATTTTTATTCCTCCAAAAAAATCCTAGGATAAACACTGATCACTCATACTCCCCTTGTCTAGAAAAATAAGTATAAAGAATAAACCCTTCCCCCTTTGGGTGCTTATTAATATTTGATGGGGCCCAAAACATCGTATGGAAATCTTAAAGGTTCTGCCACTATGTTCAAGGGTTGACTGAATTCAATAAGTTCAATGTAAAAGTTTGTTTTTTAGTTTCATTCAAGGCAAATAAGTTTTTCATTAAAATTTAGTTAATTTTCTCCCTAAGTTTTGCATATAAATGGTGGGGGTGGTCTGTGTCTTATTAATGTAATTAACTAGAAGAGGTCAAGAGGGGGTTTACGATTTATCAATTTTTTGCTGATAAATGTGGCAGGGGGAGGGGGCAGATATTACCAAAAATATGCTTATACGTAAAACCAGAGATATTTTTAACTCCTCTGAGAGAGTATTTCACTCCTTGAAAATTGGAAATACTCTTTAAAAAACTAGCCAGGAGTATTTTCACTCTTTGAATTTTTCCACAAAGGTTTAGCTTAAAAAATGCAACGCTTGGCCCCATCGAAATCAACAAATAATATTTTTCTACTCAAAACACCAACTGATCTCAGCGGAGACATTTTTGCACGACTTCCGGCCAAAGCCAATTGCCAAAAGCCACGGCACTCTAATTATCAAACTTTTTTGTGTTTTCATACAGCCATAGTAATTTCTTTCTCATTTATTGTTCTGATGCTTAGGTAGTTTGATTGCGGTTTTCGTTCGTGTAGGTTTTCGTTCATATGTAGTTCATGCTATTTCCGTATTTCACTCCTTATGATTCAATTTCACTCCTAAAAATGTCAGGGAGTATTTTTACTCATCCAAAAAATCCTAGGAATAACACTGCCAATAGCTATCAACTACTTAGCTATTATTTAGTTTACAAAACAAATCAATAATAAACCCTGTGTTGGGGGAGGGTAACCTAGCAAGTCCGTTTAATTAAAGGTTTTATTGATACACTATTTTAGTATATTTATTTATTTAAAAAGTTAAATAGTATATCTCTCTATTCTAAAGAAAAGTTTTTGGTGAACGGTTTCCAGAGAAAATTAATTACTGATCCGTATAACGTATAACACATTTTTGGCATCAAACTGTTCGGATTATTTTGAGGATATGCAATAAGACATTATAATTTCTAAAAAAAATTCTCAATTTTAAAATATTTCCATTTTTTTAGATTACGGATAAGGTCGCAGTTATAAGAATAAGAATTTTTAAGTTAAGAATTTTTTTCAAGTTTTAAAAAAGTGCTTTCTAAATTAAATAGCATTCAAAGACTGATAAAAGTATTCTAAAAAAACTTACAGGTATGCTATTTCATACTAAAATTTCACACATTTTGTTTGAAATTTAAAATGTTTAGTCTGATAATCTAAATTAATTGTAAACATTGAGTGTCATGTAGGTTTTGTCTCTTATTATTTTCAATGGCTTAAAAGGTATCGTTTATCAAGTCTGGGTTTAAATAAAAATAGGAATGATAAAACACAAGCGGTAAACTAACGAGTTTCTAGGCGATACAATATTGAATTTAAAAGATTAATTTTTGTACGCTTTTTTCCAGAATGTTGATTAACGAGAGTTATTAATTAATGGATATTTTTTAAGGAAAACATTTTGATTAAATTATAGACAAGTTAGAGTTCAAACTTTTAGGAGAGTGTTATTCATGGAGATGACCTGTGACGTATGTTTGGAAAGATGGTTGACGTTTCTTCAGCTAATTTTGTTATCAATATGTTTTATAGTTAAGTTCAGTGAGTTGGGATTTGTGTGGAAAAGATCCTGCGCAAGCAGTTTACGGGGGTTGGTGAGCGATACCGAGCCGGGGGCGGTAGCTCCCTATAGTCTCCTAAATTATTGAGGTATTGCATTTTTATTGTTATCAAGATTGAGCCAGTATGCAATATTTTGAGAGTCTGAAGCTTTTGTTAAAAATGATTGCAAGAATTTCCTAGGCAGACATCAACCAAAAAAAAATTAAGGACTTTAATGAAATTGAGAATTACATCTATTTATTACTAGTAATAACACATTCCTGAAAGCTGTTTGGATTATTCCACCTGATCTTTATGTTTTTTTGGTGTGCTGAATTCAAAAATAATGAAAGCAATATAAATGAAATAAAATTTTTCAATAGAAATATCTTTTAGGAAAAAATAATAAATAAAAAGTACTTAGGCATAACCGGAATAAAACACAACAGTTTTTTTAGGTCATTAAAACCATTTATTATTCAAAGCACACAACAATTAAATCAACTCGTCAATAATTTTTACAACGAATCCTTACAAAATTCAAAATACTGCCCGCAAAAACATAAAATGTCAAAGAACAAATATTTTAAATGACATTCCTATGAGGTAAGATAATTATAATTTTTAAAAATGAAAAGGATATCACGAATAATGTTAGAAAAGATGCTAAAATACTATTTTAAATTGTTTGTAAAAGAAAGTTTAATTGTTGGTGTATGTTTTACATCAATTAATCAATTCGCACCAAATAAGCACTAATTATGACTTGACGACTACTAAAATAGCTTTGTGGGACTGCAACTGCATCTTCTTAACATCCCCGACCCCATCTACATTCAGTACCCAGATCAAATATATACCCGATAAAGCAATAAATCCGTATAGTCAGGCGCGTAGCCAGAGGGGGGGGATTTGGGAATATATCCCCCTCCGAAAGTTGAAAATTTTCTTTTTTTGACCATAGAAAACCACTAAAAATACCCCATATCCCCCCCCCGGAATATCAATATCCCCCTCCGAAATGTTTTTCTGGCTACGCCACTGCGTATAGTATTTTCATACCAAAATTACATTTTTAAAGAGTGAACCTTTCAAAGAAGGACATTTAATAAAAAAAAAGAACTGTCCTCCGAATACGAAAAGCCAGGAGTATAAGTTCGTTATTAATAACTTCTGAAATCAGATGTTGAGTTTCCGTGTGTAGTGTCGTGCTTTTCTAGCATTTGCAGAATCATCATCTCGTACGTGATGACGGCTCCAAAAGTTACCAAAATGACGCTCCTTTCGAGTTTGAAGAACCCCATGGCAGACGGAGAGATGTCCGCCTTGAAGTTGTCCAGCATGGTCGTCAGCCGGTTGATCTTCACCGTCTTCGTCTCGTCGTTCAGTCCCTCCACCTGGGCCAAGGGCGACTCCAAGACTGTCGTCTTCATGTCACCGAAGACCTCGACTGTCTTCGCGGAGACGATGACGAGCAGGACGAAGAAGAGGGCGTACAACACGACGTTGATGACCGTAGTGACGAAGCTCAGGGTGCCCTTGAAGGGATTGCTGTACATGAGCTTAGACAAGTTGTAGCAGAGCCCCATGGTACAGAACGAAGCCAGGAGGAGAGCTATGGGCGAAAGGACGGAATATATCTTTCTTACTGTCGTCATGGCTTTTGACAGTTCTGTGACGAAGTCACTGAGAGATTGCAAAGGTTCTGCTGCTATCAGCGCGTTTTGAAGGCGAAGGGAAAAGCGCCGTACCAGGAATTGAATTCGAAGGTGAAATATGTAATAGGTAGCGGCTGACAGAGGTGTTATCATGTAGAAGTTTGCAGTGGCCCCCCAAACCATTGTTTTCACGAAAACTTTTGAAAATGTGGGAACAGTTGAGTCCCACTCGCTTTTTATTAACCCGAAAGAAAAATTGACAATCAAGACACCGATTATCTCCTCTCTCACTAATATTCTGAGAGAATTGAATACGGACCAAAACAATGTGCAGGTACAAAAGACCCAGGAAATATGTTTTATATTTTTATACCGAACGACGCTGTTTCTTGTCAACAAGTTCAACTCTTTCATGTGAGAAGCAATGGCTTTCATTTTGAGCGTCACGAAGAACCACAAAACGGCTGTCAAGAATATGTCTGCTATGTGAGGAAAGAACACTCCAGAATAGCTCATTGCACTGTAAATCATCGACAGCAAGTGATAAGATAGCATCAAACCCCAAAATACTTGGTATGCCCGTAAGATGTACCGTAGCACCATATTCGCGTTTTGATTTGGGGTAAAAACGCCGTATGCATTGAAAAGATATTTTACAGGTATCCATTCATCAAACATCTCAGATTCACTTCGATTAATTCTAGAAAATAATCGAGATCTATGCATAAGTTCAAAATTAAACTCCTTCCCGTTTCTTTCTTCATCAGATTTTTGTTTAGGGTTCACTTCCATCTTCTTAAGACAAAAGAAAATCTGAATTGAATTAGGATTGGCAAGTCTTCCCACAATAACACACAAAAAGGAAAAGAATATTGTCATCAAGGAGAGCGGCAGTTGTTGTACTGCGTTCAGAAATCAAACACCCAGGTCTTTCCATTAAGAAGATTAAGGCATATTGGATTTTCTTCTCTCAGAGTTCGAGGTAAGTCGATCAAAAATCAATACTTCTAAGAAGTCATTGATTTTCCAGAGAAAATATTTCAAAAGATATTGTTATGTCTCTGAATAAAAAGTTCGATACTTTGGAAAAGATAAAAAACATGTGATACGGCTGGGTCATTATTCCATGCCAAATCATCCAGCTAAAATTCAATTTTACACCCCAGGTTCTCAGATTTTCATGAAATTTTGTATGCTCAATACATACATACAAGCAAAAATCCAATTTTTATCCAATTCTACCAAGTAGTTTTAGAGTTGATACAATATTTTAGTACACTGATTTCAAAATTTCAATAGTATCTCTCTATTTTTAAAAAAGTTTTTATTTACTAAACCGAATGACACATTTCTGGAATCAAAATGTCCGGATTCTTTCAATGATTTGCAGTAAGGTATTATAATTTTTTTTTTAATTATCAATTTTAAAATATTTTCCCTTTTTTTAGATTACGGATTAGGTCGCAGTTACAAAGCAAGTACTGTACAACAACTTATTACAACACAAAAACCAATTGACGCCATATTTTATGATGAAACAAGTTTTTTTTCACGTTTTAAAAATCTTCTTTAAAGTACTTTCCAAATTGTAAATATATTATATATATTTTGCTAAACTTATAATTTTTAGTCTTATAATCGAAATTAATTGTAAACATTGAATGTCATGTTGGTTTTGTCTGTTATTATTTTCAATAGCTTAAAAGGTATTATTTAACAAGTCTGGGTTGCAACAAAAATATGAATGACAATACACTAGGTATAGTAACGAGTTACTAGGTACTACCATATTAAATTCAAAAGATTCATTTAAGTAATTTTTTTTCAGAATGTTGATTAACAACAGTTATTAATTAATGGGTATTTTTTAAGGAAAACATTTTGATTATATTATGGCTAAGTTAAGTTAGAGTGAAAAAATATTCAAACTTTTAAAAGAGAAGAGAGAATTCAAGAAGATTTTTTAGAAGTTGGTTGACGTTTCTTCTACTAATTGGTGTTATTGTTTCATAAAGTGAGTAAAGTTCAGTGAGCTGGGTTGTGTGAGGATTGCGAAGCAATCCAAGCAGTTACGGGGTCTAGCAATTTACGGGGGTTGGTGAGAGATAGCGAGCAGGAGGCGGTAGCTCCCTCTAGATTATTGATGTATCATTTAGCATTGTTATCAAGACTGAACTATCATGTAATGTTTAGAATCTATATATATGTTACGGGCAATGTGATAAATTCAGTGGAATTTATGAATGAAATTTATCACTTTGCCCGCCTCCACTTCGGGCATTATTAATAATGCCCGATTAATCACTTTGCCCATAACATATATAGTATGTTATTGATTGTATTGAATAATTGTTTAAATGTTTTATTTCTATTTATTAGTAAAAATTTTTGAACTTCAATTTTTAGTAGAAATACTTTTTATATAAAAAAGGAATAAATTAGAATGATTTTGGTACAACCATAATAAAATAAGACTGCTCTTTAGGTAATTAAAACAGTTTATTATTAACAGCAGACAGCAAAGAAATCAACTCGTCAATCATGTTACATCAAATTTAATTTTACAAAATTCGAAATACTCCAGCTAAAATAAATGTGTAAAACAACAAATATTTTGAAATGACTTACGATATGAGTATAATTTTTAACAATGCAACGGATAACACGAATAATGTTAGAAAAGAAATTAATTTATTCACTTAAATGTAGGGGAGAGCGGGGTTAATTGGCATAGTTTTTGATGTACAACTCTTTTTCTGTAAAATCTGTTTAATACCTTTTATAGGTTAAATTTAATAACTAAATTTATAGGTTAATACTAAAAATATATGCCGGGTTCATAAGTTTAATATGCATTTAATTAGCCTAAAAATAGTTCAAAAATTAGCTCTCACCTATGCCAATTCTCCCCACACCCTGGACTAGTTGGCATACCTATGAGATGAATTGGCATAAGCTAATTTGGATATTAATACTTGGGAGTAATATTCTATTTATTATAATTATTTTTTATTTCACATTATTATGTCGTATTTTTGAAGGTATCTTTTTATTTAATCTTTATGCGAGAGAACCTGTCGAACCTCATGATACCTCTACATAGCTTTGTAATTCCTCTTTTCAGCCACGCTTTCGACTTCATAAATGTGCTTGTTAAAATAGCAGTAGGTACGCCATCTTTTCAGCCACGGTGGATATTAATGTAGCTGTAATACATATACCAACTGATCCCATACGAAAATGTGCCAATTAGCCTACGACGATATCCAAAACATAAATAACTCCACACAATCCAAACTTAACGTTACGATACATACATGGAACCGCAGTAAAACCCCTCTTTCGAAAACCGTCATCAGTTACAATTTAAAGGGAATAACTTTTCAAGAAAGACACCAAACAGGAAAAACCCTGCAAAACTTTTTCATAAGGAGTCTTAAGTACAGTTTTCTTACTCAAAAGCAATAAATCCGTGAAGAATTTACTTACTATACATTTACAATTTTAAAGCGTAAACTTTTCAAGAAGGACATTTAATGGAAATAAATTTAGTTTTTAACAAAAAAGAGACCGATTTCAAAAATGCGCCTAAAAGTGAGAAATAATTTTTACCCAAAAAACAACAATACTACTTTTTAACATAATTTTTGAAGTCGAAACACTTTCACAATAAATTAACATTCCTCGCTAACATTAAAAAAAGAACACGTTATTAGCATATAACATAAGATAAAAGAAGATTCACAATTTCAGGCACAATATATTATTTTCTGTTTGACGAATGACGAAATGAATGTCGAATGACATGACGAAAAGAGTGCAGTTGAGACCTCTCTACTAGTAATATGTATTGCATTTAGACTTACTATCAAACATGTGGTTTCGTCACTTATTGTGAAAGTGTTTCGACTTCAAAAATTATGTTAAAAAGTAGTATTATTGTTTTTTGGATAAAAATTATTTCTCACTTTTAGGCGCATTTTTGAAGTCGGTCTCTTTTTTGTTAAAAATTAATTTATTTCATTCTTTTTATATCAAGTCGCCTGCGGCTCCAGATATTTCATGCCAAAAGAAAAAAAAAATTATCCGCTAAAAATTTTATCATAAAAAGTCTAAAGTGCAGTTTTCTTACTCAAAAGAAATAAATCCGTGAAGAATTTTCTTACTACATTTACAATTTAAAGCATAAACTTTTAAAGAAGGACACTGAAAGAACTGTCCTCCGAATACGAGGAACCAGGAGTATAAATTAGTCAGTTATAAGATTTGAAATCAGATGTGGAGTTTCCGTGTGTAGTGTCGTGCTTTTCCAGCATTTGCAGAATCATCATCTCGTACGTGATGACGGCTCCAAAAGTTACCAAAATGACGCTCCTTTCGAGTTTGAAGAACCCCATGGCAGACGGAGAGATGTCCGCCTGGAAGTTGTCCAGCATGGTCGTCAGCAGGTTGATCTTCACCGTCTTCGTCTCGTCGCTCAGTCCCTCCACTTGGGCCAAGGGCGACTCCAAGACGCTCGTCTTCATGCCACTGAAGACCTCGACTGTCTTCGCGGAGACGATGACGAGCAGGACGAATAAGACGGTGTACAACACGACGTTGATGACCGTCGAGACGAAGCTCAGCGTGCCCTTGAAGGGATTGCTGTACATGAGCTTAGACAGGTTGTAGCAGAGCCCCATGGTACAGAAAGAAGCCAGGAGGAGAGCTACGGGTGAGAGGATGGAATATATCTTTCTTACTGTCTCCATGGCTTTTGACAGTTCTGTGACAAAGTCACTGAGGGATTGCAAAGGTTCTGCTGCCTTCAGCGCGCTTTGAAGGCGCAGGGAAAAGTTCCGTACCAGGAATTGGATTCGGAGATGAAATATGTAATAGGTAGCGGCGGACAGAGGTGGTATCATGTAAAAGGAGGCATTGGCCCCCAAAACCATTGTTTTCACGAACAATTTTGAAAATATGGGAACAGTTGAGTCCCACTCGCTTTTTATTAACCCGAAAGAAAAATTGACAATCAGGACACCGATTATCTCTCCTCTCACTAATGTTCTTAGAGAATTGAATATGGACCAACACAAGGTGAAGGTACAAAAAATCCAGGAAATATGTTTGATATTTTTATTCCGAACGACGCTGTTTCTTGTCAACAAGTTCAACTCTTTCATGTGTGAAGCAATGTCTTTCATTTTGAGCGTCACTAAGAACCACAAAACGGCAGTCAAGAATATGTCTGCTATGTGAGGAAAGAAGACTCTAGAATAGCTCATTGCACTGTAAATCATGGACAGCAGGTAATAAGGTAGCATCGAGCCCCAAAATACTTGGTATGCTCTTAAGATGCACCGTAGCACCATATTCGCGTTTTGATTAGGGGTGAAAACGCCGTATGCATTGAAAAGATATTTTATAGGTATCCATTCTTCAAACATCTCAGATTCACTTAGATTAACTCTAGAAAATAATCGAGATTGATGCATAAGTCTAAAATAAAACTCCTTCCAATTTCTTTCTCCATCAGATTCTTGTTTAGAGTTCACTTCCATCTTCTTAAAGACAAAAGAAAATCGTCTTTAAAAAATAATCTGAATTAAATTAGGATTGGCAAGTCTTCCCTCAATAACACAGAAAAAGCAAAAGATCGTTGCCATCAAGGAGAGCAGCAGTTGTACTGCGTTCAGAAATCAAACTCCCAGGTCTTTCAATTAAGAAGATTAGAGAAAATTGGTTTTTCTTTTCTCAGAGTTCGAGGTAAGTCGAATAAAAATAAATTATGTTAAAAGGTCATTGATTTTCATGAGAAAATATTTCAAAAGATGTCTGAATAAAATGTTCAATACTTTGGAAAAGATAAAAAAAAACATATGAGGAGCAAACAGTCAAACTGTGTTTTCTCATAAAATGAAAAAAAATGAGACTGTTTTTTTCTTGAACTCCACATTAAATTGTACCAAATTATGCTTTTATTTTCAACCAAATCTAGTTTTATCCTATTCTAATCCTACTTAGAAAATTGATGTTTCAATCAAAAAGGGTTTCCCTAGTCTAGACTAGAGCATATTTCAGTCAAACAGTGATTCCTCCAGTGTCAGCCAATCATAGCTGTTCTTACTCGTCATGTCACCCACTCATGTACCGCCTTATTTTGTTCATGCCTCGGTATCAGTGAGTTTTTATTAAAAATGGAAAAAAAAAATCTGAGAATCACTGAAACAAGCATTATATTTGCATAATTAGTAGCATATCATGAGTAATATTAAATATTTTTCATAATTTTTTTATTTATTTTGCTATTTATAGAAAAGAAAACATTGGGGTTTTTTTTAGCTCCCACATGGGTTTTTTTTACCCCTGATTTCAAAGACTACAGTAAGGACTCTAATTGGCGGACTGGGCTAAAACTTTAATATTTTATTCTCATAGTAATGGGATAACATAAGAACGCGTGAAAAATGCTTTGAAGTTTTAATAACATCAAAATCTGTAAATCTAAAGCATATTTTTTGCCAAAAATCTACATTGTCTCTGCTAATTTAAAAAATAAGTAAATAAACAGTTCTTTGACTAGTTTTTACATCCCTGCCACCTGCCACTCTAAATGGCATAGAAAGACAGGGTATATGAGATGTTAAAATTATTTTAATTATGTAATCAAAAAATCTCAATTGGTTGTTTTTAGGGCACATTTTGGAGTGGGTTGTTTTTAAAGGACAGCACTATATATGTTATTGATTGTATTGAATAATTGTTTAAATGTTTTATTTCTATTTATTAGTATGAACTTCAATTTGTAATAGAAATACTTTTTATAAGAAAAGGAATAAATTAGAAGGATTTAGGTACAACCCTAATAAAATAAAACTGTTATTAGGTAATCAAAACAGTTTATTATTTACAGCACACAACAATGGAATCAACTCGTTAATCATTTTACATCGAATTTAATTTTACAAAATTCAAAATACTCCAGCCAAAACATAAAATGTGTAAAAGAACAAATATTTTAAAATGACTTATGATATGAGTATAATTTTTAACAATTCAACGGATAATACGAATAATGTTAGAAAAGAAATTCATTTATTCATTTCAACATTATTAGGATCACATAATTTAATGATAGGTTTAAGGGAAATAATAATAAGTACTTAGTTAAAAGGTCTACTTAAATGTAGGGGCGACCGGGGTTAATTGGCATAGTTTTTGATGTACAACTCTTTTTCTGTAAAACCTGTTTTATAAAACAGGTATACCTTTTATAGGTTATATTTCCAGCTAAAAATATACGCCGGATTTATAAGTGTAATACGCGTTTAATTAACCTAAAAAATAGTTCAAAAATTAGCTTTCACCTATGCCAATTCTCGCTACACCCGGGGCTGGTTGGCATATACCTATGGGATGAGTTGGCATAAGCCAATTTGGGTATTAATACTTCGATAAAACACGGTAATTTTCGGAGTAATATTTTATTTATTATAATTCATTTTAATTTCAGATTATTATGTCGTATTTTTAAAGGTATCTTTTTATTTAATCTTTACGCGAGAGAACATGTCGCCCTTCTTAATCACTCTACACAGCTTTATAATCAGTACGCCATCTTTTCAGCCACGGTTGATATTAATGTCGCTGTAATACCTTTACCAACTTCTCCCATACCAAACTGTGCAAACTAGCTCCACGACGATATCCAAAACATAAATAACTCCACACAATCCAAACTTAGCATTACGATACATACATGGAACCGCAGTACAATTTTAAGGGAATGACTTTTCAAAAAAGACACCAAACAAAAAAAACCTGCAAAACTTTTTCATAAAAAGTCTAAAGTGCAGTTTTCTTACTCAAAAGCAATAAATCCGTGAAGAATTTTCTCACTACATTTACAATTTTAAAGCGTAAACTTTTCAAGAAGGACATTCAGGGCCCGATTAAGGTAAGTCCGGGCCCAAGGCCCAGATGCTTTTAGGGGCCCCCTTCACGACAAAGATGTATAAGAAACTGCGTTATTGGGTTACTATTGCTACATATGCAAATAATACAATGCTAACCTAGAACAAAACTATACACCACCCCCTTTTTTATTTTAGTTTTAATACATTTTTAGAAAAATAACTTTCTAATTTTTTTAAGTATAAAATTTTATCACATGAAATTTAATATTTTCTAAGAAAAAAAGATATTTTTCAGACCATTTGGGGGCCCCAAAAATTCATGGGCCCAAGGCCCGGGCCTAGGCAATAATCAGGGCCTGAGGACATTTAATGAAAGAAAGAACTGTCCTCCGAAAACGAGGAGCCAGGAGTATAACTTGGTCATTTATAACTTTTGAAATCAGATGTAGAGTTTCCGTGTGTACTGTCGTGTTTTTCTAGCATTTGCAGAATCATCAT
Organism: Tetragnatha montana; assembly: GCA_963680715.1. NCBI lineage: Eukaryota > Metazoa > Arthropoda > Arachnida > Araneae > Tetragnathidae > Tetragnatha > Tetragnatha montana. Next base: position 31,434,404 of record OY796682.1, on the reverse strand, counting down.
CTCGTATGTGATGACGGCTCCAAAAGTTACCAAAATGACGCTCCTTTCGAGTTTGAAGAACCCCATGGCAGACGGAGAGATGTCCGCCTTGATGTTGTCCAGCATGGTCGCCAGCAGGTTGATCTTCACCGTCTTCGTCTCATCGCTCAGTCCCTCCACCTGAGCCAAGGGCGACTCCAAGACTGTCGTCTTCATGTCACCGAAGACCTCGACTGTCTTCGCGGAGACAATGACGAGCAGGACGAACAAGGCGGCGTACAAAACGACGTGGACAACCGCCACGACGAAGCTCTGCACTGCAAAAAATAATCGTAAAAAAAACAGAAAAGCTCTGGCATCAAAAGTTGCCAGAGCTTTCCTTTCCACGGTATTTCTCTGTTGACTGAGCTTGTTCTGTATGAACGACTTTTTCTGCGTAAATATTTAGGGATATAACCCTCTGAAATTTCCTAAGTTAGGAAAAAAATGAGACACCAGTCTGTTGAGGGACAATATGTAGTTAAAAAATAGAATATTTCCAATGGATAAGTTCCCTCAAGTTGCGAAACAATCGTTAGCATACAGAAAAAGTTCAATCAACAGAGAAACTCCGTGGAAAGGAAAGCTCTGGCAACTTTTGCTGCCAGAGCTTTTCTGTTTTTTTACGATTAATTTTTGCAGTGTGGGTGCCCTTGAAAGGATTGCTGTACATGAACTTAGACAGGTTGTAGCAGAGCCCCATGGCAGAGAACGAAGCCAGGAGGAGAGCTATGGGTGAGAGGATGGAATATATCTTTCTCACTGTCGTCATGGCTTTTGACAGTCCTGTGACGAAGCCACTGAGGGATTGCAAAGGTTCTGCTGCTTTCAGTGCACTTTGAAGGCGCAGGGAAAAGCTCCGTATCAGGAATTGAATTCGGAGGTGAAAGACGTAATAGGTAGCTGCAGACAGAGGTGTTATCATGTAAAAGGAGGCATTGGCCCCCCCCCAACCATTGTTTTCACGAAAACTTTTGAAAATGTGGAAACAGTAGAATTCCACTCACTTTTTATTAGCCCGAAAGAAAAATTTACTATATTATCTCCTCTCTCACAATTATTCTTATAGAATTGAATAGGAACAAACAAAAGGTGCAGGCACAAAAGACCCAGGAAATATATTTGATATTGTTGTACCGAATGACACTGTTTCTTGTCAATAAGTTCAACTCTTTCATGTGAGAAGCAATGGCTTTCATTTTGAGAGTCATGAAGAACCACAAAACGACAGCCAAAAATACGTCCGCTATGTGAGGTAAGAAGACTTCAGAATAGCTCATTGCACTGTAAATCATTGACAGCAGGCAATAAGGTAGCATCGACCCCCAAAATACTTGTTATGCTCGTAAGATGCACCGCAACACCATATTCACGTTTTAATTTGGGGTGAAAACGCCATACAAATTGAAAACATATTTTATAGGTATCCATTCTCCAAACATCTTAGATTCCCTTCGATTATTTCTAGAAAATAATCGAGATCGATGCATAAGTTTAAAATAAAACTCCTTCCCGTTTCCTTCTCCAGCTCTTTTTGGCTTTGGGTTCACTTCCATTTTCCAACAGAAAATAAAATCGACTTTAAAAAATTATTTTGAATTAAATTAGGATTGGTTAATCTTTACACAATACCACAAAAGGGGGAATACGTTGCATCACCAAGAGCAGCAGTTGTATTAAATTCACAAATCAAACCACAAGTCTTGCAATTATATAAGTAGATTAGGGCAAATTGGTTTTCCTTTTGGCAGTGTTTCTTTCAGAGTTCTCTCTATTAAAAGGTCATTGATTTTCAAGAGAAAATACTTCAAAAGATATTGTAACCTCTCTGAATAAAAAGTCATTAAAAATATTTCAGAAAAGATACCAAAAAAAATTAAATAGTGATAGTGCTTTCTTTTCAAAAATTTACATGCGAAAGGTTTTTATTAATTTCATAAACTTTTAGCAACTAATAATCTATTTTTAAAAAAATGCACAACACACACCATTATCTTGCAGATGAACACCAGCTACTACACAATATTGAATATTGTAAAAATTAAAACGTTAAAAGGCATTTCAAATACAATACTGAAAATAAAGTCTGAAATTTTTGGCTGTGATTTGACTAATCATATTAAAGAGAGATATCTAGTTTTTTATCCATATATAATTTAAAAACTATTATCTTTCGTCCAAGTTTCATAAATTAACAAATAAAATCAACAATTTTACTCTTAAAAACTAAAATACATTTCCACAATTTTCAGAGATTTAAATTAAATCTAAAATGCTTTTAGGAGTTCCTCTAATCCAGTGTTTTTCTCAACCTTTTTCGGTCCATGCCCCACCAAAGTCTTTCTCAATTTTCCATGCCCCCATGCCATGTCTTTATATATAATATTTCTTGAAAAGTAAATAAAACCTGGTGGCCCATGCTCCAACTGGGGGTTAATTTCGTTAAAAAAATTCAAATTGCCCCCTTAGAAATTCATATTGCCCCCCGGTGTGGATTCCCCCCCACGTTGGGAAACACTGCTCTAATCTGTTCCGAATCCATGCAACCATCGTAAACCAAATAAACATAAAACATTTTTTTTGAGAGGTAGTGGATTTTTTAAGCGTCTGTCATGTTAGTTTTAAACGCTACTCAATATTACATCAACAGCATGCGTAAAACGTTAAATAATTTTACCTTATTATAAAAGAGATATATATGTATAATTACTGCAGATGCTTTCAACAGTATAATTATTCTAGACTTCTCCCTTAAGTTACTTTAAATATTATTAAAAGGTAGCCACTTTTTAACTCCCTCTCTCTATATATTTTAAACAGAATACTTTTACATTTAAAATCCTAATTTGGTCCAATTTTCTTCAATGGTTATTGATTGATGAAATTAATATTTCTCATTGATTTTAAATTGACCTGACTTGATTGTAATTCTTCACTAAATCAGTGGATTTAACTTCCACTCATTGACAAATCAAATCAAATCAAAGTTTATTCCCAACAATATACAAAGCAATACATACAATAATATGAACAATTTAAGTAGGGAAACAAATTACAAGTGGGGGAAAAAAGCAAAAGGAAAAAAACAACAACATTGAATTGTTATCCCAAAGGAGCTAAAAGCCCTTCCATGGGTTGACGGAATTCTAAGTAAAGAGTACATGGAAATCTTCAACACAATCTTCAACTTTTTATCTTAAGGTATATTTTGTAGTTCAAATATATTTTACACGTCCATTTTACAGATAAAAAAAATTGAATTACAGAAATTAGCTCCTATAGTTAGGAAACAAATCTGATTTGAGGACATGAAGTCCAAAGAAAATGGGCCAAATTAAGTGAACCTTTTTTTAAGGTTTCAACAAGTAAGTATTGTTAGTTGTATGATCATAACTTCGTAACTCACTACAACACCAAAAGTGACCAGCAGGAAACCTCTTTCCAATCTGAACATTCCCAAAGGAACAACAGACGACTGCTGTGCGAATTGTTCCAAAAGCGAAATGACCGTCGATGCTTTGCTCGACACGGGAGAAGCCCAGAAATCGCCGCTCTCTCCTACAAACTTGAGAAAAATGCTTTTGGTTCGCGAAGCTTCAATCTGAAACCTGTCCGCCATCAGAACAAGTAACACAAATTGGGAGAAGAAATTCAAAAGTCGTAAAAATAAAATCAATAGGGATAGAAAAATTTCTTCCATCGGCGACAAAAACTTACTGACCACATAACAAGTGTGAACAACGTGAAAAGCTACGAGAAAGAACATTATCGGAGACAAGAGATTATTAGTCTCACTGATTCTCGAACCAATTTTCTGAGCTTTTTGAGTTATTACAACTAAATCTTTCATGCTAAAGTCGTGCTTTAGTTTTTCAATAAAACTTGCATTGAAGCTTTGAGCAAGTTGATGGTTTTTGGTTAAAGCCATGATAGAAATACAGAATGCCATACAGGGTACGGTATACAACCAAAAAATCCAAACATGTGTCATAAAAAAAGTATAAATTTCGATCATCAATGGGTACTTGGTTTGTGTGATATTATGAACAACCCCGAATGTATACCGACTCACGTAGGTGTAATGGGCATTTTTTAGAATACCAAGAATTAAAGATAAGCTAAAGTTTAACACCAGATACAAGCACGATAAAGAGACAAAGCATCGGAAAAACTTTGAAATTCTATTTCCTATCTTCGCTTGCACACGATTAAAATCTCCAATGTTATCCCAACTCAAACCTTCCACTTTCTTGAAAATCTCTTTGGTTCGCCGTGCAAGACAACAGTGCAGAATCGACAAGAACAAACTGTCGAATGCGTGGACAAAATGGTAACGTGACGCAGGCTCGATAAAAATAAACATCATTGCAGCTAAAGAAATTAAGCATACAACGTAGAAAATAACTTTGCTCAGATAACAAATTCCAATAGAGATTTTTTCAGCAACTGATGGTTTGGAACTTGGGTCTGGTACCAAATATCCAGTAGCCATTAAAATTGCTCGAAGAAAGTTCCACTCTCCGTTTTCAGGAAAATTCACAGAGCTAAACATTTTTCTCTGTTTTCTAGCTTCAAATACGTTTCTATCCTTTAATTGGAACATTGGAAGTTTCATCAAACAATTCTTCATTAATAAATAAAACCCAAGATGAAGTTTTCATATAATTTTGGTCGTATTCTGTTGGGAAGAACGTTACCAAGAAACGCAACAACAACGAAACACCGCTTATAAGAAATCCATAACATTTTCTAATGAATAAATATTTGCGGAGAGCTAATGGGAGAGTTATAATGTATATTATGTTATTATCTCAAAAGCCTTTGCCTCCTTCCATTGAAAAGAAGAATTCTCGATATTTATAGATTTTTTAGGATGGGATTCAATAAAATATTTGCTTTCAAATTCCATTTTCAATAGAATTTGACAATCAATAGAATTTTTCAATTCGTAGAATTAACGCGCATCACTTGACTTTAAAATTAATTTTATTTACCTTCAAAACCGTTCACCATAACCTATAACTAACTCTAAGGTTATTTGCCTAAGGTTCATTTGCCATGATATACTAGCCAACTTTTGAAAACTCATATGTGCAAAACTTTTTGTGTAATGTTATAAAACTTCAACTTAAATTACTTCTAACAAAAAAAGAAGATACAGATTGATGCATTATTAGCTAAATAGTATGTAATTAAAAATTTTCATATAATTGTAGAAAATTGTGAAAATTCCTTACTAAATTTACGAATGTTACCTTAAATTTTTACAAGCTTATAATCAGCTTTCTTACACTACTATTATTACTATTGCTATGCTAGTACTTATCTGAACTGATAAACTGACTTTATCCTTTCAGACAGTCCGTAAAAGTTGGCAAGTATGCCACGGTAACAAGTGTTAAGAAAACTTAAAGATATTCTAATACATAGGATGGCGAACTGGAATAAGATCAAAACTCAAAGAGTCTGAAATACTATAACTCTAAAAAACAAATTTACCACAATTTTTTTAATTATAGCCGATATGTACATACTTTCACCCAGTGGGAGTCAAAAAATGTCTTTCGCAATAATAGCAGTTCCATTCGGAATTTGGAAAACTTATATTAATAAATAAAATTATTTAGGCTGCATGAATACATTTTGTATCTTCATCATTATAATAAACTACTTCAGAACTCCTTTCTTTTAGTGAATCCTTAGTTTTTGGTAAGAGGGTAGGATATGTTTAAGCACGGCTTACTAGATACTTATATACAGGCTAGTCGAGTACGGAAATCATTGCAAATCCAGATGGCAATACTGGACCAACTGGCAAAGCATATCCCAGTGTTGAAGGCGGTGGGTGATATAGGTAGGTCTTGTAGCGCTCCAAGCGGGAAAAGTTGTCAAATGGTTTTCATTGTTTAAAACTCGGCTAGCCTGTTTAAGTATCTAGTAAGCCGTGGTTTAAGCTTCACTATGAAGAGTTTTTAAGTATACCTTTCAGTTAAGCAGCCTAAAGAAAATCAAACCAAAACAAACGGGTTAAAAAGTTCTCAAATATACTTATTCATAAAAGGGTTGTTAGGTGTTAGAAGCCATATCAGGTCGAACTTTTTAAGTGGCGATTGTTAGTTGAAAAATTATGACTTCATAACTCACAATAACTCCAAAAGCAACGAGAAGAAAACTTCTCTCCAACTTAAACATTCCCAAGGGAGCAACAGACGTTTGCAGCTTGAAATGCTTCAAAAGCTCAAGAAGCAACAGAGATTCACTCGGAGGGTTCCCCCTTCTTTCGCCCGCGAACTCTAGGAAAATGCTCTTAGTACGCGAGATCTCTAGGTGAAACCTGTCTGCGTAGATAACTAGCAGCACGAATTGGGAAAAGAAACACACATTTCGGGCAGCCATGATATAAACAAATAAAGGATCTTCATCGTCCATGGGAGCTATGATCTTGCTGACCACGTAACACGAGTGGATAATATTAAAAGCAATTAGAAAGAATAGAGGTAAAGACAGGAGAGAGTTGATCTCTTTAATTTTTACAGTCATCTTTCGAATGGATCGAGATACTAACGTGGTGTCTTCACCCTCCAAGTTGTGCTTCAACTTTTCATTTAAGATTTCGTTAAAGAATCTGACGTACTCTCGACATTCTATTAGGGCCATGCTAGATATAGAAAATGTCATGCAAGGAACAGTGAAGAACCAAACATGCCATAAATTAGAAAACACAAAAATATGAATTTCAACGAGTAAAGGGTAGCCTGCGTGTGATATGTTTTGGATTGTTCCGAACGTATACCGTTCTAAGTATTTGAAATGCAAGCGTCCAATTATACTGAAAACTAAATAGCAACTTGTAATTAATACCATCAATAAAAGCAGTACGAAAACAGGTAATTTGGAAAGCCTGTACATCTTGTCTTCTTTCTTCGGTTTAAAACTACCCAAGTTTTCAATTTTTTTCAGGATCTCTATGGTTTGCTTTTCAATGTAAAAGTGCAGAGCCGACACAATGAAACCATCGATGGAGTGAACGAAATGATATTTTGACAAAGGAGCACAGGCTGTGTAAATCATCCCTAACGTAGCAACTATGCAAACAATGTTAAAAATAAACCTGGCTACTTTAAAGTAAATTATCTTGGCTGTTTCAAGTAGAGAGGAGTCGGGATTTGCATCCGGAATGTAATATCCAAAAAGAGTTAAAAAATTACGCAGAAAGTTCCACTCCATTTTATCTTTGGGATGACTCTGCATGAAAGGCTCTTTTTTAAACATCTTGATCCAACCAAAGCAATGAGTGCGAAACTTTAACATGTGTAAGGAACAAACACCATGCATTCACTGGGCCAAATGTGCCCATGAGAGGTGAATGTGCCCACACTTCATGTTTTTAAGAGATAGGGTGGAGAAACGAAAGGTACGCCCATACCATGGAAAAGCAAAACAAGAACACTATCCTGCGATTCAGTCCCATGAAAAATCAATACCTAATAAACTAAAAGCTTTGAGGAACAAACCTTTTTTTTTAAAGCTCTATATTCAGCTCATTTTAAGCAATATATCTGGTAAATAATTCATTACAAATATTCAACTAATTTCCTTCAAAAAGAAAAATTTTGTAAGGTTCGATTGAGTGGTCAGTGTCAGATAATGATTTATTACATTTGGATCTGAAGCGTAAAACTAGAAGTTCATTAATTTAAATTGCCTTGGAAAATAGAGAAAAGATGCCTCCTTTATCCACCGAGTTTTCAATGTGAAAAGTGCTTTTCAACAAAAATGCTCATTTATACGAAAAAACCGTTCAATATAAAAATCGTTCAGACGAAAACCATTCAATAAAAAACAAATTTATTACATGTGTAAAGCTATGAGTTTTTTGTTTTGTTGAACGGTTTTCGTCTGAACGATTTTTGCATTGAACGGTTTTTTCGCGACACCCTAGCTTATATAACACAAAATATATCTTAAAAAATAGCAATTTGTATTTTTTAGATAAAAAACCTTTATTGGTTTTATCTTTTATATGTAGAATTTATTTTTGAAACATTTAAATAAAAATTCCTAAATATAATGGAATTTTTAAAAAGAATTTAGATTTTCTGTACGTAGAATATCAATGCCATTTTGGATCTGCACGTTTTAAAATAAGTTCTACATATAAAAGATACAAAGAAAAAAGGGCTTTTTATCTAAAAAAAAATACAAAAAGCTATTTTTTAAGATAAATTCTGTGTTTTATAAGCTAGTAACGAGCAGTTTTGTTGAAAAGCACTTTTCACATTTAAAACTCGGTGAAAGGCCTCAGTACTGTTATTTCACTGACCTTTAAATTAAAAATGTCAATTTAACACCAAATGACATCATTTTGAGGGAGTTCCTTCGAAGAAATTCAAAATTTAATTATTTTCGTCCACTGTAGGGCATAATAAGCTTTGGTGAGCGCAACGTTCCTAAGTAATACTTTTTACTCTTAAATTAAAGGCGCTATATAGGGTGCAGTTATTAAATATAAAATAAATATAATTAATCTAAATACGTCCTAAAGAAAACATTTGAATCAGTTTTATCGCAATATAAATCTTGAAAAATATTTTTCTAAAAATTGGTCATTTCATTGGTCATTGGAAATTTCAAACTTTGGGGCTCTTCAGGCAAAACTCTAGAGTTAACTTAGAGGGGCAGAAACTTCACACATTATCTTTTGGGACCCAAAAGGAATGGGGAAAAGCCCGGGGAGCGAGGTTATTTTTTAGCAAAAGAGTTTTTTTGAGATACCCTAGCGCAGTGGTTTTCAACCGGGGGTACGACGAGAACTTTTAAGGGGTACGCAACAAATTATTTATTTTTCAACTTTCATTGATTTTTCAAGTTTTTTTGTAGAGTTTTCGTTTTACTATCATAAATTCCCAGACATTTTGACACCAGTCAAAACCAAATCTTGCCCATTCAAATAATTTTTTATCTTTAAAAAGCTCCTTCCTCCTGTCATTCAATATTTCATGGATATTTTTATCCCCTTGCCAACTTTTTTGTATTTATTTTTTAGTGTGTTTCACGTAAATTAAAACAAGAATAGATTTAAAAATATAACGAATGAATAAGATTGAACAACTTAGGTTAAAGGTAAGTAAGAATGTTTTTTGGATTAGTATAATATACTAATCCAAAAAACATTCTTACTTAGTGTACTTCCGTAATATATTTAAACGTAGATGATATTTCAACTACTAGCTGCATCTCCATGCGTGGGGTATGCAAGGATATATATTTTTCCTTTGGGGGTACAATCGTGAAAAAGGTTGAGAACCACTGCCCTAAAGTAAACCTGGAACGCCAGTCCAAAACAGTAATAAAACCTTTTTTGGTCGGTGGTGGAGATGTTGAGTTTTGCCAGACCAACCTTCATGCCACTTCCACTTTTTTCCAATGTACCAAAATATAAAAAAAGTTTTAAAATATTATTCCTAGACTGATTAAGTGAATTTTAATCAAATAAACATTTTTCACCTAAGTTTGCTTAATGGAAATTTTAAAGTAATATAGGGGTATTCCCCCGAAACATTTTAGAAATTCTCCCATAAAACGGACTTGTGATTGGAAAATTACTGGAATCAATAACTTCAGAAAAAGTTTCAAAACCCTAAAAAGTTTCCACAGGTAATAGGATCTCAATAAAATTAATATTATCTTACAGGCACCTAAAATGAGATTTGGTCCACATGAGTTCTTTTCTTACACTTAAGATTTTATTCAAAATCATAAATGAAATCCTAAAAAAGAAATTAAGTTTTCAGAAAACAAAGTTAAGGGAAGACGAACGGAGTAGTGAAACCACATTGGTAACACCACATTATTTTCCAAAATTTTTCAATATATGTAAGTGTCAGGGATGAGAATGGGAATAAAAAGCAAAAAGTCTGAAAACCCTGCGCGAACGACATTTGATCTAGCTTAAATTGAGAATAAATAGGAAAACCTAATAATGATTAGTTAACATTAATTTCAACAATAAATTCTTACACTTTGAAATTTAAATTTTAATGTGTTAAGCTGTTATATTAAATTGGTTTAAATATGAAAATTTATCATATGAAAGAGCCTTATAAGTCAGGAACATCAACTTGAATTTAGAAAAATGAAATTCCCAGTAAAAAATTTCAGTTTTTAAGCTGATCGTTTTTTTAAAGTAAAAAGTCTGAAATTTTCAAGATAATTTTTAAAAAATCTGAAAAATCTCATATCCCTGATGTGCTACAGATTGGCTATCTTATTATTGGATATTGCGATGGCACTTTGTGGCACACGTGTTGGCCATCCCTTTCTAAAACAATTTAGATAATTGGAAGTTCTACTGCATTTAAACTGCATTCAAACCAATAGATGCTTCTAAAATTGAAAATTTGAAAGGAAAAAATAAAACACATTCATTAGGATTCAAAAAAGTACACAAAAGAAAGTGGCAAATAATTTTTCATTTTTAATATAAACTAACAATTTTACAGAAAGATCAGGATAAAGTTAAGGTTACTATTTGAAGACATTCAGTTAGTTTATTACCAAGAATCAGGACGCCCTGGGTCATCATACATATTAATAGACAAGTTGTAAATTGGATTTTGATAATCTGTTTCTGGTCCTCTAAATTTCAGAGTATTTTCCATATTATTTCTGTAGGCTTTGTGAAAACCAGCAATGATAGCAAGAATGACAGCCCATTGGTGTCCAACGGTGACGCTTCGATCTGAAAAATTCACAACTTTATTATTTAAATCGCTGGAATTGGAGGAGGTGTAGGGGATGGTTTTCCTTTAAAAATAGACCCCCTCTGGAAAAATTTGGGCTGTCCCACAAAAATATGTGGGTTTTTGATGAAAGAAAAACAATAAGAGAAAAAGTTAAAAAAAACAAAAGTGAGTCTTCAAATAAATATTAGCCAATGTTCTAATAAATCACAAAAAATTCAACTATTAAAGTATACCTAAACTAAATCTGTCACTTTTAATTGTTTTTATATTGTTATGTGGCCAATGTGCGGGCCTAATGGTTGAGTGTTGAGTATCTAACTACAAAGCAGGTCGTCTGGGGGGGGGGTTCGAATCTCTGCTCAGTCATAAATATGGCCACCCTGTAAAATGGGGTTGTGCTGTGCCTCTAAATATCCAAAGCATGGGCAGCAGAACTCCATCTTTATGGATAAATGAAGTAAGAAGTGATTTAGGCATGTCTGGTGTCATAGTGTTGTTGTATTCTGCTAAAATATTGTATGCTTATTAGTAAAATGTCACCAATAAAGCAGGATTTGTGAAATTTGCACCTGCCTAATCCACAAAAACTGCAATATTAGTATATTATGGATTAAAATGTAATGTATCATTCTAATTTGAAGTTCCCACTGCTATTGTAAAATCAAAATATACTTTTCCTACCGTTTGGCACATTTACTATAAATTTGGCACAATATCTTACCTAGATGTTTGATTAGTTCATTATTGTAAAGCCCTTTTTGCTTTAAATTAAATATAATTTACTCAACAGCATGCCAATTTCTGACACAACAGCAGAAGATTGTAAACAAACCTCTGGCTTCCTGTGCTCTCAAATTCTAAGTTCTTGCTTTACAAACGCATATTTATATACATATTTTATATGAAAATAAAATAACGTTCCTAATCGTAGAACTTTCCTCCTTATCCTTGGCCTTGCATCAATGAATTTGATTTTTAAGATGTACATCAGTGGTTCCTAAAGTTGGGGCAGCAGCACCTTACAATGGTGTGAAGAGATTTGAGGTGTGCCGTGAGGAACTCAAGATAGGATAAAAAGACTTTACTCTGAAAATTATTAGGTTTCAGGTACAAAAACAATAAGTAATTTTATAAATTTTGTTGGGTTGGAAAACGTCTTTAATGCTATCAAGCCATATATTGTGACTTGGGTACCAACAGAAAGTTTTGCTTTTCTAAAGGGTGCTGTGAGTGTGACTTGGAAAAGTTTCGGTACCCCTGCTATACATCTGAACTCCACTGGAAGCTCAACTGCATGACTTACGTTAGCAAGCATTTGTTAAATAGGTTGCTTGCAATAAATTTTAAAATGATGCTGTCCTGCTTCTCAATTTATAGAATTAAATCTTCATTGCATTCAATACTAATGATCACGATCTCACCTGTCGGCTTTTTTCTATTCAAATTTCAAACTGACCACAAAACTGGTGTTCAAAATAAAAAGATAGTTGAAAACAAACTTCCTGAGATGTGGGTTAGATGCATTTCTTTTGCACAAAAAAAGTTATGATGTTTCATAGTCTGCTGACACAACATTTGATTTTAAACTATAGTTAGATAAAGTAACAAAACAATATTTACATAGGAGTTCAGTTGGGATTCTCAGAAGAATCAACAAAGTAGGGATTGACCATATGAATTTTAAGAGTTGTTTAGTTTATATCATGGTATGGTTCAAATTCAATACACTTAATCCTTAATATGTGGTTCAAATTATTTAGTACCTATTTTTAAGCTTTTGTACTGATATTTCAGTTTTAATTTTACTCAAGTTAATTAAGAAAAATGTAGTTACAGGTGTAAAGGACTTTGTTACAGTGGGGCCAAACAGCCAAAGACTTGATTCAAGCTTTTGAGAGCTATATTTGAAAGAGTAAATGTATCAAATCCTAATAAGTACAATGTTTCTTTATATTATTAATATATTTCAGGGGCTCTCTCTCAGGGTCATGTGTGCATGTGCTTACTGCATAATAACAACAAATGATCACTTGTTGAAATTTGTTTGGTGTTATTGACAGTGAGATTATTTTCAACCAGTATTTATGGAATAAAATTATGCTAAAGTAAGCCACAGTCGTGTGCATAAAAAACATGCGAAGCAAAAAACAAGATTGCATCATTTTTGTGGTCTTGCATTGTGGGAAGAATTTAGAAAACTTACACTTCATTCCCCAAACTGATCCTGCAGCAGCAGCAGCCATAACATGATTAGCTATATCGCTCTTTTTCCTAATTTGTCCAAGAAGACAAAGGGAAGTACCAAAAACAAATCCCATTCCAGCTGTAAAAAAAATAGTGTAAATGTAAGATGGAAAGATAATTATAATTTGGCTACCAAGTACGTACCAAGTATTTTATAAACATTCTTCAATAAACATCCCTGTATTAATAATCATTGGTTATTACCCACTTTACGGAAAAATGATGAAACAAGATAGATAGTATTGTGAAACAGGATATTTTAAGTTAATCATCACTGCTTTAAAACCAAATATTAAACACTTACTATCAAAGCACCAGGTTCATTCCTCCTATTAAAAATACACATACTAATTGAAAAAAAATATTTATGTTTTCCTCCTCTCTCTATTAATGCTTGCATTTATACCATCTTCCATAATAGTTTCATAAATAAATTATTCAGTTAGTTTGTTAGTTAAAATTTGAAATGTGGATTTTATTACTTGTTTCTACCAAGATCATTTTTAACAAATATAAGGGTTTTTTCCATTTGAAATAAGTTGTATTAAATATTTATAAAAATATCAATTTGACCGTGGGGTTTAATTTCGAAGGAGCACCTAGTCCCTAAGGACTTCAAGCTCCTGTCTTGACTGCGCTCCGCTGCGCGGAGCGCATGCTTAATTTATCTTAAGGCTGGTGGCCGAAGCCACAGTATACTGTCTTCTTGAGACTTTAATGATTTCAGCTGAGCAACTCAACCCACTTTGGAGGTATAAAGGCTCGAAAGCCACTGAGTGCTCGTGTAGCTGTCTTCTTGCGACTTGACTTGTTTAAGCTGAGCAACTCAACCCACTTTGGAGGTATAAAGGCCCTGAGGCCACCGAGTGCTCGGAAAATATCAATTTGTTTATATCTTAATTTAGCTATAACTTTTTATTTTTGAATATTTTCATTATGAATCTCCTTGGGTGAAACCTTACTCTCAATATTCTTCTACTATGGGAAAACTCTATAAGTTATTTTCAAAATTTACATTGCTGTCCAAAAGGGAAAATAAGAAAACTAATTTTGAAAGATTTATTTGAGCATTGCATTATTAATGAGAGGAGACAGGAGGAGGCAGCAATTAAAAGACGGCCCTGTACACTAGAGAACTCCCTAAATACTGTAAAGTTATTGCCCCTCAAAAGAGTAACAATGCAAAATAAAATAAGGCATCAAACTATATTTTAATATTTAAAAGTTGGAAGGGAAATGAAATTATACTGACATATATAACCTAACTATTAAGGCAACAGCTTTAGAAAGAGTCCTCCAGCCGCTATGTATAACCACAGCAACATGCTTAAGTGCTGTCATTATTTCAGCTGTGGGTAAACATGCCAGCTGGAGGACTCTTTCTAAAGCTGTTCCGTATTGAGAAAATAAAAACACCTTTAGGCGTTATTCTTACCAAATGGAAATGTAAAACGTCCAAATCTGGCCAAGGTACCAAAAACAGTAGTTGGTTTTGAGAACAAGGTTGCTTCATAGAACGAAACAACGAGACCTAAAAAATTCAATTGTCAAATTTTGAAACTAAAAGAAAATTTGAGAATAATATTAGTTCATTTACCTCCTACAGCACAGTATTTTGTGTAGTGGTAGATCTTTTCAATACAGTCTTCTCCATCAGGAGCTTTATAAAAGTTATAATAATTATACTTTTCAGTAAATTTTTGGTTATCAATCGGCATGATCGCCTAGTTTCTTTTTTTGCAAGAGGTAAATAATAGCTTAATAAGAGTTTTAGAATGGGAAATGGGACTCTGCTCCAAATAAATATCAAGGGCAGAGAAACAAACACAACCAAAACAAATAAATAGGCTCAATTAAACGTTGCCAAAAAGTCTGAAGTGTAGGAAATAAAATAATAATTCACTTTAAAACATTTTAAAAAGCTTTAAGAAAGCTGTTTTTTATTCAAAATTAAATAACCTATATATCTAACAAATCTACCGTTTTGAAATTGGGGGAAAAGTCTAGTGTAAATACATTTTCCATTTTCATACTTATTTTACTTACATGTGGCAATCAATTAAGATGTTTCGTTTTGAAGTGTTGTGGTGGAGCCTGTCGATGTTTAACAAATATTCATTTTATGAAAATGTAAATTTTTAATAAGTTTCTTATAGAACTAGTATTTTTTCTGTAGTTTTATTGAATTATAACTTTTCTTTGTTTGCTTCATGCATTAATTTTACATATTTAATATTGGTGGAATTGTATTTGCTTTCCAAATAGAGTGAGTAAGTATCATCGAATTACTTCTGATCGTTATTTGTAGCAATTTAAGTGTATGAAAGTATCAGCTCTAAATTTCACTCTCTTTGCAGTGGTTTTAATCTTATTTTAAATCTTCGATATTATTTTGGGTTCAGTTCAGTTTAATTAAAAGTTGATGACCTCAGACTAAGATTTCAAGTTTAACAAATTTATGTATCTAAGTATAATTTTTATGCAAGTTTATTTTCTTTTATTAAGAGTTGGGTACTTTTTAAATTACTTTAGCGATATTTAGGTAGTATAATTAGTGCTAGAAGTGTGGGGGAATGTGTCATCCCACTTTTTGAAAAAATACCCCATGCGTCTCCCCACTTTTGTTTTATTTCAACTAAAATCCGTCCCTCCACTTCTGAATTCCATCAACATTCATCCCCCCAGTATAAAACCACAGAAATCCTACTCGCCGCTTTTTGAAGAACTGCAAAACCTCCATTATTTAGCCGACTGTTCATATTGAGAAACCACCCACCAACCTTCTCTCAAGACATGCCACTAAAAAGGTCCCCTTTGTTCCCACTTTCTGAGAAGTGTTTGACGGATTTAGTAGGATGGTTTGATGTTAGATGTTTTTTTTTTGTTATTGAGTTATTGATTTTTAATAAAGGGGCAAGAGTTTTGGTTGACCTTGTTTATTGAATTCCTGGTACAACTCTGTTAGAGTTCCTGCTAAATATCGCCCGGTTCTTTTAGACAACAAAAAGTAGAAATATTCATAAATAATTTCAAACACCTGAATTAAAATGTTTAATTAGATAACTATTCAGTTTATTAAAAGTCAGAAAAATTTGTTGATATTTGGATATAATGTGTCCAAAAGAACCAGGCAATATTTAGCAGGAACTCAAACGGAATTGAACCCAGTTCCTTATTAGATAGACTTTTTAAGTTATGTTTAATTCTTATAATAAGCATTTTCACTTTACTTATTGGTATGGACTCTTGATGTCTTGTTTAACTCTACTTTTTTTTATAGACCATGGGAAAAATAATATCCAAGATCTTTGGAAACAAAGAAATGAGAATCCTAATGCTCGGCCTAGATGCTGCTGGAAAAACTAGTATCCTTTCTTATGATTGTGAAAAGCAGCAAATATTGATTGATCTTATAGTAGCATAAAAGATTAAAAAAAACTACACTAAAACCTAACTGAGTGGCTACCCGTATGCAATGATCAGACCACCTCCTCTAATGACCAGTTTTTGAAGGCACTGATTTTTTCCCTGTTCTCCAAGTGTTAAAATACCTCTACTATACAACCACCAACAAAAACCCAACACTCTTTCCAGTGACCAGTTTTCCCAATTCACAGAAAACTTTTCCAGCTGTTTTACATCTAAGAAAGAAAAGTAGAAATATTCCCATTCAATAGACTGATACATTACATTAGCTTTGTAGTATGAATCAATCCTGTCCTGTGACTCCCGGTTCCAGTTTTCTTATTTCCCCCTATTTTAATTTACAATTTTGAACATTTGATTAATTTTTAAATATTCTTACTTAAAACTAAAAACAATGTGAGTCACAAAGAGTTGATATCTACGTTTTGAGATAGAATTGATAAAAACATTTAAAAAAAGCTGTGTTTGTAAGGATTTAGTAATCTGAAAAAGAAAAGATTGTGAAATAGAATTTATTAAAATTTAAAGAAAAAATTAATAATCACTATTTCTTCATTGAAACAAACTACAAGACAAGATATGTGTACAAGTAAAAGAATTAGTATTAAAAAAAAGTTAAAGAAATAAAAGATTACAAGCTTTGGCCCATGTATCTTTCAAAGAACTCTTGCATTTCTATCAAATGTGATTTACTTACAGTATACAGTTGTATCTCTTAACCTTTTTCTAGCTGTTTTATACAAATTGAAACTTGGCCAATCTGTAACAACTATTCCAACTGTAGGATTCAATGTGGAAACAGTTTCTTATAAAAACGTTAAGTTCAATGTTTGGGTAAGTTTTTTTTTCCATCATTAAATACTTAATAGTATGAAGCCTGTTGTATATTAGCTAAGTTCTTAAGAAAGTATTTTAATGAGAAAGAAAAATACAGTTGTTAGAAAGCTAAAGATATATAATTATATTTACTCACCCTTTCAAAAATTTACAAAAAGTAGAAACAATAAAATTATATGGCTCATTAGGTATGAATGGTCAACCACTGCTTAAGAGCTCAATTATATTATTAGAAATATATTTGATCTTAAAATATTTTAATTCTGTAATAATATATCAATTACTATGGTAAAGACTTGAATTACTAGTACATGTATTGTTACAACTTGTATTAGTGTAGTTAGTATATGAAATTTTATGAGACTCCTGCTACTGTGCATCTAAGTTGTAGTTCAGAATGGTTTTCCCAAGGTTTTTCAATTAAGGGCAGTTTTATCTTCGTGTTGTCATTAACTGTTAGATGTAAATGTGTAGTATTTCTCTTGAACTCTTTTTCACAGGAATGCTATAAAAATTAATTGTTATATTTTCTTTTTTATTATATCTTTGCAGTTAAGTTATAAGTATAATAATTTCCTGTTCTATCTAATTTTTTAACCACGATTAAATTTTTTAGGATGTTGGTGGTCAAGACAAAATTCGTCCACTATGGAGGCACTATTATGCTGGCTCACAAGGCCTAATTTTTGTTGTAGACTGTGCAGACCGAGAAAGGATGGAAGAATCAAAACAAGAATTGCATAAGATAATCAATGACCGAGAAATGAGAGATGCAGTAGTTTTAGTTTTTGCTAACAAGCAAGATCTACCTAATGGTAAAATTATTTTTTAATTTTCAAGACTTTTCACATTTATTTTTCTAGGGGGATTAACTACTACTATAGCAGGGAAATATTTTTTTCTATATTTAAAAGTGCTGTTGAATTGTTGGCATATTTTACATTTTAAGTCCTTTCAATTGTACAAGAAACCATTTAACATTTATATGAAATTTGAAGTATTAACTCTTTAAACTGTCCTTTTTATGTACAGTTATGTTTTATTTTTACCTTATTCAGAGCTAGATATATCAATTTACACATTCTTTAATTATTGTTAACCCGTAGCAGGGGACGTGACGTCTCACAGAACGCACAACATTTTCCTCCCCTACCACATGCTGGGTCGAATTGAATAAATTTTTCTCCTATCTTCCCCTTACGTGACCTTGAAACTGACCCTATCTTATCAGCAAGTTTTTCCTAGTGCATCCGTTTGAAATTCCACAAATTCTTTCCCACGCGGTCCAAGAGACCTCAGGTCCCACTCAGTGTAACAGTTTTCGTCCAGACTTAGTACGCATGGCTTAGAAGCTCAGTCCGCGGAGATTAATTTATCCTTCTGATCCTGGTTATGCGGAAGAGTTGAGTGATTTGGAGTTGAGTTGAAGTTGGGAGTGATTTTAGAGTGGTAAAGGTAACTGTGAATAAGATTTCTGTGAAAAATTCTATATTTATTAATTCTAAAACACTGGTGAAAAACTGATACTTAGTGTTAAAAATTTTTTGTATTGTTCTACAATGAATTTTTTCCAATTAAAACTTGCATTACATATTAAATAATAAAAACAAAACAGTTAATTCATAATAGATGCGTTTTATTTTAAATTATAAAGAATTTACTGCACTATGTGGTTTCTATCGAAAAATTTAAGGCTGTTGGAAAATTGTCTGTGAAAACTTTTATTTTATCATAAAGTTAACAAATATTTTTCTTTGAAGAGATAAATGTTCCAAGAACAACGTACTGAAATATCAGAATCATATCTTAATTAGAAAATTTTTAAAAAAATATAATGTTGTGCGGTCTGTGAGACCCCACGTCCCCTGGTATGTTCCATTTTTTCACCTCCCCTGTTACGGGTTAATCAATTTCAACTTTTATTTCATTCTATTACAGATTAATTTGGGTAATTGACTCAGCTGTAAAGTATAGTGTGGTTTCACTGTTACATTTAGATTAAAATCTCAAGTATTAGTCTCAAAAACTCTTTCACTTATCAGAATCGCTCTCATTCTAATCATTCACAATCATTTTTTTTTCTTCTTCCTAGATTAAAGTTACATAAGAAAGATATTCATCTTTTCCTGTTTTTTCAGGGAGTTCAGTTAAGTTTCACACCCATTAAAAATAACTCAGGCAGCAGAATAAAAGAAGTAATAATTGTTGTGGGGAACATAAGGTTACATCTTACTTTGAGAGGCAGAAAAGAGTTCAGTTAAAATCCAAACCTGGACTTATGATAGTAACGAAAACAAATGAACAATACCAAAATTGCACAATCAGTTTCATTCAAAGGAAAGTGACAGCTATGTGTGTTGTTACATATTTAATTCCTCTTGGTTGGCGCTCTATGCCCGTATAAGGGCCTTGTGCCATAAAAACCCAACCAACCAACATATTTCATTCCAGTGATGGTATGATTGGTAAACTCTCTTGAAGATTCCTAATTTTAACAATAATTGTCCTGCATGTATTTCTGACTAACAAAGAAAGAACAAGTTATGAAAGTTTGTGTACAGTATTCTTCTGCAGATGCTAAGGGGGGTTCAAAATGACATCAGGCATTGACTTGCTCATGCTCAACACATTTCTACTTAAACTCTTTTCTACCTCTCAGAGTTCCATGGTAATTATTGCTCACCTGATGTCTACTATCACCCCTTTTATTTTGTAAAAACAATTTAACCTTACCTTGTGCAGTGCATTCATTTCTACTTAAATTAAAAAAGAAAAGAAATGCTGTATTACATAGTTTCAATAATTCATGTGTGTTGATTGCCTTTTTAAAACAAATAATTTTCTGTTTCATGTAATAATGTCTAGATTTGTTTTTTGCAGCCATGAAACCCCATGAAGTACAAGAAAAGCTAGGCCTCACAAGAATACGAGATCGTGTATGGTACGTGCAACCTTCATGTGCAACCACAGGGGATGGGCTATATGAAGGTCTAATGTGGCTCACAGCAAACCACAAGTTATGAATGGGCTCTGCTTTTACATACAAAGTAATGCAAAATATTCCTTTAAATATTCAGAGATGTATGAAGATTTCTTCCTGTGATAACCTTTGTGAGAGAAGATTCCAACCTCCATTATCTGTATTTACTCCAATCGGCTACAGTTTTTTTAAGATTGATTCTATATCTTTTGCTTTGATAATGTTTTTTTATTCAGTATTGCATTATGCATTGTAATATTAGCATTTCTTTGATGGTGATTAGTTTTAATGTTATTAGCACCAAAGCATTTTTAATTAATTTTATAGTGTAAAACTGAAAATTTATGTGATTGTATTGTTTGGATTTTAAACTCATTTCTCTCAATTTTAAGGCATTTTATAATTGATTTGGGGAAAATAAGTAAAATATATTTCCTGTTTAAAAGTTACATTTATTGCTTTTATATTTTATCCTTATGTAGTTTTAGAATAAATTTCTACAATCCAAATAGAAAAAGTTAAAGATTTGATTTTATGGATCAAGCAAAAAGGATAACTTGATTTATACACATTTGACTGCATTGTTTATACCTTTGACCTAAATGAACGTATTAGCCTGATATTAAACTAACTGTTTCAATTATTAAATATTATGGGTAAGTCTAGTTCATTATAGATTTCCTAATTTTAAATAACATGACAGCCAATAGCTCTGAGATAAACAATAAGCTTAATGGTTTTTTTTTTAGAAATTAAAATAGTTGTTTATAAAGTGCACAAATTCAGGTGTTGATTCAATCTTTTCCTACCTACATTTACATCCAGTCTTGTATTAGCACACTTATGTTAAAGTGCTTTCTTAAATTTTGTAGTTGTATATGCTGATAATTTCACTACCTACAAATTAATTATCAATCTTACAACAAACTTAAAGAAAAGAATGGTATTCTTCAATTGCTACATTTATAAATTAGTATAAGCATCAATATTATAAGCTTGATAATTGCTTAAAGAGTTTTACATATTGATCTAGTTACATGCTACTTTTCTGGTATTTTATGAAAGTACTTTACTTAAAGTATACTTTCAAAGTACTTTATTTTCTAAAAGGTTTTATCTGTTTTGTCTGTTTCTTATAGTATATTTGTTATAAAACTTTTAAAATCTTTCTCATTCAAATTTATTTTATGGATATTTAGACTTAAAATATAAAATACAAAAGAGGCATAAATTTGACCAAAAACACCCTTAATATATTATTTTCTTTAAGCTTTTGTTATCAACATCACAACATCTTTTCAAAATTTTAAACTCATAATTATTTTTTCCTATGCATAAAATACATGAAATACAATGTGTTTTTTTCTCAATGAATCATTCAACTTTTTAGTGGATTATACTGTGTAGAATTAAGTTTGCTTCACTGTGCGCCTCTTGTTTAATAGAACTTGTAAATAGATAAATCTCTTCTAAAGTGTGAAAATTTAAGTTCTTAAATGAAAAATTTATGTGTTTGATACAAAGCTAAGTAAAGAATGCTAGTTCTATAGCTACAAAAACAAAATTCAGCTTGAAAATATTTACACAGTTTTTCTAGTTTTAAAAATAAAAAAAGTCATTATAACCACATTTTGAACTTTTGACCCTTACTTCCACAAAACCAAACAAACAAATACGTTTCGAATTTAAAAATTCTTTTAAATCTTAGATCAACTTATTGACTAGAAAAAGTTGAAAATAATTTCAGTGTAAATAACACCTTTTAGAATTGTTAATTAAATAGAATCTACTGTGCAATTGAGATAATTTAGCATTGATTTATAATTTTGATAAGTTTCTATATATTCTGAATTTTTGTTGAAGGAATTTTGTGTCAGTAAACTATGGACATCTTGTTTGTACTTGATTTTTTGTCATGCAAAAATGAAAAAAAAAAATATAAAACTAATAAAATATGTTTTGTTAGGAACTCATTTGAATTTAAGAAAGCAGTTTCTCTTTAAACTGATTTACCAGACATTCATATTTGTTCTTTTCCTTTGAAAATATCATAATGTCTTAATTTTTATACTATTTTTAAGTGTATTTTTACTTTTAAGTATCTTTAAATTCTCTATTTTTAGATTTTAACCTTAAAGGGGTTTTTGTATAGGAATTTGTTTTAACATTGTGCTTATACAAAGCGCATGCTATGTTTCGGTAAAATATCTTTGAATGATTTGTGGTGGGGAAGCTAGTACTACAACCAAGTTTCTGATGTACTATCCCCAATTGAGGTCTTATTATTCTATCAAAGGCTGATGACATAATACAATTTTCAGCAATTGGAATGCTTGGAAGCTTCCATTGTTTGATACAGTGGTAACCTAGGTGGTAAAATTTTTAGGCTGGTTGTTGCATTTGCAGAGTACTTTCCTCCTCTTTTTGAAGCCTTTACATCAGTGGTTCCCTACTTGGGGTCTTATGAATGAGCCGAGCAGCACACAAAAAATTTGCTTAAATATCAGCTTTTGATAGCAGTGGGTATAGTTCTTGCATTGGTGAGGATAATAGTCACCACTAAGTTGTTATGAATGCTCTTACCTGCTATATACATATAGTTTAAGTGCATTTTTGAATTTAATCTTTGATGAAAAAATTATGATGTTTTAAATTTAACATAATTAACCTTGACAAATGACCTTTCACCTTTGAACTTGGTTCAGGTGAAGAGTTCTACAAGATAGAGGGCAAAGGTAGTCTGCAACCGATTCAATTAAAAATAAGTGGTCCATCGACTTCATTGAGTTGGGAACCACTGTTTGAAAAAACGATTACCAAACAAAATAATAAACATATATAACAAAAACATTTTAGTATTGTTTCTGTTTAGCAAATACAATACAAACTTATGGTAAACTGGAAAACATGTTTTATTTTAAGTAAATAAAATTTTGAGTAAGTATGGTGTAAAATAAGTAATGGTATGGTTCTTAAAAAGTTTAATAATTTTTTCACTATAAATAGAGTTATAATCTGCTATGATATATTTAAAGTATCAATTACAGTTAAACCCAGATTTAATGTTTCCCTTATTTGAAAGGATTTCTCACTTTTAATAATTTAATCCTAAGTAAATGCAGCAGGAAAAGTTTTCAAATGAAATGGTTTTCATTATTCAAAACTCGGCTACCCTGTATAGTATCTAGTAAGCAGTGATTTAAGTTTTCTGCTTCTATTATTTTTCATTGGTCATTGGAATGACATTAAGTCAGAGTTTAACTGTACTCAAAACTCCTTAATTTTTGTATTAAAAATCTCTTTAATTTTTATCTCTCTTATATTTTCTTTATCTAAAAATCTCTTTTTATATGTATTATTACTTTAATGTTAGTTCATGCATTGTGTATGTAGATATGAAAGTATGACATTCATTTCAAAATAACATGTGGTTGTAATACTCATACACTTAACTTAATCTTAAGGATGAGAAAGTAATATATTTTGATACTTTCTGTAACTCTTAATTATCTTACCTTGTTGAAATAAAAGACAATTAGTATGTGTTGGGACATATACTAAAAATCAGGACATATCATTCATAAAATATTCTTTTTTTATGAATTTTCATTTTATGTTTTTACTATTTCTCTTCATACATCTCTTTGCTTTAAAATATTACCTTTGTTCTAACATTATTCTGAGCTTGTTCAATTGCATCTAAGCAGCTATTTTTTAATATGGTGACTAAAGACCGGTTATCTTTTAAAATTATTTTACAAATAACTTGCATAACATTAAAAACTAAGTTTTCACTATATCGTCTAATTGTTTACATATATTTATGAATTTGGTATTTCATTGAGATTAAATAAAACGCTTATCATCCACAAAAATTCTTTATGTTTATTTTCTTAGAAATATATTTATCCTTTTTATAATTTGTGAAGTTCTACTAACTATGTCTATTGTCTCTGTTCTCTGAAAGTTAAATGCCAAAGTTAAGAACAATAATTTCTTGTGAAAAATATATTTTTTATTTTTGGTTAAGTAGTTCAAGTATCTTATTTGTTAAGTATATCTAACACATTATTAAACTAGAACTTATTTTTATTTATTACTGAATATTTTATTTTGTATATTTACTTATGCATCTATGTTTTCCTGTTCATCCTGTTTCTCAGTACGTGTTCAAAACTAATCTACAATTAAAACTTGTCACCACATAGGTTTTTTATTGATCAGTTAAGATTATAATTTAAAAATGGAGTAATTGATTTTGAGCAAAAAAAAAAAAAACCATGAAAACAAATTTGATATATATGTTAACAAATCTTAATTTATTATTTCTTTATGCTACTTTTTCAAAGTAGTAGAAAAAATTGAAGATGTGTATCTGTCAGATTTGTAAGATTCCTAAGAGATGATACATCATGTGTATAATTATTACTCTGAAAAATGTTCTAATATTCAGGGAGTTGTATTAATGCTGCTTCTTATAATGAAAAAATATTATTCCTGTTGAGTTATTCATATGCTCTTCTTCTGTTGAGTTAGATATTAAGAAATAGTTAGATCTCAGTTTAAAAATCTTACTTCTACTACTAGGGTTACATTTTAAACTCTGCAAATAACTAAGTTTGAAAAAATTCATTAATGTATGTTTATTATACTGAGATACACTATTATTTCTTGTTAATATTGTAGAATAATCAAATTTTAATACCTTGTAGTATAGGACAAGGAATGGTTTGAATTTTGTTTTAATGTTTGAAAACATTCCATGTGTGCAGAATACTGCTAAAAAGTTTTTGGTTAAAAATTATTACTTGTTAATCAATTTCCTCCCTGTTATCAAAATGAATTTTTATATTGTTCCATTTATAAATATTGAATTTGTTATCTACTTTTTGTAAACATATTATATATTTATAATATGAATGAGATTTATGATAGCGTATTATGTTTGATGGTATTTTGCATTTCTTATTTTTATCAAACACAATGGCAACTAATTTCTTTGTTTTGTAAAACTTGTAGCTCGTTTGATTCATAGAAATATGAACTAACGGATTAAAAATCATGAGTGGTGCTTGGAAAAACAATTGCTACATCATTTTCATTACTACTAAATGCAATATATAAGTACAAAATCTCAAACAATTTTTTTTTTTCATTATTAATTTTACATGTGTGTTGCACATAACTGACCTATTTTTGATGCATTTGCCTCTTTCCTCCATAACCTACCCTTAAAGCGAATTTGTTAGAACAAAATTAAAGGCACAGCTTAAGAGCATCTTCAAATAACATCTTGTTGCTGCCTTAAAATATTACTTTCCTGTGTGGATTTTATAGACAGATTAGTCACCCCATTTATATGCACTTCACTTTTTTGTGATGTTCTTACCATATAATGTTGCAATAATTTTAAATGTTTGTAAGATGTACCATTAAAAATTTAGATGTGCCAAACAATAAACCTATTAAAATGCTTTATACATTTGTAAGTATGTTTATAACACAAAGGCTCAATATCAGTTTTCCATGCAAGCTCATGAGTGGCCTTATTTAACTACAGAAATTAGTGGCTCTAAATTTTTGTCATTTATATGTGCAAGTGTAATTTTTAACTACCTTATTTATTTGTATAAGCATGACATGGTGTGTGAACCAAATCCTTGCCTTCATGCCAATAAAGTGTTTGAAATTATTTGTATTTTCTTTTTAATAAAGTAACAATTCCACATTTTCTTATTTGAAGGAGCTAGCAAATATTCAAGAAATATACCAACAGTATTTTTTTTTTTTATATTTTGCAAAAATAATTTATATTCTAAGAATGGTTACATAACATTTTTGAAAAAGGCTTTGTAAAATTCATGAAGAGAAGAAATAAGGAAATAAAAACTTGTTTTTTCAATACCTGCTAGATGTTTCTTACCCTTTACACTAAAATACCCAGTTGCGATAACCTATGGCGATAGCTCATCTATATAAGTTAAATAAGAGCATTAACTGTTTTTGTTTTTTCACTTATGAGTAGGTGGAAGTTTTATGGAGAGAAAAGTCTGTCCTAGTGATTTTCAACATGACAGAAAAAACTAACACACTGGGTAATTGAAAAGTATTAAAAACATTTTCACTGAGGTTAATGCATTTCAGTTCTAGAAAATTTATTACTTTCACCCATGAGTGTTGAGTTTGTCATTTTAATAAATTTAAACTAATAATATATAACCAATTAGATTTCAGGTGATTGAATATTCCAATTAATCCTATTTTCAAGTTTTCCATATATTTACTCTCTTAAAATGAACTTTTTTTTATTGAGGAAATGTGACTAGTTATTAAGCTAGAGCTGTATTTTAATTGTTTTAAATATTTAATATTTTTTAAAAAGTTTGATTTAGATAGGAATATATTAAAAACTCAAAATGGTTTTGAATACATAGGAAGGATTGAAATTGAATGACATTCATAACAATAATTTAGGAATCACCTTTAAACATTGAGTCTTGATAGATGGGATGATGGGAAGGATTCAATGCACATGCATCTTTTATTTACTCATTTTAAATTTATCAAGATCACACTCACTCGTATGAAATTTTCCTTTAAATGTTTAAATCAATAAAAAGTTCCGAAACAAAACCTGTTTAGATAATTGTTTTTTAACTCTGAGATTAAAACAGGAGAACTATAAGAGTATTTAAAATAAGTTTGAGATTTTAAAAAAAATTAAACAATTTAATTAAACAATTAAATTGTTTTAACACATGTTGAATAGAGAGAGATTAAAATTCTTCTAGTTAAATGTGGGGTGGAAAATATCTCACTCCCACAGTCCTCACGAGCATCCGAAGATGAATTCAGGCATCCTCTCCTCACTCCTCGCATTTGTTTGATAGGTAATCACTAGATGGCGTTAACATCACTGCTGTCATATGTGGTTGTGCATTCGAATTGTTTACATTTCGTTGAAACCCACCGCTGTTCTCAGTTATGCATTTTGCTTGTGTTTACATGTATTTAATAGATTATATCTTTCTTATGGATAGTTTTAATTGCTCAAGATGATCAAAGAAAGGTATGTTTCCCTCGTATTATTAAAGAACATTCTATTTTTTGATTCGGGAACGAAATTTGATTCCAGATTGAGAGTACTTTCAATTTTGAGGGCGACTTATCATTTTAAAATATGAATAACTCTGACTTTCTAGGCTGATTTCAATCAGTAAAACACCTTTCCTGAATGTACTCTTTTGTATCAATTGCAATAAAACCTGATATTATGTTTCGTTTTGCTCTAAGGATTAAAAACAACTAAAATGCTTAGTACTACATTACATCTGTTCGTAAGAGCCAGCAAATTTAGTTTGAAATATTGATGAAACTACCGAAATTATTCCTGTGAAAACCTTTTATATTCATGGATAAACTCTCTAACATAACCTTTTGAATAATAGTTTACACTTACAGATTATAAAGAAGTAGATTGAAGTATCCCGAATATCCACATGGATACCTATTATTTTGAGGGATTTGTGTTAATTTTTTGTTTATTAGCTTAGTTCTCTTATTTTTCTTTTGTAATTTTTGGGTTAAAAATAATAGTTTAATATGATATAAAATTAAATGTTAAAGAGCAAAATATATAATTATGAATTATTTTTGCAATCAATATATAGAGTGGTAATTGGTGTTCCCATTCATATAAGGTGTTTTTTCAATTTTTGAACTCATGCGGAACTAAACTTATCTTTGCTTTTAAAAGTGCTGAAAGCTCTAAACTTTCCCAAACCAACCAAATAAAACATACAGTTTTGTCAATAACAACCATAAAAATTTGCCAATTATTTGTATATTTGGTGATTGAAAAAGCTTTGCGCTATTTAACAGGATAGATAATGAAATTGAACCAATAAAACTTCTTTGCCAGTGTTGTGAAACTAGTGTTTTTAAAGTTAGTTTAATGGACTCTAACCGTCTGACGTCACACTTCCGTGTGACGTCAGACGGTTAGCCAGACACGTGACCTACTGAGCTTGCTATTGGTTACCACAATACTACACTAGTAGATCTACTAGTGTAGTATCTGTGGTAACCAATTGCAAGCTCAGTAGGTCACGTGTTGGTTCCGTGTGAAGTCTCGAACCAGATAGGCGGTTAGAGTCCATTGGTTTTAGTTGAGATTTTGGGAATGAATATTATTGTCTAAATATAATAGCTATGTAGCCTACTATATCAATGGCGAATCCATGGGTGGCATAAGGACATGTGCCGAGTTCACTGGGTAAAATGACATCTGAAGATAATTTCTTCATAAATTAGACCTTATAGCTGTGTAAAATGCTGCAATATATAGCTTTATGGCTAAAAATATACCTATTCCTTTAATATTTTCAAAAATACCATAGATTTCATTGCAAAAATTGTTTAAAAATCCTTGTTTCCCCAGAAGTCAAACCTGGATTTGCCCCTGTACTTCATCTATAGGGATTATACGATTTAATCCTGAAATTCATTAATAGTTACATGAGCTCAAAAGAGAGATTCAATAAAGAATAAATTTATCCTTCAACTTTAATTTTTATATTAATACATTTCTTCAGTTTTTTTTTTTTAGTAAAGAAAAGAAATTGTCATTTTTATTTGGAATGAGTAATTTTATCTTTAATTAATATTAATATTAGTTATAAGCTATTTAAAATAATCAATTTCAATTGTTATTTAAAATAGAAATATGCATTAAGTATTTGTTGTTGTTTCTTATCCTCCTTAAAAAATGTCTGACAAAGTCAGACCAATTCCATCATGCTTTTGATCTCTGGAAGTCAAACACAAGGAGAGGATCCGAGTAGACATACCTCCCTATGAGTCCCAAAGAGTTGAGCTTAAGTATTTATTAGTGGCATCTCATGAAGCAAAATCCATCATACAGTAGATAGATAGATAGATCCTTGATAGAGCATTGGTAAAAATTAATACACAAACTGTAAAAAAAAAATGTTTTGGCTAGATATAGCAAAAGCAGGGCAAGACCGAATATTCCAATGAAAAATTTTGACAAAAGAAATTATTGTTAGGTTCTTTTTTTAACTTTGAAAGTTCAAAAGTGTTTCGGTTCATCCCGTTTTACGGTACCAGATATTCAAACATCCCCCTAATTTTTGTTTTTGCCATCAATATGACTATATTTTAATTGGTTGGTTTGCTATGTATTTTTGGCAATATTTTTAATCTATTGATTCTAAAATAGCTTGGGGAATTTCAGGTTAAACTCGACGTTTGCGACCGGCTAATCCTGAAGTACACTTTTTTGTTTCAGTTTTAAAATAGGGTACTTAATAGTTTTCGTGTAGCCAACTTGGACGATTTTTGACAAATTAAGCAATATGGTGTTTCGCAACACAACCAAACCATCAACCATAGTAGTGCCAAAACAACCTCGGGATTAACTAATTCTAAATTAATTCCCTTCTGGCGATCATTTGAACAGCACGAATTCTATCCCCAAAATGGTGTTTTTACCTGAATCTCAAATGACTTAATACAGAGAGAGTTCTCAATCTGTGGGTCTGGGTCGCCAGTTAGTTTTTAGTGGGTCGCGACAAGTTTTTGAATTTAAGAATTTCCTTAGTAAATGATGTTGTATTAGCAACTTATTCCAGATTACAAAAAAAAAAAAAATAGTTAAAACCACGGTTTGAAGATTTATTTACTTCAAAATAAAATCTATCTCTAGTGAGATTAAATTAATATTTCTTGAAGTAGTTAAATTTTAGAGCAACTTATAAATTTCCATGATTAATTAGGAAAAATTATTTTTCACCTTGCAATATTGTGAGGGTAAAGATTTTAAGTCATAACGGGGTGGTCCGTGACGGTTCCAATATTTTAGGTTTAGTGGTCCGCGGACTTCTACCAGTTGGGAACCACTGTTTTAAAGAGTCTAATTTCAAAACTTTCTCTGGGGTAGGACCCTCAGACCCCCTTCTGATTGTGGAGCTCATTGTTGCTCTTCTTACAATCAAACAATTTCATTCGCGTAGGTTTAAATATTTCTTTTTAAACTTCTAAAAGGTTAATATAATCTCTAATACTTTATTATTGTATCGTAACAAAATACTTGATAACCAAATCCTACACGCACGAAGCTAGTCTTGCAGGCCGTAGGGAGTATGAGAAAATTAACTGAAGCTGAGGTGGGTCGCGTTAGAATTTGTTTATAAAAAGTGGGTCGTGATGGTGGAAAGTTAGAGAACCCCTGCCTTTATATGTTTTTAAAAAAAACCTGTTGGGAAGTGAACGGATTATATCTAATTTAGCTTGCATGCATTTTATTTTTTGTTAAGTGTAAAATAAAAATTATTCAATTTAAAGAATTAAAGAGAAAATTTGGGGTTTACTTCTCAAATAATTTATTAAGGTAAATCAAAACTAGAATATTGTAGATATATCAGTTTATATAATTAAGGCACACATTTTAGCCATCCTTTAAATGACTCTTTCCCATGTTCTTCGACCGCAGTGCTATATTTGTTAAACTTAGTGGACTAAGAACTCATGATGGAGATCAATCTTTTCCTCTGGTATTCCTTCTTAGCTCTAGCATCCCCCAAGTTTTCTTTGCATTGTTGTAGCTTCAAATTCAAAGCGTTGATCTTGGTATCCAGCTGTACCAGGACTACTTCAATCGGCTGTTGGTAGCGGACTGGACCGGACACTTTGTACACTCTTGCCTCTTTCTTCAGTTTCAGAAGTGTCTGTTTCGTGAAGTTCTTCATTTCAATTTCGCTCTCCAGCTCGTCTCTGAGTCTGATGCTCTCCTCTTCGGCATGTATGCATTTTTTCAAAATCAGAGTTTCGCTTTGGAAAGCTTGCGAATTAGCCATTTTTTATTGACTGATTTTTTTAGTTTTGGATTTAGCTTGCGAGACTTACGGCCCCCACTTGCATTGGCTTTGTTGGTACTGATGGTAAGGTCAGATACTTTTGGGGAGAAAAATATCCTTATTATTACAATTTGGTAGAATGCATTACCAATTAAGAGGAAAAATATTCAACTGTTTAAAATTAAGTTAAAAAAATAAGCAAGATTTTTTTAAAGGAACGAGACGCTATATTTGCAACAAGACATTTTACAAATCATGTTGATATTTGAGTTATGAAGCACGTAGTAGGATATACTACTGAAAAGTAGAGAAATGATAAAAAAAGGATGCTCAAGAGAAGAGGAAGTGGTCTGGAAGATGTTTATGAACAGAGAGATGCCCAAAAGCAAAGGGATACTGTGGTGGTGCTGTTGTATCTTCTATTGATTCATATCTTATGGTGTGCTTGTATTATCTTTGCTATTTCCACTGAGTCAGTAGAATATAAATCCTCTGTTAATATTGTGAAGACCTGCAGCGACTGCAGGGCAGTGGAAAACATGATGAAAGGGGTGATGGAAATAATGTTCAGGAATGAGTGGATGCATATGGGAAGAGAGAGGGACTGGAAGAGGATGCTTATGAGCAAAGAGATGCTCAAAAGCAAAGAGATACTGAAAAGCAGAGACATGATAAGTAAAGGATGTTCCAAGAATGAAAGGATGCACAAGAGAAGAACTGGCCTGGAAGAGGATGCTGATGAACAGAGAGAAGCTTAAAGCAATGGTGGGTATTAGAAAAATGCTTAATAGTAAGGAGATGCTGAGGAACCGAAAGAGGCCCAAGAACAAAATGATGCTGATGCTAACGAGCAGAAAGATACTCAAGAGCAATGATATGCTGGTGATAAAAGTGAAGAGATGCTTAAAAGTAAAGGGATGCTGATGATCTGAGAGGGGCTCAAGAGCACAGAAAGGCTGATGGACAGAGAGAAGCTCAAGAGCAAACGAATGCTGATAAAGATGCTCAAGAGTGATTATCAAAGAGATGCTCAAAAGCAAGTGCTGATGAACAAAGAGAGGCTCAAGAGATACTTTTAATTTATAAAACAGAAAAGGTCCTAAAAAAGTAAAACATGTATGAAAATATTTTTATAGTTAGTCTACGTTTTGAAATATTCTCTTTTATATATTTTTGAGTACAAAACTACTTTTCTTTTCAAAATTTTTCTCTTACTAAGCCTCTGACAACAGGTGTTAGCATTAAATCACGCAATTAAAAATGCTAAAGATGATAAAAGTAAACTCTTCCCAATCTCCGACGTCGTTAAGTCCTTCATTAAGCAATCTCCTCCTGCCACAAAGTGTCGCGAGTCCCTGTCACTCGGCAGGACATATATTTCTCTGGGTGCTAAGTCACCGAAGCTGACAAAAGGGTCTTCTGCTACACTCGAGGAGATACTTCCCCAGAGACGAATGTCTTGGGGCGCCCCTCGAAATAAACACGGAAAGGCGAAACACTGGCAGGAATATAACGAATGCGGGCGAGACCAGATGTGGCGTTTTAGCGAGGGCTTCACTCGCCGCCTGTATGTTTTAGCCCGCTTTTGCTCTAAAAATAATACCTCTTCTCAGGACATGGTAAAGCAGCGAATGGGGTTGGAACTCTCTCTCTCTTTCAGCTTGGTCCTATTGAAAATGTCTCTTCGTCATTGAAACTGGATTTAATTGTTGTCAATAGAGCTTTCCCTCGAACGATTCAAAAGGATAACGCTCAGATATTAAGAAAAAACTCTCTCATATAGAATGCTGTTGAAATGACTTTTAATTTTTTACTTGAATGGATGACTGCAAAATAGTGTAAAATACCGTTTTTGAAATACCCGCCTATAGCCAGAACCGTATCAAAGGGTAGTTGAGGTTTCTAACCGCCTTCCAAAATTTTCATTTGTTATTATTATATTATTTTTAAAGAATGCGGCTTACAAGGCGTGATCTTTTTTTTGGGTATCATCTTAACCCAAATGTCCAAACATTAGTTGAAACACTACTTTAAAGGGTAAAGTTTCTAAGGCACCCCCAACCCTCTCTTTGCTTAGGCATTAGAATTATAAAGAAAACATTTTAACATCAAGTACACCATGTTTCAAATTCAATCTAAAAGTGTTTTTAAAATACAGTTAAACTACAATGTAAGCGTGAGGGTGATACAAAAGTCTATGGGCCTGTCAATAGCTATTCTTTGGAGTGTCACTCGAACGCTATTAATTCTCTAATTAATCCACTTACTTTATGGTAATTATTGAAACTACTAACTGGTATTTTCTTCGTGAATGTTTTATGAATAGAGATAGAAACCTACTAATTCTACAGGCTATTGATTCCGAACAGGGCAACCTTCCCATTGGAGCTCCACAAAAGAAACAGGGTTCCTATGTCTGTTCTTTTCTTCGTCCAATGCAACTCGGATAACATCACGTCCACTTGTCTCAATGTTCCCTGTGCCTCATTGTATCGGGGAAAAGAACTCTAGAGTAGACTCCAATGGCATTACTACTTTGTTACTACTATTTTACTTAGTTGGACTTCTGGGCAGGTAATGAACTCCATTCGGCCTATTATACTAGCTAGGTTCCTCGTTAATAGGATCCAATTAGGTTTAGAGCGACCGACGGGCCTTTTGCACCGTTGCCATGGTTATTGAGCTTCTGTCTGTTTCATTTGTATCTTGTATGCTGTTCATTGACCCCGTTTTTATTCTTCAAATCACAGAATGGACGGCTTTGCGGCTATTCTGGTTTTAATTTTGCGATCGTCACCTAATTGGAGCCAAATTCTAATGCAAAATGCTTCTTTTGAATTTGATGGGCTGCGTGTATGGTGATAAAAAACAGGGTCGTCTCTTCCTTTACTATAGAAAAAAGATGTTTAAAATCTTTAATTGACGCTATCAGAAAGTTTTTTAAGTTTTAGGGGCTAATGAACCCATGAATTACATTTTTCTAATATCTCACACTGAACATTGATTTAACCTTTAGTTCCATTATTTAAAGATTGTGACTTTTTTTAGTTGCCATTCAAATTAAAAGTTCGTTGTCTGAAGGTTAATTAAGCCCTGACATTTTTCTATTATTTACCTCCTAAAGTTGGAAGCAAATAATTTCGAGCTGATTTGTCTACTAAAAAAAGTTACATTAGAATTAAAGTTCAAGAGAAACGTACGTAGTAGGTGAAGGTGCAGCCAGGGGGGCAAGGAGGGGCGGCTGCCCCTCAAATCATAGTAGTTTTTTTTATTATGTTTTATCTGATTTTACATTTTTAGTCTCAATCGATATTATGTCACATAGAATTACTTCTATGGATTGATTGGATATGGAAAGCAAATATTTTCAGTTTTTACTACAATTCTACTCATTATAGGAAACAAAATGGCTCTCCAGCTACTGGGTTTCATGCATAAATATTTTTCACTGAACTTTTTAAACCTCTTTTTATGTGTTTTATTATCCTGAAAAAAGTGGGATGTTCTTTGTGACCTCTTAAAACGAACTGTCGAGCCTCAGAAAATTCTATTATTGTTATATCAGAACTGCATTTTCAGACCGATGCATTTTTGGTGGAGCTATAACTTATGAACCTCAAATATTGCAGTTTTTTTGTGCTCTACATTTAATGGCAGACTAGTATAATTATTAGTTGATGCGTACTTTGATATCCTTTCTATATATAACATATATATATATGTGGGAATCGAGCGTTTACTCTTCTATGGATGAGGCTGTAGGGCAGCACCTGATATTAGTGCAAGTGGCAACAGTCGGCAAAGCACGTGCCAACTACTATAAAAGAGCAGCGAGAGGGGAGTGAGGGGAGAAGGCTTGACGGAGCACGATGTAGCAGAAGGCTAGATTGCGAAGGAGCGTGATCGGGGAGAGACTCAACTAGGGGAGATAGAGCATGCCGGAGCAGACGGCTCCACCGAGGAAGAGATCGTGACCGAGCAGACGGCTCCACCGAAGGAAGAGATCGTGACCGAGCAGACGGCTCCACCGAGGAAGAGATCGTGACCGAGCAGACGGCTCCACCGAGGGAGATGATCAAGACCGAGCAGACGGCTCCACCGAGGGAGATGATCAAGACCGAGCAGACGGCTCCACCGAGGGAGATGATCAAGACCGAGCAGACGGCTCCACCGAGGGAGATGATCAAGACCGAGCAGACGGCTCCACCGAGAGAGATGATCGTGGCGCGGAGGTGTCACTGCAACGTGTACTGTTCATTTTAGATTGATCCCTTTGGATTTTAGACTGAAGCCATGATGTGTTTTAACCTAGTTCAATGTCTAGTCTACAATAAAGTGTTGTTGTTTTAACCATGAGTGTGTTATAGCCTCCCCCTCCTCCACATATATCTACATATATATATTTCTATATATATCTAACATATTCTATTACTTTACTTCATGTATGACAGTTGATAGTAATTAATGACATTTACCAATTAAGTCTCGATTTTCTCTTATCCCATGTGTAGATTGTATGAATTTAGGAAATTAAATATTTTTTTTGAAGGGTATGTTATTTTGAGCCTTTGTATATTTAAAAATTCAGCAGTATAGGTTAAATCATTCTTCCTTTGACCTTATTAGGATTTTTAAAAGAGGAACTGATTTTGTACACCTATTGGGTTTTAAATTGTTAAATTTTTATCTTTCATTCTTTACATACAGTGATAATTTTGCAAACCTAATAAAAAATGGCATCATTAAAAGCTGAAACTTTTGGCCTCAGTCACTCAAATTAAAGAGGTGATATTTTTATTCAAGTGGTTTTGATACTGGTCAATTAAACCACAGAGCAAAAGTCTAACAGATGGTCAAAAACGCTATTTTCAAATGCCATCGTATGATTGAGGGCAGCCCTGGAAATATGATCGTGATCATTCAATCTATCACTCTCGAAGGAGTATTGAGGATTCGACGACTGGGATTCTATTTCTCTGCCTCTCGTAACGTGAGTTTGATTCTGTCAGCGACAGGAGGTCCCCTATCAGAAGACATACCCCATGCTTTTTCGATTTCCATTATCCCCTATGGCCATGGACTCTCTTTTCTGGTACTCTGTGAATAAAAACTTCACACCGCTGCTTTTATAAAAATCTGTTTCGAAACCCCATGGGTCTTTGTCTTTTCAATTTATCAGTTAAAGGTCAATCACAAAACTCGTCCCCGTTTACCGACCGCAAGCACCCAAACCCGAGTTATCTTATCCAATTAACAAACCACTCAACAACGGACGTTTCAAAAAAGTTGGTGTTCCGTTCTCACGGACAAGAACCGCCGGAGAAAGGGAAGCCTGCCGACAAAGCGACCGATGTGCATAGCATGAATGGCCCCAGGCGATAACTCGGCTTCTTTTTGGTGTTATTATCATCATTATTATTATTATATTAGTTCTTCGGCGTTTCCTATCATGTTGTGGATTAACAAGGGCCGGCTTTGTCTTCTGCGGTTCGCTTTTGTCTGTCGAGATCTCCGGTTTGGAAGTTGATTTCGAACAGCTTGTTGAAGGAGTAATTTTATGGTGGATGTGTTAATGTTTCGTCTTTTGTTTGTTGCGTAGAATTGACCGTAAATTATTAAAATTATTACCATTTTATACATTACAGAAATTGATTCTTTTGGTTATAGTGTACGCATTCCGTTAATTAAGATATGAGCACTTATATTAATAGTATTTTTGGGCTGAAAAAATATTTAAAAAATGATATTAGGGTTTAAATGTACTATATTTTAATGATTATCAGGAACTCTTCTTTATTTTAGACCTAAAATCTTGGTGGAAACTTTTTAGCATTGCACTCTACATTTCATGTTAGTTGTGTTTTGTCGTACTTTCCTAAAAGTGCATAAAAATTTATAAACTTCTCCCTCTATGATACGGATTTATGATGGAAAAACTAAATTGTATACTAAATGTTTCAACTTTTTAAAATCTCGAGATTAATTTTACTTATTTATGTAAGACAACACACACTACAGAAAAAATCATTTTACAGTGGTGGCAAAAAAAAAAAAGTTTAATTAAACAACAAAACATATAGTACACATGATTTCTTAAAAGCAACAAAGGACATATCAAAAATACCCAGGTCCTTACAAAAGAAGTTAAAAAACAAAGAATCTATGTACAGGAAAATTGACTAAATAATTGAATTTACTGGATGGATTTAAAAAAATAATTATACATAAATTATGACTTTTAATAGAAAACTTATACTTAAAATTTCAGAACAGTCAATCTAATTACGTAGAGTTATATAAAAAATAATACACAAGACAAATCCCTACGGCTCTCTAAAGATGGAATACCAAATAGCTTATAGACTACATGCAGAAATATCACAAGGATAATATTTAGTTTTTCTATAAAAAGAAAACGTAAAAAAATAATTTTTAAATTTTTGTTTCTAGTAAGGATTCCAGATAATGCTGAAATATTCTAAATTTGAGCGACTGAAAGTAAAATAAAGAATTTTTAACGTTTGCTCATTAGAAAAGTTAATTGTTTTACACTTTAAAAAACCCCGTTTTCTGTAAGCTTTTGAAACCATATTATCAATGTGAGAAGAAAAATCAAGACCAGACTGAAAAGCTATACCAAGATCAGTAATTATATCAAAATTTTTGCCTTGCTTGGCATGCCACTTCTCCTTTTCAATCTAAATCAACAGCCAACATGATTATATTAAACTAATAGATAGGTATTTAGGCCCCCAAAGAGTGAAAGGTTTATCGCATCCAAAAAAAAAAACCATGAATATGAAAAACCCTAACAATTTGCATATATACCACCAACGAGACGTATAGAAACTGATCATGCAGTGTCGTTTGCTCTGTAACGTAAACCGAATGTTAAGCTTGACCAACCTAAAATTTACATTGCCTTCAAAGGAATAGCGTCAAAACCAAAATAAACAAAGCCATCGCCTCCGATACTCCACCAGCAAACAAACGGAAGCCTGTATCCATCCAGCGCCGATCTTCCTCCCCGCGTCACTGCATCCGTGACAGGATGCCTCTTCTTCACAGGTGATAACCTTCACCTCGACATGACTCATGCGCATCCCTCCTTTCCTCCTCCACTCCCTGGCCGTCGAGAAAACTTCTCCATTCTCTTTACCTATACCTATCCATTCTCTGTCAGTGAACTGAAGAAGTGTCGCTTGCCTTTTTAGTTTTTATTATTTGTGTCGAATTGGGGGATCTGATACGGATGGGCGGTTACCTCTTCCTCTGGGACCCTTTTGTTTTGGGGCAGCGGACGAATTCAACGTGTAATTGGTCACTTTTCCCTAGATTGGCGTGGTGGAGATTCTTTTAAGTGCGGGTGTTATATGGAGGGTTTCCGCCGTTCTGGTCGTTTCAGGTGGATTTTCGTCCTATACCGAGTGACCGACTTGGCTGGTTTTTCTGTGTTGATTTCAATTATTCCGATCGTAAAGCCGTGATGGTGCTTTTTTGTTGCCTTTTCATTGCTTGCTTTGTCTACACCGAAAGAAAATTAGTAGGGAGGTTTCAATTTAAATAGGTATTCCCAAGTGGTGGTTGTGTAAAAAATTCACGTGTTGAGGGGGGGGCAACGTTATGTAGTGCAATTTCTTTATTCTGTGTTTGTGTGTTGGTAAATGGAATATACGGCTGATTTATGAATTAAAATTTACAACTTGAAATTTCCTTTTTTTGAAATATACAAAATGAATGTTAGTATTCGTAATGTTCTATAAAATTTAAAGTTACAATATAAATATATCTATGGTAAGCTAGAAAAGTAGCTGTCTCCTTCGATGCACTTTTGAATATATTTTATAATTTAAGGAATCAAACCTGTGAGGTTTTAGCTGCCTTAGCTTTTGCAGTTCATATGGCGATGTAGCTAATTTGCTAATTATTGTGAAACTTGATTTAAAATCCTAGAAGCCCTTCGTACTTATTAATACAATACGAAATCTAATCGCACTTTATTAAATAACTCAAATTAATTTAAAATTACCTTTAAATTTACTGTGGAAATTAAATTACTGTGAAAAAAAACTAAGCTCAAATTTCTTCTATATTGTCAGCACATTTAAATTTGATGTGTAAATATTTCTATCCCTCTATAACGAAGTTAATTTCCCACATACCAAATCCCCAAGGTGTAATCCTCTCTGTAACAACTCACCAAGAGATCATCAGGTCATTTGGTTAATGGTTTTCAATTCAAATAATGGAAACAAAAGAACCAAACATGGCTAACACAAGAGCACTGTGTTTGACTTGAGTGTTACGTGTTGCGTGAATGACATTCGATTTAACCTTGCACTTAGTGGAGTAAAACTGACTTCCTTATCCAATATAAGAATGGCCCTCTATCTTTGTTTTGGATCTGTTT
This sequence comes from Tetragnatha montana, assembly GCA_963680715.1. Lineage (NCBI taxonomy): Eukaryota > Metazoa > Arthropoda > Arachnida > Araneae > Tetragnathidae > Tetragnatha > Tetragnatha montana. The sequence continues at coordinate 31,394,867 of OY796682.1, read as the reverse complement.
GATGAGTTATTAAATCACTTTTGAAATTTTACGATTGAGTGTTTTCAGGTTTGTTGATCATGCTTGTTGTTTTTTCAGGTTGATCATCCTTAGAGGTAGGAGGAAGGAATGACAGGTGCTGATACTGTGGGATTGGTGATTAAAAAAGCATTATGATGAAAAGGTAAGATGAGAATTTAAGTTAAATTTCCAAGAAAATAACATTCATCATTACCGCTGACCACTGATAATTAAAACCATAAAGTATACGAAAAATTTAATTTTCTTTTAGGGTAGTACACATCATTATGCCTATTTAGACTTTAAATAACGCAAAATCCCCCCCCCCCTCCATAATCTCCTTTAAGTTACGATGAATTGGTATGGGCAATAATAATATGATTTTATAATTTAAGTGGTTTTGTTGGTTCAACTTTTCTTCTTTACCTTTTCTATGTTAATATTAAATTTAAATTTCTCGATGCTTTATTCACAAAGCATAAGCATTTCTAACATTTGTACAGCTGAAAAAAAAACCGAGCAAAATAATGAAAAAACAATTTGATATGTTAGTCACCAAGGGGTCATTTACCCATTCAGGTGACCAGATGAAAGGGATAAAAAAATGCATTTAAAATTACATAAAACACAAAATAAGAAAATAAAAACATACACATATTAGTTAGAAATGGTTAGAATGAATCTTTTTATGACGTGGTGTGGTGACTTCCTTGTAAAATTTTGTCACACAGCAGATTAGACAGTTGTTTCAATTTCCTTTTTTAATTATCATGAAGTGCCAGCTCATTTCCAGTACAACTTACTCACGCTCATTTGTACCTTATTACGCCGCTGCTCCTGGCATCGTGCTTTTACGAGTCTTTTGTCTTTCTACGTACTGCTACGAAAGCGAATGCTCAGCACTGTCCAGTTCATTGTCGAAACACTACCCTCCATTCCTACACACGTGGATTCCTATTGGATTTAATACCCTTGTTGACATCACGTTTTTCTCATTGACGTCCGTCCTACTGTCTCCTGAGTGGCTTGTGGTGGTGTCAAGACGATGTTACCACTTTGAGGTGGTGTTTTAACGAAGAATCATTGGCCAGATGAATAATTATGTTGAGGAAACTAAAGAAAATGTAATTTGGTTTATTTATTAACTTTTTTATTTGTGGTTGTATGTAACTAGTACCGTCAACTGGTTTACCTTGTGCTCTTTTGGGGTAACTTTAGACCAGCCAACGATAAAAGATTTTGCGATCTGTATCTAAAAAAAGGAACTTAATTGCTATAGGGCAATAAGATGGTTTTACTCTCATGACATGACTTTAAGTATTGCGTTGAAAATTTATATTTACGATCACTAGAAGGCTTCTAAGTTAGATGTCTCAAAAATGTCGATTTTTGTTCTCTTACTACTTTTCCTTGTAAATGCGATACTATACAAGATCAAAAACAAGTAAGTCACATTTTTCAGTTTATTATTTTTTTTTTCAAAAATATTTTCAATGTTTATTTTGTGATTCGACGACTTCAGAATATTTATTACGTTGGACTAACTTTGACCCATGTAATCTTATTGGATTTCTGAAGTCTCTGTGTTAAGAATGAGTTGAAAATTATTTCACAAGAAATTAATAGTTAAAATTTTCTAAAGATAATTTAAGGCCTTAAATTTTAAGTTTCTGAGTACCTCAGTTAAATTAAACATTGGTTCAATGTTTCAAAAATATTTTTTTTAAAATATTAAACACATTCTTTGTTAATAGTTTTTATCATTCAAGTTGCATGTTAAATAAGATAAATCACTTATTTTATTCATGTAAAAAAAATATGTTAAATAAGTATGCCATTAAGTATGTCCCAGTTAATGGTATCAAAAGTTAAAATAAAACTTAAGAATACATCTGCCTCAGGATCTACCATACAACCTCTTTGCTTATAAGTGTTAATAATAGTTCTATGACTAAGTAAAATTTTCGTCTTGAAGATATGTAATTTTTTGTTGCCTAAAATGGAATGATGGGATTTATCACAATTTTTCATAACAGCTCTTACAGGTCATTTATATTTCTAAAATTCGTTTTCAACTACTAAGAGCAATTGTGATCAAAAGTCATTGATACATTCAAAATACAACTCCAAGAGCCGTATCTTTAAAAAAAAGGCGTCGAAGAACGCAAACTCTATTTACTGTTCTCTTTCAGAGATAGATATACAGATTTATCAACCAAGCTTAGTAAAGAACGTTCACAAAAAAAAAAAAAAAAACGATTTTTTTTTAAACATCAGCATTGCTGCACAAGTTTTCTAAAGCTTTCCATATTCTTTCACAAATTTCTTCTTTGAATGATTTAGAAAACCACCAGTCAATGAAAATCCCCTGCCCAGGGCCAAGAACTCATAACCCTTATGCTACATTATGTATTCATGCTTTTGCTTACTTTAAGAGATTCATTGAAAGAGAGCGTTAAAAATTTAATGTTTGTGTTCCAAAGCCTTTTGTAAGGTTTTTTCTCTTAATCGTTTCGGTAGACAAACTTTTTTGTGTTAGAGAAGTCGCACCGACCTCGCTCTATATTTCCCGAATAATGTAGGATATCCTTTTCACTCTACCTCCTCATTTAAACTTACTCCGGTCTTTATTTATTATTACAACAATTCCATAAACTCAATGTTACTTAAAAGCTGCTAATGGACCATTTCCTTATTCGAAGTATACCGTGTACCACCTCAAATGAGTTCCACCCACGCCTTTTACGTGATATTATCATTTATTTGTGGTGGTGATTTTCAAATTCGGTTCTTTCGGTACTGAATACTTTTAGGTTTAAATTAATAATGTAATACTAATATTTGTTAGTTCCAAACATAAAAAACAAACAAGTGTTTGTTTATTTGTTAAGTCTTCATGGCAAAATGTATTCTATGCTATAAAAATCTTTAAATTCTACACTCCTGTCCAAAAATTACGGATAATTTATTTTTGAGGAATAATACACACAACTTAGGTCCTTATCTATGAAATTTATGCTTAAAATCGTCTATATAAGAGTGGAAATATGTGGTCCGGGATCAAATTTCTCTAAAATAGTTCAAGGTGGGGGGGGTAGGCCCTCCATTGATAAAGAAGTTCCATACATATTCGGAATGGTTGCACAAACGTTCTGGTGGGAGAAATGTTCCTTTATTTTGTAAAGGATCTGATATTCCTGAACTCCATGCCTGATTTTAACTGTGTGGCCTTTAAGTAGGATTTTTTAGGCGGTATTAAAAGAAACTTCAGCATACTTCATTTTGGGTGGATTTTGGAGTTTGGATCTTTTATTGGCGGGTGGTAACCATACTTTTTGAAGCTATCATATGTGTTTGTTTCGATTTGTCTTGGGATCCTGAGAGTTACATTACAGGAATTAGGAGTTGTATCATTATCGCCTAAAAATCAAATAATCCTTAATTTTTGGACTGATGTGTAGTAATCCATACCTAAAAGTACACTTTGAGTCGATTGGGACGCTCAGCAACGGCATTCTTTCTATCTCTCATTTTCTCCTTACTCTCGTCTCCCCAATCGCTCTTATTCCGAAGTTAGAGAAGAACACATTACTACCTACTATAGTTAGTTTATATTAGCACGTATCGCTGAAGCTCTATGGGCAATGATGCTCGCTATTTTTAGCCGGCATCCAGCCATCGCTGCATCAAGGGGTTGGTTGCCGGGGCAACGGACGCGCATTGATCCGCCAGAGGATGCGTGGGTCCTCATCCCAGAGAAGACCTTGCCCTACATTCCATTTCTCCAACTTGTAGGGAGGGACCGGCTTTTGTTTGTTGTTTGGGATGTCTGTTTTCTCACTGGCTATAAGTGGCTTAATGAGGTATTAATACTGAATGATTTTTTTTCGCCGTGGTTTATTGAGGCGTATGGAGATGACGGATTTTATGAAGGGTATATTTTTTGTATGTTAGGGATTTTTTTGTGTGTTAAATGGTATTTGGGTTTGTTTTTTACGATTGCATATTTTTTAGTCTTACCGCTGACCCATCCCCTTGTAGCTTTCGCTAACCGCTTTTTTAGCTGACCACAGAGCTTTGGTGGTTGGGCGATGATTGATGAAGAAAGATATCTTCATAGAGTTAAAACATTAAAATTATTATTAGATTAAGGTCATCGTGTTCTTCAAGCTGTTGTGCCATTGAAGAGAAAATAAATGTACTCAAATTGATACACTCTGGGAAGTATACTTTTCCCATCCTCTTTCTGCTGTGATCATAGCAATATACTTTGATTTAATGATCGGTAAAAATCAGGAGTGCTTCAGAGAAAACCTCAACAGTTTGCAACACGTTTGTTAATACTTGTTTCTTCATATTCTTCATCGATTTTAAGCGTAGTATGAGTATGTATATTATTCCCATGGTATTTGACTATTGATAGTCACAAATACCCTGATGTGACTATCAAAATATACTAGTCACATTGTATTAACACCTTGATAGTCACAAGCTATTAAACACATATTTTCTTTTATGCTAGAAACATAATATTTTTTACTCTATCAGTAGTTAGTTGAGTATGCTTAAGTATTTAACTGGGGCGATCCTTTCCGTGTAGCATGCATCTCAATAAAAGGTGGACCCTACTCTCAAAAGACATTTCAAATCAATTGCACTTGCTGCTTCCCGTAAAATGAACAAGGAACTTGTTTTAAAGTTTCCTTCTTACCTCAGAGTTAGAAAGAATAGAATTTCGATGTGACGGGCAGCTGAGAATATTTCTTTTTTTTTGGTTCCAACACCTTTTTCCCATTTTCTGAATCAGTTTCTAAACGATTTCTCGTGCTAGTACCTACTATTGAATAATATGTAGTATGTAATGTATCTGATATTAAGTTCCTATGATTCATGGCTTTCGATTGAACAATCCCTCTAGAATTTTCTACTGTTTGTTTCTATTGTATTAAATGTTTAAATTTGTTTGAGTTTGGAATTGGCTCTTTCTCATCCTAATAATGTCAACAAAGTGCCTGTTTGTGAGAGGGTCCCGTATTTAAAATGTTTATTTTTGTCTTAGATTAGGTGCTTTAAATTCTGCTTCGTCTGTTTTTAAAAATACTAAACCGATTTGTCTCCTGTGCGAGAAACCGGTAGTTTCTGCAGTCTCAGCAGCTGCTGTAGATAGAATACGACCCGTATTTATTGCCCGTGAAAGAGATTATACCATCTTCGCATCCTAAACCTCTCTGACATAACTAATTCTATCCGCCTTAAAATGTCAGGGTTCCCGCTTCTCCACGAAAATACGACCCGATGAATGTAACCCCAAATCACAACCTCCCCTTAACTCCCAAAATAACTCTCATTTCATTTCTCATCTTTTTCATGCAGAAATTACCACTCTTCTGTGTGGTCCCATACATAGAAAAAAATGAGGGGCTTATCACCTAGCCCCCTGTAACTCTCGGTGGGGTTGTCACGATGGGTTAAGTGGGCCGAGTTGAGGGCGCTTCTCAAGTGTTGCCATTTTTTTTGTGAAAAGAAACGGGTGGGAGGAGGGATGAAACTTCCGCCGGCGGTGTATTTTTAGGTTTTTTTATGTCGGTGAAGAGGAAGGAGTTGGAAGTTTTTCTCAAGAAACGCGAGCGTTAAAATGTTCGAGATGGGTTACGACGGAGGTCGCAGCTTTTGAGGCCTTTTTCGTGTGAGGTGTCGTGGAGTGTATTGAGTGAAAGTGTGTCGTTAAATGTCCGATTTTATGTCCGTCTGAAACCGCCTTTCGCCGCTCAGATGAAAGACATTTCGGATCTGTTTTTATAAACTGTTTGTGAAAGGAATCTTTTATTTCTCGTGTTTATGTATTAGAATGCATAATGCGTGCAGTGTTTTACTCCTCTCACTGGTTGGTTAACGTCCTAGTTTGGGGAAATAAAACCTTTTAATGCGTTAAATGAAGGATCTAACTGAATATTTATTGATTGAAATGTATAGGCTGGAGGGAACCCTCTGCAGCATATAAAAATTAGAGTGTTTCAGAGGTTGAAATTATATTGGCTAAAGAAGAATGGGCAGTTGTATTACTGAGTGAAAGTACGTCATTGTTTTTCATGAATGAATAGTTTGTGAGGCTTTTGCCTTTCTTGTAATGGTTCGATTTGAGCTTCTTTCCAAAATGTTTTTCTTGGTGTGGCTAGGAAGTTTTTCTAGGGATAAAATGAAGTCGGTCGATTACGTCGAACAAATTTACCAATTCCAAAGACTGCAGATACTATATTCTTTTTCAGTTCTTTGAATGTGTTAGTTGCCATCAGGCGCGGATCCAGCACAGCTTCAAGGGGGAGCGCTTTTCCAGACCACCACCTTTGCCTTTTGACACAAAATTTCAAAATGTTGGGTAGTTCCTAAAAAAGTATCACCTAAGATACCCTTGTGGTACCAATGAGGTTATGGAGGTCCTCCCCCAGAAAAATTTTGAAATTTGACCAAAGTAGGGTTTTAACTCATTTTGAGAACCTTTTTTGGCTCCAAGGGTGGCATTGTCCGGAGTACCACCTGGTTGTCATTTGCGTATTCTGAGGATAAAATTATTGAAACGACTTCATTATTTTCAATAATTGTGCTTGAGAGAAATTGTAAACCCTCTTTGCCCGCATGGTTCGAAAATCGTTTTGAAAATTTTCTAGCTCCTATTCAAGAATCTCCAAGGTGCTATTTGAAGGTCTCTCTAAACTGCTTTGTATGGTTTAAGTAGCGGGTTTTAATAGTTATTATTTTCGTGCGGTGACTGTTATCAAACTCTATGGCACTGAGGGCTCAATATTTAGGGCTTTATGCTCAATATTTTCTCTCTGCGTTTTCTTACATGTACTTCTACTTTAGAGATGACTTTAGGACTCTGAAAAAAAGTTGATATCTTTTCAAAAAGGTCGAGACACGAGAGGCTTATCTAGGAGCAGCACGATTTCCCTGCTCACTGGGAATCTCGCAGTCTGGCGCTGCTCACTTCCTCTTTTCAAAACGTCTTCGCATTTAACACCCGAATGAATGAAGAGAAGCTACGTCTACCCAGAAGCCATCGGAATGCGAGGAAAGAATAAACAAACCACTGCCATTGCACGCGTTTCCTCCCAAACTTCCGATCCGAGAAAGCCAGAGAGAGAAAAAAAAACCCTCTTTGATTATACTGATGGGAGTGTTTCACCAAATCCATCTATCACATCTCTGTTCTTCGATTTTGATCCGACCGAGCTGACGGACGCATAAAGCCGATCTTTATGGACCGGCCGTTCCTTTTCTAGGTGCTGATGAAGTATTTACTGCCCGTGTCATGTTGTTGCTGGGGTCAAAGTGTAGCTCGCATCGAAATCCTGTGTAGTTTTTATGTCGGAGATGTGCCGTTTTGTTAATGCGTTTTATTGCCGATTTTTCCTTGATGGGACTTGTTGGGATTAAGACTTGTGATAAATTATGTGTTTGGGAGGAAGTCGTGATGGGTTGCTGTGGGTGGGAGTTAGGATATACGGGGGAGGTGGATTACTGATGTTTTATTGGATGTGGTCGAAGAATCTGTGATGGCTTTTTGAGTTATGATTTTTTTTTGCGGGTTTGTTTGTTGCAATAAATACGGAATTTATAATGTGGCAGAAGTTACATTCCTCCTTGATCATTACGGACGTATTCATCAATTTTTATACTTTCATGTGGCTCAGAGGAGATATTTTGGGATTCGGTTTCGCGATTGTTCTTTATGAGAGTTAAAAAGTGTACGTTACACCCATTTATTGTAATGTGGATCTGGGAGTTGTATAGATGAAAAACGAAAAAGGATGAAAGAAATGACATAACTCCCTTCCTTCTAGATTAGAAACTGATATACAGTTGAATTCAATGCTATAGTTTGAAAATTACCGTTAATAAAGTTCAGTCGCTGAAAAGTTAACTGCAGTTGCATAGAAAAAATCATTAGGGCAATAAATATTCTAAAATTTAGGTCGTTTTAGCTCTGGATGTCTAACTACTCTTAAAATGATCTTGCACAGTCAACTGATCCAATGTATTTCATGGCTTTTAAGTGATAAATATCATCATTGATCAAAAATTGTATTGAAACTGTGGACAGTAGAAATAGCAGGGACATTTTCTACAAGAAGAGTACAAAGATTTTCCATCTTCCCAATACTACCGGAAAAGCCCATGCATTATAACATTTAGTTGACTCTGTTTACTCTCTCACTAACTATTATATGGTATTATTAAAATATATTTTTTAACTCCGACTATTCCAAAGAGAGAGCACCCCTCCAAACCAAAATTCTCTCATCGCTGTCTCCCTCCTCCCTCTAGAAAAGCATTAAATTTCTCCAGTGTCCAATAAACACGCGATTTTCGTCATCCCTCCATGACCTCACCCCACCCTCATGTCCAAATCTCCATACATTAACTTTATCAGACAGTCAGTCGTTCGCGTGATGGGGACAAACATTTCGTTGTTGTTTACGATCGTCGTCATGTCGAGATCCTCCTGGTCACCAGGGACCGAGTTGTCTGGACCTCCGAGTTGACAGACTGTAGTTAATGAATGTGAAGCTGCCTAGGAAATGAAATCTACTCGTAAAGTGTAGAGAAAATTGGAGACAGAATGTTGTGAAGGGTGCGTGAGTGAAAATATTTACGTAAATTTGGAAAACATTAAGCACTGTTTCTAAAAGAGCAGTATTTTTCTTTCGCAGTATCACAACCCTTTGTCGTAAGTGAATCATCAGTTTGAAACCAGGGGATGATTCCAAAAAAAAAAAAAAATATTCAAAATTTAATTTTCGTGCTTAAAAAATCTCCAAGCTTCGTTCTACACATAAGTGTAGTGTATAGGCAGATCCCCTTCGATTGGTCGAAATTGAGGTCCATTCATTGTATTTTTTTATTTGATTTGAAATTTAAGTTAATTTGTCTTTCTTTTCTTATTTTGTGTGATGTAAACTAAACCAAAACAAAATTTGTTTTTAATTTAAAAGCGTTTTTATCTTTTTTTTATCCTGTGGAATGTTGGACTCCATTGATATTCATTAAAGTGCCTCAATGACTCAGTTTCATTATACTTTTGAACTTTATTTATCTTATCTCACGTTTGTGCTATGATCTAAGCATAATTTAATTGTCAATTTAAGGCGCTTAATTTTTTTTATCTGAATTTTTTTTATTTTTTTGAAAATGAAACAAGTCAATCAACGTTTTTCAACTATACAATATTTTTTAATATACTTACATTTTTTTAATGTTTGCTCTGAATCTTAAATATTGGGTCCTGAATTTCCTGCAAAAATTTGGTGGATATACAAAGATAATTCCATTACATTTTTTCAATTTTCTCGAAACTAGGTTTTTGGACTTATTCCCTTTTTTAAACTAACTATTCAAGTTGCTACCGTCAAAATATATTTCAGCCTTTCATACATTAAATCAGCGCATCACTTTTAACGATGTCGATTACAACTTAATCTTTCAAAAAAATCCCTAAAATAAGTCACGTCTTAAAAATTTTATTTTTTTCCTAGTACATATTTTTGGTAAAGCGAGCTTACTTTAAGTAAGCAAACTATGATTTTACTTTCATTCTTAAACTGTAATAACCTTTTTGAAATTAATTTAGAAATCATGAACTATTGGGAGGGTTGGATCCAATATGTTGCTGTTCAAAATCATCCCTTTTCTTTCTTTGTTTTTTTTTTTTTCATAAAAGGTAGTATTTTTTGAAACAACTATAGAGCAATTAAACTAATTTTCGTCCTAATTTCTTCACTTCTATGACTAACATTTCACCACCAATAAAACACAAAACTCGGATCATTTTAATGACGAACAGCTGAAACATGTGTTTCGTTTCGCAAGGTGCCTGAAAACCAACCGACACCAATGATGATGAAATTTAAAAATCGCCTCCGCCCCTTCAGGGCTTTTGTCGACTGGTTGTTACGGGTCATGTGACATGCACAGCTGACTGGGCAGCTGGTCTGTTGTGATGATGCTCTCTCACCCAGTGGCTATATTCGGCACACAACATCTTTTGCGTTTGGCTCTTTGGGATCATTAGGGTGGTCAAATAGGGCGAGATTCGCCTGCCTTGGCGGTTATATTAATTTTTTTCGTGTCATTGAAACACAAACTCAAAAGTAATGTGGGAGATGTTGGGCTTTCTTCTTGAGATCTAAAATATCATGTTTGTAATTTCTTCTATCTTTTTCATTTCTTTAAACACGATTTTTTTAACGGTGTTTAGGAATTATAAAAATTTTAAAATTTATTAGAACTCTTAAAACATTAAATGCAGGAAATATTATTTTATACTTATTTTAATGCAAACGTAGCAAAACCCTGCTTGGTTTATTGTCCCTAAAAGCTCCTTAGGGAAATTTGTCTAACAAGACTGAAACAAAATAGCAAGAAATCGATAAAGGTTGAATTTCCTTTCATCAAAGTTGAATGAACTGCAACTTGTTTCTAAAAAGCTTTGCTGTAAAGAAACAATGCACTAAACAGTGTTTCCTGTCTTTTTTCTGTAGTTAATTAACTTACTTCAATAAAGGCAAAATTTTTTACCATTGGGAAGTACGGTTTTTTGTTCCCCTGCATAGACCTTGTTCCCCTGAGATCACTGTTAACTATTAGATAGAGCAATGTATAAGATTTAAAGTAGTATAAATTAAAATTATTATTAAGCTACCATAATCATGTATTGAAAACAGACAGAACCGCGGTTTAGAATAAGCTGGAAACATGGTTTTCTTCTCTAGCTCTATTTAAAACTACTTCTTTAAAGTTTAAATAATTTCATAGGTAATTGACGGCAGATGCTATATATTTAATTCAATTTGGTGTTAAATAAGCACTTTATAATTTTCTAAAATAAATTCTAATAAATAAATTTTGCTTCAGTACACTAATTATTTAGAGTTGTTTCAAGCATCCCTTCATCATAGCTCATCACGTATGATGGGGATACTTAAGGCTTGAGCTACAGTGTAAAGAAAAATGTAAATAGTTTATAGACTTAGAAAAAAGGTCCGATTAAAAATAATTGCCACTTAAATTTAGAGAAAAAATCAAACTATTAAACACAATATTTCTTTTTGTTGTATATTAGTGAAGAAATTATAAAAAATTACACTGTAAAAAGTGGGTTAAGTATCCCCACTCTCCCCTAACTGTCTTAATTAGAATTTAAATACTTTCTCTATTTTTCTGCATTACACAGTGAGGGCGCAGTCCAAATTTCAAACAAATGATGTTTTTTTTTCAATGCATTTTTATTAAAAAAATCAATATTTTATTTAATGCAAACTTTGTTAAAAATTAGTTCTCTGTTATTTTCATTATTAATAGTATTCTACCTGTATTTTTAAAACTTAATAAGTTTACATTATACTTAAATATTGAACACAATACAAATGAAATATTGTACACAACAAAAACTTAGTCTTTTCGCATTCTGATATAATTCTCGGAAGAAATTCCCATATTTCAGACATATTCCGGCGAAAATGTTTTGTAATCTTTTCCAAAAACGTAAATCGAAACCTCATCCGTCAGAGAATAAAAGGAAACGGCCTGCTTTTAATCAATAACTTTATTTTGTATTTCAATAGTCAATTCACACCGTGAATATCGTGAAGCGCTTTTGGCCGGAGTTTTATTTGATAGAATTATTCAGGCTCTAAATTTGAAATATGGGTAAAATTGCATACGCAATAAATTTTAATTATTGTCTTTTCAATCTCCATCTCAACAACAGTGTAACTAATGAATTCTATTGGCGTGATTTTCACCACCGTATTGGCACGCTTCCTACCAATGGCGCAATGGCAACCTCCAGATCTCGCCAAAATGATCGCGGTGAATTTCGCGCGGGCTCTGCCTCTCACATCCGTTGATCGCTGCAGACGACCCGGAGTTGAGTTTCGTTCTTGTAAAATCTTCCTTTGATTTGCTTTGACTTGCGAACACACGGGTACAGCCGGTGATAAGGCCGAGTGGCCTGTCATCTTCTCTTCATCGTCGGCTGTATCATAAGCAATCCTTATCAACAATTTGGGAATTTAAAAAAAAAATATTAGAGAAAAAAGTAATATCGAGAAAGGAAACGGACCGTTCCAATGTCGTAACTGGATCCACATGGGTCGAATGGGTTTTTCCTTCGATTCCACGTACTCTTAGATTTAGGAGATTCTTATAAAAGTTGCTTCGAACTTGGTTTTTGTGTACATTACTTTGTGGTGATGTGTGCCGAGTTTTATTTTTGTGTTTGTTCCGCGTGTGGAAAAGGATTTTTCCAGCGTGATATTTAAACTAGTCCTACTGGATTCCAAAAGAGCAATGACCAAAAAGGAGTGGTAAGTTGACTGTTTTCTATTTATCTCATAAAACCAATGAACAGTAGAACTCGAGACTAATTATTACTTAAAAAGGTTGTTTTCTTTGTATATTTTTCGATAGCTTACTGAATTTAGCTAAAATTCAGGTTAAAAAGTATAAAACATTTATTAAGCTAAAAAGAAATAATTTAAATTTTTTTTACCATCAATTCCATTTGTAGTTAATAATATGACTTTATAAACGAACGTTATACTAAAGCACAATTTTCGATTATACTTAATTTTAATTTCTATTTTTCAAACTTATTGTCAAAAGAAATATGCATATTAACTTAAAACTTCAATTCATTTTTTAAATTCTCAATTTGAACTCATTTTTTTTTGTAAGCCCAAATCTTTAACCATCCCTTTTTCCATCTTTTTTTCCCTATTAAGAGTGATATGCTCTCTGATTTCCTCTTTAGGGTGAATCACTTCCTATAACTCACTTTAAATTAACTAAGTTTTTTCTGGGAAATACCACCGGAAATACCGATGCAAGGTGCATGAGCATGACCATGACCCGAAACGTTAACTGTGAGGTATACGCTGTTGTTGGAAATGAACATTGAGTTTGTACTAAAGTGATGAAAAATGTTTTAAGTAATTAATATTTCATTCAACACTAAGTTCCATGCGTAAGCCCTATGTATTCATTATTTAAGTTTTAAAAAAGTATTATCAAATTTAATTTAAATAGTACTTATATCATTTACGTTTTGTTTTATTAATGTGTGTAATACATTTTGTAAAGTAGGATCTTTTCGTATGTTTCATATCGGCAACCAGATAAGAACCCTCTGTTTGTTAAATTTAAACTTGTCTATTTAAAATTTTACTTGGGATTATAATTTTTAAGACCAAGTTAAAATAAAACTACCTTTTCCACTTCTTTATTAGGAGAGTATACATAGTTCTGATTTGCCGTAGTTGCATCCTTTTAATTTATTTCGTTAAAAATTCCACCTTATTGTCAATTGCATTTTTTTAATTAACGCAAGAACGAAAGAATGTGCTTAAAAATTTTCCTTTCCCATTCTCTACCCACTCTGAACTCTGAATCTTTGAAGAAAAATCTTTTTTTTTGGTAGGAAAGCTTTTTTCCCTTCCCCGCTTTTCTTAAAACGATTTGATTTATGAACCAATAACCGTCTCTTCGATGGACGTTTATTAGTTTCATGTCCAGGGTCCTCCCATTTATTGAAACCAAGCGGGAGATTAAATTGCATCTTGCGAAGCATATAATATATGTGGTAAGAATTCCTGCCCTACTTGTTTGGGAGTAGGAGATTCATTTCTCATCCTTATGTCAAGGGACAAATTTATTTCTTTTGACACTTTTTTTAATTTGCTCTTTCGTGTCCCTATGAGCTGTTAATGGTTTATTTCGTTGGTAACAGAGAAATGGATGCATAAACAATTTCTAATCTAAAATAATTTTTTGTATAAAAGCGTACTTAAATTATGGGTTTACTGAATTACTCAATTCGACTTTGTTGGCTTTTGTTAGAAATTGGAGTCAGGTCTCATAAAGAAATTCTGTAACAAGTTTTCTATCTTGAAAATTCGGTTTTGGATTTTAAAAATTTAAAATAAAAATTGTTCATACACAAAGTGAAATTATTTTAGCAGGTTGTCTTACATTTCATATATTATTTAATTTTTATATATATCATATAGAAATGCTCATCTATGCTCAGAATGCTCATATAGAAATGCTCAAGTTTTCTATCTTGAAAATTCTATTTTGGGTTTTAAAAATTTAAAGTAAAAATTGTTAATACAAAAAGTGAAATTATTTTAGCAGGTTGTCTTACATTTCATATATTATTTAATTTTTAATTGAATACTTAATTTAATATTGTATTCTTGTGAAGGGAACACCGTGACTTGTGTTAAAGAAATGTATAGATGTTTTCATTTAATATCAGATAAGTTTATAATAAAGTATGAGTATATCGAATAATTTAATTCTTTCTTTAGTTGCATCATGTTGAATCAGGATGAATAAATCTTTTAATTTTAAATCTGTTCTGAAAATAATCTTGGCGAATTCAAATTTCTCAATGGCCCCAAAGAATATCTTTAATGTGTTATCGGCATCTTTATATTTTGTACTCGATAAGAGTGTAAAATATGAATCACCATCACATCTTGAAACAACAGGGCTTTTACATCTAATCTCTTTGAGAAACGGCCGAAACTTTCCTTTGAAAAGCCGCTTAGTGAAATGTGTGGTGTTTTTAAAAGACATTATTTAACTTCGTAAAGAACCGTGTATTCACTTTCCTTATTCCTCGAAGCATGTTTTCTGCTTTAATAACTGTAGTTAATGTTCAATTTTGATTTGTTAATCCTGTATAGTTTGAGTAATGATAAATTTTAAAAGTTACCGCATCAATGAATTGAAAATTATGGCTGACATATATTTAATTAGTATTAAACATAGTTTTCCCTAGAATCATCCTTTCATTTTGTTGCAGATCATAGTTTCTTGTGTGGTAGAAAAAATAACTATTCCCTTCTGAATGATAAATAACTTAAATTAATAAAAGTTATTATTTTTGCATAAAGAAAAAAAACTTGAGATGCTGTTTAATTTTTTACTAGTTTCCTTCACATTTAACTTCCTATCTATCTTATCCTCGGAATATCTATCTAGCACAGTGGTTCCCAAACTATTTTGCTCGTGGAACCCCCCAATTTTTTGCCAATGATCGCGGAACCCTGAATATTTTTTAATCAACCACTTTTTAAAATTTAATATCTGGTATTAAATGAAACAAGCCCAGGCGCGTAGCTAGAGGGGGGGATTTGGGAATATATCCCCCCCCCGAAACTTGGAAATTTTCTTTTTTTGACCATAGAAAACCACTTAAAATACCCCATATCCCCCCAAAATATCAATAACCCCCTCCGAAATTTTTTTCTGACTACGCCACTGATCAAGCCAACTTAATTTTAAAAAAGTTGTGATTAAGCGAGTTCCAAGAACCATCAGGGGGGGGGTCTGGAGGTCCTCTCCCAGAAAAAGTTTGGAATTTTGGCTATAAAAAGAGGGTTTTAACTTGTTTTGATGCACCTTACATTATATATATTACATTTATATAATACATATTTTTGGTAGGTTTTGCATTTTGATAAAAAAAGCTTTCTTATTTTCTTTAAGGAAATAAAATTTGTCAAGCGGAACCCCTAAATATTTTCGTGGAACCCCAGGGTTCCACGGAACCCACTTTGGGAACCACTGATCTAGCATATCTATCTTACATTAGAAGAAGAGCTGCAGAGAAAAAATTTTTATAGTTATCTATAGTTATATATATGCTTTTAAAACGTAAAATGCAAAGTGTAATAAAGAAGTATTTTCTTTGTTATCTGCATTGAGTAGTTTCAAGTTCTTTTGTCTGGACTCTCGAGTTGAGTGATTTGATGAGCTTCTTCGCCCACTTGCTTTTTTCTTTTGTTCCTCTCTTTGGTTTTTCTTCGTCCATTTCTTTCCCTTGAATTTTACATCATAGATGCCCATCTTGCTACACTTCGTGCTGAGGATAGTTCCGAGAACACAGGGTTTTCTCCATATACTCGTATGGCTTATTTATGCAGCGAGGTTCAACTTATTCCACGTTCTTATCCCATCTGTTTTATGGCTAAATTGCATGGTCAGGGGTATTTGGAGACTTATTGTTCTACTGGTCAGTAGAATTCATTATATTGTTATTTTTTTCTTTTGTTTATTTTCAAAGTGACTTACGACTTTTTTCCTTTTTTAAGAGTGGATGTATTCCTTTAAAATAACTTAAGTCACGGGCTAAAATTTTTTTTAAATTCCTCCAAAACTTTTTCAACCTTTAATTAACTTTTAATTTGTCTTAAATTATTCGAATATTCAATAATAGTACACCTAATTTACAATGTTGGAATATTTCTCTTAAAATAAATGTTTAATACTGTTAGAATTTATAAAATTTAGACATGATTTGAAACAAAATATTTCGTTTACACTTTTTGTACGTGTTTTTCTTTTCTGGAACCTTTAATTTGCTCTCTTTTTCGAATGCCATTCGATTTGCTTTACACATGGTGATTGAGTACATAATTATAATTAAATTCTTACGAGAGGTTTTGTTGTGAACTGGAGAATTGTTAGAGGGCTAATTTGAGAAGCGACTGTTAGTGACTCTCTTCTTATATGTGAATCTTGTTAAATAATGACATCGAACTTTTATGTTTAACATAAACAATAGCCTTTTTTGGGTGCCGAAAAGGTCAACCGAAATGAGTCACGTTTTAAGATGAAAAACTTATCTTCACATGGTGGAAACTAATTGGAAATCTCTGCAATATTTATTTGGATAAAAAAAAATGTTATCTCCTTTTGGCGCGTGCAGTTTGTTTCTCATCAGCTCTTGAGTGGAAAGGCCACTTTCAAAAGTGATCTGATCTAAAATTAAATAACCTCATTTTGATTTATTGCTTAAACTAGGGTTTATTAATTTGTTTTCTACAATATGACTGTCAAGCCCAATAAAATTTACTCTATGAACTCCCTCCCTGTCAGTATATTTTGGAGAAGTTATAGTTATCTGTCTTGCATTTTATTCACAAAACTTGGTACTAACGGGTTGCACGGATTCTACCCTTGGTATAATATCTTTTCTATGATAGAACTTCACAGAAAAAGCCACTATTGTTTCGATAATGCTGTTTAAATCAACCGTGACCCTCCGTTGAGATCCGCTTTGGAAGTTTACTTTACAGGTGAGGAGCATTGAAACCATGCAATTCATCCCTCATTCGGAACCTGTTCAAATATTTAGTTCTTGACATGATCATTCGGGGCACCTGTCCTGTCGCGAAACAATTGTATTCGGTTTGTTTCTGACACACACTTGTGGCACTCTTCTGGCGATATGCAGACGGTCGTAAAATCGAAATTTGACCTCTGTGACTCATAATTTGGAATACTTAACTCTGTCTAGATATTTTATTGCTCTCTTTTCGCTATGTATTTATTGGAACAATGAGTAAAAGTAGTAGTCTAGTCTTTTGGCCTAAAATTTATTGTCCTTGTATTTCATTTTTGTTATTGTTACTCCTATGCTATCAGTTGAATTCACACACATATATCACCCTTTTCAGAATATAGTGTCGAAAAGCATGCTTCAGGATCGCCGAATTCTAAAATTTTTAATTTATTATGGTAAAGTAATGGAATATTGCTGATAATGACGACAAGAGTAAAAAAATTTACTTGTTTGTGAACGAAGGTGTGTTTCTATGAATCTGTTAACATTAATTTTTACAATTTTTAACTGTAAAAATTGACTTCTTCAGACATTTTTTAAGGAGGATAAGAAACAACATAATTTTTTTTCGTATTAGTACAGTTTTTCTCATGAAAGAGGTTTTATGTTTAAGAGAGTACTTAATGGTTAAAAAGGAGATAATTAAATCATTCGTTTTAAGATCCTATTCACATAATCTAATTCACATTTGTCACCCATTCCTTCCATTTGACTAAGTATACCTGTCGCCTGATTGAGTTTTAATGCTGTTTCTTCAACCACTCGGTTGTGTAACAACACCCTCTCAAATGATTCACGGTATCCATTGATTGGGTCAAGTAGTTTCCAACTAAATCTAATTATAGCCTGAGATGAGAGGAATCTCCCCTCCTTTTGC
Organism: Tetragnatha montana; assembly: GCA_963680715.1. Lineage (NCBI taxonomy): Eukaryota > Metazoa > Arthropoda > Arachnida > Araneae > Tetragnathidae > Tetragnatha > Tetragnatha montana. The sequence goes on along the minus strand of OY796682.1, from coordinate 31,376,796 downwards.
TCACCGTCCACTTAACGTCTCTCATGAGTCTGGCCAAATACAAACACCATCATCTCTGAAGTAACATCATTAATGGTTGTGGTACCTGTTTCGACGGAAGTCGCCGGCATTGTGTGCCACGCTACAGGAAGAAGGTACGGTGCCGCTACGGAGGCGTGCCACTTTTTCTCATGTGAGGATGTGGCCTATTATATTAAGGTTTTTTTTTTTGTTCTCGAAACTGTCTTCCTTTGGGGTTGAGGCGAAATGCAGGAGCTTCGCGCTGCAGTGTGACAGGTGTCTCTGAGTTTCCGGGGTTGGAGGGATGCTGGGTTTGAGATGTTCTTTTGCTGGTTTTTTTTTTGTGATCCGTACCGAGTTCAGAAGAGTTCGGATCTTTTGACAGTTTGGAGCCCGTTATTTCGATATCTGTGTTTTTAAAAAATCAACTCTTCGTATTTTTGTAAGGGAACAGTTTCTGGTTTCTCTGGGGAAGTTTTTGATAAAATTGGTAATAAATATGCTTCTCAATAATCATCATGCCTATATCTAAAGTTTTGAATGATTTTTAAAATACTGTACTGTTTAAAATACTGATAAAATTGATTCAACTACATTTTGTAATTTTTTAATGTTCCTTGCTCGACCTTTAGCAAAATTATCTTCTAAGTAGTCTTTTCTATTCTTGAAAGTACTCCCGTTCTTTTTAGATTTAAGATTCACGCCAATTTTTAAAAAGCTGATATAGTTTGACCCACTTAATTTCTAAACATTGTCTTAACTATCTTCACTGTCATTATCATTAGGGATTTTCTTTGTAGAGTATGTATATTTTTTTACTTCCCTCTGGAATATTTCCAATCAGAATGAAAGTTTAGGTCGCTGTCGCTGGCATTTCTACAAGTTATTATAAGACCTTGTTGAAACAAAAGCCAAAGCGGTATATACTTCTCTTGGACCTCCTGCACTGACCATTAGATCTTTTATCTTATTTGTTTATTTAGAATAAATGGGTTTCTCTTGGCTATAAACTTCTCGGTTGACTGCGTGTTCATATTATGTAGTAATTTTTACTTAGTGAATACTCTCCGTTTTCTTTCGCAAATTCAATAGAATTGTACCATATAAACCAATTTAAACTTTTCCTTGTAATATCACCCCTTTGTGGTATATGAATGCTACTAAACTGCCATACCATTTGCATAAAATCAGTACCTCTTACTATAAGTATATCGTCTCTACTATATTACGAAACCTCTAACTGCAGTAACAGTCGCATGAAAATGGTCACGTTTTCTCATTCACAATACCTACAATACATAAATCTGTCTAAGCATGCCCAGACTTGCCCGATTTTGTCCCTACCCGCATTGTGTTGCGGGGTGGGTGCGCTCAGCTGTTGGATCGAACGCGCCGGGCTGGAGGGTGCTTTTATATCGACACCCCCTCGTGTTTCCCCCCCTCCCCTGCCACTTGAGGTGCGTTTGTTATGACTTTTTGGAGGTGTAGTGGAGCAATAGTGTATTGACCTCACCTGAGATCTTGGAAAGAAAAGATAGTCCTTTTTGTTTCATTGAATCTGCATTTTGACAGGTCAAAGATTGGTAATAGTTCTCAAAATCGTATTTGGTTTTTGTCTTGGAATTAAGAGGGGAAAAAAAGAGTTTTTCGGGAAAAATTTAAGGGAAGTAGGAAAGACATTGTTCATAACCGGTTCGTTCTCATTAGGCTATTAATTAAGTAACCTAGAGATAATCTTTTACCATATTTTGATGTAGAATTTTTTATGGTGGGGTTCGTTCACACAGTTTATAAGGTGAGATTTTTAGGCTTGACAAGTTTTTAATAAATTAACATAATTCAATGGTGGTGGAATTATCAAACGTTTCAATAATTGTCAAGAAGTCATAAATGATTTGGAATAAATTAATAGTGAACACCCTTTTGTCCGTTTAAGACTTCAGTCGTGGGAAAGGTATAGATCTTAGGACTTGATAGGTTATATGGCGTGAGAAATATTATAAACTTATATTTAATGCTTATTCTTCTATTTGTTGAAGTTTTTCGATTACATAATGTAAAATCTATCAAATAATTTTCTTCCAACTTTACAAATTGTCTTCCCCATAATCTTTGGATCCATATTCTACTTCTATACCTGTGTATCCACAGGATCCGTGTAGTTCCGTATATTTATTTCTATTTGCAATAAACAATTTTCCACAGTGACCTCACACTACCATGCTCCCAAAAAAGCCTTTTAAAGCCTCAATTGTCCGCTGATTCACCGACTACAAGAGCACAAGGCGAAAGGCGACTCTCCTCCACCGAGACACACTCGTGACAGAGAAAGGAAAAAAAAAGTTTTTAGTGTGTCCTGTGGGCCCGGCTAGAAAGTGCCCTTCCACCGTCCATTGTTCTCTACAAGAATCAATTCGAATGGCTGGCTTCCGATACACGTGCGTGTGTGACGCACTGCTTGAATTGTAAATCGTGCTCTCGAATATCTCTTATGTGCGATTGTTGTGTCCCGGTGAGAGAGATTAACTGGGGTTGCTGTGACATATCCATTTGTTGGGCTGCACCATGTAAGTTGATGAGGCTCCAATAGTTTCCTGTCGTGTTCGGTACTTGAGATTTATCTTCCTTTGGACCATTTATTTCTGTGTTCCATTTTTAAGCTAGTCACCATCATGAACAGGTTTTTAAAATTTGATAGGGGGAATACAAACTAACTTTTGCTACATTTTACCATGATTTGACCTTTGTCGTTTTTGTATTATTTAATTCAGATTTTCTTCCAAAACTTGTTCTTCATTTAATAGAATGTAGAATTACATTCCATGGGTTTTTTTTACCTTTTTATACTGTTAGAAAAAAGTATTAGGTTTCAAACTCCAATGAGTGTTTTCCGTTTACTTATCTTCACCCACAAGAGCTAACAGACCAACACACGTCTTATATGTAAAACCATTCTTTCACGAATCCCTATTTTATATTCTTGGACGTAATGCACAAGAAGTATATACGGAGTCATTAAAGTCTCTTTAATGGACTCGGCTCCGCCCCACCTATGAGATGCCTTTGAACAGGGGTGGATGAACGAGGTTTTGCTTTGGCCACACCCTGCTGTGGCCGTGAAAAGATCTCGTACAGATTGGGCAGTAAACAGGTTGGGAATGATTTCAAGTGAGTTTTCGTGGGAGTGGAACAATGTGTGTACAGTAAAAAAAAAGACTGATCGAAGGGTCATCCATCAAAAACGTCTTTTTATTATCCTAGTTATTTTCTTGTTTCAGTAAGTCGTAAGATGAACTCAGTTCATTTTGACAGCGAGCACTTGAATTCTTTTTTGACCTTAAATTTTGCATTTGTTAGTAAATTCGTTCATTGATAATGAAATGATTCTCTAGCCGGAGATGACATAAGTTGATAAGTGTTTAAATAATTCTATAACTATTAGTCAGTTAGATAAATTTCACAATCTAACGTTACTCTTGTTTCAATATTTAACTAAAAACATCTTTGGAAGTACTATATAAATTTACCTCTTCTTCGTTTGTTTATACCCTGTTCTGAAAAATTTTCAACTGCAAAATCACCAAAAAAAAAATTAGAAAATGCCCGCATCTCCCACAACACTGCGCTCTCGATCAAACACTGACACCCTCCCTCCAGATAAAATGTCTCGCGACATCCCGAGCCGACTTCCGAAGCATAAACTGATCCTCCCCAAAGTTTTCCAAGATCATTAAACACCGACTTGTCTCCATTCCCCAGACACTCCGGTCTCATGCCGTCACTCGTCAGTCCGGTCTAATTTTAAACCCGGGTGATGTACTAATTGTCCCACAGCTGTTTCCCTTCCCTTCAGAACCTTCTGGAGTTTAGATGTCCGAACGCCTTGATTAATGCTTTATTGTAGTTTTCATTCCGTTTCATTGGATGGGAGACACCGAGCTGCTGCCTGTTTTGCGGGAAGTGAATGAAGTTTGATGCCTAGGAGAATTTTTGGACACAGGAATGTGTGAAATTATTGTTTGTGTGTTTTTCTTGATAGGATTAAAATTTAATATGTGAAACTTCCGTTGATAATAATATTTGAGAGGTCGTTTTCTGAAGATGGATTATATTCTCTGGTGTTTTTATTGCCTTGTCTGATCTGTTTGATCTCTATGGTTTTCGCATTGTGCCTCTGCTGTTTGCAATGAGCTATTTGTTTGTTTCCAAATGTATGTTTTCTTTTTAAGTATGTCGATTATTAAAATCATTGCTTTATCAATGAATCAATTCCAACTACAGAATTTTAGATTAAAAGTCTCAAATGCAGGTCTGCATTAGGAGCATTACTATAAGTAACAAGTTTGATCCGTCTTCAACAAGGATCATGCATTTTCAAGTTCTTGAAGGAGTAAATGCAGTTCTGATTATCAGCGGCAAATAATAAGAACCTCATACTGGTATGGAATACCTACTGTATACATACTTGATTAAATTTTTCTTACAATTGTGATGCATGATCCGCGTATTTTGATGCTTATGCAATGATATCTTCCGGCTATTTGAAATCTGTATTTATTTTCTTCACATCTCTCTCGTAACAAATTCATTGTGTTGAGGGTGTGATGAAGTAAATTTGGGTGTTTTAAGTATCCCCAAACCCAAACTACGAATTTTTCTTAAATGGGCGTGAGAGCCGACTTGCTATGATGGGGTTGCTAGCGTGTGAGAAATCTTCTATTCATGTCCTTTGACCAGTTCTCCACCCTTACTTTGCATAATCCACCCAAATCATTCAACACCCATTTTTCCCCTGACAAAAGAAGGGAAGCCATAAACAAACTCCATGGAAAAAGACGAAGCACACCTTCCACCTTTCCCAGATTGAACAATAAATAAAACACGGCCGATAACACATCACCCCACTCCCCCAACAAAAAAAAAAACCTATATAAATGGGGGTATAAAATATGATGCAACCCTACCATATCGTTACCGATCCCTTGATTAATTCCCCCCTCTGCAACGGAAACGGCGAATCCCGTAAATCACATACCGCCCTCTGCTAAATAATACACTTCTTCCCGCAGCCTTCTTATGATGTCGTGTGTCGAGAAGGGTTTCTACGGATGAAAATATATGAAATATTAATGCTTCTGGGTGTTCCTTGGAATCCTGAAACGCGAAGCAGCTTGGTTTTTTTTTTGTTATATATGATGCACTGGCACTTTCTTTACTTTTATGGGCCATGATGATTTCCGCGAGGTTGATGTAAGGGGTGAAAAAGGAACACCCTGTTCCATTTCATGTGGGGGTGGTTGTACTAATATTATCTCTTCTTTATTTGGATTTGGCGTGCCAGATCCATAGGTATTAACGGTATCGTAGATACTGGCCTCGTTATCATTCCGTGATGGGTTTTAGCGCATTGCCTTTCTTGGAAGAGTATCAAGAGATGTATAAGAAAATGATAGCTTCTTTTGCTGTTTGACTTCCACGGTATAATCTTGTTTTATAAATGTTTTTTTTCTGGTATATTTTATGGCTGTGTTCCCAAATATTACTCAGTTTTCATTTTCTATTTATTAATTTCGTGAAATATTAATATTATTTTTTACATCTGTGCTCCGTTTTTTTTATCCTTGTTCATTTTCAAGATAAATTTTGAAAGCAAATTTTTCTAATTGAGTTGATGATACGAATGTTAGATTTCTCAATTACTCTTATTTTGCACTGCTTGTTTGTTATCTAAAAATTTAATAGTCACAGAATAATTTTAATATTACAACAACCAGTAAAACTTTGGTATTTCTATTCCAAAACTTATTAAAAAGAATTATTCTTGAATCACGCTATAATACTGTCTGTATTGAAAATTTTCTGAACTAGAGTCTCTTATAACTTAATAAATTTTTAGGGATGATTGTAATTTTGAAATATGTGTTATATCAAACTTGGTTAACTACTCAAAGAATAATTGGATGCTTTTTATTTCGAGTCATTTTCTCTGACGACACCTTTTCTTTTGTCTCTACGCTATTTTATTTCCCACCTTACTTCCTAAAACAAAAGAATTTTTAATTATCTTTGGAAATTTTTTAAAAGGTATGGGAGATAACATTAGTTTTGCTTTAAGTTATTCTTGACATGGTCTTTTTTTAAAGTAATCTGGCTTAGAATAAAAGTAATCTGGTTAAGAATAATAAAATTTCATTTTCATAATCGAAAGATGATATAGCGTATTACAATTTGCAGTGTAGCAATCTGTTTCCTCTGATGAATTATCGATTTGAGATTATTAAAGCGAGGATATGAGCTAAAAAGTTAAACTTAATGAATTTTTAATATTGGGAAATTAATAGCTATTTCGAAAGTTTTTTTTAATTATTTTAGTCGCAATCTAATGCGTCGACGTGTATATCGAGCGATCTATTAGGCATTTCATTTCAGTGTAACTTGCTTCACTCCATTGTATCGATTTTTCGATCTGCATCATAATCTAAACTTAATTACCATGAAGTTGTAAATATGTCATTTGGAGATTAATTATATCACAAATTCAGGTAAAAAATTGACCAAGTAAATAAAAGCTCACTAAACTAACTGGAACATTTTTATAACACTTACACTTTTTGCAACACAAATCGATCATTTTCGCAATTAATATTTGTATTTTTTTCTGCTCAACTCGATCGAAAACTACTCAGCACCAAATAGTACATAACAACCCTTAACACATCCCCGTTTATAGATCCACCTCATTAAGCTCTCCCGACAACCACTTATCAAAACTGCAATCACTGGCCCACCAAAAAAAAAAGTTCTGGAAATTCAACTAAATTAAACCAGTTTCTGCAAAATTTTTTTGGACTGACGTTGGAACTAAATTGTGATTAATTGCAGTCGCCCACGCGCTTCAGACGCGGCGTCTGCTGGTTTTCCGAACTATCGAAGATGGCGTCGACGTCAATTATAAATTTCGTTGTTAAATAAATTGATAAGCATGAAATGGTTCGGACTCTCGTCTGGTTCATTTCTCTCTTGAGGCGAGGAGGTTTTTATCGGTAGTAATGGATGGTTACAGTTGAAGATTTATTTCTTGGAAAATTAGACTTTGATGGTGTTCTGAAACCAGGTTGGTTTTTTTAGATCCGAAATGTTATTAGATCTTTCTTCATGTATTTTGATAGGTCACTCACTATTGATGACCTAATAAACTACTCTGTATAGTTAAAAGAAATGTTTCAAGTTTTAACGCTTCAAAAATTTACATTTGATATTTGGGGAGTTTTTATTGAAATTTTTAAGTTGATTATACTAAAAGTCTTCTATATCTATATAAACTTGTGCTTATTTTATGGGAGGCTACTCAAATTTTACAAAAGTTTTAATTTTTTTTAAATGCCAGTTTTTATTTCTCAATTTTTTTTCCCAAACAAATATAAATATTGATGGGTTATTTATGGTTAAAATTTACGAAAATTAAGTCCATGCTCCGTTCATTTGTCTATTCGGTTCCGAGTATCTTTTGAAATTTTAGATGTTTTTATTGATTTGACAAATAACTCATTCGTTAGTAAACTTAGGTCATTTACCTCTAAAGATTATTTGCAGTGTGAAGTTTGTTGTTGTTTGTACTCTCCATGTGAAGCACGTGTTTTTGTTTGTTTTTAAACTCCCTAAAGCAGGTACGTGCGTGTAAATATTTCGACATCTCTTGGGTATTAAGAAACGGTAATTTGTTATTCAAATGTTAGTGCTTAAAGTTTTCATTAAAACTTTTTTTTTTCATAAAAGTATGCATATGGCTATTATGTGTTTCCTGCAGCTTACTATTTTATGATATCAAAGCAAATAATACTATCGTTACTTTCCTCTCTGTATTTGACGTTTAAATACTATTTAATTAATTTTTTTATGATTGACAGTTATTAGAGCATTTTATTATTTAAGTTAAATTTTCCCAAGAATTATAATTAAAGTTTTATAAAAAATTTATTTTCTTTAGTGGTGGTGATTTATTTCTGCCTTGAGAAGTTATTCCGAAATATTATGATAGTGTTTTGGTCTCAAATACATATTGTAATATTACATTTCTATGTATCCATTCTCAGATTATTATCTCAAATGCAGAAAAGTAATTTATGTTTTGTAATTTTAATATTGTATTCAAAATTAAGTAAGAAACGTTTTTAAATTAAGTACGTTGTATTTACTGTAAACATCACTTAAAAATTTAACTTTAAAAATAATCTTCTTCTATTTTTCATAATGAATAATTTAAGTTTTTATGACAAAAAAAAAATTTAAAAATATACTTTTTTTATCTCGTGTGTCAAAATAATTAATGAGCCATAAACCCCTAACACAATAAAAAAAAATCTGGTTGTGTACCTTTAAGCAGAATCGATGCACCAACTGTCTTTAGCAGTATTTTGAGAAAATAGAAATAAGTGTGCTGAAAAATTTTATCGTGTATAAAAATCAATATTTTTCTCGTTAAGCGTTTTTAAAGTTCTCTACAGAGGTCTTATGTGTGGCACATTCACACGATAATAATCACTAAACCTTTTGGCGCCTTTTTCCGATGCAATCGTTAGTTATGAAAAAAGCTCTGTGGGGACGGAGAAAATTGGAAAGAACGAACCACAGAAGCAAAAGATGAATCTGGAACGTCAATTAGTATTTCTTTTCGAGCTAAATTGTCACTGAAAAGTCACGTTCAACGTTCTTTTACGTCAGTTATGTCGTTTGGAACGCATCCAAATGGTGCTCCGGGTACAGCCTGTAAGAAATTGTTTTCGCTGTAGGGCGTGTTATTTTTGTTCTCAAGTTTGTAAACATAAAAATTCTTCAGATCCCTTTTGAAAAGATTTCTGCACCTCTTTGAGAGAAAAGACTTCTTAGTGCGGAGAAAGACTGGAATGCTTTTCTCTAGTTCATGAAGGATTGGAATAGTTTTCTAAAGGTTTATAAAAGGATATTTTGTAATAAATTTTAGTCGATAAAAGTGGGTGTTTTTTAATGATCTGCTGGGGAAATCCTTTTGTAATCGTTAGAGCAATGCAAACATGTAAACGTAATCGTCAATAGTTTTTTATATTAGTGTAGTTTTTATATTCTTTAAAAGAATCTTTTCTAAAAATTTGTGTGGAAAGTATTTCTGTTATTGAATTTTTTGATTTTATTAAATTTTTTGAAATCAATCCGATTAAATTTACAATGGAGCTCAAATTTTCCAAATTAATTGGGATCAAATGGCAGGGTGCCTATAAATCGTAGGAAGATAAAGAACGCTTTAAGTATGAAATAGCGATGGAATAAACATCTTACAAACGTCCGTCGCGTAAAGGCTTTTTCTCCCTTGTGTTTGTTTTCCCGCTACATGTGTCCATTGGCGGAAAAGCAACTTCTACAGATTGCGGTTTTGAAATTGTTTTTCTGCAAACCTGACAAGGAGAGGATCCCAACGTGTCATCACCGATTTGGTTCATTTTTGGTGTGGAAGTAGTGCATGACGAGGACATCAATTTGTGAAAATATTAAGAAGCAACTTTTAGAAATTTTGGAGAAAATCGCGATTAAAAATCTTTACATGTACTTATATATCTGATAAGATTCTCGACTTGCAAGCGGATCGTGGTGTAGCGGTAAGAGCTGTGATTCCCAACCCAAATGTCCCGGGATCGAGTCTCGCTGCATACCATATTTCTTATTTTAATTTTCCACACAATTAAGAACACAGATATGAAATAAACTTATAATAATATTTAATTATAAATTTTAAAATATTTTTTCTTGTGCGTAAAATTTTTTTTGGTAAATATATAATATTTACAAACGGATCATATAAAATTGGATTTAATAATTTATATTTTTGGGAAACAAGGAATGAAGATTTTTTTCAAAAAAAAAAAAAATAATAATAATAATAATAATTTATATTTTTATATATGAAGTTTTACCTTAATTTATCCCTAACTATCAGAAAGAAAGTACGCAATTTTGTTATGCTAAAAGGATTTGTTATGTGTCTGATTTGATAGTTAAAATAAACATTTTTGTAGGTAAACATATAATATTTACAATAGGATCATAAAAATTGGATTTAATAACTATTTTTTATGGGAAACAAGGATTGAAAAGACTTCAAAAAAAAATATTTAAAAAATGTTTCAAAATTGATAATTATAAATATAAATATGTACTACTTTATTTCATATCTGTGCTCTTAATTGCGTGGAAAACAAAAATAAAAATTATGGTATGCAGCGAGACTCGATCCCGGGACCTTTGGGTTGGGAATCACAGCTCTTACCGCTACACCACGATCCGCTTGCAAGACTAGAATCTTATCAGATATATAAGAATATAAGTACATGTTAAGATTTTTAATTGCGATTTTCTCCAAAATTTCTGAAAGTTGCTTCTTAATACTTTCACAAATTGATGTCCTAGTCATGCACTACTTCCACACCAAAAATGAACCAAATCGGTGATGACACGTTGGGATCCTCTCCTTGTGAGTCAAACCTGATGATTTTTTCGGAATCGCTGAAATTGATAGGTACTATTTTGTTTATTCTTAGTACTGTAAGACATTTTTTTTCTATGCTGGGACTACTTCATTTCCATTTCTTTAAAATATCTCCAAAACCTCTCAAGCCATCTCTATTCAGATTTATCTCAATGGAATTTGGAGAAAAAAAGCCCCATTTTCGTTCCATTAAAAAAATTAGAAAAAATATCTTTTTTTTTCCCCATACTTAGTTTTCAACCCCAATCCGATCATAAAACGCTAGAGAAGAGATTTTAATTCACCCCTCTTGTAAATTGCTCGACATTAATTTTCTTTCGAAATTCCAAGTACTGATAACTCACCATAAAACCAGGCTCTTCTCTCAAAACTGACTTTATACCCCTATGAAACGGATATCTTAATGTCGGTATTTGCAATTCCACAAACACATAAGTCCTCCCATCTTCATAAATTGATTTTCGTAATCACGCCGAGTTCCCCCTGAAGACGTGGGTGGGTTTGGAAAGATTTCCTTATTCAGGTTTCTGCAATTTGCATTCTCTCTCTCTCGCCTTGTTGCCACCCTGCCTCTTTTTCAGAGAAATACAGATGCTTTAGACTTTGATCTTTTCCGCAGGGCACCCTTTTCTCTGCCCCCTTAATGTTGTTTCCTTCTCCGCGCTGTTTTCAATTTTTATTTATCGTTTGCGTTTCTCGATGCCGGTCATTACTCAGCGTTATCCTTCTGACGAGATTCAATTACGTTTGCCAAATTCTATTTCGAAATTAAATTTGGACTCGGGGTTTTATCAATTTTTCTCGTTTCTGGATTTGGGAGCAGAGACCTTTTTTTTTTGGAGGGGGGGGGGGGTAGAAAGTGGAAGAAAACAAATGCGTTTTAAATTTATTTATGATAATTCTATGGTAGTACTTTCTTAACAGGGATTGATCGGGATTATTTTAGAGATTTTTTAGCGTTCTATTTAATTTTAAAAAAATATATGGTTATTTGTTTTTATGTTTAACCTTTTGAAAAATTTAACTGTTCTGGAAGAAAGAACATATTAATTGAAGGGTGAATTTAATAGTTTTACTTTTGGTATTTCTTTTTTTTTTCCTCGTCATTTTTTAATCACTTGAGATAATTTCTTTTTAAAAAAGGGCTTCCTTCACAATTTTGTTTAAAACATTACTTAGTTCCTTTTTGGTAGGAATAAATATTATCCTAAATGTACACTTTAATTTGTAATTGCCATCTTAATGAATTCTTACACAGAACGCCCCAAAATTTTAAAAGTAGGTATTTAATTTTTTTCTCAATGAGGAGTTGGTTAAAAGAATACTAGATTGAAGAAAAAGGATAAAAATTCAGTACTACCCTATTAAAAATCTACAAAATATTTTTGTTATTGTCGTGGACTTTTTTTTTTAATTAAATACTTAAATTTTTGGTAATAGGATTGTTGGAACTTCATGATCGTTTGAGAATAGTAATTTAAAAGAATAATACGGTATCGAAACATAGGTCTGATAAAGGTAAAGATTAATTATAATTCAGTAAAATTTTGTTAACAACTTAAGAACAAGGTTGTCAGTCTCAAATACTAATAAAACACTCTAATTCCTAATACATTGCCTACATCGTAAAAATCCGTCACCAATAATCTCATAATTCTTTAACCCTCGTCCCTTCAAAACCTTTTTTCACGCCCTCAACCATGTCGAACAACAAGCATCGGTTAATGGCCTAAGCCCAAAGGGGTGCCGTGGCTCCAGTCTCAGGGGTGGACGGTACAGAACCTGTCCCTGTAATTAACGGATTCTGTCTTGTTGGTTTTTTGCTGCCGAATCAGTCCAATCGTGTTGCTGATTACGGGTACAGCGACAAGGTTGCTGCTGCTGCTTCATTAATTAAGGGTCTTTTTTGTGAGTGGAATGGCTTGACAGTTGGGCCCTGATGTTGATTGGGAACCGGGAGAATGTCGTTGATGGAATAATCTTGTCGGTTCTGCTCTGTTTTGTTTTTGGTGTGTTTTTCCACGATTTGAAAGTTCGATTTATTTTTCTGCGGGTTTTTATAGTAAACGTATCATGGATAAGATTTGATTGTGGAGTTGGTTTGTGAAATATTTTTTGGGGATTAAAATTTCCTATTATTATTTCAAACATAAATTGAAGCTATTTGAAAAACTAAATGTATCTAATCTCTGATGAAAAGTTTCAGAGAAATAAATTTTCTTAACGGTGTAATAATATTTTTTATTTAAACCTCTAGTAAATAGAAATCAATCTAAAATATATTTCATTTTAGTTTAATTTTATAATTAAAAAAGTGACTTCACAATGGAAGTGTAAAAAATTGTAGCATAGAAAAAGGGAGGTATTCAAACCTCAAACTTGATCTGAAATAATTTTTGAACAGGCACAATTAGACAGACATAATATTCCGAATATCCTCGAAATAGCGTTTTTATTTATCTTAAATAAAAAAAATATAACTCTACAACTGAGACTGTAATTTAAAAAAAATATGATTAAATAATTATCTACCATTCAAAAAGTATACTGTGAGTAGATTTTTTTCTTGAGTGTACGAAGGAAAATAATAAAGTGCATTAACCCATTTGTTCGTGTTCTTAAGCTCTTATGAGACGCCAGTGTCAAATCCATAGCCAGACGTCTGCGTCTGTAAAAAGGATTAGTAAAGTTCGGTTAAGTCGTTTTAAATTTGTTTGGACAATATATTTTTTTGTTCGATATTGTGTCTTCAGTAGTAATTTCCTATCAAATATTATAATTTGTTTGCTTGATTGAATCAGAACTTAATTCAATTCTAATTTTCTAACTTAATTAGAAATCAGATGTTCGTTTCAATAACCTCTGTCAAACAATTAAAACATGCACAAGTATTTGAAACACCAATACTGAAAGTAAGAAAGTCCGAACTTTTCCATCCATACAAATGTGCGTTTTTCCTATGGTAAAATTTGTACATTCAATAGGGTAAAGTTTTTAATGACCTGTGAATCTAGTTTAGTTGTTTATCTCTAATATCAATAACTATAATTTTTTTTTTCGTCTGTGGAAGCTCAAGTCGTGGCTTTGAACAATTTTCATATGAATTTATTGTTCAAAACACTATGAAAGTTTGTGAAATCAGGAGCCCTAAAACTACATTATACCTTGGTATAAGTAAATGCGTTCCATCTCTTTACTAGAGTAATATGCTTTTATGATATCAAACTCATTATGAAAATGGGAATGGAACGAGAGCCTCATTCCTAACACACACCCGATTAAATCGCTCACCTCAACCTTTCCCAAACACCTCGGAACCCGTTCCATCAGCGAATCGCCATGACCTCCTTATCCAAATCGATCACTCAATATTCCCGATTGTCCCGAAAGAAGAAGCATCCACCAACATCGCTCCACGTTTTCTTCTTCCTCACCCAGTTTGCTGCTTTGTTCCTCCACGATAATAATTAAGATACGCATCGCGTCGGGTGACAATAATAATAATAATAATAATAAGCGACGACGATGAGATCATGGCAGCATATAATTGCGAGGGTTTCCTTACGGTATTTGACCCTGTTTCTCCTCGGTTGTCTTTCTCTGATGTCATCGCTCAATTAGTTCTAGTGACAAAGGGGAGTCGATCTTTTATAACACCAATTACTGGCTCTGCTTTTGACAACCTACTGGTTTTAGTTTTTGGTGTCTTTTGAGTTATGGTTCGTAAATTAATTGGCTTGTGAATGGTTGTCCTTTTATGAATTTAGTGTTGGGTACAGATGCCACTTGTTTGGGAGTTGTTTATGAAGATGGCTGTTCGATTTATTTGTTGAAGGGTTCGGATAATCTTTTTTTGTGTGTAAGGGAAGAAGTATAAATGGTTCCACGCATTGAAAGTTCTTTTATTGAACTTGTGTCATTATATTGGTTTATATTGTATGATGTGTCGGTGAAAGTAGTGCGACAATTCTCTTTGTTTCGAAGGTAATTGACCTTAAATACTAGATACTATTATATGGTTAGGTCATTAAGTGAGCAGCTAGGTTTACGTAACTTTCTATGTCTATTGTTTTTAACCTCATTTTGAGTGTCATTATATGTACGTTTTTTAGTACTTAAATAGTACAGCTTACAATCACTCTTAAAGTTTAAATTTCTCTGTCGATTAACGTTGCATACTTTTAAACTTAAAATTCAAGCTGTTTATTTTTTACCTACAATACTTTAAAGTCCAAGAAAAACTCTACGGGAAACGTTCGAGGTGTCAAGGATAATAAGGTCTTGTCTTTACTACAGCATAAAAATGAATGAGATTTGAAACTATAGAGGTGTCTAGGATACCGGCAACTCTATATTTCTGCGTGAATTTATCAGTATTTTTTGTAATTAGTTATTCCATTCTTTAATTTATTTATAAAGATGATTCATTCAAAACGGTCGTGTCGCGAAGCATCTGAAAGCAGGTATTGAACCCACGGTATCATCATAATCTAATTAGAAAAAAGTCACACATTTAATTTACCCAGAGAGCCCTAACACGCTTGAATATATAAACACCTGCTTTCGTGATGCCACTCAATCTCGCGTGTTGCCATACTCGTTTTATAAATCGCATTATTATTGCCCAGCCGAAACTTCTCTTGGATTAACTGACATTCAATCTACCAACATTTCACCGGGAAACTCTTCTCCCCCCTCGGAAAAAAAAAATCTTCCCCATTTTTCAAAGCATAACTTGGGAGAGGGGAGATGCAGAAAGGGTTCCGAACTAATCTCTCTGGGGATTCTCTCCCCCAATTCGTACCGGGGGTGGAAATTACCTCTTTCTTGATTGCCTTTCCCCGTGCGAGTTCCTTTCTGCTTCCTGAAGAGTTCATTCCAGTTTTTTTTATGGAAAAGTGGAGTGTGGATTAAAAAAAATTCGAATACTTCAGATAGAAAGTTTTCTGGAAGTTCTTTTCTCCTTGGATTGATTTCCGGGGAAGGAGTTCATTTTTCCTTGCTGTGACGTCACCGCTGGGAATATGTGTAATTTAAATATCGAGGTTTTTTTTTAAAAAAAGGGGATAGGTTTCTGCCGGATGTGTTTGAAATGTGCAGTTGAAATTGGTTTTTAATAGCTCGGTATAGACAGGATTGTTTGAGATAAAACTGTTTTTCTTTGCCTTTATGTGCCCTATTTTTTATGGCTGATCACCATACTTTTCTTGACATTATATTACTTGTTAGGAAGAAAAAGATAAGTGTAATGAAAAATGAATTACCTTTTAAGGCGGAACTTGTCTTGTTCGTAATAATTTTATCGTTCTGTCTAGTTCTGTCTAGCTATAATAAATTGTTGCAATATGTATAAAAATTTCACCGCGTAAATAAGAAGTTTTATATAAAAAATATATAGAAATAATTCCTGAACTGTGTGTGCACAGGCTGATAACGAACTATGCTCTAATAGTCTAATATACAGAAATGGTATGATATTTTGTATTCAAATAGAAATTAAAAAGCAAGGGAAATAATAACTAATATTTTTGTTCTTAAATTTACAGCCAGAAAATTTTAAGATTACTACGAATTGGTACTTAAAACGTTGTTTTCTTTTCTAATGAAAGTAATTAAATATGTTCCACTGCTTTGAGTACGTATTCTTAGTTTCTAAGATATTTACCTCTTCCCTTCCTCTTAAACGATTTAAGACCTCCTCTCCCCTAGAATGTAATTGCTTTAAAATAAAAGGCCGTTCCTGCATGTTCGCCATTATTCTAAATTTGAGTTTTCTACCCCTCTTGATTAAGAAAAGCAAGCTTTTATCAATTAACTTTGCCAAACAATCCAAAATCATGGAATTAAACGACATCAAACTGCTCCAGACATTATTCTGCCTCCTTCTCCCCCCACCCCCGCAATCTTCCCCAAAATGAGCAACACCCTCGTTAACTCCCTACAAATCCTTCCCTCCACCCTTTGTCCACAGAGCACAGGAGGGGGGAGGGCATTTAAACATCGCACTTTAATGAAACCCTGGCAATCAATAGCTCTGTCTTCTTGGCCGTGAATTGTGTTGCTGTTGCGTTGGGGGGGAGAGGCGGATGACTCATCGGAAGAGAGGGATTCCTCCGCCGTCACATTCCTTTACTGCGGGATTAAAGTGATGGAGTGGGGGTGCCTGCACCTCGGGTGGTGGTTTTGCAGTGTTGCCAGATTCCTTTCGAGGGCTTCCGAAATAATTGAGCGGAATTTTGTCTTCTTTGAAATGGGAATTTTATATAAATATGTAATAACTAAATTTGAACGGCTAATTTTTTAATTTTCAAAATTTTGCTGACTTAAACTTCGATTCCTTACGCCCGAAATTAAATTTCATAAAGCATGGACGTTGTGGGTGGAGTCATAGACTAAGAATTCAGTATTATAAGTATATGGTTGGAGTTGGGAAGTGGTTGGTACAGAAGTTTCGCATTGTGATGAAAAAGTATGTTGGAGATGGATCGAATCGATGATAGCGAATACTTTATAAGTATCAAAATTCAAAGACTTTTCGAATCAACATTCAAACATTCTTTTAGTACTGATATTTTTAATTCTTAAGCTGGTTTGGTATATGATTGACTCGATGACTATACAACAACGTAATTTACTTTAGTTTATCGGTAATCAATATCCCGTTATTTTACTCTTTTATCGAAGTTACGACGAGTAATCCATATTTTCATAACTATTTTTATTGAAATATATATATATATATATATATATATATATATATATATATATATAACTCATCTTAGAATCTTTGAATTTAAACTAGATAATTAATGGCTCATTTAAGTGATTATTTTAATTATAAAAATTTATTTTGCCTTAATTATATATATATATATATATATATATATATATATATATATATATTGAATATTTTGCAAAACCTTAAAATATCGGTTGAAAAGAAATCGATATTTTGAAAACTGGCGATTAATTTTTTATGTGCTTCTTCATAAAGTTGGTAATTTTTATTTACCTTGGACAATCATTAACTGGGTGAATGTGTGACCCTTAAAAATTAGTTTCTTATCGAGTTCAAAGGTCCGACAACACTAGTGGCGATATTTCGTGGTATTAAGCCATGAATTTTTTACACGCTTATTGTGTTATATTGGAAGAACGCGATAGTCAGGTGTTAGTGCTTCTGGATGAAGCAGAGATAATGAACGGTTTCGTTGTGTTCGTGAATTGACAAATTGTTGAATCGTGCACAATTTCAATTGGATTTTTATTGCAGGGATGAGGTGTTTTGTGTTTTTTTCCCCCAAGTCAAATGCTTGTTCAAATTTTGATACTGAACTTAGTAATTGATACGGGGTATTCATTTTCATTGGTGTCCCCTTAAATTCCCTTAATTAAACTTCGTTTTCGAAGTATAGTTTTTAAAATTACCTTCATTAAATTGAGAACAAAATCTTGTGTTTGTTGTTTAACATTGAAGATTGAAAAATATATTGACTGAATTTCTTATTTAAGCTATATTTCCCTTCTTTCTCGCTCCATCCTATTAATAGTAAAAACCAATGCCTCCATTGCTTCTTGGATACCCAATTTGAATTCTTAGAATTAACCAAACAAATAAATTCCCTTGCTTATATTCATAACCAACGTAAAACCAGAGCTATCAGAAGCTACATTAAATGTACTAAAAAAAGCACCGCATCAAATCCGAAACAAAAACATTTGCACAACTAATGCATTTTCATCCCAGCCCAAACAAACATACAGAGCTTCGGCTTCGAAAGGATGAAAGAAAGATAACTTCCCTTATCTTCTGGAACGCACACTGATCCCCATTGAAGTTATCTCCAGACCACCCATGTCTCCAGGGTGTGATGAGACCGAGGTATAAAAATTTTCTCTGTGTGTGTGTGTACGTGACTGTGTGATGGTAGGAAGGGATTTATCAATTCATCTGTAGAGATGATGTCAGTCGAAGAATTAGTCATAGGGATAATTTGAAACTTGTATAATTTAGGTTACATAAATCGTTATGTTGTTAAATTTCCTCTTTTCTAAGTTTGAAAGATACTTTCTTGTTTTATTGGGAAATGTGTGAGAAGATAGTTCCGACAAATTTATTATTTTTACCTTTTATTTGTTAAAAGGATTATTAACAATGGTAATTTAAAATAAGAATATACTATCATCTTTACTATGTCTTTCTTCCTAGACAATTCTTATTACAAGTAAAAATTCAATAAGTAAAAATGGTTGGAAATTATTAAATGGAGAATGCTGATTTTGGAGGTGAAAATTTTAAAATTGCATGAACAATTATGAGCTTTATGTTTAGCTACGTCAATATTTTGTTCAAAGGAAAAGAAGATTTAAGAGATAGTTGGAATGAGGTCTTTTTCAACAATGGCAAGACCTGACTTCAAAACTTCTCAGTTTTGTTGTGGTGCAATTACAAATATCTTCCCTGTAAAAGCAAATTTTGCATAATTTAGAGGCAATACTCAATGTTTTCCGTGAATGCAACTTCATAAATTGCCCCTCTTAAAATACAAACCGAGCCTTCAGTAAAAAGTAAACCCCGTTCTCTACATCCAAAGAAATTTCCAAAAACTCTTTGAGGAAAAATCCGACAAGCACCGCATAAAACGCCATTCAGAAAGCAAAAGTTACACCCCAACATTTTTTTTCCTCGCCGTCGAAAAACCGCAAATGACCCGCTACCACCAACTCTTCGGACATTCTTGACACGAGGCTGCATCTCCCCACCCGCATCTTCTATTTCGGCGGATGATGGTCCACGTGACATCACTCCAGGGATCCGGAAACGATGGAATGCGGGAGGACTCCTATATTCCGTCCTCTCCTCTCCCTGGCTTTTTATTGTTTCCCGCTCGTGTTCGTTCTCGGAGATTTCATTCATGGAGTGGTTTTGCCTCTTCTGGGAGAAATGGATGGTTTTTAAGTGTTGAGTTACTGGTCTGGCGTGCAATTTGAGTCAGGCTTTTTGGAAAAGTTTGAAACGTGATTCGGTGATGTAAGTTGCTTGATGTGTTAGTTTTAGAGATGAATATTACTTAATTTCTAATTTTTCGTTAAAGAGTAGAATACTCCCGATAAGGTTTTTAAAATTAATTTCGAGAAATAACCTTTTTATTAATAAGGTTTTAATGAAATCATCTCCAAATTCAGTTAAACGTCTCCAATAAACTCAAATTATATGGATGCAAAATTCTTCTGGGCGTGCTTGTACTGTAACTTATAATTTGAAGAGGAATCTTAAGATTTATTATTATTCTTAAACCACGCCCCTCTACATCTTTTCGCAATATGTAACTTACCCCCTCCACAATCTCATTAGTTATTTTCCCATGACATCCCTGTTTGAAAAAAAAATCACTCGCGTCGCAGGTATACTCGTTCCTCAAGAGTCGCGATTGCTGTCGAGATCCCTCACCTCTGACCAACCCCGAGAGGTTATCTGTTTCTGTGTCACTCAGAACTCCATATGCCAGGGAAATGTGATCCACGGAAATGAAAAATATCCTGGTTTTGGTTTTTGGAATATCCCCCCATTAAAAGCTTTTATCTCTTGAGAAATTACTCGACAGGTGGCTTGTGGGGAGAGTTCGAATTACCTTTAAGACCCTGTTGGGAAGTTGGTAGTTGTGTGTTTAGTTTTGGGGAGTTAAAAGTAAGTAGTAATTCTGTAAATTTACTTTATCAAGTGGATTGGGTTAGTTTTTCCATAAAATTGTAGATTTTTAGATATTTTTAATAGATGAAAAATTAAATTGATGGCGGACAAAATCACATTTTTAACTCTTGAGATTTAAAAATTGTTTGATTTTATTTATATGATGAGAACACTTTCCTAAATCTGTTTCTTCCAGTTAACATTTTTCTGAAGATAAACCTAAAAATCTTAAAATATTTTTTTTCCAATTAGTCTGGTTGGATCCGATTTATGCTGGAATTTAGGAGGGAAAATATCCAAGTTATTCAATTGTTTTATCCTTGATGACAATAGATGACATTTTAAGAGATCAAACTATGAATAATGATCTGTGTGTGGATAGTCGTTAGTGGAATGGGTGAATTTTTGGCTGGTTATCAAGTTCAGAGGAATCCTTAATTTTTGTTCTAAGAAAATAGAAGAGAGTTCTAAGTAAGAACTTTAAAAAGTGTTACCTAAAGCATCAGTTAATGCACTAGATGACCCATCTTCCATTTCTTATGCGTCAGATGTAGTTTCCTAGTTCTCTATCTTCATCGTTGATTAACCTACTTGATCTTCCTCATAATATAATGCCTTCCTTCTGGCCATGGAATGACTGATCGTCGGACAATACGGACGTTAGCCCGAAAGCAGCAATTATTCTACTTCCTTCTGAGATCTTCGCCTTGACATTGTGATTGAAAATGTCCTTGCTGTTATTGATTGCGTTACTCTCTTACGCGGCGAAAGAGCTAGTTAGGTTGTTGCATACACATTGATGAAAATATTGCGGTAGAATGGAATTTCTGTCAATTGTAGTTAACAGAACCATTTTGAGGGTTCGCGAGGGAACGGAGGGTTTTTCCGCGATTTATTACTCGTTTTCTCTTTGTATTGTCAGTTATTTGACTTAATATTTAATTTTGTAGCAATTTTATTAAATTTAGATTATTGTAAGTCAATTAATAATCAATGTAAATGTGGCGTGTGTAAAAATTTGATTTTTGAATGTCAGACTTTTGATATGTATTTCTAAACAATATGTGTGCTTTAACATCCCATACCACTGGGCCATTAAATATTCGACACAGCCGGTAGAAACCCATTAGAAATTATTAGATCCGAACCCAGCTTTCAAGTTAACGTAAAACGTTTCTCTCTCTCCTCCGACTAATTCCATATAATGATGCAATGTATCCAACTAATAGCACTCACAATGCAGTCCGTAATAACAACCCATTACGATTTCATAAGCGAACCTCATTTGTCAACAGTCTTCAAGCACCCAAGTCTGCCAACGACCCCAGACGTCACAGATCTTGCGGATAAGCCCCTGCGCGAACACAAGGGGCCGTCTGTGGCGCTTTATTAAAACACAAGGAGGGCCCTTTCTTTGTAGGTGCCGCTGTACGGCCGCTCGAAATAGCGCCCTCTCTCTTGTCTTTTTGCTTGGTTTCTGTTAATCGGCGCGGTTTCCTTTTCCCGCTTCCGGTTCCTGTTGTGTGGCTCTCGTCTCCCTCTCTCTCTCTCTCTCTCTCTCATTCTCTCCTTTTCGCAGAACCTAAAACGCTCTTTTTAGGAAAATACCTGCGAGAGATGGGTGGGTGTGTATTTTAAGTGTTGGATGTTTAAAAGTTTTGAGCTGCCAGATATCGCAAAGCTGAAAAAAACCGGTGCTGTAGTACATTCCTTCTCTATAACACTATCTAACTAAAGGAATCAGTCTTCTTAATAATTTATTATTTAATTATTTGTTTATTATTTGGTACGAAAACGTTACGTAACGCAAATTAATAAGATGCTTAAAACTAAATACTATTTGAAAGAAAATATTTGTGCACGATTCATTTCTGTGCTCTGGCAGGCCTCCGTTATAAATCTCGGATCCCTTTAGAATAGTTTCCCCCGAACTCTTTAACAGCCATAGTCACAATCATCAGCGTTGTAGCTGACGAGCAGCTAAGGAAAGAAAAATGAGCTTTTCGCTGGTCTCTGATTGGTGGAATCCTTCTTTCAGCAAGCATTTAACACCGACGCTGATGGCTGTAAGTCTCATCTAAATTACAAGCTTCTAATTTCATCTTTTTATTCAAAAAGTGAAATATTATTCCCAGAAGCTCTCTATGTTCAAGAGTTCAAACCTTAAACAAGGTTCCCACTGGTCAGGGAATACCTGAAAAACCTGGGAAATGTCAGGGAATTTTAATTTCACCTAAAAAGTCAGGGAAAATTGCTCATTCTGGCCAAAAACTTGTAAAATGAACAATTTTTAATCTTAGGGTGTCAATTTTAGCTTAGGAAATGGAAAAAATAGACCATTTATTGAAAATATATGTTCATAAGCGCAAGAAATATCTGAAAAATGCCGTAAATAGCCTGGAAAAGTCAGGGAATTTTATTTCTGAAAATGAGTGGGAACCCTGCTTAAGTACTTCTTACTGAACTCGTGAAAATATTTACTTTTCCTCGTAATAATAAATTTTTTAAAATAAAAATCCTGATTTGCTTGTCAGTTTCCACAAAATTATTAGAAAAAACTGCAATAAAATATTTTTAAAACGTATTTATTAAAGATATATTGTTCATCCCTCTCGCAGAATACTTTTTTGTTACTGTTAGCCCATTATGTCATTTCCTAAACGAGAAGTCGTTATTTAAAATAAAAATTACATGGCTTGTGTAAGATGTAAATCAGTAAGTAATATCAGTCGGTGGGGGAGGAAGAAATTGCGTCACTCGGGGGGATGTGCGTCTTGTAATGCGAGAGTTGGTCTCCTTCAGGGCCAAGGTTTTCCTGATCAAATTACTTTCTCCGTTTGTTTCAAGACGTCACGAAGCATGTGTTGTGTTGTCCTTTGCTTTGCTAACTCCTCATTTTGGATTGAGTGGCTATTAAATTTTAAATCAGTAAGGGGATATCCAGGGCAAAGTCCAGGGTTCAATGTAAACACATGTGTAATGCCGTAAAAGGATAGTTTCCACTTTCAGAATGGTTATCTAGAATTTCCATGACTAAAGAAGAAGAGCCTTTAACATAAATCTTCGTCCTTAAGTTACTTACAAAATTATCTATTTATAAGTTAATGTAATATATTGCAGAAAAAAAATGTAAAAGTGTGGTATTTTATATGGCCTTTGTTTCATACTGTATCTTAGAAATTTATTTTGGTACATATCACATATTTTTATTTTAAAAACTGAAATTTGACATCTCCTTACATTGAATTTAAAATTTAAATAGTGAAAGTTACATAAACAATTTCTAGAATATGAGAATTTTTAATGAACATTTCTAATAACTCCTACGTTTCTTTCTTTGATTCCAATCACCACTGATAAAAACGTCTTTTAAATGAAACCCTCAGGGTGCCTCTCTCCTGCTGCTCTCTCAACTCAACTTCTCATTACCCTGGCGTCACGTGGTGCTTGAAATAAGATGTTCGTTTCTGTTCATAATTACTTTAATCACGTGTTGCAGAGCATGTTGGGATGTAATGGTGCGTTTTCCAGGGTGATAAAAAAGCTTCTTTGAGCGGTTCCCGGGTGACCTGTCCTTAATATGTCTGAATTATTTTAATACATTTTTCATTAGCTTTTATTGCAAACTTTTTGAAGGTGTTGTAGACAAATTGTGTAAAGCAAAAATTTGATAGTTTCTTTCTGTTTTTACCGTTTTACCAAACTTACAAAGTGTGGAAAATTTTAAATGGTTAAAAAACTATCTGAAAGCACTTGAAATTGGGAGATATTCTGTGCTTGTATTGTATCACCCTTAAAATGATTTTTTTTTAAAAAATGAGCTGTAAATACCTTGGTAATGATGTTAGTTAATACATAGTTGAAAAATTATCCATGATAGCTGTATTACAGATGCATAAAATCGATAAAATATTTTTTAATAAATTTGATCTCCACTAGCCAGAGTCCAAAACTACGGTTCTTAGTTTCAGTAATTTAAAGAGGTTTATGTTGCAAAAAAAGGTGCATGTGGTTCAGATTTAAGCTTTTATGGTTAAATAAGAGAAAATCCGAATTAAATAGCTTCTTTTACTGGGTTTTTAAAATCTTGTGAATTTATTCTGTCTGCCAAACATTGTTCATTGCTTATCCGTCTTGCTTGGAGATTTTCATGCGAACAGTCAAAATGGTTTATAGACACTACAGAAATGGTCGTACACGTAAAATCATTTTAGAATAATTTTATGTGATGAATCAGTATCGCAAAGATTAGAACTTTGGTCCCGTGTCTTGCGTGTTAGATTTACTGGAAATAACCATCACGGTTTGGCATAACATTTATTATCAAAAGAAGAATTTCGGCCTACTTATATTCCTGAAAACTCGTATTTCATACTTCTACAATCGTCTGTGGTAAAATAATAACCAGTCGAAGAATTTAAATAAATTTGAATCTTCCAGTTTTGCCTCGTTCAAATTTACATATCCTTCGAGGAATATTTTACCTTTCAGCTGTCTTTCTATAATGAACCGTCAATCCGTCGAACTTAACTGAGAAAATATGGTTTCGAATATGGTATGGAAGATTATATCGCCATTTTAGGTACGGAGTTTTTCGGAGAAATTTGAATAATTCATGCGGTACATGGGGAGCCTTCTATTATTTCCCAATTTCAGAAAATTTATTTTTAAATGATGGTTTTACTAAACTGCGTTATTCGTTAAAAAGTGATAAAAATCCTAAGGTGTTTTTTTTGCACAACTTTAGGTTTAGTTAAACTTCCAAGTCCTTTTCCTATAGTACAGAATCTATTATATTTAAGAGAATTACTGAAATAACGCTTCTCTATCGGAATTTTGACGTCTGTTTATGTCTTAACTTTAAGTGTTTCATGGTAGCAGGAATAAACTTTTTGGTACCACACACAATCATTAGAAACCGTTCTATTTAACTTTAGTTACATATAACGTAAGAGAATATTTTTCTAGACAGAGGTAGGATTTTTCTGAAGAAAGTTTATCCTCAATGCGTTTCACTACTAAACAAAATTTATAATTTTCTTTTTTAAAGAATTTGCCTTAGAAAATTTGGTGGAAGGTAACTATACATTTCAGGCTTTTTAAAACCCGTGAAGAAGCAATAAATCTACTTATCTTTAAAAGCATCTGTTTAATTTGAAGTAATGATAATCTCATTAAATTAAAAAACAAGTTGTAATATTTTTGACTGTGCTTTCTGATGGATAATACGAGACCACTATTACAACAAAAGATATCGATTACTTTTCTCTTAAAGAATTCCAATTATCTCTGGCATTAACGAACCAAATAAATTTTCAGTCGATGTTAATCGTTTTCTCAACAGTCACAAACCGTGATTAAAGTCTATAAATCTGCGAGGAATGGCTGAAGACTACCCAAATATTTTGCCAAACTGTGCAGAAAAGTCGACTAGCTGTAAATTTGGTGACCCTTTATCAACATCCACTTTGCCTGCATGATGCATTTGAGGTTTTACGTTTGTTTCTCTATCATTGTCCATTGTTCGACAATAACTCCCTGCAACTCATTTTACTACAACTCGCGGAGCTGGCAAACAATCGTACTCCACCTTCTAATTCGTGTTTGTTTCACCGTGACAATCCCTAAAACTCGCCTTGCGTTCAGCCTTGACCGTCTTTCACCCATTCCGGAGTGGGCGCATATTATGATTATTCATTACCTCTAATGAGACTGCGCATTTCGTCTGTTTCACCCCACAAGCGCGAACTCTTCGGACTCATGAACCGAACCCTGGCACAGGACCAAATATAGGTTGCATCTTTTTTTTTCTTCTTCTAATTCTGCACAGTTGGAAAGGACTCTAGTTTCTGTTGTCAATCAATAGGGCTCCGTGCGAGTCAACGACCGTGTCCAGATTCTCCACAATAATGTTCTTTGTACCGTTTGGTTGCACTGTCTAGTTTTTGGGTATGATTAGTGTGCAGTTGTAATCATAAATTGGGGTGATTAAAGAGCTATTATTGTTTTAAAAATTTATTTTGAAGAGTGTCACGCAAAATCAAAATATTACATAATTTATTCTTTTAATTAAAAACTGTTTGATACAATTACCAGAAGTTTTTACTGTTGATTTGATTCATGTATTTGTATTATGAGCAATCTGAAAATTCTTTCTATATATTACCAGATCTGTTAAATTATTTTGCTAAAAAACCTTAGTTGTGACTGACAAAATATTTTTTTCCATCATAAATGGAATTCTCTTTAGCTAAATAAAATGCTGCGTTGTCCCTGAAAATTAAATCTGAAACACGGATTAAACACATTTTTAATAACGGAACGAGTTGTGCTTAAATTTGGAGAGGGGTAGGAATTCTTATTCTCGCTTTATACGTTTAAAAAAAAACTATGAGCTAATTGTAATATCTATATTTACCTTTTTGATGGAAGAAAAGATATTCACCGTTCTTATTTTAAGACTAATAAGTGGAGAACTCATACTTGCCAACTATTACGGAATGTCCGTAATTGTTATGGAAATTCGTGTTGTACTACGGAATTACGGATGAAGCTTAATTTTTACGCAATTCCGAAACTTTTCGAAGAAAAAATAATTTTTACGCTTTCTTCCGGACGTTTGCCTGTAAAGTTGGCTTTTTGAAGGCGTGGACGCGGGCAGAAAAAACAACTTGACAGACGGTTCGCGATCGCGTTTTTCTTACTTTGGGTCAATATCCTAGGCTTTAAATGCTTGTTTTGGGACAAAGTGTTCACTTTTTGCAGTTCAAATGTGTCCAATATTTAGCTGGGAAATTAAAAAAAAATATTAGAGGAATTTCTTGTTGTTTGCAAGAAGGCAAATAGAAATTTATGGTTTGAACTTGAGTGTTCAATCAAAGAATTACAAGGTGTTAATTGTCTATTCTGTAAGTTGCCTTTTGTATGAATTTGTGCTTTGCACGTTCATTTTATTGAGATATTGGGTTTCGTCTTTTTTGCCTTTTCACATCCCTGAAATTTAAGCATTTATGTTTATTTTCAACTTAATTACAAATTTCTTTGATTCATGAATTTTTTTGATACTCTAATTTCATATTTAATATACTTTTTACCCCTTTTATATAACTTTGAATCATTTTTTAAAATTGTACTTTTGAGGAATGAGTCGCGAAAAATATTACTGATGACAGTTTTCAAAAGTTGGCAAGTATCCATCTAAGTTTTATCCCAAAATGTTCTTGAGTTTACCCATGCATCAATAGATAACTTAAAGTTACCTGCGTACTTTTTCACCATCTTTCCCCATAGCTCTCCCCCTAATGTTTTACTATAACATTGCGAGTTCTCTTGCATGTAAGTTTACTTAGTTATTTGGAGTTTTGTTTTCTCCATCATATAAAGAGAGAATGCTCGGGTGGGTTTCAGCGAACCGAAGAACTTCATATGAGTTGCAGAAAAGTAGCAGTTAGGGAATGGGAGAAGAAATGATGAAGATAATAATGGTTCCCCTGCCGGAAAATAACAGTTATGAAGGCTTTGGGTAGAGAACGTAACCTTAAAACCTGCACCTTTCGTTACCTTGTTGCTCTTGGGTTATTTATGTGCAGTTTTAAGTTTCCTTATTGCCTCTTCTGTGTTTTTTTTCTGTCGTAAACATAGCTCGTCTAACGCTGTTTCAAAATTTGTTAGCGTATGTCGGTAAAAATATTCTAAATTTAGAATGAGCTGAAAGCATGACGGAGGGCTTTGTAGTGGTAAATATTTGCGTTACACTTGTTTGGAAAATGTGCCATATCTTGTGTTTCTGTTCCTTATCTCCTCTTTTGTGATCATTCGTTTGTTGTTAGTTTCTTATCGTCGCGTTTGCGTGTTTTACGTAACAAAAAAAATAATACCCAATGTTGTTTATTGGAAACGGTATTAATTTTGTTGTATAGATGATTGGCAAACATCCCTTATTACATCTTCCAGTTTATTACGTGCTTTACCCGTGAGTATGTAATCATTGTAGTAAATACTATACATTAAAATTAAAATACCGTTTATCTTTTTATTGTGATTGGTTTTTTAAAAGGTTACTGAAAAAAGTCCAAATAACTGCTAAACTTTTTAAAATTGTGATAGGTACTAGACATTTATTGACACATTATCGCTATGTATAGATCTAATAATAACGTTCTATGGTGTTCTGTGGTATTAGGTTTGAAAGGTATCTTGTTGTCTCCCAAAGCAATTTAACTTAACCTATAATGAGCGAAACATTTTTTAGCTTGATTCCCATATTCATCTGGGTTCTCAGGTCGTTTTGTCATTCACACTACTAGATTTAGATTATTTCACATCTAGATTAAATGAAAAATAACAGTAAATCCACATTCAGTGATGCTCGTTTCTGTATCCTACGTTTAATCATGATGTTTTTCTCTGACACATCGTATCGTATCTTTCCTGTTACGCTTTTCCTTTTACGTCTTGATTGAAACTCTTTGTTATGATTTGTTCTGTTAGTAAGTTAAATGACTCAAATCATCCTAAAACGATTGGTATCATCGGGAAACCATCACAAAAACCCTAAAATAATGGAAGTTTCACGTCTCATCTCTCCATCTTTTTATTCTTTGCTAGGTACTTAGTGAAGAATTCAGGATGGCATTAAGTTCAACTTGATGAATGAACGTTCTGCTACCGAGTTTTTCCTGCTTTTCTATTCAAGGTGGTTTTTATCTTAAGCAGGTGGTAGTACTATCGCTGTCACTACTCTCCGAGAATACGAAATTACGCCTGACAGCTGACTATCAAGTCGCATTTTTTACCTCTTCCGCAGATAGTCGGGATGACAAAGATGATCTTTTGTGTGCGTTTTCGCTATTATTGGAATGGTTTGGTTATCAGAGCTGGTTTTTTATCTCCTAGCAATTTGGTAATGGAGTTCCATAAATAGTTTTGTCGTCAGGTGGGGAATGTTATGCTGGAATAAAAAATTGGTTCATAGGAGTTTTTTAGATAGTTTATTAGAAAGGGTTCTTTCTTGCTTTATTGATATTTCTCTATGTTTTGTTCAAATGAAATAAAGTTTAAGGGTTGGTGAGTAACTCTCCCTGTTGTTAGACTTCGCTTCTTAAAGGGGAAAAATCATGGTAATAAAGGAATTGTTGTGAGATGTTTTTAATCTTTCTCTATAAAGCATTTTAATTTCTTTCGTAATTATTTTCCTTTTATATAAACCTCTAATTTTTATGTCATGAACTATAAAACTTTTATCTTTAAATATGATGAAAGCTTTCGAGGTTTCTGCAAATAAAAATAGAGAAATGAATACTTTAGAAAGAATACTCACACACAGAAAAGTGATACTTTAAAAAGAACTGTACAAAAAAAGTTTACTCCCAATAATTTAATTTATCCTATTTTAAGTTTATGATTTTATCCGAAAGAATAAATAAGGTTTTCAAATGTCAGTAATCTAGCTTTTTATCTATCGTGATATGAATAAACAGAAAACAGCTGAGTTTTTCCTATTTTACCTGAAGTTGAAACAATATATCTAGTGTAACCCAGTCAAGAATTTTTACAGTTTTTCTACGGTGAATTTTTAAAAACTAAAATATTGTGCTAAGTTTCAACAATCTCTCTATCTCTCTATATATAATGAAGGTGTCCCTGGGTTCCTGCCTGGGTTCCTGGGTTCCTGCCTGGGTTCCTGGGTTTGTCCGGAACAGATTTGGCTCAATTTCTCCAAAACTACCCGTCCCAATCTAACCAAACTTGGTACACATACGTATGGGGACGGGGGAAAGACAATGACATCATTTCCAAATTTCTAAAACCACCCCTTCACCCCCTATAAGGCCTTTTTGTAAAAATCGCCTTACTTCTCCACTAAAGAAGATCTGTTTAACTCGCATTGTTGCAAATAATACAGCAAAAACAATTTTAAACACAAAACAAAGTATTTAAAGATAAAACTTGGCTAAAATTGTTTTAAATGTTTTAAAAAGGTTATTAATAATTTAAAAAATTAAAAACGGCCCTTATAAAAAACTTTATAACAGTATTTTCTTATTAAAAACTTCATTTTCCATGAAACTTTAAGTTGAAATAGAAAGTTTTAAGAATTAGACTGGTTAAAGTAAAGATTACATCATGCAGTTTTTTTAGAAAGTTGATGATAGAAACACTAGATCAATTTGTTATTTAACCTTATAATTTGTTTCTTTGGTGTAGTTTAACGGGATTTTTTTTTTCAATTTAAACAGGGGGTATTTACAAATTTTGGGATTTCAAAAGTCTGTAATAATTTTAATGGATTTTTTTTCACTTAGAATGGATAATTGGGTAACTGTCGTAATTAAATGTGCAACACCGGAACTGGATGGTTAGGTTAGATTTACACAGTTGGAACCGGGAGGGAAAAGGCACAGGGAGCACGGTGATGAAAATGCACCGGGAACACCGAGATGAAAAGGCACCGGGGACACCAAGATGAAAAAGGCACCGGGATATGAAAAAATACTGGGAACACCGGGATATGAAAAACTACCAGGATGATTGGTAATTATGGTTACAGAAAATTAGGCATGTAACTTGAGAAAATTTTAATAAATTGATACACTCCACCCGTGCAAGGCCGGGCATATCAGCTAGTATATAATGAAGGTGTCCCTGGGTTCCTGGGTTTGTCCGGAACAGATTTGGCTCAATTTCTCCAAAACTACCCGTCCGAATCGAACCAAACTTGGTACACATACGTATGGGGACGGGGGAAAGACAATGACATCATTTCCAAATTTCTAAAACCACCCCTTCACCCCCTTTTAGGCCTTTTTGTAAAAATCGCCTTACTTCTCCACTAAAGAAGATCTGTTTAACTCGCATTGTTGCAAATAATACAACAAAAACAATTTTAAACATAAAACAAAGTATCTATACTATTAAAATCCGAGAGTAAACAAACGTATGTCCGTTTGTATGTCCTTCTATCTCCTCCGAAACCACTGAACGCAGAAGGGCGCCCGAGGTACCAAAAGACGGCAAATGACCCAGGGACGCCGAGTCACCCATTTTCATTCCGAAATTCGAAATACTTTTCGAGATATTTGCGTTTTTCTGTTCTTTTCACATAATTCAGACAGTGCTGAGGTTCAGTTGCTGCGTTTTCTTCCTCCTGTTTTTTGGCTTTATCTTAATTCAATCGATAATATAAAAAATAAAACTCTTTCGAAACTAATCAACCCAGAAGGGGGCCCGAGGTACCAAAAGACGGGAAAAAATTCGGGAACCCCGTATTGACCATTTAAATTCTAAAATTCCAA
Source organism: Tetragnatha montana (assembly GCA_963680715.1). NCBI lineage: Eukaryota > Metazoa > Arthropoda > Arachnida > Araneae > Tetragnathidae > Tetragnatha > Tetragnatha montana. The sequence continues at coordinate 31,345,295 of OY796682.1, read as the reverse complement.
TTATTTTCTAAGATGTTAGCATCTTTGTGCTTCTGATTCCATAACACTAGACCGTTTTCAATGATTTTAAAAACAACGGGAAATCCTTTCAGTTTATGATTGCCAACAAAAATTACAAAAAAAAAGTTTTTTAAAAATCAAATATTAACTAGGTATTAAACTAAACTGGAGTAATAAATGTTTTGAATCTTTAACTTTAATATCACTAGAGCCATTAGTTTCAAAGTAACCACGGGATTTAAAAGTTTTTCATAAGTTGGTATTCTCATACGTTTTAAAGGTTTGATATAGAACATACAGCTACGATAATTAGAATGATAAAATAATAAATTGCGTAATGAATTTTGAATGGAGCAATGGCAAAAAAAAATTAGTGATAATGCGATATACACTATATGCAAACACAATACCCCGTAGGGGTTCCGGGGGGCTGTGCCCTTAGAAGTAATGGTGTGAAAGGGTGCATACCCCTGGGAAACAACGTAGCCTACTTCCACGAGGGAAACGCTGTATAACCAACGGCCAAGGGGTTGCAGCAGATAAAACTGAGTTAAAAATATATTTAATTATGTTGGAAAGATAGAATGTTATGTAAGAAAATTATTTAATTTTTCTTTTTCATATATTTTTCTTCTCTAAAAATATATTTTTTTTAATCCAATGGGCGGGTACTGGAATTATCATCCTTGACCACTGAATTGCCCTAAGCACTACCTACTCAGCGTTACCCAGCGGGCACCTGTGGACCGGAGCCACGAAGGTGAGTTACTGCTACCCGCGCCACACATACCAATCGCTCGCACAACCCCTTTTTACTGGGGGACGGCCACTTTCACTCATCACACAAAGACAGAAACTGACATCCATGCCAAACGGGGATTCAAACCCCAGACGTACGGCTTCGCAGTCAGATACTTTAACCAGTAGGCCAGTACGTCGAAAAGTATTTTATATTAAAAATATAATATTAAAGTATGCATCGTGAAAACTGTAGAATTAAAACTTTACTCAGCGCAACGCATCGGGTTGCTGTTCAGCTAGTTTAAAGATAAAACTTGGCTAAAATTGTTTCAAATGTTTTAAAAAGGTTATTAATAATTTAAAAAAATTAAAAACGGCCCTTATAAAAGACTTTATAACAGTATTTTCTTATTAAAAACTTCATTTTCCATGAAACTTTAAGTTGAAATAGAAAGTTTTAAGAATTAGACTGGTTAAAGTAAAGATTACATCATGCAGTTTTTTTAGAAAGTTGATGATAGAAACACTAGATCAATTTGTTATTTAACCTTATAATTTGTTTCTTTGGTGTAGTTTAACGGGATTTTTTTTTTCAATTTAAACAGGGGGTATTTACAAATTTTGGGATTTCAAAAGTCTGTAATAATTTTAATGGGTTTTTTTCACTTAGAATGGATAATTGGGTAACTGTCGTAATTCAATGTGCAACACCGGAACTGGATGGTTAGGTTAGATTTACACAGTTGGAACCGGGAGGGAAAAGGCACAGGGAGCACGGTGATGAAAATGCACCGGGAACACCGAGATGAAAAGGCACCGGGGACACCAAGATGAAAAAGGCACCAGGATATGAAAAAATACTGGGAACACCGGGATATGAAAAAATACTGGGAACACCAGGATATGAAAAACTACCAAGATGATTGGTAATTATGGTTACAGAAAATTAGGCATGTAACTTGAGAAAATTTTAATAAATTGATACACTCCACCCGTGCAAGGCCGGGCATATCAGCTAGTATATAATGAAGGTGTCCCTGCCTGGGTTCCTGGGTTCCTGCCTGGGTTTGTCCGGAACAGATTTGGCTCAATTTCTCCAAAACTACCCGTCCGAATCGAACCAAACTTGGTACACATACGTATGGGGACGGGGGAAAGACAATGACATCATTTCCAAATTTCTAAAACCACCCCTTCACCCCCTTTTAGGCCTTTTTGTAAAAATCGCCTTACTTCTCCACTAAAGAAGATCTGTTTAACTCGCATTGTTGCAAATAATACAACAAAAGCAATTTTAAACATAAAACAAAGTATTTAAAAATAAAACTTGGCTAAAATTGTTTTAAATGTTTTAAAAAGGTTATTAATAATTTAAAAAATTAAAAACGTCCCTTATAAAAAACTTTATAACAGTATTTTCTTATTGAAAACTTCATTTTCCATGAAACTTTAAGTTGAAATAGAAAGTTTTAAGAATAATGACTGTATTCACCACTAACTTGACCTAAGGTTAACCTGGACTCAAGCATTCTGATTGGCTTAAAACCAGTTTCCCTTTTACAACTACCAATTAGAAGTTTTAATTCCAGGTTAACCTTAGGTTAGGTTAGTGGTGAATACGGAAGTTAGACTGGTTAAAGTAAAGATTACATCATGCAGTTTTTTTAGAAAGTTGATGATAGAAACACTAGATCAATTTGTTATTTAACCTTATAATTTGTTTCTTTGGTGTAGTTTAACGGGATTTTTTTTTTCTCAATTTAAACAGGGGGTATTTACAAATTTTGGGATTTCAAAAGTCTGTAATAATTTTAATGGATTTTTTTCACTTAGAATGGATAATTGAGTAACTGTCGTAATTAAATGTGCAACACCGGAACTGGATGGTTAGGTTAGATTTACACAGTTGGAACCGGGAGGGAAAAGGCACAGGGAGCACGGTGATTAAAATGCACCCGGAACACCGAGATGAAAAGGCACCGGGGACACCAAGATGAAAAAGGCACCGGGGACACCAAGATGAAAAAGGCACCGGGATATGAAAAAATACTGGGAACACCGGGATATGAAAAAATACCAGGATGATTGGTAATTATGGTTACAGAAAATTAGGCATGTAACTTGAGAAAATTTTAATAAATTGATACACTCCACCCGTGCAAGGCCGGGCATATCAGCTAGTTGTTAATAAAAGTTTCCTCATAGTCAATCTTAATTTGTTCTAGCTCATGTGCTAGTTTTATTTTTGCGTTCCTCCTTCCACAATGTGTTTCAGTTCGCGTATGGTTAATTGTAATATATATTCCATGCATTCTCGACGCAACAGGTGTTTCTACTCGATATCTCTGACACGTGTTTCTCTATTTGCAGCAGGATGTCGGCGCCGGAATGGGTGGAGATCGTGGAGCCCATCACGAAGGTGACCATGTACGCCAATCTCACCACGGGGGAGTGCGTGAGGGAGATGCCTCCTGGGAAAGTGTGAGTTTTCATTTCTCTCAATCTATTAATCCTACCCATAGAGTTAGCTGTGAGGGATAGAGTGCCCATCAAGCCTCTTTCATCTCCTCATTGAAACGACCTTGATGGCATGTCTTATGCCATCTAACGAGCATCAAATACTTTATATATGAGTAGGAATACTTTTTCAAAATACTGTTTTTGTTGGTAGGATTGATCTTATTCAATTATATAAGAGACTACATTAAATTAAATTTTTTGAATGAAATCTACTTGTTCAATCCAACAAAAAACCCTGTACTAGACAGCAACGTTAGTTGACCCTTTGACGTCACTAGCGAACAAAGTAGTTCCCATTGCGGTGTCTGAATTTTGAGTGAAATAAAGAACGTCAATTTAATAATATGATTATTTTGTAAAACCCGTGTATATAGGGTCATTTTACCACGATTTACGTACCGAAACTCCTCCTAGTAACCCAACAGGCTTTGTGTTTACCCATTTTCTCCTTCTGCGTAGTGAAGTACTGTGTTCAGGAAACATTGGGAGCTGTCGAGTATATAGAATATAGGATTAAAAAATTCCGTAATATTTTGCTTTTCAATAACTACTAAAGAAGATATCCTCACAGTCTACTACAAATATTTGTATAAACGTATCGTGAAGTAGTTATTCAAATAGATTAAAACATACCGAATGTACACATTGCATGGAGGGGAATTTTATTTGCCAATTGAACCAGAAAGCGCCTAGCCAAAAATTTGTATTCTGCACAGTATTGCTGCTCCAAAAATACTTAAGTCCGAGAGTCTCTAAATAATTATAAATTTTAAACCAACATCTTAAATAATTCTTTTGAATTGTTTATTCCTGAAGAAAATAATCCATCTTCTTCTCCGATCGTTTTTCTGGGAGCGATATTAATATCCCGAAATCATGGAACTTAGCATTTTATTTTGTCACTCCCTTTAAGATGCCACGTAGGGAAGCAGCAATGCATGTTCTAGTCAGCACTATTTCTACAAATCTTACCCACACCGGTTATTATCTCGCGGTACGTCTTTTTCGAGGTCTCGTATTAATTACTATCGACAGAGGATGGCTTGCAATTTATTTGGAGCGGTTCGGCTCTCTTTGCTTGTGATAGGTCATTAATAGCCCTGGCTGACCGATGGACAAAAGTGACATACCTAATAATATTTAAAAAAACATTATTTCTCGAATACTCTCAGAAACATGATTATTCGAAACCTAAAGTGCAGTGTTCTCGTTATAAAAGTATCGATTCTCAAAAATTGTAAGTTTCGAGAGTTTTAAAGTTTTTAGTCTGTGTTTTAATTTTTGTTAATGTGTTGGGGAGGCAGATCACATTTTGCTGTAATGGAGCAATTAAAGAACTTTGTTTGACTAGTACTCCACTCGACTTAAAATTAACCTATGTTTGTATTAGCTGTAGTAGTTAAGGTTTTTCTCTGGTGAAACCATTATCTGGTGGCCTCCATTACTGAAAATATTTAACTACTGCTTAATTACTGCTCTTAATTACGTAAGTTTTAAAGAGGCTCTTATTTGTATTTCTTTAAATACCGCCACCTTTAGCTGTTGGTGGATGCGTTTAGGTTTTTTCTATAAGAAAATGTGTTTATTACTCGTTCGAGGTTTTTTCACTAATTTCTTTAAAGGGAAAAATGTCCTGCTTAAGAGTAATTGCCATAAATTTCATCCTTGTTCTTAAAGCAGGTAAATTTTCTGCTGCTTCTTTCTAGCGTCCGGTATTCACAAGCGTTTTATAAAAGTGAAGGGGACATTCTGAAATCATGCACTTTTAGGGGGGGGGGATCTTGTATGTGTGACGCAATGTGGTAAGGGGAAGTTCAAATTTAGTGACCTCAAACTTTAAAAATTGTTCTTAAAAACCTTTAAAAAGACATTTCTGCTATCAGTCGTTTTAATAAAACAGTTATGAAGTAGCAACCTACTAGTTGATCATCCGATATGGTAATTATTTTTGGAATTAAAATTAACACATTTGTTAGAAAACAAACGTAAATTAAATTGCATTCAAGTTAGGTTGCTGGGTGCATTTCATGACATTCATTCTCAGTTTTATGAGCTGACTAATTATTTTTTGTATCCCATTGCTATAACCTCCTCTTCCTTGCCAACATTTATTCAGCCTCGTCAAGTTTAGAAAAAAAATAATTTCCCTTCCTATCCGGTTTGTCTCATCGTATCACATTTTCTTTCGTCAGGATCGCAATTTGGTTTTATAAAATCGCTTCCTCTTGTGCAAACATTGCATTGAAAAACCAACGGTCACGAAATAATGAATTATATCGCTTGTAATTACGTGAACTTCATGATCATCCGCTCTCGTCAACGAATATGTAAACAGGTATTCTGAGGTGTATCCTGATGATTCACTTCAATTGGTCGTCATGTTTGCAAAAGTTAAAGCCATTGGAGAGTGGATTCTAATTGCAATTCCATGGTAACTTCTTTTGGTTCTAATATTTTAATCAAGTTTTTTTTTCACTTTAAAGACAGTTAATTTATGTGGTTGTTGTTTCTTTTATTACTTTTTAACTTATATTAGATAATGTGTCCTCAAAACACGGCCGAGAGGCAAAATCAACACTCAACAGAATAATTTATCCGGCCTACGAACTTCATTTATTCGTAATTTAAACTAAACGTTCAGAAATTTTATTGGAATTTTTCTAGTATTTGAAAAAGTTTACTTTTATGTCATAAAAATTCAATCATTTGCATTTAATGTAAAACAATTACTTTTCTACTTACAATCAAGAAATTTCTTGTAGCTTAAAAAATCAGTTACAAGTTTTTACATTGTATCATTCAATTACATTGAAGCTGCATAAAAATAGTTAAAATAGTGTTTTAATATTCTTTAAAATTATAAGAAACCTATTTTCTTACTGCCTACTGTTTTCTAATTTTAAAATTAATTAGTTTTTCCTCGGTTTTGAAATGTTATCCGTTTTGGGGATACTTAGGCAGATGAATTAGGCCAGTTTCTTGAGTGGCTTTCATCAAGATAATGCTTCAGTCCACAGTTTCTTAGACGCTATCTACTTTATTGTCTACTCTCGGTCTAGTTTCTTTAATCTTGTGTTAAAAGGGTTCGTCATTCAGGCCAGTTTTTATGAGAGAGAAGATAAATATTGGTTGGAGAAAAGAAAAGTACATCCAAGACTTCATGAGTGAAGTATAATACAAAAGTTCATAGTTTTATAATACAAAAGGCTTAGAATCTATTATCGAATATTTTTGTGAAGTCAAAAAGGATCTTTTGAACTTGAAAGAAACTGAAATCAGGATTTTATCGATGTAAAACCATAATGTTTTTTTATACCATTTTCATTTTGTAGTATGATTTGAAATACTTCTTGATTATAACTTAAGTTCTTCTTATATCGTAGAGATGTTTCATTGATTTTTTTCTCTCTCAAAACATCAAAGGAAGTTATTTCTTTGTGTACTTGTTACGGGCAATGTAATAAATCGGGCATTATTAATAATGCCCGGGCAATGTCCTAAATTTCCTGTATTTCCTTTTATATGTTCAAACTAACGTTATGTTTATTGGAAACTCCTTTTAAATTCCTGTTTTATAGTTGTTGTTTTTTTAAGTACGCCCGAGCATATAGGTCCGAGACGTCAATTTACAGGACGTTCAAGGGAAAATAATAACTATTTTGCAGTGTTTTATTATTTACTGAGAGTTTTGAATAATTAAGAAATACATCAATGAAAACTTAAGAAATACATCAATGAAAACTTAAGAAATGCATTAATGAAATGGCGCGGAGCAGTCAGGGTTTTTACCTTTTCTTTTACGATAACATTGAAAACTCACATTAGCCAGGCATTTCTGACAACCTGGCAAAATCGGTTTTACACATTCCCCAACAATGCCAAAAATATAATTTCAACCCGACCTATTAGAAACCATTACATGGCCTTCCATCGCGCATCATATGTTCTCATTAGAATTTTTCTATCGTGAACAACTGCACCGTGTTAGATATCGTTTGCTATTTAAATTTCTCTTCGACACGCTTGAATTTCCAACTTTACGCGGTATTCGATTCCCGCTCATCAGACCCCCCTTAATGTCCCGTTGTTATTCTGCTATTTAAGTGCGCTCCCGGTATTTTCCGTGTCATTTGGTAATTTGCGGGTAAGCCGGTCGTTAAGTTTGAAGCACCATTATCGTATCGAATTATGGTTATTCGACGATGGCCCAAGTGCTCAGGGAAAACGATATTTGATTCTTCAAAGGATTTGTTGTGTTTTAATATTCAGTCCCGTGGCGTTTTTCGCCGTCTTGAATGCATAATTAGCAAGGTGAAAGATGGCGTTACTTAATCATTTTATGCATTACTCTGCGTTGTTGTTCTTGTTTTCGAGCTTGTTCTTTGCAATTACACTCGGCTTTTAAAATTTCTAAGAGACAAATTAATTTTTAATACTATCATTTTTCTCTGGACAACAAATTGATTGAAGATTGGTCGATATTTGTCCCTTAGTGGTCGATGGTATTCTTGATGGTAGTAAGAGGTCTATAGAGAAAGCCATTTATAAGTAAATTAAGTTCTAATGATCTTTAAAACTTTCAGAGGAAATCTAGAATGTAAGCAATTATTTATCATTGTTATCTATTACTTTTTCTGTCATATCTTCCGTCTTTTTCACTCTCTCCCCTTCTCTCTCTCTCGCACACTCAACTCTCGAAGAAGCAACGAAATTAGTTATGAAACTATGCAATAGTTGTGAGAATTCATAAGGGAACTTCTTTTTAATAAATAGAGCATTTCCTTAAATGATATTTCCCCACACAAAATCCCTGATTATCCCACTACACTTAATAATATGATTAATTCCTCTACCGATGACTTCGCTTCGCTGCAACTTTCCCACATCACCGAACTGTTTCATCAGTGAGAACGGAAATCGCAAGCTGCATAAATTAACACCAGACTCGCATCATCATCAAGAAGAAGAAAACCCTACAAAACCAGCGTGAGAGTTTTCTATCGCTTCAAGTTCATCATCGCCGCTGCCCTCGGGTCACTGTCCGAAACTTATGGGGATGATGCAGGTCACGTGGGCCATCCGTTCGATAGCCATCTCTCTTGTTTTGCTGCTGCATCCCATTGTTTCTCTCCCGACGCTCGCCCTACATCCCTTCGCTGCGTGTTATCTCTGGTTTACATCGTTGCTACTTGGAAGAGGGTCCTGAAGTCGTTAAACTTTCAATGGGTTTTGGGCGCTTTTAGTTGCGTGTGATTTTGATCGGATGTTACATTGTGTTGATTTTCAACATTTCTATATTTTTTTTAAATGGATAGAGATGTAATTAAACCAATATCAGCCAGGCTTTTTAAAAATATGTTTTCTGTAACTAAATTCAGGAATTATTAATTATGAGGTTTGAGTTTTCATTATGGTAAACTATATTCTACTTACCTGTGAATTTGCTTTTTAATTCATTCTTTATTTTGGCCCCAGGAATGCAAATCTTTCATTCTCATGTGCTTTTATAAAAAGATCCTTCGATAATATCGTTTTCCTACTTTGGCTTGGGTACAAATATACTGGTGGGAAAAATATATATTTATAAGATTTTTTTTCAGTTTCAAATAAGTAAATATAAAATATTTAGAGACCATATTCTCAGTTTTGATGTATTTAAACTGGAGATTCTTTCTTAATTGCAAACAGTACAGAAGTCCTAAACAAAAGTTTCTCTCCTAACTTCTCCGTAAATTTTTTTTTACTGATGCTGACTCTTCATAAAAGTTTCGGGAACCGTAGATTTGTACTCATCTTCCCAAGATAATACCCCATTTTCCAAGCTCTTAATCTTAATTCCCCTTTATCCCACGCCACTCAACCTCCCCAAATACTTTTCCATATACAAATCCGTTTTCCACGGTTCACTTTGAAGCTCATGTAAGCTCTCCACATTCGATGATGGAAAGTTAATACCACCGTCGAACATTCCCAATGATGTTATGCATGTGCTCTATCCATACAATCGAGGTTTGTGTCTGCCCCAATTGTGGCTGCACCTCGTGTGCTCCATTGTCTTTCGCTTTCCGCCGATCCTAATTACCTTACTAAATGCCGGTTCCCATTGTGATCGTCGATTCTTGTGTTTCGCTTTTCATGATAGGATTCGATCCTCCGGTTTCGGGTTCCCTCGCGATTTCATTGCACAATGGGGAACTTATTTTCGACAGCTGTGCTTGATCCTCTGTCGTGCTTTGATGTGGGCCTTGACGGGCATCTGCATGGAATATTGAAACTGCGTTTTAGAATGATTTTTATGGAATTTTTTGTCATTATTTAGGCTGTTTGTATTGGGTCAGAATGAATTGAATATATAGAGCTTCAATATTTGAAACTACGTGTATGTAAGGACTTTACTGCAGTCCTAGGGATCGTATCAATTGGTGACGAGAAGTTGACTTTGACCAATCAGAAAAAGGATCAAGTATGAATAACGTCTTTTTGATCATTATTGATTTTGATCATCGGCTGCTCACTCAGCTACGTTGTTAGCATCGCATCGCCAATAGAAATGAACTCTTTAGCAATTTGTAATCATATTAGTATCTTTCATACAACTGCTAGGTTCTTTTATCATCGTTCTGTGGGTTCCAAAGGAGATAAAAAAATTTCCCTATCAAAAATTGAAAATTAAGTTTCAGATTGCGCTAGGTAAAACCCAGTTGTGAATTAGATATAATGAAAGTTCCTCCGCACCGTTTCATTTAATTTTTTTGTAACGTCGTTTAACTTTGATTGCTCTGTAATTGCGCGTTTCTTTTACAATTCCCATTAACGGTACTATGTATTTGTTTCCCAAGGCTCCCAGACAATCGTATGAATCACCTCCTCGCTCTCGTTTCTGACGTAACCGCTCTGCTTGCTTATTACAGGCTTTCCCAAACCGGTAATTAGTATTGCTGGAACAAAAGCCGGACGTGCCGTTAAGAAACGGAAAAGTGAAGGGAGATAACGTAACTAGCGGGTCCTCCTGTTGTTTCTCTAGAGAAGCTAGCTGATTTAGCCCTGTGTGTTCATTTATCCGACCATTTTGTAGTATAAACGGCTGATGTGATATGTTTTAGATTTAATTTCAAGAAATACCCGCAAAAACTTATCAGAAAGTATAATTTTACTTGGATTTACTGTCTCGAGTTTTTTTATACCGAACTAGTAAACACTCAAAAGTTTATTATCATGGGATGTTTTAGGATTAAGTTATAAGCTGTAAGATGAAAGGGAGGAGTAAGGTCTTTCTTTGAGATGTTCATATTTAGTTTTAGATCAAATAACTATTAAAAACCCAAATATTTATAAATTACTATCACATAAAGTATTAATTGATCAATTTAGCGTTTTAGACAGTTTTTGATAATTATTTATTTGAGTCTTCTAATACGAGTAATACATGTAATAATATTTAATTAATTAAAGATGATTTAAGAACACAATAAATTTATAATTAGGAGCCACACGTAAAGCATCCCTTTCAATTCAGTGTTTTCAAAAAGAAAATAAAAAGAAATCGTATTTTTGAAACAACACAATACTTTTTCTACGTTTTTATATTAAACTCCAAGCGTGACTTGACTTTTCTTTTACCCTTACTCCACCTAAACTTCTTATAATGTGAGATGTTCTTCTACCTTTTGACTTATGACAGGCATCCAAAAAGGAACAAATTTCATGTAATTTGTCACTGGAAAGGTGGCAGTGCTGAAAGTAAAGAGAAAAGGCACAAAGACATTCGCCCACTATCTGTCTCTTCAACAACATTCCACAACAGCTGTTGATGGAAATCTGCAACAGCCTGTTCAAATATGACTTCAAAAGCTTCTTTTTATCAAGTTTTTGTTATTTAGTCGGCCAACTTCGCAGTGCTTGACAAGAACCGCCCATAGACGCAATAAGAAATCAGACGTCGGAATCCTATGAACACGGAAATTATGACTCACCGTGCTTATACAAGTGGCTTTTTTTTTGCTGTCCTTGAGTAGGAAGTTGACATATGGTGTTTGAAACATTGACAAATAATATTCTATTTGGTGTTTGTAAAACCGGCTATTGAAAGAGCAGTACTGTAAAGCTCTGTACTAATCATTTTATTTTTGTCATCTGTTTTCTGTTCATCATGTTTTGAATAATCGTACTTTGACAACCACACCATAGATCTTGTTTGATAAGCTTGCTTATAACCTAATCGATTTTAAGTGCAAGGATGTTGAATATTTTTTTTTATATTACACTTCTAGTTAGTAAATGAAATGAGCAGGAGGAGATGAAAGGGAAATAAAAATATCTCTGCTACTAAACAATTTTGTCATTCTTTTTTTATAAATTTGAAAACGTTGAAAAATACTAATTTGTTAGGCAACTGTTTGTAATGCTTTGATTTCAAGTCGATATTGAAAACAACGATAGTATAATTTGTATTTTCATTTGATGTAGGAAGAAAACTGCTGTCTAAAAATTCTCATCTGAATTTGGGAATACAGTGCGGTACTCTAAAATAGGTGCGGTAACGATAACAAGGAATTTCTTTAAGGGGATCTCATCCGTTTAACTACTCCATTGAGAGTAATTTCACTCATAAAAATAATTGAATAAAGAGGAACACATAATTTCCTTCTGTGTTTGACTGCACCATTATTATTGTGCTACCCTCTCTCTGGACTGAAGTGTGTCCTGAATGACTTTTCTCCCCCATGATACCATAACAACTATATAAAATATTTTCTCAATTTAAAATCCAACCATTTCATACGTTCATATTTTCTACGGCCCCATGAGATCAAAATGCAACTGCAGCTCAGGAAACTTGTAATCGAAATAATATTGTAAAACACGCTCGATGCTTTCATCGCACATTTCATCTTTTTCCTCATAAACATCCAGATGTGTACTGTATAATCATAACACAGGCGCGAAAATTCTGAACTCTCTTTGTGTTAGCTCTGATAACTGGGGTCGGGATTGTTTGCCACAGCGCTCCCTGAAGATTCCTTGGAGAGCAACATAAATTTCTGCAGATAAAACACAAGAAAGAGAAGTCGTGTAACGCGAAACTTCGACTTGGGTCACTCCATTTCGCGGTTTGCTTCTCTTTTTTTTACATTTCTTTGGTCCACATCGTTTTTCACCGTATCTGACGTGATGGGGAAAGTAGTGCTTTTGCTGTTTGTTTTTAGAGGCCTCTGTGTTGTAGGAAAGGTCAAATATTGCTGTAAGGGGTTTTTTTTATCCATATGAGGGTGGCTTTACTGGAATGTCAGAAACGTAGGTTTGGCCCGATAATTTTTTTTCTAGCCGCATTTTGAATAGCTTTAATGAATTATAGACTTGTCAGATTTTCCGAGAACACAGACGGTGTTGCGCGGACTCTTCGTAGTGATAATTAAGATGTGTTTATCCTTTTATTTTATTGCAAAATAACATGCTTATGAAGAAGTATTTGCTTAGAAGCAATGAATTAGTATTATAAGTCAGTCAATTTGTATGGTTTGGTACGGATTTTTATTGTTTTATAGAAGAGTCTTCCATCTTCATTTCTAAAAGTTCGGTGAGTTAAAATATTTACCAAAAATTTCTATCAGTGCTCTTAGGGCCTTCCTGTTACCGAGGGCTAATTCAACATTAGTTCATCAATTTTTTTTTCTCTATTCTATTCTAATCCTTACAAAAAAAAAACGGAAACATCCAGCGAGTTTTTTATCATTTTAAATTATTCACACGCTGGAGAAGTTTTGGAAGCTAAAGTTAACAACTGCTATGTTAATTTAAAATCGGTTAAAAATCTGTTGATTAAATGAAGTAGCATTATTTGAGTTGCTAAATTTTCAAGAATTATTTTTTTTCTGTTATCATATATTAGTTTTAAGCTGGATTTCGTTAAAATCTGGGAACGTGGAATAGATTTAAAAAACGCTCGAGTTTAAATGAAAGCTAGAAAAATGCTTTAAAACCAATTTCCTGGAGTGCACGAATCATTAAGAAAGTACAGCAATTTCTTCCTAGAAGTTATTTCTGAAAGTTGATGCTTCGTTTGAAAAGTGTTTATCAGATGCTCTTAATCTTACCTTTTTCCTTCCCTTCAAAGCCTCCCCCTTACTGCTTCGGGGGTGGGAACATCAAGAGCAGGCAAGTGTTGTAAAATGATTCCGAAAAACATCTCATACCGGATATGAAGTGGTTATCTTGGAACTTTTTTTATATGTCTTCCGTTCATTCTTTCCTTTTTTCCAGTTTCCTCTCTTGGTTTTCTTGGGGACACTCAGAATATCATTGGAGATAAAATCTGACTCTTCTCTTAAAAATACTAATTTATTGCAGATAGAGATAGTTGTTGATGTTTCGAATTTACTTGCATTTCATTTAATCCTTTTATTGAATAAATGAAGCGATACCATTCAGTTGTTATAACACTGCTCTATTGTCTGTCTTTTAATGGCAGTGTTATGATAGAAATCTCTACTGTGTAGCTAGCTATATCCTGGAGTAAAGAGATGAATGGTTCTCTCATTTTTATTATGGCAGTTGTCCCTTGATTGGATTGTTTCTTGCGTTGTATAATTAAATTCCAAATACACTGGACCCTTTGTTATTCATTTATTATATATCTATAATAATTTGTTTTTGCACGCACACGCTCTAATAAAATATTTGATTCTTAAATGGGATTTCTGAAGTATTTTTTGTAGATTTGAGTGAAAATATTATATCTTATTACTGGTATATAAAGGAACTTTTATTATTTTCTTCATTTTAAATCTTAAAGGCTTATAATATTTTTGGTATCACATTGATAATTCAAAATGTTTTTTATTTACAGTTACTTCATACTTTTCAAGCGCATTTCAAACTTACTAAAACTTTTTTCGATATCTTTTTAGTTCACAAGTTCATTTTTTTATCCATAAAATATGGAGATTATGTAAATTCTATGATTACATTTAACTAATAAAGTATGGAAAATTTTGGCTTTCCTTCTAAAGTGGTTTTAAAACTTCATTAATTTATTTATTTTATGTATTGATTGAGTGTTGAATATAAACTATCTTTCTCTAATCTGAACCTTTAAAATTGTTAACCTTATTTAAAGGAGTGTTTAATTTCATATATCTCATTTTTAATTTTATTTCATAAAAACTGGAAATTATTTGTCCTTATTCAAAATACGCACATATTTTTGTTTAGGTAATAAATTAACCGAGTACTAATTCAAGCATATATGAATACTTTGACTAGCACATTGTTATTCAGTATCCTTTAGTTAATATGCGTATTTTTTTCTTTATTAGGAAAAAGATGGATGAAAATCAATGGTGGGAGTTGTTTGACCGAGAAAATTCGAGGTTTTACTACTACAATGCAAGCAGCCAGAGAACAGAGTGGCATAAACCACAAAATTGTGACATCATTCCATTAGCCAAACTCTGGGTAGGTTTGGAATGTAAAATATTCTCAGTTGTGACACAATTGTTTTACTTTTTTACTTTAATTTTTAAAGGTTAAAATGCTTTAACATCAAAACTTTTCTTATTTTAAATATGTTTTGCTTTTAATGAAAATTTATGTTATTTTTAAAATTTATTAATTTGGGAATCTTATATTTTTCATTATTTATAGCTTTTAAATTTATTTTGTATATTGACAAATAAGCATTGCATAACTTGGGAATATATTTATTTTTAGACTCTAAAACAAAACACTGAAGTTCGGGATCAGGATGACAATAGGCTTCATGTCAAGAAGGAATCAGTTTCCACTCAAACAACTAACCGAGGAATTGTAAGTTTTCTCATTTTTTTTTATCGAAAAATATTTTTATGTTCACAGAACAAAATACAGGATAAAATTTTATTTCTATAATAAACTAGTATAAAGCCTGAAATCAGTAACAATTTAGAAAAGGTTTTGTTTTCAAAAAACACTACTTCTATTTTAATCAAGTTAACTCTTACAATTAAGAATTTAAAATCACACTTGTGCCATTCAGGCCCTCCAAATATTCTTTATTTAACCTTGTTGAGATTTTTTCCTGTTACAGCTTTTAAGCTAGGTATACTATAGGTTAGAAAATTCATTATAGACTTTTATTTTTTACAATTAGGGTGCTGATGGCTACATTCGATTCTCTAAGCCTCCAGTGTGTACTGCATCTACACAAACTAGTCCCATGGCTTCACCTAGAGAAGGCTGCCGAGTAAGTATCTGAGAAATTTGTAACAGTAGGAAAAATTCTTTTACATAAATATAACTACTGCATTTTTTTTCACTCCTATATATGTAGCTGCATGAAAATTCCATAATTGCTAAATATCTATTAAAACTAATAAAACATATACTGTAAAAATAAGCTATATGTTGACTAATAAACATGCATTAGTACAAAATTCAATAATTTGATTGTAAAATTAAAGCAGACTATTATATAATTTTTTTTAAATGTTGAAACTTCAGAAGGCTGTGCTTTTTCAATCTTCTATATATCACCCTTCAATTTTTTCTTGTATGCATGTATATAATTTAAACATTAAATAATTTTATGAGTGTATTTTATGAGTGTGACATTTGGTTCTGTTACTTAAACACGTACATATTTTTTTAAAATATTTTTTACATGATGGAAATAACTTGTGCTACTAGTTTGTCAAATTTCAGAGTTATATCATGAACAATTTTCTATAACTCACAATTACAATTACTAGAACTTATATTAAAGTAAACAAAATATCATATAACTATCTTAGTACCCATCTAATACTGATTCTTTTTCCATAAAGCATCACCATAGACATCACCATCACAGGCAGACGTCAAGTCCATCAGGAGCAGCATATTCTTCTCGCAGTCCTTCATACAGCGAAGATGCGGTTCTCACAGACCCTCGGCGGGATGGACAGTACCCCTCACAAATGTCCAACTCTTATTCTAGTCGCTCAAACGACTATGGACGCCTGCAACCCTCTCCCATGAACACCATTTCTCATTCAGGGCATAGGTATGGGTTTCTGGGTATTAGTTTTGATTTAAATCTTTGCACATAGTATAATCTTTTCTTTAATTAATGCTTTATTATTTTTTAAATAATAGATAAAAAATAGATGCATGCATCTTAACTTTTTATGCGTAACCTACAGTAATGTAGCCAGAACAAAAATCAAATAGTAATGGGAATATGGAATAATTTTAGTGTGTTTAGTGAAAAGGAAAAACCCTGAAATTTTATGAGGATATCTATCCCAAAATCCCTCCCCATTGGGTATGTCTTTGATAAATACCTTTTCAATCCAACAAGCTGTTAACAAGAATATATATACCTTGTTGACATTAATTTATTATTTCATTTGATTTTTAAAATAATGATTGAATTTTATCTATTACCCACTAAAGAAGTAGAAAAAAGGCCCAATCGCATTAGTCACGCCAGTATGTTCTGTCCCTTTCAGTACCCCATATTTTCTGAAAGAGAGGAATCTTGGGAAGTCTAGGTTTGAAAGGGTTAAACTGGTACTAATTAAAAGCTTGTATAGTGTGAGGTAAAATGCAGTTATCTGAACTTTTCAGTTACATAGGATATTATTTATACTAGGTCAAATGAAGATTAATCATTACAGGGTCCAATTGATGTATTTGATATATACACAGCAATGGCATAGCCAGAAAGGTTTTTTTTAAAACACTTTTTTAAATTTTTTTTAAAGTAAGCCCTGAAGATTTTTTGGGCGGTATCGAGTATGTTTAGTCTCGGGGAAAATTGCTCATTTCGGCCCAAAACCTGGAAAATCATACAGAATACCTGGAAAATGAACAATTTTTAATGTTTGTGTGTCAATTTTGGCTTTAGAAAGTGGAAAAAATACCATTTATTGAAAATATATGGTCATACATCTGAAAAATGCCGTAAATAGCCTGGAAAAGTCAGGGAATTTTATTTCTGAAATTAAGTGGGAACACTGCTGTTATGTAGAATTTAGTCCAACCTTAACATCTTCACCTGGTTCAATAGTTCATATCCATTCATCACCCCATCATTTACTGCTCATCCACTTGACCAAACCCTCGATTCCCTTGCAGAAAGCACGACTCCTGCTGCTCCTCGGACAGCTCCAGCTTCTCCCACAAGCTGCCCGACAACAGCCCCGAGCAGAACGGCCACCGCCCCCCCTCCAAACCCCTGGACGTGGCGAGCCGCCGCCACCGCTCCCTGGACCACGAGAGGGGCACCACCAGCACCTCCTGGAAGCACCACAGCATCGAGGACAGCAGGGCCCCTTCTTCCACATCGCGGAGCGGCAAGCACCGCAGCGAGGATCTGTCGCCAAAGGGCAACTTCTTTGCCGAGAGATCCAGCCGGAGCACCTCGGATTCCAGCACGTCTAGTCCGCAGAGTCCTGGGAGCAGGGATTTTGTGCAGGTATGGTGCTGCTGTTCTTGGTTAGTTTTATGTTTGCTGAAGATTGATGAATTTATTAGTCGCTCTTTTGTCAAGATGTTTGAATGCTTTGAGGTTTTCTTTTCTCTGTCTTTAAAAATTTGAAGCCAATATATCGTGGCCTAGATGCAGTTTTCCATCAGGGTAATGATGAACATAGACTTTCAAACAAAAAAGTCTAAATCCATCTTTAAATTAACCTTTTATCCTCTTTGTAATACACAATTTAGAAAGTATACTTGTTTAGCTGTGCTTTTGCTTATACCATTTGGCTTATCATTTAACTATCATTTGGCTTGCACATAAAATGATACATCTGGTAATTTGTTTGCATAGTAGCTGTTCTGTAAATTAATTCCAGTAAAAGGCAGATAGTTGCCAAAGAATTTTGCTTGAGTTTATAGTTAAAAATTGCCAAGATAGTAGTACAATAGTCAACCTCTCTTTTTCATGTTGCTAAGTTCAGCTAGCAATCATCTCACTGTGATAAAATGCTTTAGTTTAGTTTAAGCTGAAATTAGAATTCAATGCAACAACTTTCCTCCACAGGTGATACGTGGCGAAGATGGCAGCCTATTTGCCTTCAGCGATGTTCCTCACAGCTCGAATGATAGCTCCCCACAGTCTCTGGGCGGCAGCTTCATGTCCCAGGGCAGCCTCATGTCCTTGGACAGCAGTCATCAGAAGAGTGTCTCTGAATCGGCCACTTCCCCAAGACAAGTGGGAGCCAAGCCGCCAACATACGACAAAGAGCCCGCCAGAGCCAAGCTCTTGCAGCACCAGGAGATGTCCAGCTCCTACTACCAGAGAGGAGCCATGGGCTATGAGCCAAAAACCAATGTGGTCAATGACTCTTTTAAGCAGAATGAGCAGCCCACACCTTTGTACAGTAATTACCCCTCGTTGTGGGACTCACAAGCAGATAGTCAAACTTATTTGTTACCTTTGCAACATTATTTGTTAGAGCAAGCTAAATTGTCAGGTATGTTATATCTGTATGCATTACTGGTGATTTTACCCATAAAGTGTAAAATAATATTTTTCAATTTCAAGAACATTTCCACAGTTTATATCTAAGCTTTTAGTCTCATTGTATAAAATTAAAGTAATGTAAAATAGATTTGCATTTGTCTCTAGAGCTAGACCCTATGTTACATAGTCGATCATTCAAACATCTCATTGCTAGAAATATATTCAGGAATATCTCAAGATCAATTGTTTTTAAAGCTAAAAGTAATTTGATTATTTATTAGAAATAATTTAAACAAATATATTTTTTTGACTCCAATTATTCTTTTATTATGCCTTTTAAAGGAAAAAAAGGCTCCAATTATTGTCAGTTTTAGAAAAACTGAAGTGTAAATGTTTTTATGTTAAAACACTTTCTCAAAATCACTTTTGCTTTTTGCAGGTTATCAGTTCGGTGATTTCATAGGTGATGATTTAGATTCCCTGTCTCAAAGTGATGATGATTCTGATGGTCATCGGGAAGAAGACGATGATTTTGCTGATGATGAGGCCATGAGTCACCAAGACTCCTCGTCTCAAGAATACTTGGATGATACTCGGTACTTAGATGACGATGACGAAGATGTGTACTGTGAACCTCCTCCCAATTTTCAAGAATCTGATCCTAGTCACATGTCTAGTATGTAACCTTTAACAAAGTTTAGATAATATTTAAGATTAATAATGAATTAAAATTTGATTTATAGTTTAAATATGCATATAGGAGCTGTAGAAATATAACTGAGTACTTTTATAATATCCTTACACTTTTTAAGCTTTCTCTGTTTGTTCCAGGTACACGCCACTCTTCACTGCGCCGAAAAAACACTAACCTACTTCCTAGTCACTCCCCATCCATCGAAAAATCCCAGGTAAGACTTTCCCTTCCTCCCCTTACTAACAGGTGAAGTGCTTTAACGCTGCGGTAAATAAATGCAAATAAACCCCAACTGCGATTCACACTCCAACACTGCTTCCTTTTGTCTCTCCTCCTCATCAGCAACTAGTGCTGCTAGTGCAACGCTTGCCTCTTTGCTGGCGCTGTAGTTAGTTGGCTCTGATTGTGTGTTAGTGCACGCTGATGCAAACGTTTTGATTGTTTTAGTCTTTCCAGCCTGACATGCACCACGGGCAGATGCCTCGGCCCATGTCAATGTTGGTCTCGACCGATGCAGTGGGAGGCATTGATCCAGTCATGGCCTTGCAGAGACAGGTTATTATTGCCATTCCTTTCTTACACACGTAGTGTCCTTTGTCGTCAGGGTGTGTCCCTCCCTTGACCCCTCTGGTTCACTGTGTGAATGATGAGTGTGGTAGGTGTCTTGAGAAATCTTTGTTGTGGGGCGATTGAGTTGTACAAAAGAAACATCAGTGGTGGGTGTATAGCTGCCTCGGGAGTCTCCAGAATTTCAATCTGAACTTCATAATTAAAATGTAATCTACCAAATTCGAAAATAGAATTTAGCAAGCATTTAGGTGACAAAATCTAATAAATTAACTAATACTGAAGATGCAAATGAATAATGAAGATGCAAAAAATATCTGATATCAAACCTTTGTAATTTTTGGTGTATTCTTATTTTATTCCTTACAATCTGCATTACTTTCCCTTGGTGTATTTTTAAAAATTTTAAATCTCTTGGTATTCAGGTTTTTAGTCATGAAAATGTATTTAAACTCCCAAAATTTCATTTTCTTATGTTGGCAGCTCTAATATTGTTGTTGTTGTTTATGAAGTTTTAGTGTGGTAATTTGATTTGAGTCTTTGTGGGGAAAATGTGTGGTGATATTTTCCTTTAAGTTTTTATATGATGCATATGTTTTATAATAATTCTTTAAGATATTTTTTGTGCGATAAGTTTCACAAATGTAAAATAGACTTAACATTTAGTAAGAAACAAGAACTTCCATAATTTTTTAATATACATGAAATCATGCCAATATGTTAGACTTAAAATGTGCATCTAAAAATTGGTTGGAACATAAAAATAATCTTTATGTTTTCTGACAGCTCCATATTAAATTAAATGAATTAAAAAAATATTTCAACCACTTTATTATATGGTAAAACATTTGCAATTGAATTTTTAGATGGTTATTGCTATCTAATAAAGTTCTCCATAATTTCAAAATCATGTTCTCATCCAAAGATACTTACATCAGTTTTTTATAGTCTCTCAATATTTAATAAGTTAAATGTCATTGTATGTTGTTATTTTAATACAGTATTTATTATAGGTCAACTCATATAATGATAATTTCATTAATTTTTCTTACAAAAAACTAGCTTGTAAATTTTAAATTTTTGGTTCTATTGATTCAGTTTAAATTTGAGAATAATAAATTTTTAAAGATTCATTAGAGAAAATCCTTCCTTCTGAATAAAGACTTCGTAAGACAAAAATTATGGATACATTTCTTTTAAACAAAAAGACAGTAGACCTCTAAAAGAAATCTTAAAGAACATCTTGCAACTTAAAATGTTGAGTTTTGTTATCAAATATTTCTCCTCCAATATCATGTTATTTGTAGCATGTATTTCTTATCTTTTTTAATTTACTGTCTGCTATTGTTGTTTGAGCTTGTTAAAAAAACACAAATAAAAATTATGGCGTTAATTAAAATTTTAAACTTAACCCATGATTATATAAATAATTTCGATAGGTTTTTTTATGCCAAACCACTACTTAAAAGTTTTCTTGTTTGTTATTGATATAATAAGATGTTATAAATATACTTTCTTTTCAGGTTTCTTCTATGGGAGGAAATAACACTGGAAAGGATAAGAAACAACCAACTGAAAGTGACATTGAAAAGTATGCCCAAGATAATCTCAACAGGCACAAAAAGGGCATATTCCGGAAGAAATTCACCATTCAGGATATGCTTTCATGGTCAAAGGTAAGGCATTTTTTTATTTCAGAAGTAAAAATTGATCTGCTGTAACTCCCAACAATGTGTAGCTATGTGTAGTCTCTACTATTAATTACTAAAAACTTTATTGAAAATTTTGAATTTATGTAAGTGCCAGATACCAATAATACATGAAAACAATAATTCAATAGTTTACAGTTAAAATTTAAACTTAAGCTAATGCAAGCTAAGAGAAAAACAAGTTTCCATCACATATAGAAAGCTTAATTGTTCAATCTGAAAATCTCAGATTTACTCTCATTATTGCCTGCTTTCTGTCCTATTTATTTCTTCTGTCTCTGCAAGTTGGTATATAAATCTACAAGCTTCAGGATGTATCTGCTACCAAGCTTAAAGCCTCCTAGAACTTGTTCTTATATTTTAAACTTTATAAGCCACTTTTGAAAGTTGGATTTTATACTAACATGTTGATTCAAAAGTGTAAAGAAGTTCTTTATTTACTGTTAACTTTTTTTTCAGGATCCTATTCGTAAGCCAATGATTATGACAACTGACAAGTCTCTGAAACGAGATGCGTGTGAGCTGTTTAAATTAGTGCAGACCTACATGGGTGACCGCAAAACCAAAAGTGGCCAGTCTGTTGAGTCTGTAGTATTGGAAATAGCAAACAAGGGTTGGACCAGTCAGACAGTGAGAGATGAGCTTTTTGTACAGATTTGTCGCCAAATTACAGATAATCCCAGGAAGTAAGAAGTTCATTCTTGAAGTCTTACTAATCTGTTAAATTTCATATTTAATTATTACGAATGCTTGTTATAAACTTCTAGTTTCACATCATTCATTTCTAAAAACATCACTTTTTTTACAGAGAGAGTCTAATACTTGGTTGGGAGCTGATGGCTATATCACTTACATTTTTTCCTCCTTCTGTTAAATTCCAACCATATTTAGAAGGATTCATCAATAGACATAAAGATACGTCTTTTGATACACCAGATGTAAGTTATTTAACCTTATTCATTCTTATTGAATATTAAACTCTTCATGCTATTTGTGTTCCCAATAAAATTTACAAATTTTGAACTTTCTCTATAAACTCAACAGTTTTGTTTATCATGGTAATTAGATTGAATGCAATGTTTATCTTATTTTAAAACTAATCTTATCAGTGAAGTAATTTTTTTGTTATCAGGCTGTATCAATAGTCTTTAACTACAGTATATTTCCACAAAATTGAAGGATTATAATACTTTTTTAATTTAGATAAAATATCAGAACCAAATTTTAAAATATTTTCTTCAGAATCCGTTTTAATGAATGAAACTCTGTATCTTTGAGCTATAGAATCAAATATGTACAATGATTTCCTCTTACCTTAGCTTAATAAGTGTTTGAAAAATCGTAAGTTTCAATTTTTTAATACAGATAAGTCAGTCATTTGAGTAAATTGATATAAATTATTACCTCTTATTTTATAATAAATCAAATTAGTTTCAAATTTTGAGTTACAAATTATAGTTAGTTCATGAAAAGCTCGTAGTATTTATGTCTGACTAAAATACAAGTTTTCTTTTCAGTTTAAACTTAGTCATTATGCTGCTGTTTGCAGTAAACGTCTAGAAAGGATTGCCAAAAGTGGAGCTAAGAAAGGTCTTAGAAAACCAACTCTTGAAGAAATTGAACAATCTAGGGTAAAACTTCTCAATAAACTTAGTTTTAGGCTATTCATTGAAAGAATTATTTAAAATTGCAGCATATTATGTCTATTTTAATGTTATGAGCTAAAGTATTTTAGCTTTAGTAATTTTAATAAATAATGAGAACTTGTAGTCACTATTAGGGCGAACACACAGTAAAACTGAAAAATCTTGCTGAAAATACCTCCCATGAAGCCCCATACCTCCCCTCTCAGCCTTCCCAATGCAAAGAGAGGGGGTCGAGAGGTCGAAAGCGTCTTAGTTTACACGACTGTCCAGGAGGATAATTAATGTTCTCAACCCCCTCTCTTGTATTGTGAAGGCTGCGAGGAGTCGCGTGCCGGGCACCTGTTTTGGATCAAGTTTCACACTGAAAGATTTTTCAGTTTTACTGTGCGGAGGCCCTTATATAAGTAAGGAATGAAAATTTTATCCTACACCTTTCTGACAAGCAACTTATTTTACCTTAACTTTTAAATAAATTAAACTGTAAATAAAAGGTTGACTGAAACTAAATTTAAATACTATTAGAATTACTGAGTATTCATTACTTTTATTTTACACTTCAAAGAATTATTTTCTAACTGATATTCATGATTGATAATATTTTAAACTCACTTTTTTTTTAAACTCAGGTTCAAATATTTAGACCATCTATGTTTGGCAATCTCCTGGAAGAAGTGATGGCTCTCCAAGCCAATAAATATCCCACCAGGTCTTTACCATGGATTCAGACCACATTATCAGAAGCTGTTCTCCAACTGAATGGAACTCAAACAGAAGGCATCTTCAGGTAATGTCTAACTTTAATTTAATTTTTTTTTAGTGTGCTCTTCTTTTTTGCCTTTAGAAAAGCTTATTTATGTTACTAGGACCACACACATGTCTACCATTGATAAACAGACTTGTATAAAACACCAAAACAAATGTATTTTTAAATTTTGTATATTACTGTTATAAAATAATCATATTACTTATTGTTTCCCAACCAGGATTAGAACCCTAGAGTTTGTAAAGCATTCTTAAGAGTTCTGTGTTTAAAAAATTATACTAACTTGGTAATTTCCCATGACTGACAAAAAAATTTTTTTTAAAAATCAGCCAAATAATGCATTTAATTGTTAATATTGTACAAAAGGGAAATGAGATCTGTTATCATGCTCATTTTGTTCAAGCATGTTTTTGAGGTTGAAAACAACATATGAATTCTTATACTTAAAACTAAATATCTGCATATCCGTTTTAGGGTCCCAGGTGATATAGATGAAGTAAATGCCATGAAACTCCAAATAGACCAATGGGAGGTCCCTGAATGTAATGACCCCCATGTACCTGCCTCCCTTCTCAAGCTGTGGTACAGAGAACTGTACGAGCCTCTTATTCCCAACGAGTTTTATGACGAATGCATCCAGTACTGCCTTGATCCGGAAGCCGCTGTTGCCATTGTGGAGAAGCTACCTGAAATCAACCGATTAGTCTTATCTTACCTCATAAGGTTCTTGCAAGTAAGTGGGACTCCTTAGCATAGCTGGATAAAACAAAAAACTCTCTGTGCACAAAAATTTCTTCAAATATTTTCTGCAGACTAATTAAGTGCCCCCAGTTTGAATTTTGAGTTAAAACATAATGACAGTCCCATTGTTCACCTAAATACTGTAATAAGGCTTCATAAGCAACAACAGTAAGAAAAAAATCAACTTACTTAACAAAAATTTAAAAGATTTTCTGCAAAATTCTAAAACTCTGTGTTTGCGTGTGCTTCTATATTATCTAAAGTCTGCTCCTTAAGATTATTTATTCACTATCCTCTTTCGTGCAGTAAGCTTTATACCATTCATGATATTTCTCTTCCATACAACCTTTTAATTTTTATAAAGTTGTAATTTTTGAGTGTGAGAAAGTCTTTCAAACACTAGAGCTATATGCTACATTGAACGTATCATTGATGTATGGATACTTATGATATAAAGTAATTATCACTTAAGAAGTTTTTTGTAATTACTTTCAAAGAAAGAAGACACACCCAAGCTTAGATTGATAATTTTCTCAGCAGATGAGAACATTTAATTTTATAAAATGAAGCTGTAAGTGTGACTTACTAAATTTTAAACATAGCTTTCAAGCTAAAACCTAAACTTTTGGAAATATCTAAGTCGTGATAGTCTTGATTCAGTTTTATCCTAGCAAAAAAATTTAAAAGTTTGCATAAAAATGAATTTATAATGCATTTGCATAAAAATTAATAAAAATGAAATGAAAAAATGAAGAGATGCAGTATCATGTACTAGCATCTCTTAATCCAGACACAAGCCAGTACTCACCAACCCAGATGCATAATTCAGCAAAATACTTACATCAGTTATTTGAACCAATTATTAGGGTGAAAACATTTATCCAATTTAAGGTTTTTAAATTCATAGT
Source organism: Tetragnatha montana (assembly GCA_963680715.1). Classification (NCBI taxonomy): domain Eukaryota; kingdom Metazoa; phylum Arthropoda; class Arachnida; order Araneae; family Tetragnathidae; genus Tetragnatha; species Tetragnatha montana. The sequence continues at coordinate 31,319,582 of OY796682.1, read as the reverse complement.
AACTTGTTTCTCTTTGTTGAATTCCCTTTCTTGTTAATTCTCTAGGTTTTTGCTGCAGAACAGAATGCGAGTGTGACAAAAATGGATGCCAGCAATCTAGCCATGGTTATGGCCCCCAACTGTCTTCGTTGTATTTCCGATGACCCAAGAATCATCTTTGAGAATGCCAGGAAAGAAATGGCCTTTGTTAAAATGCTCATTGAAAACCTAGACACTACTTGTATGAAAGGTGTTTTATAGGAAATTTATTATCTGTAAATAACGTTAAATCAAAAAGTATATTAAATTATGTGAGTGTGGATCATGGTGAAAATGTTCTCAAATGTAGATCTGTTGTTTCTGTTGCACTATGTTGACAGACGTTTTTAATTTTTATAGTCTCACAATCTTTAAGAATACTCATAAATAGCTTCACTTTTTTTTTCTTCTACTAAACTGCTTCAAATGAATAAGTTCATAAAGACTAAAAACATCTTTTTAAAATTATCAAAAAGAAGGTTCTAATAAACATTTCATACATTTTTGCTGCATATAGATACTCTAAACTTACCATTAATACCAGTATTATATTTTCAACATACTGTTGTAAAATTTTACAATTTCTATTTCTGTGTAAAACTTAAGGTTTGTTAATATGTACTATAACTAAAATTAAAAAGGGAGTAATAATGTTTGATTTTTAAAAATACACCATGGTATTTTCTATTGTTGAATTTTATAATTTTTAAATACAAGTTTTTTACAATTTTATTTTCTTATCTTTTTACTTGTTGATTTCATACTCTGTTCATCTAATGATGCAATTTAATTGTTTTATTAAATAATTTTTACCATCTGACAACATTTTCTGCTCTTTTTTTTAGTAAATTTTAGACTGGCTATATTTTGATCTGATCTCTTATTAGTGATATATTTAAAAAGAAAACTGTTGGTTGTTAGTACTTAAAAGAAGAAATACAAAAAAATATATTTAAATACAAAAATCAACAGCCCTTAGTGACATCTTCTTGCTCCTTACTAGATACTCAAAGTATACTTTCTATATTTTATGTTTTTATATTTTCCCATTCTCACTGCATGATCATTAAATTTGTGCTTATAGAAGTGTTAATAGAAAGCATTTATTTAAACCCAGTGTTACGTGTTTTCACTGACTCAAGCTTGTTAAGGAATCTCAATTTTCATAATTATTAGTATATGCATATAGCGTTTTATTCATTGTATATAAATTCTCATTTCTATGTATTAATTGTACAGCAGAAATAAGTTTATTGTACTATAAAATTTCTAAAATTATGATTCAGCGCTTCCAAGTTATGTAATGATTGGAAACCAAACCTGAAAAACTGTTATAGAACTATTTGAGATCATGTTATTTTGCCATAAAACAACTATTCAGTTTCAACAAAGGGGTGTTTTTTTGGTTTTTATACTTTTTTCTTTCTAATTGGCAATTTCATTTATAAAAGAATAATATAATGAGTAAATGTAAAGTGTGGTCATATGCTTTAAAGAAATCCGTAAATACATTTAAAATTGGAATAAACCTTGACAATATAAAATGCACACTGTTATAATTATATATTTGTTTTAAATTAATAACTTTTTAGAAACTGCATAACTTCTGAGATTGCATTATATCTCAGACAACATAAATTAAAATTTGATATTGAAATGTATCATGCTGACGACCATATTTTGCTCTGGTCTTACATAATTAGTGTTCTAAAGTTTATAGGTTTTCAATCTAGTGTTATTTTGTTGCTGTTTTCATCTTGCTCTTCTTGTAGATAATTGATATCATATTTAGTGGTGTAAAACTTTAAAAACAGATGCTTTTCATGTTGTTAGTTATAGCATCTTGTGATGATAAATCTCCTTATAAGTTAGTGCATTTCAGTTTGCCAAGAAGAAAGTGCCCTATTGTGTATATAGTTGTATATGATGTAGAATGTGAAAATGTGTATTCCAGCTCATTTGTGTAAATTTAGAAAATTATCATCTTCAAAAATAAACATTTCAAGTCATAAAACTATTTTTTGTAGTTATATTTTCTGTGTTAAGTATTTTATTTTTATTATTCAGTTAACAGTCAAATTAAATACATTAAACTTTAGTTTATAACATTTAAATCATAGTTTAAGAAATATCACAAGATCAGTATCTAACTATACCTAAAAATCAAATGTTGTGTCGCAGCAGCCAATGGAAATGTCAAAGCATTTTGGAAATAGAATGAATGCATCTCGGCTCATCACCATCCAAAAGTTTTGATTTGAAACAACAGTTTTATGGAAACTGCTAAGCAAAATCAGCAAAGATTGTCCTGAATACTAACATTATATAATTTTTTTTTACTTTTTCTACAATTTGTTTAATTATATTATGATATTCTAATATTTTAAAATGAGATTTGCACTGTTTGTTTATGTTATATTATCCTATAGCACATTTATATTCCATTTAGTTTGCAAATGTCTCTAAGTAATAACAATTTTATACCGATGTGCAATCAAAGTGATATCAAGGGAACTGCATAAACAGTTACGAGGGTTGGCGAATGGGGGGGCGGTAGCCCCCTAGTATTTTCCTATTTCCTGAGGTGTGTGGGTTCCAGTTGACCACACTGTCATTTTTTTATGCTACATAGTATTAATAAAATTTCATTCTGTAAAAGATGTAGGGAGACAGTGGAATAGCACTCCACTGTTTCCTTAAATTGAAGTGCCCATCAAACAAAATATTCTAGCCATTGAGCTTACTGACCCAATCAATATCAGCTCTCTTCCACAAGTGATTGTTTCTTATCCCCGAAATGGTATATTAAGTAAAATAAGGAAAGATATTATAAAGACTATAAAAAAGAGAAGATGTTTTGAAAAATACTTGTATGTGCAGTCGGGTTTTTTTTAATTACAATGGAGCAGCACAGACTAAGGTAAAATTTAGCTATCAGGATAGGTGAGGTAAAAGATCACATAGTAGAGTTTTTTGCAAATTTGTATTCAGAGGTTTCCAAAAGACAAAGGATAAAGTTATTGCACCTTTTATATGAATTGGTTAAATTGTCTCCAATTGCAATTGGAATAATATCCCAAGAGAAATCATAATATTTCTCCGATCTCCGATAAATTTTTTTCAGCTTTCTGCCCCATGTCATTGAGCAAAAGTTCAAACTGCAAGGAAAGGGCTCTAAATAAATCTAAGAAAGAATTTATCAATTCTTTGCACTTCTACTAATATATAAGTGAAACTAAAATCACCTCTTCAACGTGTTTTGGAATCTTTGGTGCGTCTGGATAATAATTTACATCAGTTTCTTTTGTTTTTCATAGTGCAAAGTTAAAAATCATTTGTAGTTTGAAAGCAATTTTTTTTAACAAAAGAGGTGAATTTATCTAATTGTAATTATGATGAAATTAAAATACATCTATCTATTTATACAGTTACAGATGTCCTCAAACTGTGGGTCGCTAGTCAGTTTTTGGTGGGTCGTGACAAGATTTCGAATTTATCTGAATACATGGTATCTTTTTTATAATTTTTACGAACGTGTTTTTGACTTTTGTAATTTATCAAATTACTGTAGAGTAAAAGGAATAAAAAAAGTAATAAGAAAATTATCCTACTCGGTGTGTTGAACGCAAGGGACAAGTAAAGTAAAATACATATATGAGTATTACTTTAATGTGCTGATAATGCAAAATTAGTGGGTTACTTAAACAAGATTTATAATAAATCAGTTTCTAAACGTCTCCCCACCGGAGGAACAATCAGGCGCGGATCTAGCAGGTCTCCAAGGGGAGAGCACTTTTTGAGGATCACCTCTACCTTTGCAAGCAAAATAGACTAAATTTTACTTTTTTCTATAAAGATCCCCCTACTGAATTTTATTTTTGAACCCCAACATGTTTGATAAACAGTATAAGCGAAACTATTTCTGAACCTATGATCGGGATCTGAACCTTGTAACTGTCTTTTAAGGACGCAAATTTTTTAGGGGGTCTGGGGATCCTCCCCTGGAAAATTGTAGGGATTTTGACCCTGAATAATTAATTTTTGATCCGCACAGGCGCTTGATGAACGAAAAACTCAATTTGTTGTCAATAATTTGTTTCATGTCAATAAAAAAATTTTATGTTTTAATGAATACAGGGTGGGCAAAAAATCAGTACACTTTTGAAAATTCCAAAAATAAAAAAAATCGGAATAAAAATGGTTTTCAGCCTTTTAAATCCCTTCAGTCTTAGGGATTTTTTAAGGCAATAAAAAGTTTAGTTCAAAATTATAATAGATAGTTTCTATGGAACTTTCAAAAATGTATCGACTTTTTGACCACCCATGAATAAAATTATGGAGTGGTTGGTTGTCCTTCATACACACTCAAATTCATAAAATTAGAAGAAAAAAAAGCCTCGAACCGAAAGTTTTACAAACAAATAAGAAATAGCACTGAAAATAAATTCAACAAACATATATTTTTAAAATTTAAAAAAAAAATGTTCTTTTTTATTAGATAAAAGTTTTATTTTTTAAGCTAGTCAGGTTGTACATGAAATTCAAATTTAAAAAATAATCTGTAAAGATCGATGCATTTTTTTAAGCTTAACAGAACTGGAGTTATTCAAGATAAAAGAGCTATAAAACTTTTTTTTTCAAATTTAAAAAAAAACACCAAAAAATTCAAATAAATATATTTTCATGTTTCTTTCACAGTAAAGAAAAACCCCTAAAAGTGTTAGTGAAATTCTCACATGAGGGTCAGGTTGCAGGTTGACACAGGATGATATAAAAAATTCATACAAAAAATAAATTATAAACATAATTGAGAAAAATAAGACTTAGATAACACACACTGCATGTTTCTTATTGTTTACAATATCGAAATTAATAATCTCCAGTAGCTTTAAAATTCTCGGAGAGATGTGAGCGAATGGCCTGGACGTCAAGATCGTGATGCTACAAGTCGAAAAGACCCGGGTTCAAAGCCTACCTACCACTTTTTCAAATTTTGAATTTAGTATAGAATATTAACTTTAAATTACATATTAAAATAAACCATAAGCTTCAGGAACGGATGGTACGGTTGTTTAACGCACTGCCGTCTGAGGTGTAACAGTTGTTCACAAAAGGTTTCGGGTTCGATCCTCGGCAGTATTTTCTGTTTATTTTTTTTAAATGGTGAAGTATCAACTTGAAATTAATTACAAGACTATCGCAGCTGCAGGAACGGATGGCTTGGTGGTTAGCACACCAGACTGCTATCCGAAAGGCCCTCAGATCGAATCTGAGCCTTCTCAGCGGGTATAGCACTCGGAAATAAATACTGATTGGTATTTATAAATTTTCCTGCTTAATTCACAGGGGGTCTTAATATTTCTAATTTTCAACGTTAACTGTAACCGTAACAGTAAAGTTAATTGAAAATATTACTATTTTTGATGACTTTTACACTCTTTTTTGTAACATTTCAAGACTTTAACTCTTTTGCCTACGACGGAAACTGAAAGAATGTAAGAGTCCAACGAATGAGGAGGACAGTAGTAGCACCTTCCGTCCACAAACCCCTACCACCTTCCCAGGCGTTTAATTGAACTTAGGATTTTTATCCTAATTTATTAAGTGGTAACAAAATTTCAGTCAGAGTTAATGAAGATGCTCTACTTATTATTTTTTTCTTAATTTAAAAAGTGGTGACTAAAAACCACATCCACTAATGCGAAACCGTTTCAGAACATAAGTACTTCTAAACTAATATTTCACAGGTTATGGAAAGAATGCCTGGACTGTTACCTTATATTAACTAAGCCATTCCAAACGCAGGACACAGATAGATCCCGTTACAGAGTTATTACTTTTGCTCTACTTGATAATTTTCACTTAATTTAAAAAGCGGTGACAAAAAAAACACTACCACTAAAATGAAATAATCCAAACCGATTAAGAACAGATCTCTAAACTTATATTTCACAGGTCATGGAAGGGATGCTTCACGGTTTTCTCATGTGAAGAGAAACACTTCTCACGCAGGACATAGATCCCGTTACAGAATAAACATTTATGCTCAACTTAATACTTTTCACTTAATTTAAAAAGCGGTGACAAAAAAAACACTACCACTAAAATGAAATAATCCAAACCGATTAAGAACAGATCTCTAAACTTATATTTCACAGGTCATGGAAGGGATGCTTCACGGTTTTCTCATGTGAAGAGAAACACTTCTCACGCAGGACATAGATCCCGTTACAGAATAAACATTTATGCTCAACTTAATACTTTTCACTTAATTTAAAAAGCGGTGACAAAAAAAACACTACCACTAAAATGAAATAATCCAAACCGATTAAGAACAGATCTCTAAACTTATATTTCACAGGTCATGGAAGGGATGCTTCACGGTTTTCTCATGTGAAGAGAAACACTTCTCACGCAGGACATAGATCCCGTTACAGAATAAACATTTATGCTCAACTTAATACTTTTCACTTAATTTAAAAAGCGGTGACAAAAAAAACACTACCACTAAAATGAAATAATCCAAACCGATTAAGAACAGATCTCTAAACTTATATTTCACAGGTCATGGAAGGGATGCTTCACGGTTTTCTCATGTGAAGAGAAACACTTCTCACGCAGGACATAGATCCCGTTACAGAATATATATTCTTTATTGGTACATGGAGCACCTGGCCCCGCAGGGGCCACAATCTCCTATCTGGACTTGTACATGGAAAATTACATTCTTGGATACAAATACAAAAAAAAAGAAAAGGGGGGGGGGGAAAAAAAGAAAAAGAAAAAAAAAAACAAGAAGAAGAAATCACATTACACAAACATAAAACAATTGTACAAATATTTACAAAATAGGAACAATTTTACATACAGTTGACTTACATAGCATCTCCCATGGAGGAGGAAAGAATAGGTGAAACATTCTCTTAAATAACTGGAGGTAGTTGCGACGATGTCTAGACTAAGGAATTAATGTTGCTTTTGGCCTATATTTATTTTGAGGCAGGGTATGATCATAATAAGGAATGCAATTCAAAGTAGGATTTTTATGAGTGGGTAATTTGGAATAGAATTGAGTAGCCAAATGATTTATGAATTCTTTAAGTGTGGGTAAATTTAGGGCATGTCTGATAAGGTACCCTCTACTTGAAAGCTGGTCTTGGATTCCAACATTAGTAGCATGCTGTCGATTACTCCAATTCGGTTGGCATAGTCATTCATTCTGGCTACCAGTTTATCCTGGGAGAGCTTAGTCAGTGGATCCTGTTGTTGGAGTTCCATATCGCTGACACTTGAGTTTCCATCGTCATCGTTGTCGGTTACGATTGGCATATCTATTGGAGAATTTGCACGTGAGCTATCCGCAGATGGGCTTTTTTGCACACTACCACTCTTTGATCGCGTCATCCTGCTGGGTGTAATCACAGCAACGCTGAACAAGAGGGATTTCCCACACACAAAATTATCACTAGTGATTGGGTATTGAGTACGCTGGGCAGTAGCGGATCCAGGGGGGGGGCACGGGGGCACGTGCCCCCCCCCAGAGGACTAAAAAATATACTAGATAAAAAGGCTCTAAAATTTTTCTGAGGCTAGAATAGAAGAGAAGGCATACTGGGGAATTTCGGATAGGCAAATAGTTACTCGAACAGGGACCCCCCCCCATGGGCAGATACAAGGTTGTTTTTTTTTTACCTCTCCATAAAGAAATTTTTCATGAAACCTAAAACGGTCGGGGACGGCTATCCCTCATCGAGACTACGCTGATGGGTGCGCCGCACTACGTTCATATGCGGCGACCCCGATTCGATTCGGAGAAAGAAGCACATAATTCCGATCTCCCTCTTTTGACGAGAGAAGTTTTCAAGACAAGACAGACCCACCCGAACAACCCCTGACACTACTTGAGGAGAGTTTTATTACTCCCGAGAATTTCGTGAAACAAATGGGATGGGGAACACTCGCCAATGGGGTGATAGGAAACTTCGGGGGTGGGAAGAGTCGAAGAGTTCCTTCAATTCCTTGTTCCAAAACGCATGCTGTTTTTGTGTTAAGGAATTTCAGACGATTGTTTAGAAGAAATAATTCTAGTTCTAGAGCTCTGCTAGTTTGTGCTACCGGCAGTTTAGAGTTTTTTCTAACTGCAATTTTTATTTGAATATTTATTAAAATACTTGACTAACTTAAATGAAACGTGCGCGTACTCTCGCGGATTATTTTGGCCGAAAGGAGAGTGACAACGGCGATAATGAAGGGCAGCTGAGTACTAAAAGAGAGACCTGCTCCTTCTGTTGAAAAGGTAAGAGCTTGAAATGCTATTTAAGTTTAATCATAAATTGTTTTGCGTTTATGAAATCCGGAAATCGTACAATTTGAGGTCCTTCCCTTTCAAAATAAAGTAAAATATGATTAAGATTAAGAAAGAGTAACAAATTTGTTTGCAAATGCATTAACGCGGGGTGTCTCGGACATTTCGCCAACTCTGAAATTTCCTGACCCTTTGGTTTCTGTTACATCTTTGCTTTAGGATTTGTGTTGTGTAAGGCCAAACGGGGGGGGGGAGTGGGGGGTAGGAAATTTCAGAGTTGACGAATAAACGACCGTAGCACCAGTAACGCAGTTTAAAGAAATTGTGTTCTTTTAAAGTTTTCTATTTAGCAGTGTGTTTGAAATAAAAATTGTATGTTTATTATTTTACTTTGATAATTTGCAATGTATATTAAACTGAAAAATGAATTTTTATACCGTTTAATATGCGTCGTAAATAATCAAACGTAAAATTTATTACATTGATTAATACAATAATCAATACATTGATTTAAATTATTGTTATTATTTTATGTGTTCAGGCAGATAATTTTAATTTAAGGAGAAAAAATAGTTTCCTAAAATATGCAGTGCATGTTGTTAATGCTTATAAGAAGTGCTAGAATTGCGGGGGGACGCGTCCCCCACTTTTCGAAAAAATACCCATGCGTCCACCCACTTCTATTTTCACTAAAATCCATCCCCCACTTCTTTTTCCACTAAAATCCATAAAAATACACAACATAAAATGGCTCCAAGGGGTAAAATTTAGGGTCAAATTTCAAAAATTTTCCTGGGGGAGAGAACCCCCAAACCCCTCCTAAACTTTTACGTCTGTTTTAACAGTGTATTTGTATTTTTTGTTAGTGGATTATCATTTTTCAAAATGAAATTTAAGTCATTCATAGTGAATAAGTAATAGTTTTTTGAGGGTATCATGGCTTCCCGGTTTAGGGTCGTAATTTTGACATAAATTTTTATACAGATTTTCCCTTCATAACTCTGCAACTTATAAGGAGAAATCCTCTTCGGTTGCAACCGAAAGGGTTTCAAAAGGAGTAAAAACAATACTTTTTAGGATCAAATTTTAAAAATTTTCCTGGGGGAGAACCCCCAGACCCCCTCCAACACTTAAGCGTATGTTAACAGTGTTTCTCTTGAAAATTTTACAGTTAACTTACAAGAAGCGGTTTTCTTCGGGTGTTTCCCACAAAATTATTTACAATGATATAAAAACGTAAGTTTAAAAGATAAAATTTCAAAAAATTTCTGGGAGAGGACCCCCATCCCCCCTAGAAATTTAGACGTCTATTTAATTTTTCCCCTTGAAAATTATGTGATTTACAAGGAGTTATCTTTCTATGTAACCCAAGGAGTCTGAAAATGAGCTGAAACACTACTTCAAGGGACAAATTTTCAAAAATTTTCTGAGGTGACCCCCAGAACCTCCATTTTTACTTGGAACTCACATTATTATGTGCAACTTAATTCAATATACCACTTTTAAGTGATCTAAAACTGAACGTATAAATGTACTCGTTGGGGTACGTTAAGTCAACCCCCCGATACAAAAGTCTGGTTACGGCCTGTCCCATGTAAGGCTAAAAATCTTAGTGGTGCCCCCCCCAGAAGAAAATCCTGGATCCGCCCCTGACGCTGGGCACAACCCGAGAGCCGGAGACAGCTACGGTGTTGATTCGCGCTCAGGCCGCAACGCGCCGGGCAGGCCCTATCCTCAGACCGCCGCTGACGGAGAAGGGTGATGGGCCGCCGCTACTGAGAAGAAGATGGGGCTGGCGCCTGGATGTTGTACACCGGAGTGTGTCGTGTCGTGACGTCTGATAAAACATGAGTATATATAGTGGGGGTTACTACAATCTCTAGCATGTATATTTTGGAGAGGTATCGCCGTACCTGGTAAAAGTTGTAACCTTCCCCCGAACCTAATAAAATTTACCCGAACCTTGTGTATTGCTCCTATGGAGCTGGTAGGGGCTTCCCCCGAACCAGGTTCGTAGGTTCGGGCACTTTTTCCAGGTCTGGGTATCGCCCATTTGGTGAATTCATAAAACTTAGAAAGAAGAATTGTGCGAAATATCTCACACACTTTATAACAGTTTTACTCACCGAAATTCCTATTAATGATTATGAAGAGTGATCTTTTACAAATTTTGCACTTTCTGCACAACGTAGCAAGGGCGTATGCAGGATTTTTTCTTGGGAGGGGCCGCCGGGGAGTAGCCAAAGGGGGGGGGATTACCCCCCACGCTTGGAAATTTTCATTTTATTACCATACATCACTATCAAAAATCATGCTTTATTGAAGCCCCATTTGTCTATCCGAAAGCGGATTTACATCGAAAAGCAGTGGCGGATTTCCAAATGTGCCGCCTTTAGGCTGAACCAAAAAATGCCGCCTATTCACTGTAAAAAATTCCCGTAAAATTTACGGTTTTAAACTGGCAGCTAGGTTGGTTGTGGAAAACCGTAAACATTACGAAATAAATCCATAAAAACAATGGTGTTTTACCATTTTAATCCATGTTTTTTGTTTAACAAAGTAAAATATACCGCTGTTTTTATGGATTTACTTCGTAATTTTTAAGGTTTTCCACAACCAACCCACCTGCCAGTTAAAATCGTAAATTTTACGGAATTTTTTTACAGTGTGCACATAATGTCAAAATTTTACAATCTTAGCTGCAAGTAAGAATGGGGGTCTGTGGGTCAGCTCCAGATTTTTTTTTAAAATTGGCCTATAAAAGTAGTGATTTAGTTGATTTTGAGACCCTTTGGGTAACATTTGAAGAGAACGGTTCCTTGTAAACCGCACAATTTTCAAGGTAAAAAAAAAATATAAATAGACGTCAAAATTTCGAGGGGGCTGGGGGTCCTACCCCACGAAAATTTTTAAAATTTTCCCCTTTAAACTAGTGTTTTATCTCATTTGAAACCACTTTGGGGGAACACGCAAAGGGAACCGTTTCTTGTAAGCGGCAGAATTTCCAAAGGAAAAACACTATGTAACAGACTTCCAAATTGTAGAGGGGGTTTGGGGGTTCTCCCTCAAAAAAAAATTTTGAAATTTGATCCTCAAAATTGTGTTTTAAGTCCTTTTGAGACTTTTTGAAGTCTTTCTTTTGACTCTTCTCCATGACAATTTTTTATATGTTCCGCGGACCGCGAAACAAATGGAGAGGCGGACTGGAGGTTGCCCATATGTGGTCTAAATAAAGCGCATTGAATAATAGATTTGTTACTTTGCTGAATCAAACTACTCAAAACTTCTGGGTGGGGGTTGGGATTTTGGTTATCTGAAAAGAGCGTTCTTTGTCTTTCCACAGTGCTTGTGTTTCCTTTCTCTTCTCCTTTTTTTTTGCGGAAAAAAAATTCCACCGTCAAAAATTTGCCGCCTATGAAAATTTGCCGCCGTAGGCTTCAGCCTAGCTAGCCTATTTAGAAATCCGCTACTGTCGAAAAGAACTTTTTTCTCAAATCACCCTAATATAAAAGTCCCAGATGACACAAAAACATGGATCCAAATGTATTCGATTACTTTTATCAGCTCAAGCACTTACCTTTTCCATAGAAGTCTCAGGAGTTGGCTTTTCAACATTCGGCGGTTCTTTATTTTCACCGTTTTCACCCGCCTTTCGCTTAAAATAGGAGAATCAAGTTCAAATAGCTTCAGAAAAAGCCCAATCCGAACAATTTTTGCTACTTAAACGTAAATCTAAATAGACCCAGAACGAGTAAGAATACTACACCTGCAGCGCAACGGCACATTTTGTTCTACTTAAGAAAATAATCAGTGATCTTATTATATTCCGATACTGCGTTTTAGAAAAGGTGTTCGTAATGAAAAAACAGCGTAGCTTGGTCTGAGATAAATTTAACGATGGCTTAAAAAATCAATCGGTCAAAAGTGTCCGGTTTTCAGGCCATTCTGGTTTTTG